>CM054129.1:82701922-83388797 GCA_028751855.1 Ambrosia trifida | reverse complement strand
ATAGAGCAGTATCTTGTGGGCTTAGTGCCAGAGATTGCGGGATTGGTGTCTGCTAGGGATCCTACTACTATATCAGAGGCTGTGCGGTCGGCTACTAAGATGACCAACTTGAAGATTTCTGAGGGTGTCTTGCCTCCTAGGGGCTCTTCTGTGAAGGCGCCGGCAGAGAACAAGAGGAAGTGGGAAAGCGTGGATAAGAGTTCATCGGGGGTTCAGCGACAACCGGCGGCGAAGAAGGCTGAAGCTTCTGGGTCAGCATCGGACCAGAAACAAGGGGGCTATGCTGGGAAAAGCCCTAAGTGTGGGCGTTGTGGGTTTCATCACTATGGTACTTGTGAGAGTTTTCGCTGTGAGCGTTGTCAGAAGACGGGGCATCTTTCCAAGGATTGTAGGGTCAACCTTTCCAGGACGACTCAGAGTACTGCTATTACTACCCCTGCTCCACAGGGGAACCAGGGTTGCTTTCATTGTGGAGAAGCGGGGCACTTCAAGCGAAGCTGTCCCAAGTTGAATCAAGGGGCACAGGGACTGCAGGGAAGGATGGAGATAATGAAGGCGGTGGCCGGTTTACTCGTGCTCATGCTTATGTGATCGGTGCTAGGGAGAACCAGGTGGACCCAGACACTGTTACCCGTACGTATTCTCTCTTATCTCTTGTTACGCTTTGGTTTTACTTTTATCCGCCTTGTTGTGCGTTCGTGTTTTCGGGTGTTTTATTTGTTGTTTGGTCTCTGTTTCTCATGCTTTGGGTCGATGAGGGTCCTTTGGGGATGCTACTTGGATGGTACCGGTGGGTTAGTTATACCGATCATAGTAGTCTCCAGTAGGCCTTCGATCGGGGGTCTCTTGCCTCATACTCACATTTGGGAATGTGGTGTCCCGGTTGTTACTGTCACGTTTGGTTCACGACCTTCACTTGTTGTATTTTGGGGAAACGTTACTTGGGCACACACAGAGGTCGACACTCATCACTATTGAAGCC
This sequence comes from Ambrosia trifida, assembly GCA_028751855.1. NCBI lineage: Eukaryota > Viridiplantae > Streptophyta > Magnoliopsida > Asterales > Asteraceae > Ambrosia > Ambrosia trifida. The sequence goes on along the minus strand of CM054129.1, from coordinate 83,387,815 downwards.
GAAAGAATCTCGGGACGAGATTCCTTTCAACAGGGGGATGATGTGACGACCCGGAAAATTTTCTTCTTATTTGTTTTCTCTCCTAGACTTCGGGAAATTTTCGGGACAAAATTCTTTCAACAGGGGGATGATGTGACACCCGGCAACTTCCGGTAACTAACTTTTGAAAACTTAGTAAGTCTACCTTAGCGAGTCGCGCATACGTTACACATAACAAGGTCGGTCGAGTCGAGTCGCACATCATTAGGGTTTTAACATACGCAAGTCTCGGGTCCCGGGAATTGGTGATCGGGCGGGAACGTGTTATTTATCGTGCATTATATGTTGGTAATCATTATGTGACTTGTCGGTATGTGGAAACGTGTTTACATATGTTAAAATAGGGTTTAACGCGCCAAAAACCCAGACACATAGGCTATAGGCGATTAGGCTGTGTGTGATAGCCTAATCGCCAGTATGATAGGCGAGTAAGGAGGAGCCTGGGGCGAATAGCAGCCCTAATAGCCTAAGCTGCTGCGTACTCGCCTGAACTGCTCCGAACGATTAAAAACGCCTATAAATACCACCCTTGACCTCCAAAACATCATTTATGCTACCCTAGCCGTCCCATAACCTATCTCAACCTACAAACACCCTCTGAAACCTATTTTTACATCAAAACAACCATTTCCAAGCTTATTCCATCATCTCCTCTTGAATACAAGGTGTGTTCTTCAAACCCAAACCTTTAAATGATTATGTTTTACTCCCTAAAAGTCCAGACCTGACTTATAAATGTTTTTATCTTTGAAAATCCATTTAAAACCGCTTTTAAACAAACCCACACCTTTACATGTGTTATATGTGTTATATGTGATTAAAGATAGAATTTTTAGGATTGAATCATGGTTGTTTTTGTGTTATTATGATGTTTATGGCTGTTACAAGTTAGTATGATGATGTCCTAGGAGTTTGAATGGTTTTGGTTGTGTATTGTTGATACTTGATGTTTTGACCCATTTGAAGGATTTTGGATGATTAAGGATGATATGAGGTGTGTTGTTGATTGTTTGATGTTAGGGTTTGCTCTAGGATGATGCTAGAACAGTAGGATGCTATCGGACAACGTGGTTATGTGATTTAATCTGAATAATTGCTATTTAGGGCAAGTTCTTGCATGTTGATGTGATGTTTACATGTTAAGTTGCTATTTTGGGAAAACGCTCGCATTCGGAACTGTTAGAACGATGAAAACTTAGGGGTTTTGCTTGAAATATGTTTGTTAATGTGTTAGGATGATTAATGGGTGTTTTTACATGTTTCGGATCTGATTTGGAGAGTTTGACACGCGAAAGTGCGCTACAGACATGCAGAGGCGAGTAGGATCCTACTCGCATGAAGCTTCATGCGAATAGGACTCCTAATCGCCTGAAGCTTAAGCATTTACACTTCTAATCGCCTGAAGCTTAAGCATTTACACTCCTAATCGCCTGAAGCTTAAGCATTTACACTCCTAATCGCCTGAAGCTTAAGCATTTACACTTCTAATCGCCTGAAGCTTAAGCATTTACACTCCTAATCGCCTGAAGCTTAAGCATTTACACTCCTAATTGCCTGAAGCTTAGGCATTTACAATCCTAAATGCTAGTTTGATTCCTAAATGCTACTTTTACTAGCAAATACAATCCTAAATGCTACTTTTACTAGTGATTACAATCCTAAATGCTAGTTTGATTCCTAATCGCGTATAATGCTGCTGTATGTATATTTTAACATCCCGAAACATGATTTGACGCCTAGGAACATGATAGGAACCCCGTGACATGCCTAGTAACATAGTAACACGTGTTTGGACTTATTTGTACGTTATTTGACCTATGTGTTAGAATCATTGAACTTTAACGCATGTTAAGTACTAAGTTGCATGTTTTGTGTATGTTTGTGTATGTGATGAACACGTGGAATGTCGGGTCACCAATGGGATGTCGAGTCTTGTCTTACGTAGTCTGGTTGTCGGTCAAACACGCTTTTCGGACACATAATGGTCATGGACTGGACTTAGGGACTAATGAACCCGACGGGTTATTAGTCTAACCTGACACATATCTTATGATAGGTCGCCAATAGTTGGGGCTATCATATCTTACAGACGGTTTACTCATATCACGCATACGGTTTACTCTTAACGGAATACGCAACCTAAGGTGAGTTCACGGCCCCACATTTTACGGTTTATGTTTTCGGGGGAGAAACATGCTTAAAACTCTTTTATGACTTATGACTTGTTAAACTCTTATGGCTCATGACTCTTTATCACGTTATACTATGGCTTACTTATCGTACTATACGGTTCATCAAAAAGTCCCTTAGAAACCACTAACATGGGTATATGGCGGGGAAATATGGATAGCACTATCGGGAACTGACAAACCTCACTCGACGGTTGGACCGGGCGGGTGCATATTGTCTCTAACAAAACAAGGTCTACTGATGATGACGGTAGCCCATAGGAAACTAAGGGTCACTAAACGGCTTAGTCAGCAATGGTTTCACCCGTATGAGTATCTCATTCTGCGCCTAGCTAGCGTTCTCACAAGCATAGTAGTAACTGTGATGGTAACGGTTTTCGAAGGATCACTTTAAACGTTTAATTAAAACCTGTGAACTCACCAGCATTATATGTTGATTCTTTTAGCATGTTTTCTCAGGTCGCTAAGGTAGCAGCTGTCGGATAGGCGCACGAGGTCGCACTGGAGTCGTCTCGCGTCTAGGGTCTCATTGCACGTTTCGGATTTATGAACTTTTGAACTTATGTTTTATTTCTGCATTACCTTTATAAACTTTTAATGCTTCCGCACTGTTGAATGTTGGTTTTAAACTTATGCATGGATTTTGTTTACGTATGTTATTACATTTAGACGTCGTTTATTGTGACCGTTGACTTAGATCCTGGTGTGTCACACGCCTCGCGGTAGAACTCCGCAGGTGGAAATTTGAGGGTGTGACATAAGGTGAGTTCACGGCCCCACTTTTACTGCTTTTACATTTGGGAGAGAAAACATGCGATAAACTTATTTTGGTAACATATGTCATACTATGATTTAACTTTGTGTTGCTATACGATATTTGAAAGTCCCGGGGGAAACCATGAATGTGCGGGGATGCACCATAGGGGAAATGTGGATAGATCTATTAGGTTTGACAGACCCCACTCGACGGCTTGGAGGGCTGGGCGAGTGCATGTTGTCTCGAACTTGTAACATGTAACATTGCTGAACACACACATCGGGCCGAACATTGGTAACAGTCTAGTAATGGTTTTCCAATCGTAGTAGTAGCAAAAACATATGCCTAGCTAGCGTACTTGGTAACATTGGTATAGTATGGACAGGTTGGAACTTGGTAATATTTTGTAACACTTTGGTAACATTTTGAACAAACCTGTGAACTCACCAGCATTATATGTTGACGTCGTTTTGGCATGTTTTTCTTAGGTCGCTAAGGTAGCACAAACGGACTAGGCGCACGAGTCTACATTGGCGTCTAGGCTTAGTATCATGTTTTGAAACAAATGTTTGAATACGTTGGCACATGGTTTTGTACTGATTAAATGTTTCCGCTACGGTTTTATTTATTATGTGAACTATGTTTTGAGTTTACGTATTTCATATAGTGTTGTTTATTGTGATCGTTGACTTGGATCCTGGTTTGTCATGCGCCTCGCGGTAAAACTCCGCAAGTAGAAATTTGAGGGTGTGACATATACAATTACACATCACTCTTTTCAAATCCATAATAATCACAAACAGTCGGCATCGGTTGAAAATTAATGAAAATAACACTTTTATCATAATAAATTGATAAAAGTAACTATAAATTTAAATTACATCACTCTTTTCAAATTCATAATAATTTAATAATAAATTTTTCATAATATTATTTTCATATTATTCTATCATATAATAAGATGAATAAAAAAGTAAGAAAGTAACTATACGAAAAGTTAATTTTCAACTTGATAAGTTGAATTTCAAGAAAATATGAAGTTGGAAACTACTTTAGGTCCTTTAAACAGAATGGAAGAAAATTGCAACACAATAATAATAAAATAATATTGTTAATAAAGTAACTTAAAAATAGTAATCATTACTTTTGAACCTTTGTATAATATTTGTTAACATCCCAACAGTTGTTATTAAACAAAACTTTGTAAATGTTAAACGTCAAAAGACTGGGTATAAAATCGTTTATTACATAATTAAATTTATTATTAAATAATACCGATATATAGTTAAAATACAGAAACCTTCCAATTTCATAATTAAAATCTTGATATATGTAAATTTAAAATAAATCAATATTTTCAAATTCATAATTACAAAACAGCCCACACCACTAAACGAAAGATATAGATGAAAACTCACGGCAGATACAACCATAATTAATGCAAAATGTACTTCTTTTTAACATTATTAAATGACTAAAAAATAAAACATAACTTTACACATTATCAATTTAATATTAACTACAAACTTAAAACTATTTTTCATAAAAATGTTTTATAATAGTTTATTGTTCCTTATAACTTTAGAATATGTACATGTATTTAAAACCAAAAAAAAAAATTCTAAAAGAATATCAGTATATATAAAACATGTAATTATACTTTTTATTGACAACTTATTATGTTTATAATAAATAATATTTCCATGTCAAACTTTTTTAAGAAATAAAATGAAATATACTCAGAGTAAGTAATAACATGAAAGTCTTTGATGAGCATTGTACAAACGAAGGATCTAGATGGAAATATACCTTAAGTTTAAATATTATTATTTTATATTAATTAAACAATTAATACTATTGTTCTCACATATGAGTTGAAGCCTTTTATTGTTCCTATATATTTAAAAAATGAACATATTTTTTATTTCAATAAAATCTACTAAAATATCACCATCTATATATTTAAATTAGATTAGTCTTTTCAAATTCATAATTACAAACAGTCGTCACAGCCCTAAATGTCTTTGATGACAACTATACAAACGACGGATCTAGATGCAAAGATACCATAAATTTAAAGATTACAATTTTTTATATTAATTAAGGAATTAAAACTATTGTTCTTACAAATGATTTGAAGTCTTTTATTGTTCATATAACGTTAAATATATAATTTATGAAAAAAAAATTCTACATGAATATAAACATTGTTCTCACATATGATTTGACGTCTTTTATTGTTGCTATTTTGGGTAACCTGTAAAACGGACGGATTTCAGGATAAAATTGGTAGGGTTTTGTAGGAATATGTTAATGATAGTTGACTACTGTGATTGGTGATGTTTCGTGATATTTCCGGATGTTTTTGAAGCGTTTTGTAGAAAAACATTCTGCCAGGGTCGAACCTGGGCACCTTCGACCAGTCATAGGGTCGAAGGTGGAAACCAGGATCAAACCTGGACATCTATTTGTCGAACGTAGCTCAAAAGGGTCGAACGTGGCAGAAAAGGGGGCGACTGTGGAGCTGTAAACTATGGTTCGACCCTATACAATCAAAAATGAGATTTTTGATGCAAACTACGTGTTTTATGTTTGAACATTAGGTGTAATCTATGTATACTTGATTACTTTAGCTAATGGGTCACCAACGGAATGTCGGGTCGGTCTAGTGTGCCGATTGAACATTCAAAGACGTTTTAAAATATACTTGGTCACGATCTGGACAATCGGGGACTAGATGTAACACCCCAACCGATGGCGGAAACATCGGGATGTCACGTATTGATGATTGTTCAGTAGCTCATGGTGAATAATAAATTTCATTAAATGATTTAAATAAATTACATACAATTGTTCTACAAGAATTCGTACATCAAATTGAATAAAACTATGCACACATCTTCAAGCATTAATTCGAATCTTCAAACAAGTAGAACCTGAAACATGTTAAGTTGAAAATATTTTGGGTCAACAAAAGTTGGTGAGAATTACATAGGTTTTGATAATCGAATAAAATTGTTGTGCAATTCATGTGTCATGGCAATCTAGTCCATATGTGAAAACATACTAGAAGTAAATCGAGTGCATAATCAACCTTGTGACTGTTGTATTGTGGTACATCCCATACGCTCATGGTTCACTCGTTTATATTGCAGTAACAAACACCCACGCAACCTTTGTAGGAGGCACGTATCCGGGTGGGATTGTCAGTCCAATAGATCTATCAATGTATACTGTTTGGCTGATGAATGTTTATGCTAGAATTGTGCTTACCCTAGTCATGTTCAAGACATAATGCAACATAGAAAAACACATAGACACATTGATGATTGAATTGCATAAATATTGTTGTAACATGTTTCACCCCAAAAATGGTGATAAATAGAAAAGGGGCTATGTAAAACTCACCTTAGCAAAATGTTATGTCTCGTAAAAAAAATAGAATATTGTGTTGTGAATGTATGCGAGGCGAATCCCAAAGACTCAACAACGTAGCTAGTCCAAATTGAAGAAAACGAAAAAGAAAGAATATCAAGCTTCCAATTCGCCAATTACAAGAGCTTATAATCAAAGCTTCAATTGTAGAAGTAATAGACTATAGAAGAAAGGTATTAGGGAAAGTTTAATCGGATTGAAACAATCGATTTAGAGGTGCAAAGTATAATGGGTCATAGGTGGGTTTTTATACTAGTTTTGGAGTCAATTAGCCATTAAAATTGGTCAACACCATAAAGTAAGGTTTTATGATGAATTGACTATTTGACTAAGACTTTGACTGTTTGACTAAGACTTTGACTAGGACTTTGACTATTTGACTCAAGGCTTTATTTAAAAAAAAAATCTTGTATTTGAAAAAAAAAAAAAAAAGAATTTAGAATCATATTATTATTATTATTATTATTATTATTATTATTATTTATATACATTTATGTATGTATATAAGTTGTGAGTTAGGATAAATAAAGACTTAGACACATTTGTATAATATTAATGATAAAGGTGTAATAAAATATATATATATATATATATAAGGGCTTTTTATGTATTAAAATTTTGGGGAAAATTTTGCGATGTTACAGTCTCCCCTACTTTTGGAAACTTCGTCCCGAAGTTTATTGAAAACACAGGGTTGAAGGTGATTGGGTAGAAATTAGGACAAGGGTGGTTTGGGAAGTTTCGAGTTAAGGCATGACATAAATTTATAGGTAACAGAATAAACTGTTTCGAATAATTTGGGTAAGAGTTTTGATATGTGTGAGTTTTAAGGGTTGGATTAGGTTCATCTGAAATAGCAAGGAGAATAAGAATCTTAAGTTTTAGGACTCCTAAAAGAAATGCATGAGTTGATTGACTATAGAAAGACTAAATGAACTACCAGGTAACTAGAGTTTATAATTGGTTATTTACTAAAAACCTTGATAGAATTTCACACTACCTTAACGTACCTGTAAATTCATGATTACGTTCCGGACCGCAATCACCAATTTACCTTACATTAAAGTTTTGCGTCCTTCTATATCTCCACCGATTGTTGAGCAGGTCCGATAGCCTCCACCAGTCGTGGAGTAGGTTGTAGGGCCTCTCCCGACTGTTGTAAAGGCATAATGACCTCTACCAATCGTTGAGTAGGTTCGATAGCCTCCACCAGTCATGGAGCAGGTTGTAGGGCCTCTCCCGACTGTTGAAAAAGCATGATGACCTCTATTAAGTGCAGCATTTATTATACACATAGGTTGCAAATTGATAACATGTTTATGCAAGCAAGTATAACAAGCACAGTATATGAGTTGTAGTTATATATATTTATATAATTAGTTCACATTCAAACAATCATGTAACAACTCTCAGACAAATATTTTATTACTTGAATCAAATAGCGTCAATACATAGAATAAAAGCAACCAATAGTCAAATTGTGAGACTTGCGGTTAGGTAGCTGGAGGATCTTGATCTCTGTTTAGTTTAGGGCATCGGTTACGGAAGTGATTTGGGTAATGAATGTTCAATAAGATATGGGTTAAATGAAGGACAATGAGGTAATATAAGGAATGTAATCATTTATTTATTTAATTAAAACGAATAAACGAAAACGTTGACTTATCAAAGATTCTAAATTCTAATAACATATGAAGACATGCTTTAGCCTATAAGTGAACACTCATCCCGAGAATTCCCAGGTAGGAATTCGGGTCCCTCGTCTGATTGGGATATATGCGCAATGCCAGCCTAGACAGAAGACTCAGAATACAGGCGTTCACCCTTCCAGATTGCACGTGTTCGTTATTAAAATCTAGAACTTCGACGAGATCTCAAGGTGGTTCAGGCTAAACCTGAGGATTTTGTCCTATTAGTCTAAGAGTAGATCCAACGGTGGAGAGCAACCTTCTTTTAAGGATGAAAGTAGGGATAAGAAGTAGGAGGGAGATAGAGAATGGCAAGTAAAAGAAGCAAATACTGGTTATAATCCTATGGTTATAGACTAGATTATTTTTCTAATAACCTAATTCCCTATAACCATGGCTCTGATACCAATCTGTAACACCCCAACCGATGACGGAAACATCGGGATGTCACGTATTGATGATTGTTCAGTAGCTCATGGTGAATAATAAATTTCATTAAATGATTTAAATAAATTACATACAATTGTTCTACAAGAATTCGTACATCAAATTGAATAAAACTATGCACACATCTTCAAGCATTAATTCGAATCTTCAAACAAGTAGAACCTGAAACATGTTAAGTTGAAAATATTTTGGGTCAACAAAAGTTGGTGAGAATTACATAGGTTTTGATAATCGAATAAAATTGTTGTGCAATTCATGTGTCATGGCAATCTAGTCCATATGTGAAAACATACTAGAAGTAAATCGAGTGCATAATCAACCTTGTGACTGTTGTATTGTGGTACATCCCATACGCTCATGGTTCACTCGTTTATATTGCAGTAACAAACACCCACGCAACCTTTGTAGGAGGCACGTATCCGGGTGGGATTGTCAGTCCAATAGATCTATCAATGTATACTGTTTGGCTGATGAATGTTTATGCTAGAATTGTGCTTACCCTAGTCATGTTCAAGACATAATGCAACATAGAAAAACACATAGACACATTGATGATTGAATTGCATAAATATTGTTGTAACATGTTTCACCCCAAAAATGGTGATAAATAGAAAAGGGGCTATGTAAAACTCACCTTAGCAAAATGTTATGTCTCGTAAAAAAAATAGAATATTGTGTTGTGAATGTATGCGAGGCGAATCCCAAAGACTCAACAACGTAGCTAGTCCAAATTGAAGAAAACGAAAAAGAAAGAATATCAAGCTTCCAATTCGCCAATTACAAGAGCTTATAATCAAAGCTTCAATTGTAGAAGTAATAGACTATAGAAGAAAGGTATTAGGGAAAGTTTAATCGGATTGAAACAATCGATTTAGAGGTGCAAAGTATAATGGGTCATAGGTGGGTTTTTATACTAGTTTTGGAGTCAATTAGCCATTAAAATTGGTCAACACCATAAAGTAAGGTTTTATGATAAATTGACTATTTGACTAAGACTTTGACTGTTTGACTAAGACTTTGACTAGGACTTTGACTATTTGACTCAAGGCTTTATTTAAAAAAAAAATCTTGTATTTGAAAAAAAAAAAAAAGAATTTAGAATCATATTATTATTATTATTATTTATATACATTTATGTATGTATATAAGTTGTGAGTTAGGATAAATAAAGACTTAGACACATTTGTATAATATTAATGATAAAGGTGTAATAAAAAAAAAAATATATATATATATATAAGGGCTTTTTATGTATTAAAATTTTGGGGAAAATTTTGCGATGTTACAGTCTCCCCTACTTTTGGAAACTTCGTCCCGAAGTTTATTGAAAACACAGGGTTGAAGGTGATTGGGTAGAAATTAGGACAAGGGTGGTTTGGGAAGTTTCGAGTTAAGGCATGACATAAATTTATAGGTAACAGAATAAACTGTTTCGAATAATTTGGGTAAGAGTTTTGATATGTGTGAGTTTTAAGGGTTGGATTAGGTTCATCTGAAATAGCAAGGAGAATAAGAATCTTAAGTTTTAGGACTCCTAAAAGAAATGCATGAGTTGATTGACTATAGAAAGACTAAATGAACTACCAGGTAACTAGAGTTTATAATTGGTTATTTACTGAAAACCTTGATAGAATTTCACACTACCTTAACGTACCTGTAAATTCATGATTACGTTCCGGACCGCAATCACCAATTTACCTTACATTAAAGTTTTGCGTCCTTCTATATCTCCACCGATTGTTGAGCAGGTCCGATAGCCTCCACCAGTCGTGGAGTAGGTTGTAGGGCCTCTCCCGACTGTTGAAAAGGCATAATGACCTCTACCAATCGTTGAGTAGGTTCGATAGCCTCCACCAGTCATGGAGCAGGTTGTAGGGCCTCTCCCGACTGTTGAAAAAGCATGATGACCTCTATTAAGTGCAGCATTTATTATACACATAGGTTGCAAATTGATAACATGTTTATGCAAGCAAGTATAACAAGCACAGTATATGAGTTGTAGTTATATATATTTATATAATTAGTTCACATTCAAACAATCATGTAACAACTCTCAGACAAATATTTTATTACTTGAATCAAATAGCGTCAATACATAGAATAAAAGCAACCAATAGTCAAATTGTGAGACTTGCGGTTAGGTAGCTGGAGGATCTTGATCTCTGTTTAGTTTAGGGCATCGGTTACGGAAGTGATTTGGGTAATGAATGTTCAATAAGATATGGGTTAAATGAAGGACAATGAGGTAATATAAGGAATGTAATCATTTATTTATTTAATTAAAACGAATAAACGAAAACGTTGACTTATCAAAGATTCTAAATTCTAATAACATATGAAGACATGCTTTAGCCTATAAGTGAACACTCATCCCGAGAATTCCCAGGTAGGAATTCGGGTCCCTCGTCTGATTGGGATATATGCGCAATGCCAGCCTAGACAGAAGACTCAGAATACAGGCGTTCACCCTTCCAGATTGCACGTGTTCGTTATTAAAATCTAGAACTTCGACGAGATCTCAAGGTGGTTCAGGCTAAACCTGAGGATTTTGTCCTATTAGTCTAAGAGTAGATCCAACGGTGGAGAGCAACCTTCTTTTAAGGATGAAAGTAGGGATAAGAAGTAGGAGGGAGATAGAGAATGGCAAGTAAAAGAAGCAAATACTGGTTATAATCCTATGGTTATAGACTAGATTATTTTTCTAATAACCTAATTCCCTATAACCATGGCTCTGATACCAATCTGTAACACCCCAACCGATGACGGAAACATCGGGATGTCACGTATTGATGATTGTTCAGTAGCTCATGGTGAATAATAAATTTCATTAAATGATTTAAATAAATTACATACAATTGTTCTACAAGAATTCGTACATCAAATTGAATAAAACTATGCACACATCTTCAAGCATTAATTCGAATCTTCAAACAAGTAGAACCTGAAACATGTTAAGTTGAAAATATTTTGGGTCAACAAAAGTTGGTGAGAATTACATAGGTTTTGATAATCGAATAAAATTGTTGTGCAATTCATGTGTCATGGCAATCTAGTCCATATGTGAAAACATACTAGAAGTAAATCGAGTGCATAATCAACCTTGTGACTGTTGTATTGTGGTACATCCCATACGCTCATGGTTCACTCGTTTATATTGCAGTAACAAACACCCACGCAACCTTTGTAGGAGGCACGTATCCGGGTGGGATTGTCAGTCCAATAGATCTATCAATGTATACTGTTTGGCTGATGAATGTTTATGCTAGAATTGTGCTTACCCTAGTCATGTTCAAGACATAATGCAACATAGAAAAACACATAGACACATTGATGATTGAATTGCATAAATATTGTTGTAACATGTTTCACCCCAAAAATGGTGATAAATAGAAAAGGGGCTATGTAAAACTCACCTTAGCAAAATGTTATGTCTCGTAAAAAAAATAGAATATTGTGTTGTGAATGTATGCGAGGCGAATCCCAAAGACTCAACAACGTAGCTAGTCCAAATTGAAGAAAACGAAAAAGAAAGAATATCAAGCTTCCAATTCGCCAATTACAAGAGCTTATAATCAAAGCTTCAATTGTAGAAGTAATAGACTATAGAAGAAAGGTATTAGGGAAAGTTTAATCGGATTGAAACAATCGATTTAGAGGTGCAAAGTATAATGGGTCATAGGTGGGTTTTTATACTAGTTTTGGAGTCAATTAGCCATTAAAATTGGTCAACACCATAAAGTAAGGTTTTATGATGAATTGACTATTTGACTAAGACTTTGACTGTTTGACTAAGACTTTGACTAGGACTTTGACTATTTGACTCAAGGCTTTATTTAAAAAAAAAATCTTGTATTTGAAAAAAAAAAAAAGAATTTAGAATCATATTATTATTATTATTATTTATATACATTTATGTATGTATATAAGTTGTGAGTTAGGATAAATAAAGACTTAGACACATTTGTATAATATTAATGATAAAGGTGTAATAAAAAAAAATATATATATATATATATATATAAGGGCTTTTTATGTATTAAAATTTTGGGGAAAATTTTGCGATGTTACAGTCTCCCCTACTTTTGGAAACTTCGTCCCGAAGTTTATTGAAAACACAGGGTTGAAGGTGATTGGGTAGAAATTAGGACAAGGGTGGTTTGGGAAGTTTCGAGTTAAGGCATGACATAAATTTATAGGTAACAGAATAAACTGTTTCGAATAATTTGGGTAAGAGTTTTGATATGTGTGAGTTTTAAGGGTTGGATTAGGTTCATCTGAAATAGCAAGGAGAATAAGAATCTTAAGTTTTAGGACTCCTAAAAGAAATGCATGAGTTGATTGACTATAGAAAGACTAAATGAACTACCAGGTAACTAGAGTTTATAATTGGTTATTTACTGAAAACCTTGATAGAATTTCACACTACCTTAACGTACCTGTAAATTCATGATTACGTTCCGGACCGCAATCACCAATTTACCTTACATTAAAGTTTTGCGTCCTTCTATATCTCCACCGATTGTTGAGCAGGTCCGATAGCCTCCACCAGTCGTGGAGTAGGTTGTAGGGCCTCTCCCGACTGTTGAAAAGGCATAATGACCTCTACCAATCGTTGAGTAGGTTCGATAGCCTCCACCAGTCATGGAGCAGGTTGTAGGGCCTCTCCCGACTGTTGAAAAAGCATGATGACCTCTATTAAGTGCAGCATTTATTATACACATAGGTTGCAAATTGATAACATGTTTATGCAAGCAAGTATAACAAGCACAGTATATGAGTTGTAGTTATATATATTTATATAATTAGTTCACATTCAAACAATCATGTAACAACTCTCAGACAAATATTTTATTACTTGAATCAAATAGCGTCAATACATAGAATAAAAGCAACCAATAGTCAAATTGTGAGACTTGCGGTTAGGTAGCTGGAGGATCTTGATCTCTGTTTAGTTTAGGGCATCGGTTACGGAAGTGATTTGGGTAATGAATGTTCAATAAGATATGGGTTAAATGAAGGACAATGAGGTAATATAAGGAATGTAATCATTTATTTATTTAATTAAAACGAATAAACGAAAACGTTGACTTATCAAAGATTCTAAATTCTAATAACATATGAAGACATGCTTTAGCCTATAAGTGAACACTCATCCCGAGAATTCCCAGGTAGGAATTCGGGTCCCTCGTCTGATTGGGATATATGCGCAATGCCAGCCTAGACAGAAGACTCAGAATACAGGCGTTCACCCTTCCAGATTGCACGTGTTCGTTATTAAAATCTAGAACTTCGACGAGATCTCAAGGTGGTTCAGGCTAAACCTGAGGATTTTGTCCTATTAGTCTAAGAGTAGATCCAACGGTGGAGAGCAACCTTCTTTTAAGGATGAAAGTAGGGATAAGAAGTAGGAGGGAGATAGAGAATGGCAAGTAAAAGAAGCAAATACTGGTTATAATCCTATGGTTATAGACTAGATTATTTTTCTAATAACCTAATTCCCTATAACCATGGCTCTGATACCAATCTGTAACACCCCAACCGATGACGGAAACATCGGGATGTCACGTATTGATGATTGTTCAGTAGCTCATGGTGAATAATAAATTTCATTAAATGATTTAAATAAATTACATACAATTGTTCTACAAGAATTCGTACATCAAATTGAATAAAACTATGCACACATCTTCAAGCATTAATTCGAATCTTCAAACAAGTAGAACCTGAAACATGTTAAGTTGAAAATATTTTGGGTCAACAAAAGTTGGTGAGAATTACATAGGTTTTGATAATCGAATAAAATTGTTGTGCAATTCATGTGTCATGGCAATCTAGTCCATATGTGAAAACATACTAGAAGTAAATCGAGTGCATAATCAACCTTGTGACTGTTGTATTGTGGTACATCCCATACGCTCATGGTTCACTCGTTTATATTGCAGTAACAAACACCCACGCAACCTTTGTAGGAGGCACGTATCCGGGTGGGATTGTCAGTCCAATAGATCTATCAATGTATACTGTTTGGCTGATGAATGTTTATGCTAGAATTGTGCTTACCCTAGTCATGTTCAAGACATAATGCAACATAGAAAAACACATAGACACATTGATGATTGAATTGCATAAATATTGTTGTAACATGTTTCACCCCAAAAATGGTGATAAATAGAAAAGGGGCTATGTAAAACTCACCTTAGCAAAATGTTATGTCTCGTAAAAAAAATAGAATATTGTGTTGTGAATGTATGCGAGGCGAATCCCAAAGACTCAACAACGTAGCTAGTCCAAATTGAAGAAAACGAAAAAGAAAGAATATCAAGCTTCCAATTCGCCAATTACAAGAGCTTATAATCAAAGCTTCAATTGTAGAAGTAATAGACTATAGAAGAAAGGTATTAGGGAAAGTTTAATCGGATTGAAACAATCGATTTAGAGGTGCAAAGTATAATGGGTCATAGGTGGGTTTTTATACTAGTTTTGGAGTCAATTAGCCATTAAAATTGGTCAACACCATAAAGTAAGGTTTTATGATGAATTGACTATTTGACTAAGACTTTGACTGTTTGACTAAGACTTTGACTAGGACTTTGACTATTTGACTCAAGGCTTTATTTAAAAAAAAAAATCTTGTATTTGAAAAAAAAAAAAAAAGAATTTAGAATCATATTATTATTATTATTATTATTTATATACATTTATGTATGTATATAAGTTGTGAGTTAGGATAAATAAAGACTTAGACACATTTGTATAATATTAATGATAAAGGTGTAATAAAAATATATATATATATATATATATATATATATATATATAAGGGCTTTTTATGTATTAAAATTTTGGGGAAAATTTTGCGATGTTACACTAGATAACCTTATGGTTATTAGTCGGAATACTTATGTGAACATTTTGATAGATCTCCGGTAGTTGGGACTATCAGGGGCTTGTATTTCTTATATTATTGAAGAAAACAACCTAAGGTGAGTTCACGACCCCAATTTTACTGCTTTTACTTTTGGGAGAGAAAACATGCGCTAAACTTATTTTGGTAACATATGTCATACTATGATTTAACTTTGTGTTGCTATACGATATTTGAAAGTCCCGGGGGAAACCATGAATGTGCGGGGATGCACAATGGGGGAAATGTGGATAGATCTATTAGGTTTGACAGACCCCACTCGACGGCTTGGAGGACTGGGCGAGTGCATGTTGTCTCGAACTTGTAACATGTAACATTGCTGAACACACACATCGGGCCGAACATTGGTAACAGTCTAGTAATGGTTTTCCAATCATATTAGTAGCAAAAACATATGCCTAGCTAGCGTACTTGGTAACATTGGTATAGTATGCACAGGTTGGAACTTGGTAATATTTTGTAACACTTTGGTAACATTTTGAACAAACCTGTGAACTCACCAGCAATATATGTTGACGTCGTTTTGGCATGTTTTTCTCAGGTCGCTAAGGTAGCACAAACGGACTAGGCGCACGAGTCTACATTGGCGTCTAGGCTTAGTATCATGTTTTGAAACAAATGTTTGAATACGTTGGCACATGGTTTTGTACTTATTAAATGCTTCCACTACGGTTTTATTCATTATGTAAACTATGTTTTGAATTTACGTATTTCATATAGTGTTGTTTATTGTGACCGTTGACTTGGATCCTGGCTTGTCATGCGCCTCGCGGTAAAACTCCGCAAGTGAAAATTTGAGGGTGTGACATATACAATTTTACATCACTCTTTTCAAATCCATAATAATCACAAACAGTCATCATCGGTTGAATATTAATGAAAATAACACTTTTATCATAATAAATTGATAAAAGTAACTATAAATTTAAATTACATCACTCTTTTCAATTTCATAATAATTTAATAATAAATTTTTAAAAATATTATTTTAACATATAATAAGATGAATAAAAAAGTAAGAAAGTAACTATAGGGAAAGTTAATTTTCAACTTGATAGGTTGAATTTCAAGTAAATATGATGTTGGACTTTCAATAGAATGGAAGAAAATTGCAACACAATAATAATAAAATAATATTGTTAATAAAGTAATTTAAAAAAAGTAATCATTACTTTTGGACCTTTGTATAATATCTGTTAACATCCCAACAGTTGTTATTAAACAAAACTTTGTAAATGTTAAACGTCCAAAGACTGGGTATAAAATCGTTTATTACATAATTAAATTTAATATTAAATAATACCGATATATTGTTAAAATACAGAAACCTTTCAATTTCATAATTAAAATCTTGATATATGTAAATTTAAAATAAATCAATCTTTTCAAATTCATAATTACAAAACAGCCCACACCACTAAACGTCTATAATGACAACTGCACAAATGAAAGATATAGATGAAAACTTACGGCAGATACAACCATAATTAATGCAAAATGTACTTCTTTTTAATATTATTAAACGACTAAAAAATAAAACATAACTTTACACATTATCAATTTAATATTAACTACAAACTTAAAATTATTTTTCATAAAAATGTTTTATAATCGTTTATTGTTCCATATAACTTTAGAATATGAACATGTATTTAAAACCAAAAAAAAAAATCTAAATGAATATCAGTATATATAAAACATGTAATTATACTTTTTATTGACAACTTATTATGTTTATAATAAATAATATTTCCATGACAAACTTTTTTAAGAAATAACATGAAATATACTCACAGTAAGTAATAACATGAAAGTCTTTGATGATCACTGTACAAACGAAGGATCGAGATGGAAATATATCTTAAGTTTAAATATTATTATTTTATATTAATTAAACAATTAATACTATTGTTCTCACATATGTGTTGAAGTCTTTTATTTGTAACATTTCGCCTTAAATAATGGTACGTTACGGATTAAAACGACAAAGTTTTATTATTATTATTTTTTGGAGATATTTAGAACCCTAATACAATGATAATTATTCATACATATACATATATATATAAAAGTTAATAATAATAATAATAATAATAATAATAATAATAATAATAATAAGATTTGTTTAATTATGTTGTGTCTAAGCCCACAACACAATTTATTTAACCCATCCCTTCTTTAAACCTCGGCCCAAACATCATCCCAGCCCAAGCCCCTTAAGCCCAAACCCAATACCAAGCCCACTAACCACCCTCCTTCCCTTTCCGTGTTTTAAAAAAAAAAAAAAAACTTTGAAGCCAACCGGACTCGAACCCTGGGACAAAGCCGGGTCAGAAGCTTCCACGCACGCGTCAACCAACTGAGCCACAAGATCATGTTGATGAAACCCCAACACATATTATATTTATACCAACTGAAAACCCTTATTCCCTTTCTTCTTCCCCTAGTCAGTTTGACCAACCGGTCAACAAGACCTGAAATTCCGGCCAGTTTCCATTTCTGTTTCTCAATTCACGATTAATGGCCGCGTGTTTTCAGCCTTTGACCAACTCTTTTAGACTTATTTTCAACTCGTCAAAACCGCAATCATTGTGATATCCGTAAATTCCGACGACCTTGAAAACATACCAAAAACATTAACGCGTCTAGTCAAGTATAAATAGGACGCTTTTCAACCCAGAAACCTCACACCAAACCAACCCCCACTCACTTTTCCGGCTAGAAAGTCCTGCTCGTGCCTTTATTTTCTCGCCGGCGTCGAAGTATTCCGGCCACCTTCATCCCTCTGCAAATCTCCATCAATTTCAGTAAATTTCTACACCATTCTGTTCGTATTACTTGGTAGTGCATTAACCCTCTAGTTAATTGGAGATTATCAGTGTTATTCGAGTCCAATTAACCGGGTTTAATCTAGGGTTAAATTTGGGGAAGAAGGTGTGAAATCTGTTAATGTATATAGATTTTTTTTAATGCTTTAAACTCGTTCTCAGGGTGTGGCTTGGTGGTGGCCACACTTGTGATTAAAAACCAACCCGGTCATAGACCCGGGTTCTAACCCCACAACCACCAAATATTTTTTTATGGATTTAAACATACATTTTTTTTAATTCTAAACTTTTAATATACATTTAAAATATCAAAACAACTTTATAAATCTTATAAAATTTATTTTATACAATTCAAATGGCTGGGTTTATTAAACAATTTTTAGTTTTTCAAAAATCTTTTATTTATTATATATAATAAATATTACAAGTTTATTCTATTTTTATTATAAAATTCCATAAAAATATCAAAACGATTATATAAACTTCCACAAAAATTATTCTGAGTTTTTATAACATTAAGCTTTTCTGAAATAATTTTTATTTCAGAAAAATCGGTTATTTAATATTTTTAATCAATTTTTGTTAGTTTTAATCATAATTAAATCATAATAAATTCAATTTTTGATATTTATGCACCAAAATTTTATACAATTTATTTCTGAATATTTAGAACAGAAATATAAATTTTAAACTATTAATTCTTTAATTTTAGTATTTTTAAATATTAAAGTTAAATTTTGACAATTTGTTATAAATAGAATTAATATTCTATTTTAAAGAAAATAACATCTGTGTGCATGCTTGTTTGAATGTGAACTGATTGCTATGTCTATAATCATACTTGCTTACTTGTACGACAATTAGTTGACTACCAAACAATTTACTCAACGATTGGTAGAGGTCATCATGTCTTTCCAACAGTCGGGAGAGGCCCTACAACCTGCTCAACGACTGGTGGAAACTATCGAACCTGCTCAACAATCGGTAGAGTCATAAAAGGACGCAAAACCCTAATGTAAGGTAAATTGGTAATTACGGTCCGGAACGTAATCATGAATTTACAGGTACATTAAGGTAGTGAGGAATTTTATCAAGGTTTACGGTAGCTGACCAATTGTAAACCTAGTGTCTTTCTTCAACTTCGGGACGAAGTTCCTAAAAGTAGGGGAGACTGTAACATTTCGCCTTAAATAATGGTACGTTACGGATTAAAACGACAAAGTTTTATTATTATTATTTTTGGAGATATTTAGAACCCTAATACAATGATAATTATTCATACACATATATATATATATATATATATATATATATATAAAAGTTAATAATAATAATAATAATAATTATAAGATTTGTTTAATTATGTTGTGTCTATGCCCACAACACAATTTATTTAACCCATCCCTTCTTTAAACCTCGGCCCAAACATCATCCCAGCCCAAGCCCCTTAAGCCCAAACCCAATACCAAGCCCACTAACCACCCTCCTTCCCTTTCCCTGTTTAAAAAAAAAAAAAAAAAAAAAAAAAAAAAAAAAAAAAAAAAAAAAAAACTTTGAAGCCAACCGGACTCGAACCCTGGCACAAAGCCGGGTCAGAAGCTTCCACGCACGCGTCAACCAACTGAGCCACAAGATCATGTTGATGAAACCCCAACACATATTATATTTATTCCAACTGAAAACCCTTATTCCCTTTCTTCTTCCCCTCGTCAGTTTGACCAACCGGTCAACAAGACCTGAAATTCCGGCCAGTTTCCATTTCTGTTTCTCAATTCACGATTAATGGCCGCGTGTTTTCAGCCTTTGACCAACTCTTTTAGACTTATTTTCAACTCGTCAAACCCACAATCATTGTGATATCCGTAAATTCCGGCGACCTTGAAAACTTACCAAAAACTTTAACGCGTCTAGTCAAGTATAAATAGGACGCTTTTCAACCCAGAAACCTCACACCAAACCAACCCCCACTCACTTTTCCGGCTAGAAAGTCCTGCTCGTGCCTTTATTTTCTCGTCGGCGTCGAAGTATTCCGGCCACCTTCATCCCTCTGCAAATCTACATCAATTTCAGTAAATTTCTACACCATTCTGTTCGTATTACTTGGTAGTGCATTAACCCTATAGTTAATTGGATATTATCAGTGTTATTCGAGTCCAATTAACCGGGTTTAATCTAGGGTTAAATTTGGGGAAGAAGGTGTGAAATCTGTTAATGTATATAGATTTTTTTTAATGCTTTAAACTCGTTCTCAGGGTGTGGCTTGGTGGTGGCCACACTTGTGATTAAAAACCAACCCGGTCATAGACCCGGGTTCGAACCCCACAACCACCAAATATTTTTTTTATGGATTTAAACATACATTTTTTTTAATTCTAAACTTTTAATATACATTTAAAATATCAAAACAACTTTATAAATCTTATAAAATTTATTTTATACAATTCAAATGGCTGAGTTTATTAAACAATTTTTAGTTTTTCAAAAATCTTTTATTTATTATATATAATAAATATTACAAGTTTATTCTATTTTTATTATAAAATTCCATAAAAATATCAAAACGATTATATAAACTTCCACAAAAATTATTCTGAGTTTTTATAACATTAAGCTTTTCTGAAATAATTTTTATTTCAGAAAAATCGGTTATTTAATATTTTTAATCAATTTTTGTTAGTTTTAATCATAATTAAATCATAATAAATTCAATTTTTGATATTTTTGCACCAAAATTTTATACAATTTATTTCTGAATATTTAGAACAGAAATATAAATTTTAAACTATTAATTCTTTAATTTTAGTATTTTTAAATATTAAAGTTAAATTTTGACAATTTGTTATAAATAGAATTAATATTCTATTTTAAAGAAAATAACATCTGTGTGCATGCTTGTTTGAATGTGAACTGATTGCTATGTCTATAATCATACTTGCTTACTTGTACGACAATTAGTTGACTACCAAACAATTTACTCAACGATTGGTAGAGGTCATCATGTCTTTCCAACAGTCGGGAGAGGCCCTACAACCTGCTCAACGACTGGTGGAAACTATCGAACCTGCTCAACAATCGGTAGAGTCATAAAAGGACGCAAAACCCTAATGTAAGGTAAATTGGTAATTACGGTCCGGAACGTAATCATGAATTTACAGGTACATTAAGGTAGTGAGGAATTTTATCAAGGTTTACGGTAGTTGACCAATTGTAAACCTAGTGTCTTTCTTCAACTTCGGGACGAAGTTCCTAAAAGTAGGGGAGACTGTAACATTTCGCCTTAAATAATGGTACGTTACGGATTAAAACGACAAAGTTTTATTATTATTATTATTTTTGGAGATATTTAGAACCCTAATACAATGATAATTATTCATACACATATATATATATATATATATATATATATATATATATATATAAAAGTTAATAATAATAATAATAATAATAATTATAAGATTTGTTTAATTATGTTGTGTCTAAGCCCACAACACAATTTATTTAACCCATCCCTTCTTTAAACCTCGGCCCAAACATCATCCCAGCCCAAGCCCCTTAAGCCCAAACCCAATACCAAGCCCACTAACCACCCTCCTTCCCTTTCCCTGTTTAAAAAAAAATAAATAAAAAAATAAACTTTGAAGCCAACCGGACTCGAACCCTGGCACAAAGCCGGGTCAGAAGCTTCCACGCACGCGTCAACCAACTGAGCCACAAGATCATGTTGATGAAACCCCAACACATATTATATTTATTCCAACTGAAAACCCTTATTCCCTTTCTTCTTCCCCTCGTCAGTTTGACCAACCGGTCAACAAGACCTAAAATTCCGGCCAGTTTCCATTTCTGTTTCTCAATTCACGATTAATGGCCGCGTGTTTTCAGCCTTTGACCAACTCTTTTAGACTTATTTTCAACTCGTCAAACCCGCAATCATTGTGATATCCGTAAATTCCTGCGACCTTGAAAACTTACCAAAAACTTTAACGCGTCTAGTCAAGTATAAATAGGACGCTTTTCAACCCAGAAACCTCACACCAAACCAACCCCCACTCACTTTTCCGGCTAGAAAGTCCTGCTCGTGCCTTTATTTTCTCGCCGGCGTCGAAGTATTCCGGCCACCTTCATCCCTCTGCAAATCTCCATCAATTTCAGTAAATTTCTACACCATTCTGTTCGTATTACTTGGTAGTGCATTAACCCTCTAGTTAATTGGATATTATCAGTGTTATTCGAGTCCAATTAACCGGGTTTAATCTAGGGTTAAATTTGGGGAAGAAGGTGTGAAATCTGTTAATGTATATAGATTTTTTTTAATGCTTTAAACTCGTTCTCAGGGTGTGGCTTGGTGGTGGCCACACTTGTGATTAAAAACCAACCCGGTCATAGACCCGGGTTCGAACCCCACAACCACCAAATATTTTTTTATGGATTTAAACATACATTTTTTTTAATTCTAAACTTTTAATATACATTTAAAATATCAAAACAACTTTATAAATCTTATAAAATTTATTTTATACAATTCAAATGGCTGAGTTTATTAAACAATTTTTAGTTTTTCAAAAATCTTTTATTTATTATATATAATAAATATTACAAGTTTATTCTATTTTTATTATAAAATTCCATAAAAATATCAAAACGATTATATAAACTTCCACAAAAATTATTCTGAGTTTTTATAACATTAAGCTTTTCTGAAATAATTTTTATTTCAGAAGAATCGGTTAATTAATATTTTTAATCAATTTTTGTTAGTTTTAATCATAATTAAATCATAATAAATTCAATTTTTGATATTTTTGCACCAAAATTTTATACAATTTATTTCTGAATATTTAGAACAGAAATATAAATTTTAAACTATTAATTCTTTAATTTTAGTATTTTTAAATATTAAAGTTAAATTTTGACAATTTGTTATAAATAGAATTAATATTCTATTTTAAAGAAATAACATCTGTGTGCATGCTTGTTTGAATGTGAACTGATTGCTATGTCTATAATCATACTTGCTTACTTGTACGACAATTAGTTGACTACCAAACAATTTACTCAACGATTGGTAGAGGTCATCATGTCTTTCCAACGGTCGGGAGAGGCCCTACAACCTGCTCAACGACTGGTGGAAACTATCGAACCTGCTCAACAATCGGTAGAGTCATAAAAGGACGCAAAACCCTAATGTAAGGTAAATTGGTAATTACGGTCCGGAACGTAATCATGAATTTACAGGTACATTAAGGTAGTGAGGAATTTTATCAAGGTTTACGGTAGTTGACCAATTGTAAACCTAGTGTCTTTCTTCAACTTCGGGACGAAGTTCCTAAAAGTAGGGGAGACTGTAACATATCGCCTTAAATAATGGTACGTTACAGATTAAAACGACAAAGTTTTATTATTATTATTTTTGGAGATATTTAGAACCCTAATACAATGATAATTATTCATACATATATATATATATATATATAAGTTAATAATAATAATAATAATTATAAGATTTGTTTAATTATGTTGTGTCTAAGCCCACAACACAATTTATTTAACCCATCCCTTCTTTAAACCTCGGCCCAAACATCATCCCAGCCCAAGCCCCTTAAGCCCAAACCCAATACCAAGTCCACTAACCACCCTCCTTTCCTTTCCCTGTTTTTTAAAAAAAAAAAAAAAAAAAAAAAAAAACTTTGAAGCCAACCGGACTCGAACCCTGGCACAAAGCCGGGTCAGAAGCTTCCACGCACGCGTCAACCAACTGAGCCACAAGATCATGTTGATGAAACCCCAACACATATTATATTTATACCAACTGAAAACCCTTATTCCCTTTCTTCTTCCCCTCGTCAGTTTGACCAACCGGTCAACAAGACCTGAAATTCCGGCCAGTTTCCATTTCTGTTTCTCAATTCACGATTAATGGCCGCGTGTTTTCAGCCTTTGACCAACTCTTTTAGACTTATTTTCAACTCGTCAAACCCGCAATCATTGTGATATCCGTAAATTCCGGGGACCTTGAAAACTTACCAAAAACTTTAACGCGTCTAGTCAAGTATAAATAGGACGCTTTTCAACCCAGAAACCTCACACCAAACCAACCCCCACTCACTTTTCCGGCTAGAAAGTCCTGCTCGTGCCTTTATTTTCTCGCCGGCGTCGAAGTATTCCGGCCACCTTCATCCTCTGCAAATCTCCATCAATTTCAGTAAATTTCTACACCATTCTGTTCGTATTACTTGGTAGTGCATTAACCCTCTAGTTAATTGGATATTATCAGTGTTATTCGAGTCCAATTAACCGGGTTTAATCTAGGGTTAAATTTGGGGAAGAAGGTGTGAAATCTGTTAATGTATATAGATTTTATTTAATGCTTTAAACTCGTTCTCAGGGTGTGGCTTGGTGGTGGCCACACTTGTGATTAAAAACCAACCCGGTCATAGACCCGGGTTCGAACCCCACAACCACCAAATATTTTTTTAAGGATTTAAACATACATTTTTTTTAATTCTAAACTTTTAATATACATTTAAAATATCAAAACAACTTTATAAATCTTATAAAATTTATTTTATACAATTCAAATGGCTGAGTTTATTAAACAATTTTTAGTTTTTCAAAAATCTTTTATTTATTATATATAATAAATACTACAAGTTTATTCTATTTTTATTATAAAATTCCATAAAAATATCAAAACGATTATATAAACTTCCACAAAAATTATTCTGAGTTTTTATAACATTAAGCTTTTCTGAAATAATTTTTATTTCAGAAAAATCGGTCATTTAATATTTTTAATCAATTTTTGTTAGTTTTAATCATAATTAAATCATAATAAATTCAATTTTTGATATTTTTGCACCAAAATTTTATACAATTTATTTCTGAATATTTAGAACAGAAATATAAATTTTAAACTATTAATTCTTTAATTTTAGTATTTTTAAATATTAAAGTTAAATTTTGACAATTTGTTATAAATAGAATTAATATTCTATTTTAAAGAAATAACATCTGTGTGCATGCTTGTTTGAATGTGAACTGATTGCTATGTCTATAATCATACTTGCTTACTTGTACGACAATTAGTTGACTACCAAACAATTTACTCAACGATTGGTAGCGGTCATCATGTCTTTCCAACAGTCGGGAGAGGCTCTACAACCTGCTCAACGACTGGTGGAAACTATCGAACCTGCTCAACAATCGGTAGAGTCATAAACGGACGCAAAACCCTAATGTAAGGTAAATTGGTAATTACGGTCCGGAACGTAATCATGAATTTACAGGTACATTAAGGTAGTGAGGAATTTTATCAAG
Organism: Ambrosia trifida; assembly: GCA_028751855.1. NCBI lineage: Eukaryota > Viridiplantae > Streptophyta > Magnoliopsida > Asterales > Asteraceae > Ambrosia > Ambrosia trifida. Next base: position 83,362,190 of record CM054129.1, on the reverse strand, counting down.
GTTTACGGTAGTTGACCAATTGTAAACCTAGTGTCTTTCTTCAACTTCGGGACGAAGTTCCTAAAAGTAGGGGAGACTGTAACATTTCGCCTTAAATAATGGTACGTTACGGATTAAAACGACAAAGTTTTATTATTATTATATTTGGAGATATTTAGAACCCTAATACAATGATAATTATTCATACATATATATATATATATATATATATATATAAAAGTTAATAATAATAATAATAATAATAATAATTATAAGATTTGTTTAATTATGTTGTGTCTAAGCCCACAACACAATTTATTTAACCCATCCCTTCTTGAAACCTCGGCCCAAACATCATCCCAGCCCAAGCCCCTTAAGCCCAAACCCAATACCAAGCCCACTAACCACCCTCCTTCCCTTTCCCTGTTTAAAAAAAAAAAAAAAAAAAAAAAAAAAAAAAAAAAAAAAAAAAAAAACTTTGAAGCCAACCGGACTCGAACCCTGGCACAAAGCCGGGTCAGAAGCTTCCACGCACGCATCAACCAACTGAGCCACATGATCATGTTGATGAAACCCCAACACATATTATATTTATACCAACTGAAAACCCTTATTCCCTTTCTTCTTCCCCTCGTCAGTTTGACCAACCGGTCAACAAGACCTGAAATTCCGGCCAGTTTCCATTTCTGTTTCTCAATTCACGATTAATAGCCGCGTGTTTTCAGCCTTTGACCAACTCTTTTAGACTTATTTTCAACTCGTCAAACCCGCAATCATTGTGATATCCGTAAATTCCGGCGACCTTGAAAACTTACCAAAAAATTTAACGCGTCTAGTCAAGTATAAATAGGACGCTTTTCAACCCAGAAACCTCAAACCAAACCAACCCCCACTCACTTTTCCGGCTAGAAAGTCCTGCTGGTGCCTTTATTTTCTCGCCGGCGTCGAAGTATTCCGGCCACCTTCATCCCTCTGCAAATCTCCATCAATTTCAGTAAATTTCTACACCATTCTGTTCGTATTACTTGGTAGTGCATTAACCCTCTAGTTAATTGGATATTATCAGTGTTATTCGAGTCCAATTAACCGGGTTTAATCTAGGGTTAAATTTGGGGAAGAAGGTGTGAAATCTGTTAATGTATATAGATTTTTTTTAATGCTTTAAACTCGTTCTCAGGGTGTGGCTTGGTGGTGGCCACACTTGTGATTAAAAACCAACCCGGTCATAGACCCGGGTTCGAACCCCACAACCACCAAATATTTTTTTATGGATTTAAACATACATTTTTTTTAATTCTAAACTTTTAATATACATTTAAAATATCAAAACAACTTATAAATCTTATAAAATTTATTTTATACAATTCAAATGGCTGAGTTTATTAAACAATTTTTAGTTTTTCAAAAATCTTTTATTTATTATATATAATAAATATTACAAGTTAATTCTATTTTTATTATAAAATTCCATAAAAATATCAAAACGATTATATAAACTTCCACAAAAATTATTCTGAGTTTTTATAACATTAAGCTTTTCTGAAATAATTTTTATTTCAGAAAAATCGGTTATTTAATATTTTTAATCAATTTTTGTTAGTTTTAATCATAATTAAATCATAATAAATTCAATTTTTGATATTTTTGCACCAAAATTTTATATAATTTATTTCTGAATATTTAGAACAGAAATATAAATTTTAAACTATTAATTCTTTAATTTTAGTATTTTTAAATATTAAAGTTAAATTTTGACAATTTGTTATAAATAGAATTAATATTCTATTTTAAAGAAAATAACATCTGTGTGCATGCTTGTTTGAATGTGAACTGATTGCTATGTCTATAATCATACTTGCTTACTTGTACGACAATTAGTTGACTACGAAACAATTTACTCAACGATTGGTAGAGGTCATCATGTCTTTCCAACAGTCGGGAGAGGCCCTACAACCTGCTCAACGACTGGTGGAAACTATCGAACCTGCTCAACAATCGGTAGAGTCATAAAAGGACGCAAAACCCTAATGTAAGGTAAATTGGTAATTACGGTCCGGAACGTAATCATGAATTTACAGGTACATTAAGGTAGTGAGGAATTTTATCAAGGTTTACGGTAGTTGACCAATTTTAAACCTAGTGTCTTTCTTCAACTTCGGGACGAAGTTCCTAAAAGTAGGGGAGACTGTAACATTTCGCCTTAAATAATGGTACGTTACGGATTAAAACGACAAAGTTTTATTATTATTATTTTTGGAGATATTTAGAACCCTAATACAATGATAATTATTCATACATATATATATATACATATATATATATATATATATATATATATAAAAGTTAATAATAATAATAATAATAATAATAATAATAATAATAAGATTTGTTTAATTATGTTGTGTCTAAGCCCACAACACAATTTATTTAACCCATCCCTTCTTTAAACCTCGGCCCAAACATCATCCCAGCCCAAGCCCCTTAAGCCCAAACCCAATACCAAGCCCACTAACCACCCTCCTTCCCTTTCCCTGTTTAAAAAAAAAAAAAAAAAAAAAAAAAAAAAAAAAAAAAAAAAAACTTTGAAGCCAACCGGACTCGAACCCTGGGACAAAGCCGGGTCAGAAGCTTCCACGCACGCGTCAACCAACTGAGCCACAAGATCATGTTGATGAAACCCCAACACATATTATATTTATACCAACTGAAAACCCTTATTCCCTTTCTTCTTCCCCTCGTCAGTTTGACCAACCGGTCAACAAGACCTGAAATTCCGGCCAGTTTCCATTTCTGTATCTCAATTCACGATTAATGGCCGTGTGTTTTCAGCCTTTGACCAACTCTTTTAGACTTATTTTCAACTCGTCAAACCCGCAATCATTGTGATATCCGTAAATTCCAGCGACCTTGAAAACTTACCAAAAACTTTAACGCGTCTAGTCAAGTATAAATAGGACGCTTTTCAACCCAGAAACCTCACACCAAACCAACCCCCACTCACTTTTCCGGCTAGAAAGTCCTGCTCGTGCCTTTATTTTCTCGCCGGCGTCGAAGTATTCCGGCCACCTTCATCCCTCTGCAAATCTCCATCAATTTCAGTAAATTTCTACACCATTCTGTTCGTATTACTTGGTAGTGCATTAACCCTCTAGTTAATTGGATATTATCAGTGTTATTCGAGTCCAATTAACCGGGTTTAATCTAGGGTTAAATTTGGGGAAGAAGGTGTGAAATCTGTTAATGTATATAGATTTTTTTTAATGCTTTAAACTCGTTCTCAGGGTGTGGCTTGGTGGTGGCCACACTTGTGATTAAAAACCAACCCGGTCATAGACCCGGGTTCGAACCCCACAACCACCAAATATTTTTTTATGGATTTAAACATACATTTTTTTTAATTCTAAACTTTTAATATACATTTAAAATATCAAAACAACTTTATAAATCTTATAAAATTTATTTTATACAATTCAAATGGCTGAGTTTATTAAACAATTTTTAGTTTTTCAAAAATCTTTTATTTATTATATATAATAACTATTACAAGTTTATTCTATTTTTATTATAAAATTCCATAAAAATATCAAAACGATTATATAAACTTCCACAAAAATTATTCTGAGTTTTTATAACATTAAGCTTTTCTGAAATAATTTTTATTTCAGAAAAATCGGTTATTTAGTATTTTTAATCAATTTTTGTTAGTTTTAATCATAATTAAATCATAATAAATTCAATTTTTGATATTTTTGCACCAAAATTTTATACAATTTATTTCTGAATATTTAGAACAGAAATATAAATTTTAAACTATTAATTCTTTAATTTTAGTATTTTTAAATATTAAAGTTAAATTTTGACAATTTGTTATAAATAGAATTAATATTCTATTTTAAAGAAAATAACATCTGTGTGCATGCTTGTTTGAATGTGAACTGATTGCTATGTCTATAATCATACTTGCTTACTTGTACGACAATTAGTTGACTACGAAACAATTTACTCAACGATTGGTAGGGGTCATCATGTCTTTCCAACAGTCGGGAGAGGCCCTACAACCTGCTCAACGACTGGTGGAAACTATCGAACCTGCTCAACAATCGGTATAATGGACACTTCTACTGCTCCTCAGGGGAGGCAGGGATGTTATCACTGTGGGGATAATGGACACTTCAAGCGGGATTGTCCTAAGCTGAACCAAGGGACTGCAAGTGGTGCTGGGAATGAAGGCGGCGGTCGAACTACTCGTGGTCATGTCTACGTCATTGGCGCTAGGGAGAACCAGGAGGATCCTGACACTGTTACTGGTGAGTATTCTTTTCTTGATTCTCGTTATGCTCGTATTCATTCTCGTTCGCATTGTTTGGCAATTCGTATTCATTGTGTGCATTCAGTTTGGTATTTGGTCATCATTTTGCATTCATGAGTCTGATGTGGGTCCTTTGGAGATGTTACTTGGACGGTACCGGTGTATCATTTATACCGATCATAGTAGTCTCCAGTAGGCCTTCGATCAGGGGGATTCATTGTTTTCTATTCACTTTGGGGAGGGCGGTTCCCCCGGCACAGAGTATTCGTTGATATCATCTTTCGTTCGTGGTTACCATTTCGTTTGTGTTCTGGGGAAACGTTACTTGGGTTAGGTCGACACTCATTACTGTCGAAGAGTGAATCTCGGGGCGAGATTCCTTTCAACAGGGGGATGATGTGACGACCGGGAAAATTTTTCTTTTTATCGCTTCGTTCTCTTTGACTTCGGGAAATTTTCGGGACGAAAATTCTTTCAACAGGGGGATGATGTGACACCCGGCATGTTTGGGTCAACATTTTATAAACACATAAGTCTACCTTAGCGAGAAACGTTTATAAACAAACTTAACTGGGTTAGTTGAGTCGGGTCAAATTAGGATTGTCCAGGGTTCAATGATCTGGAGGATCATTGGGAGTCGTTTTGGGAATACATTAGTACCGGGTTCCGTCGTTGGTGACATTACATGAATTAATTTAGTATATGTGTAGATTATGGGTCGTGTGGTGGATTGTATGCTTATACTTGCTTAAATGATGTACGAATGATTATACGTGCCTAAACATGCTAAGTATAGACTATGGATGCATGCTTATGTGTTAAGATGTGTTAGAATGCGTTAAACACGACAAACTGGAAAAAGGTTAACATGTGTTAAAAGTGCTGTTAACATGTGTTAAAAATGTGCTGATGACCTGAATGTGGAACTTTTGGGCGAATGTGGAAATGGGGTTTGAAAAATGGGCGAACGTAGAAACAAAGTGGGCGAATGTGGAATTTTTCCACATTCGACCACTAAAAAGGGGCGAATGTGGAAAAATTCCACATTCGACCACATAAACTGGGCGAACGTGCAGATGGTATAAATACCATCCTTAGCCATTTTTCACCATTTCACAAACCCTAGACGCCTCCAAACACTCTCTATCAGCTATTATCATTGGGGAAGGAGTTTTTGAACTTATTTTTCATAACCTAACTCTCTAAATCATTACAAGTGAAGATCTAAGGTGTGTTCTTCATTACAAATCCTTTTTAAACAATTTTAACTTGTTTTCATCTAAACCCCAAGGGTCCAGATCTGATATCAACATGTTTTATGGGTAAAAACCTTCCTAATATCTTTCTAAATAAAACCTATTCATAAACAATGAGTTTTCATACAATTTAACATGTGTTTATGTGGTATTAAGCATTGTTTGATGATTACTTGCTATGTAGATGACATGACTACAACCTAGGGCTGTTATTAATAGAGAGTTATAATGGAAACATGTTACAATTGATTGTTGACGGTGTTTTGTCGATTAAAGGGGGTTTTTAGTTAGATTTAGGGCTTGTTTTGGATGGTTATGATAAGGTTATGATAGGGGTTTCTTGTTCATGATGATTTGATGATGATGAGCTGATTATTGATTGATTTCAGAAGTTTCCTAATTGGGTAATATTTTCATGCATGATGATGTGACATCTCCATAATTTACTATTTTAGGAAACTTGTAAAAACGGATAGATTTTGGGGTAAAATTGGTAGGGTTTCGTAGGAATATAATAATGATGCTTGACTGCTGTAACTCATGATGTTTCGTGATGTTTTCGGATGTTTTTGGACGCGTTTTTGAGTAAACAACACAGCAGGGTCGAACCTGGAACACCTTCGGCCAGTCGAATGGGCGAAGGTGGGTTCCAAGGGTCGAACCTGGAACTGAGGGGGGGCGAAGGTGGAAGAAAAGGGGCGAAGGTGGAAGAAAAGGGGCGAAGGTGGGAGTTTAAAGCCACCTTCGACCACTCAAAGCCATATTCGACCCTACGTTAACAAAAATGAGATTTTTGATACAAACTAAGTGTTTTATGCTTGAACCTTGCGTGTAATCTATGTGTACTTGATTAGTTAGGGTAATGGGTCACCAACGGGATGTCGGGACGGTCTAGTGTGTCGGTTAAACATTTAAACACGTTTTAAAACATACTTGGTTATGATCTGGACAATCGGGGACTTGTTAGCCTTCGGGTTAGTAGTCATCACACTTATGTAAACTCATTGATAGGTTGTCATTAGTTGGGATTATCATACACGTGTTGGAATTCTAGTTATCGGAAGACGCACAATAAGGTGAGTTTCACGGCCCCACTCTTTTACTGGTTTTACATTTTCGGGGGAGAAAACATGCTGTGTCCTTTAAACATGTGTCAACTACGTTTTCATAAAAGGCGTTTCAACTATGTTTCCATAAAAGGCGTTTCAACTAAGTTTTCAGGAAAGATGTGTCAACTACGTTTTGGTATTCATGAATTCATTGGGTTTGGAGTATTCATTATGTTTTAGAGTATTCATTATATTACTATGCGATCTTTGGAAGTCCCGGGGGAAACCATGAATGTGCGGGGATGCACAACGGGGGAAATGTGGATAGCGCTATTTGGGCTTGACCCGCCCCACTCGTCGACTGGAGGTCGGACGGGTGCATGTTGTCTCTTAGGTATTCAGTATTCAGTATGCAGTATTCAGTATTCAGTATTCATTCGGGCACGTATTCAGTATTCATAGTATTCGAGTCCAGTAATGGTTTTCCAATCGCAGTAGTAACAGGTATTCATATATTTTGCATGCATGTGGTCTGGATTGACCGTGAGTATTCAGTTGGAGTCGATTATCACTTGGAGTTGGTATACATTTGGAGTCGGTATTCATTTAAAAACCTGTGAACTCACCAGCATTATTTGCTGACGTATTTAGCATGTTTGTCTCAGGTCGCTAAGGTAGCAGCTGTCGATAGGCGCACGGAGTCTCACGGCGTCTAGGATTCATGTGCATCTCATTTAGTATTTTCAGGCTTTCGTACTTTTGATTTCACGTTGTAATAAAGTTTTACGCTTCCGCAGCGTTGGATCAATTATGAAAACTTAATGGTTTGATTATGTCATTTTTACGTATCATATAGTGTTGTTTATTGTGACCGTTGACTTGGATCCTGGTGTGTCACGCGCCTCGCGGTAAAACCCCGCACGTGGAAATTTGAGGGTGTGACAGATTGGTATCAGAGCCAATGGTTATAGTGAACTAGGACTGCATGTAGAGTCTAGTCTATAGCTGAGTATCACACACGTTAGACGGTCACACATAGTTACGAGTCGTGTCATTTGGAAAACATATTAACCTTGTCGGGGTGTCGGTGTCCTCATCACACAGTACCACGTTATCTATCTTTTGTTATTTCTACCTGGGTTCTATCTTCTTCTTCGGGTTTGAAGTTGAAGGGACTATTCGCTTACATACTTGCTTACTCACACACTATCATGCACTAGTACTTGTCATAGTACACTCCTGAGTGACTGTTCACTTTGGAATCTTCGTGCGATAACAGTTTCTTTTAGGAATATGGGTATCGGGTGATTTGAAGTTCTAGCTAGGAGCACGCCTAGAGGACCATGTAGAGCGATTTGTTATTTCGGGTGCACACGAAATCATAAATCGAAATGCATGAAAATCTTGGTGGACTTCATGTTCGGACTAATGGTCATGCTGGAACCATGTTCTGAATTCGTTTGGTCACTTGTAGCTCGATCTGTTGGTGATTTTGCGTATCTTGTCTCATGTTTGGCAGAACATGTCTGGTCGCGCTGGTGGACGTGCTGGTGGACGCCGTGGTGGCGGCGGGGGTCGCAATGGCGGTGGACGAGGTGGTGGGAACATCACCATGACTCAGGCGGAGTTGGAGCACATGTTGCAACAACAGTTGAACGTTGCGTTGGCTGCTTTCCAGGCTGCTCAGCAGACCCTGGGAAATACTAATCAGATGCAGACTGGATGCACGTACAAGAAGTTCATGGACTGTAAGCCCCATTTCTTCAATGGGACTGAAGGAGCGGTGGGACTACTTAGGTGGTTGGAGAAGATTGAGTCGGTGTTTGCTATGTGTAACTGTCCCGACGCTGATCGCGTCAAGTATGCTTCTGCTACACTGGAGGGACATGCGTTGACCTGGTGGAACTCCACCACTGCGAACCTTGGTCTGGGTGAGGCCAATGCTATGCCGTGGTCCGAGTTTGTTCAGATGTTGAGGGCAGAGTATTGCCCAAGAGACGAGATTATGAAGTTGGAGCATGAGTTCTGGAATCTGAAGATGGTTGGGTCGGAGATCGAGGAGTTTACTGCTAGGCACAACGAGTTGGCTGTGATGTGCCCCGGGTTGGCTACACCGGAGTACCGGAGGATTGAGCACTACGTTGCTGGGTTAGTGCCGGAGATTGCAGGACTGGTTGCTGCTGCTGATCACACTACTATGTTGGCCACTGTTCGGGCAGCCCACAAGCTGACCAACATGAAGGTTGCGGAGGGCGTTCTACCTCCGAGGGGTGCTGCTGTGAAAGCCCCTGCGGACAACAAGAGAAAGTGGGAGAGTGCTGGAAAGAGCGCTGGGTCGTCCCAGCCGCAGACAAAGAAGCAAGAAGTTGTGGGAGCATCATCCGAACAGAGGTCTGGGGGATATACTGGGAAGCTCCCGAAGTGTGGTGAGTGTGGGTTTCATCATACGGGTGATTGTGAGAAGTTTCGCTGTCGACGGTGTCAGCGTTTTGGTCATCATGCTAAGGACGGTAGGACTACTCTTCAGCTACAACCGGCACAGGCCACTACTACTACTACCACTGCTACTGCTCCTCAGGGGAGGCAGGGATGTTATCACTGTGGGGATAATGGACACTTCAAGCGGGATTGTCCTAAGCTGAACCAAGGGACTGCAAGTGGTGCTGGGAATGAAGGCGGCGGTCGAACTACTCGTGGTCATGTCTACGTCATTGGCGCTAGGGAGAACCAGGAGGATCCTGACACTGTTACTGGTGAGTATTCTTTTCTTGATTCTCGTTATGCTCGTATTCATTCTCGTTCGCATTGTTTGGCAATTCGTATTCATTGTGTGCATTCAGTTTGGTATTTGGTCATCATTTTGCATTCATGAGTCTGATGTGGGTCCTTTGGAGATGTTACTTGGACGGTACCGGTGTATCATTTATACCGATCATAGTAGTCTCCAGTAGGCCTTCGATCAGGGGGATTCATTGTTTTCTATTCACTTTGGGGAGGGCGGTTCCCCCGGCACAGAGTATTCGTTGATATCATCTTTCGTTCGTGGTTACCATTTCGTTTGTGTTCTGGGGAAACGTTACTTGGGTTAGGTCGACACTCATTACTGTCGAAGAGTGAATCTCGGGGCGAGATTCCTTTCAACAGGGGGATGATGTGACGACCGGGAAAATTTTTCTTTTTATCGCTTCGTTCTCTTTGACTTCGGGAAATTTTCGGGACGAAAATTCTTTCAACAGGGGGATGATGTGACACCCGGCATGTTTGGGTCAACATTTTATAAACACATAAGTCTACCTTAGCGAGAAACGTTTATAAACAAACTTAACTGGGTTAGTTGAGTCGGGTCAAATTAGGATTGTCCAGGGTTCAATGATCTGGAGGATCATTGGGAGTCGTTTTGGGAATACATTAGTACCGGGTTCCGTCGTTGGTGACATTACATGAATTAATTTAGTATATGTGTAGATTATGGGTCGTGTGGTGGATTGTATGCTTATACTTGCTTAAATGATGTACGAATGATTATACGTGCCTAAACATGCTAAGTATAGACTATGGATGCATGCTTATGTGTTAAGATGTGTTAGAATGCGTTAAACACGACAAACTGGAAAAAGGTTAACATGTGTTAAAAGTGCTGTTAACATGTGTTAAAAATGTGCTGATGACCTGAATGTGGAACTTTTGGGCGAATGTGGAAATGGGGTTTGAAAAATGGGCGAACGTAGAAACAAAGTGGGCGAATGTGGAATTTTTCCACATTCGACCACTAAAAAGGGGCGAATGTGGAAAAATTCCACATTCGACCACATAAACTGGGCGAACGTGCAGATGGTATAAATACCATCCTTAGCCATTTTTCACCATTTCACAAACCCTAGACGCCTCCAAACACTCTCTATCAGCTATTATCATTGGGGAAGGAGTTTTTGAACTTATTTTTCATAACCTAACTCTCTAAATCATTACAAGTGAAGATCTAAGGTGTGTTCTTCATTACAAATCCTTTTTAAACAATTTTAACTTGTTTTCATCTAAACCCCAAGGGTCCAGATCTGATATCAACATGTTTTATGGGTAAAAACCTTCCTAATATCTTTCTAAATAAAACCTATTCATAAACAATGAGTTTTCATACAATTTAACATGTGTTTATGTGGTATTAAGCATTGTTTGATGATTACTTGCTATGTAGATGACATGACTACAACCTAGGGCTGTTATTAATAGAGAGTTATAATGGAAACATGTTACAATTGATTGTTGACGGTGTTTTGTCGATTAAAGGGGGTTTTTAGTTAGATTTAGGGCTTGTTTTGGATGGTTATGATAAGGTTATGATAGGGGTTTCTTGTTCATGATGATTTGATGATGATGAGCTGATTATTGATTGATTTCAGAAGTTTCCTAATTGGGTAATATTTTCATGCATGATGATGTGACATCTCCATAATTTACTATTTTAGGAAACTTGTAAAAACGGATAGATTTTGGGGTAAAATTGGTAGGGTTTCGTAGGAATATAATAATGATGCTTGACTGCTGTAACTCATGATGTTTCGTGATGTTTTCGGATGTTTTTGGACGCGTTTTTGAGTAAACAACACAGCAGGGTCGAACCTGGAACTGAGGGGGGGGGCGAAGGTGGAAGAAAAGGGGCGAAGGTGGAAGAAAAGGGGCGAAGGTGGGAGTTTAAAGCCACCTTCGACCACTCAAAGCCACATTCGACCCTACGTTAACAAAAATGAGATTTTTGATACAAACTAAGTGTTTTATGCTTGAACCTTGCGTGTAATCTATGTGTACTTGATTAGTTAGGGTAATGGGTCACCAACGGGATGTCGGGACGGTCTAGTGTGTCGGTTAAACATTTAAACACGTTTTAAAACATACTTGGTTATGATCTGGACAATCGGGGACTTGTTAGCCTTCGGGTTAGTAGTCATCACACTTATGTAAACTCATTGATAGGTTGTCATTAGTTGGGATTATCATACACGTGTTGGAATTCTAGTTATCGGAAGACGCACAATAAGGTGAGTTTCACGGCCCCACTCTTTTACTGGTTTTACATTTTCGGGGGAGAAAACATGCTGTGTCCTTTAAACATGTGTCAACTACGTTTTCATAAAAGGCGTTTCAACTATGTTTCCATAAAAGGCGTTTCAACTAAGTTTTCAGGAAAGATGTGTCAACTACGTTTTGGTATTCATGAATTCATTGGGTTTGGAGTATTCATTATGTTTTAGAGTATTCATTATATTACTATGCGATCTTTGGAAGTCCCGGGGGAAACCATGAATGTGCGGGGATGCACAACGGGGGAAATGTGGATAGCGCTATTTGGGCTTGACCCGCCCCACTCGTCGACTGGAGGTCGGACGGGTGCATGTTGTCTCTTAGGTATTCAGTATTCAGTATGCAGTATTCAGTATTCAGTATTCATTCGGGCACGTATTCAGTATTCATAGTATTCGAGTCCAGTAATGGTTTTCCAATCGCAGTAGTAACAGGTATTCATATATTTTGCATGCATGTGGTCTGGATTGACCGTGAGTATTCAGTTGGAGTCGATTATCACTTGGAGTTGGTATACATTTGGAGTCGGTATTCATTTAAAAACCTGTGAACTCACCGGCATTATTTGCTGACGTATTTAGCATGTTTGTCTCAGGTCGCTAAGGTAGCAGCTGTCGATAGGCGCACGGAGTCTCACGGCGTCTAGGATTCATGTGCATCTCATTTAGTATTTTCAGGCTTTCGTACTTTTGATTTCACGTTGTAATAAAGTTTTACGCTTCCGCAGCGTTGGATCAATTATGAAAACTTAATGGTTTGATTATGTCATTTTTATGTATCATATAGTGTTGTTTATTGTGACCGTTGACTTGGATCCTGGTGTGTCACGCGCCTCGCGGTAAAACCCTGCACGTGGAAATTTGAGGGTGTGACACAATACCAAGCCCACTAACCACCCTCCTTCCCTTTCCCTGTTTTAAAAAAAAAAAAAAAAAAAAAAAAAAAACTTTGAAGCCAACCGGACTCGAACCCTGGCACAAAGCCGGGTCAGAAGCTTCCACGCACGCGTCAACCAACTGAGCCACAAGATCATGTTGATGAAACCCCAACACATATTATATTTATACCAACTGAAAACCCTTATTCCCTTTCTTCTTCCCCTCGTCAGTTTGACCAACCGGTCAACAAGACCTGAAATTCCGGCCAGTTTCCATTTCTGTTTCTCAATTCACGATTAATGGTCGCGTGTTTTCAGCCTTTGACCAACTCTTTTAGACTTATTTTCAACTCGTCAAACCCGCAATCATTGTGATATCCGTAAATTCCGGCGACCTTGAAAACTTACCAAAAACTTTAACGCGTCTAGTCAAGTATAAATAGGACGCTTTTCAACCCAGAAACCTCACACCAAACCAAACCCCACTCACTTTTCCGGCTAGAAAGTCCTGCTCGTGCCTTTATTTTCTCGCCGACGTCGAAGTATTCCGGCCACCTTCATCCCTCTGCAAATCTCCATCAATTTCAGTAAATTTCTACACCATTCTGTTCGTATTACTTGGTAGTGCATTAACCCTCTAGTTAATTGGATATTATCAGTGATATTCGAGTCCAATTAACCGGGTTTAATCTAGGGTTAAATTTGGGGAAGAAGGTGTGAAATCTGTTAATGTATATAGATTTTTTTTAATGCTTTAAACTCGTTCTCAGGGTGTGGCTTGGTGGTGGCCACACTTGTGATTAAAAACCAACCCGGTCATAGACCCGGGTTCGAACCCCACAACCACCAAATATTTTTTTATGGATTTAAACATACATTTTTTTTTAATTCTAAACTTTTAATATACATTTAAAATATCAAAACAACTTTATAAATCTTATAAAATTTATTTTATAAAATTCAAATGGCTGAGTTTATTAAACAATTTTTAGTTTTTCAAAAATCTTTTATTTATTATATATAATAAATATTACAAGTTTATTCTATTTTTATTATAAAATTCCATAAAAATATCAAAACGATTATATAAACTTCCACAAAAATTATTCTGAGTTTTTATAACATTAAGCTTTTCGGAAATAATTTTTATTTCAGAAAAATCGGTTATTTAATATTTTTAATCAATTTTTGTTAGTTTTAATCATAATTAAATCATAATAAATTCAATTTTTGATATTTTTGCACCAAAATTTTATACTATTTATTTCTGAATATTTAGAACAGAAAAATAAATTTTAAACTATTAATTCTTTAATTTTAGTATTTTTAAATATTAAAGTTAAATTTTGACAATTTGTTATAAATAGAATTAATATTCTATTTTAAAGAAAATAACATCTGTGTGCATGCTTGTTTGCATGTGAACTGATTGCTATGTCTATAATCATACTTGCTGACTTGTACGACAATTAGTTGACTACCAAACAATTTACTCAACGATTGATAGAGGTCATCATGTCTTTCCAACAGTCGGGAGAGGCCCTACAACCTGCTCAACGACTGGTGGAAACTATCGAACCTGCTCAACAATCGGTAGAGTCATAAAAGGACGCAAAACCCTAATGTAAGGTAAATTGGTAATTACGGTCCGGAACGTAATCACGAATTTACAGGTACATTAAGGTAGTGAGGAATTTTATCAAGGTTTACGGTAGTTGACCAATTGTAAACCTAGTGTCTTTCTACAACTTCGGGACGAAGTTCCTAAAAGTAGGGGAGACTGTAACATATCGCCATAAATAATGGTACGTTACGGATTAAAACGACAAAGTTTTATTATTATTATTTTTGGAGATATTTAGAACCCTAATACAATGATAATTATTCAAACATATATATATATATATATATATAAGTTAATAATAATAATAATAATAATTATAAGATTTGTTTAATTATGTTGTGTCTAAGCCCACAACACAATTTATTTAACCCATCCCTTCTTTAAACCTCGGCCCAAACATCCTCCCAGCCCAAGCCCCTTAAGCCCAAACCCAATACCAAGCCCACTAACCACCCTCCTTCCCTTTCCCTGTTTTAAAAAAAAAAAAAAAAAAAAAAAACATTGAAGCCAACCGGACTCGAACCCTGGCACAAAGCCGGGTCAGAAGCTTCCACGCACGCGTCAACCAACTGAGCCACAAGATCATGTTGATGAAACCCCAACACATATTATATTTATACCAACTGAAAACCCTTATTCCCTTTCTTCTTCCCCTCGTCAGTTTGACCAACCGGTCAACAAGACCTGAAATTCCGGCCAGTTTCCATTTCTGTTTCTCAATTCACGATTAATGGCCGCGTGTTTTCAGCCTTTGACCAACTCTTTTAGACTTATTTTCAACTCGTCAAACCCGCAATCATTGTGATATCCGTAAATTCCGGCGACCTTGAAAACTTACCAAAAACTTTAACGCGTCTAGTCAAGTATAAATAGGACGCTTTTCAACCCAGAAACCTCACACCAAACCAAACCCCACTCACTTTTCCGGCTAGAAAGTCCTGCTCGTGCCTTTATTTTCTCGCCGGCGTCGAAGTATTCCGGCCACCTTCATCCCTCTGCAAATCTCCATCAATTTCAGTAAATTTCTACACCATTCTGTTCGTATTACTTGGTAGTGCATTAACCCTCTAGTTAATTGGATATTATCAGTGATATTCGAGTCCAATTAACCGGGTTTAATCTAGGGTTAAATTTGGGGAAGAAGGTGTGAAATCTGTTAATGTATATAGATTTTTTTTAATGCTTTAAACTCGTTCTCAGGGTGTGGCTTGGTGGTGGCCACACTTGTGATTAAAAACCAACCCGGTCATAGACCCGGGTTCGAACCCCACAACCACCAAATATTTTTTTATGGATTTAAACATACATTTTTTTTTAATTCTAAACTTTTAATATACATTTAAAATATCAAAACAACTTTATAAATCTTATAAAATTTATTTTATACAATTCAAATGGCTGAGTTTATTAAACAATTTTTAGTTTTTCAAAAATCTTTTATTTATTATATAAAATAAATATTACAAGTTTATTCTATTTTTATTATAAAATTCCATAAAAATATCAAAACGATTATATAAACTTCCACAAAAATTATTCTGAGTTTTTATAACATTAAGCTTTTCTGAAATAATTTTTATTTCAGAAAAATCGGTTATTTAGTATTTTTAATCAATTTTTGTTAGTTTTAATCATAATTAAATCATAATAAATTCAATTTTTGATATTTTTGCACCAAAATTTTATACAATTTATTTCTGAATATTTAGACCAGAAATATAAATTTTAAACTATTAATTCTTTAATTTAGTATTTTTAAATATTAAAGTTAAATTTTGACAATTTGTTATAAATAGAATTAATATTCTATTTTAAAGAAAATAATTTTGTAAAAATTATTTTTACACTTTAAATACATTATTGTGACCATCTTAACTTTAAATTTCCTAAAAAAGATTTTTCGTTATTTATTTATTAAATATTCCCTCAATTATCAAATATTTTTGATAATAATCAAACAAGCATTTATCCCCAATTCGAAGCCCTAGAAACTTATACATTTGTAGACTTGATAGACTTAGACATATTTATTGCCTTATTATAGGGGGGATACTTGATACATTTGGGCAACACCATATTTCAATTTTTCAACAGATATAACATTTTGCTAAAGTGAGTTTTAGATAGCCCCTTTTCTATTTATCACCATTTTTAGGGTGAAACATGTTACAACAATATTTATGCAATTCAATCATCAATGTGTCTATGTGTATTTCTATGTTGCATTATGTCTTGAACATGACTAGGGTAAGCACAATTCTAGCATAAACATTCATCAGCCAAACGGTATACATTGATAGATCTATTGGACTGACAATCCCACCCGGATACGTGCCTCCTACAAAGGTTACGTGGGTGTTTGTTACTGCAATATAAACGAGTGAACCATGAGCGTATGGGATGTACCACAATACAACAGTCACAAGGTTGATTATGCACTCGATTTACTTCTAGTATGTTTTCGCATATGGACTAGATTGCCATGACACATGAATTGCACAACAATTTTATTCGATTATCAAAACCTATGTAATTCTCACCAACTTTTGTTGACCCAAAATATTTTCAAACTTAACATGTTTCAGGTTCTACTTGCTTGAAGATTTGAATTGATGCTTGAAGATGTTTGCATAGTTTAATTCAATTTGATGTACAAATTCTTAGAACAATTGTATGTAACGTATTTAAATCATTTAATGAAATTTATTATTCACCATGAGCTACTGAACAATCATCAATACGTGACATCCCGATGTTTCCGCCATCGGTTGGGGTGTTACATTATTGTTCCTACATATTTAAAAAATGAACATATATTTTATTTCAATAAAATCTACTAAAATATCACCATCTATATATTTAAATTAGATCAGTCTTTTCAAATTCATAATTACAAACAGTCGTCACAGCCCTAAATGTCTTTGATGACAACTATACAAACGAAGGATCTAGATGCAAAGATACCATAAATTGAAACACTACAATTTTTTATATTAATTAAAGAATTAAAATTGTTGTTCTTACAAATGATTTGAAGTCTTTTATTGTTCATATAACGTTAAATATATATTTTATGAAAAAAAAAATTCTACATGAATATAAACATTGTTCTCACATATGATTTGAAGTCTTTTATTGTTCCTATATATTTAAAGAATGAACATATATTTTACATCAATAAAAATTCTACTAAAATATCACCATTTTGATAAAACGTGAAATTATTGTTTTAATTGACGACTTATTATGTTTTAAATAAATAATATTTCCATGACAAACTTTTTTAAGAAATGACATGAAATAAACTCACTGTAACTAATATTTATATATATATAAACTGAATATTAACATATAAATCAATTATGTTATTATACCCATCTATTTAAATTATTAATATGAATATTATCATTATGTTCAACGTCCTGATATTTAATGAGTTGTCAACGGATGTTATCAAACAACTGTAATCAATTATAATTTTCAACGAAATAATGATATCACCAGAGTTTTAAAACAGACTTTGCAAAACTTCACTTGCAATCAATATCTAACAAAACAACTATAAATTTAAATTAGATCAGTCTTTTAAAATTCATAATTACAAACAGTCGTCACAGCCCTAAGGCCATGGGGTATACTCTAACATATGTGGTGTTAAAGGTGACATGGCATGTTAACTTGTATTGCACACCACTCCCTTCTTGTGTTAAAGGGTGTTAAAGAGGTTATGTGTTAACATGTTAACATGGTGTTAAAAGTCCACAATAATTTTTTTCCTTTTATGAATCAAAAACCACTAAAAATATATGATTAGGTGAAGTTAATGAGATTAAGTCATTTCCTTAGAATGAAGTGGAGTCAAATGGGAAAAAATGAATGATGTGGCATCTAGGTGGAGTTAAGAAAGGTTAAAGTATACCCTAAGGCCTAAATGTCTTTGATGACAATTGTACAAACGAAGGATCTAGATGGAAAGATACCATAAATTTAAACATTATTATTTTTTATATTAATTAAAGAATTAAAACTATTGTTCTTACACATGATTTGAAGTCTTTTATTGTTCCTACAACTTTAAACATATATTTTATGAAAATAAAAATTCTACAAAAATATAACCAACTCTAAAACGTGTATTTATATTTTTTATTGACGACTTATTATGTTTTAATAAAATAATAATATTTGCATGACAAACTTTTTTAAAAAATGACATGAAATATACTCATCGTAACTAATATTTTAATATATGTAAACTGAATATTTACATATAACTCAGTTAAGTTATTATAAACATCTGTTTAAATTATTAATATGAATATTATCATTATGTTCAATGTCCTAATAATAACTTTGGTATAGAAAACTATTCTAACTTCAAGTTAAACAATATTTAATGACTTGTCAACGGATGTTGTCAAACAACTGTGACGAATTACGATTTTCAACTAAACTATGATATCACCAGAGTTTAAAACAGACTTTGTAAAAGTTAACTGTCAATCAATATCTAACAAAACAACTATAAATTTAAATTAGACCAATCTTTTAAAATTCATAATTACAAACAGTCGTCACAGCCCTAAATGTCTATGATGCAACTGTACAAACGAAGGATCTAGATGGAAATATACCATAAATTTAAACATTATTATTTTTTAAATTAATTAATGAATTAAAACTATTGTTCTTATGCATGATTTGAAGTCTTTTATTGTTCCTACAACTTTAAACATATATTTTATGAAAATAAAAATTCTACAAAAATATAACCAACTCTAAAACGTGTATTTATATTTTTTATTGACGACTTATTATGTTTTAATAAAATAATAATATTTGCATGACAAACTCTTTTAAAAAATGACATGAAATATACTCACCGTAACTAATATTTTAATATATGTAAACTGAATATTTACGTATAACTCAGTTAAGTTATTATAAGCATCTGTTTAAATTATTAATATGAATATTATCATTATATTCAATGTCCTAATAATAACTTTGGTATAGCAAACTATTACAACATCATGTTATACAATATTTAATGAGTTGTTAACGGATGTTATCAAACAACTGTGATCAATTACAATTTTCAACTAAACAATGATATGACCAGAGTTTTAAAACAGACATTGCAAAAGTTAACTTGCAATCAATATCTAACAAAACAACTATAAATTTAAATTAGATCAGACTATTAAAATTCCTAATTACAAATAGTCGTCACAGCCCTAAATGTCTTTGATAACAACTGTACAAACGATGGATCTATATGGAAAGATACCATAAATTTAAACATTATTATTTTTTATATTAATTAAAGAATTAAAACTACTGTTCTTTCACATGATTTGAAGTCTTTTATTGTTCCTATAACTTTAAATATATATTTTATGAAAATAAAAATTCTACAAAAATTAACCAACTATAAAACGTGTATTTATAGTTTTTATTGACGACTTATTATGTTTTAATAAAATAATAATATTTGCATGACAAACTTTTTTAAGAAATGACATGAAATATTCTCACCATAACTAATATTTCAATATATGTAAACTGAATATTTACATATAACTCGGTTAAGTTATTATAAGCATCTGTTTAAATTATTAATATGAATATTATCATTATGTTCAATGTCCTAATAATAACTTTAGTATAGAAACCTATTCTAACTTCAAGTTATACAATATTTCATGAATTGTCAACTGATGTTATCAAACAACTGTAATCAATTACAATTTTCAACTAAAGAATGATATCACCAGAGTTTTAAAACACACTTTGCAAAATTATTGTTTAAACAGATATTAGATTACAGAAGTTAAAACAGATGAGGATACCAAAATCGCATAACATCCACGCCAACAACAGATGTTAAACAACAGTTGTTAACTAAAATATATTCATACCAAGCTGTTAAAGCATTGTGTACAAAATTAACATACATAACTTTGAACTTCAAAGATGTTTACAAAAACTTACAACTCGAAAAACTTAATAAACATCTGAATACGATAATAATAAGTTCTTAACATTCAAATCTAGCTGCATTATTCTTCAATCTTTTGCCCCTAGAAGTTTGATCACCAAAATTTACATTACAACAATCTTCAAGACTTCTTTTTCCATTGGGACTTATGGCGGTATCAACAAACGCATCAACACATACAAGATCCTTCAAACAAAACATGAAACCACTAATAAAACGTTACATAACAATACAAGATGTAGAAACAACCTAGACATACTTGCACAAAGGTATAAATACCTTAGAATTAACTTGAAACACAAGTTGCGAATATTCTGAAGGCTTAACAGACACTATTAGACAAACTTCATGAATGACCTAAAAAGTGGTCAAACATAAAGAAGCATAACAAATTTAAATGCTTACTAAAAATAAAAGCTTATTACCAAAATTATAATAAATACCTCTCGCTAGAAGTACTCTGTACATTCTCATATAAATCAACCAACTCTTCAATTATAATACGATGACAATTAATCTTAACGACAGTGTAGACATGGTACTCATTTACAAGAATGTAATCACAAACATCAATATTGAAAGTTGGTTTGTTTTCAACAACTGGAGACAACGCAAGCGCCAAACTATTTGTGTTGTTTTGCTTCAACACCCTTTGCCTAATATACCATGCAACATCTCCAATGATCATCATCACATCTTTACCAAACATCACAAATGATACACCACCTGATTCATCTTGTACCTTTATCTGCAACTTGAACCTAAAACAAATAAAATATACTTTATCTAAAAAACCTGAATGAAATGAAATGAAAAAGCTGGAAAAATAAACCGTGTATACATCTAAAGATTTACATACTTTGTGGTAATGGAAGTACATCCCCAATGGCATTTTCCACAACCCAAAGCAGTAGCAGGCAATTTGACAACTGTTTCACACACTTCTTCAACATTTTGCAAAAAATCAGATTTACTTAAAACTTTGTTGTTACAATTGCGGTAGGCAACATAAAACTAACCATAGCTTTCTTCAACACTTTTTATGGTCGCAACCACAACAAAAGACATCGGCTGCAAATACAATGTATATTAAACATACACTTTTAAACAATACCAAAATATATTAAAGTGAATACATATAAAAGTTACAAATAAAATATTTAAACCTCTTGAATTCCTGGTACAATGACTTCATCAACAGGCTTCTTCTGTGTCCTAACGGTTTGAGAAGTACAACCACACTCTTCTTCTTGTTTCAACATCAAACTCCGCAATGGATAAGCCCTCTTCCACTTTCTTATAACTCAAGTCTTCGTGTACCACATGTCTTTGGCTGGATACAGATCACAATGGCTTTCTTCATCGAATATTGAGGTGGACATTGTTTTATGTTTTAAGAGGGAAATTTGAAAATCTTTTTTTAGAAAATTCAAAGCTGATATAAGAAAAGGGTGCATTCGTTATGTGCTTATATATAGGGAGCTGATGAGGCAAGATTCCCTACGTGGATTTAAATTTTCCCCCTTAAAATTCAAACATAGGGCCTAAACAGCTGAGAGGATATTAGTAAACGTCTGCTGTAGGTTGGCAGACCCAGGGATTGAGAACCGTTGTTGAGGGCAACAGCAGTGGTTTCACGTGGCCCACGCCTTTTTTTGAATATTTTAATGGGATTAATGACGTCAGTTTTTGCATCATACGCGCATTGGTGGCCAGTCTCTCCGGCTGACACATCAGCTTTCTGACGTCACTCACGCTTCTCCTATTATGGAAAGTATATATGTATATAGGGTAGAGTTCCTGTACAAAGGACATTTTTCGTACAATGTGTGAGAAGTCTATATAGACATTGTGTTTTAAATTTTAGACATGATGTTTTATATTCATTTGGTATATTATTATATAGAAAAACACAAAACATAACAATTTAAAACATTATTTAATGTATTCTCAACATTCAATCTAAAACACAATACAAAGAAAGTAATCAGTGTGTTTTAAATTCCATGTCTAAAATACATTTGATGGTGCTTTAAATTGTTACGTTTGGTGTTTTTCTATATAAAAAAATGCTAATGGAATAAAAAAAACATAACAACCAAAATTTAAAACACAATGACTACATAGACGTCTCACACTTTCTACGAAAAATATCCTTTGTACATGAACCTATTTATATATATATATATATATATATATATATATATATATATAGGGTAGGGATCCTAAGAGAACCAACCCCTATTTGAGAACTGAGAGAACCATTCTGGGCCACACATTTCATATAAAGGCAATTTTTTTTTTAATCGCACATTTTTATTCAAGGAAAATTTTTTTTTGATTTTTTTTCATTTATACATATGTGTATATAGCATTTTTCAGCTATACATATGTGTATATTTCAGTTATACATATGTGTATATTGCATTATACATATGTGTATAATGCAATTATACACATGTGTATACTGAAAAAAAATACAAAAAAAATAAAAAAAAATTTCCTTACATATAAACCAGCGATTTTTGCAAAAAAAAAAAAATTATTTATTTATTTATTTATTTATTTTTTTGCCTTAGTGAAATGTGTGGCCCAGAATGGTTCTCTCAGTTCTCAATTTGGGGAAAGGTTCTCATTTGAACCAAATCCTATATATATATATATATATATATATATATATATGTATATATGTATATATATAGGTAAAGTATATGGAGGAAACCCTCCTTATTTGGTAAACTCTGGAAACTCTGACTTCCCAACATTTTTTTTTTTGAAAAAAATAGTGTATGTAATATACATTTTTTTAAGCATTTCGAGCCAAAAAAATCAAAAAAGCGCCGAACGGTATTTTTTAAAAAAATAAAAAACGTCTACTGTTTACATATAGTTAACACATTGTTAACACCTGTTATTAGCGCTTAACATGTGTTAGTCAAAATTTTATTTTTTTAAAAAAAAAAAATACTCGGCGCTTTTTTAATTTTTTTGGCCCAAAATGCTTAAAATCGTGTATATTACTTGCCCTATTTTTTTCAAAAAAAAAATATTGGGAAGTCAGAGTTTCCAGAGTTTACCAAATAAGGAGGGTTTTCTCTATAACCATTCCCTATATATATATATATATATATATATATATATATATATATATATATATATATATATATATATATATATATATATATATATATATATATCGGGGAGGGTCATCTTGAGAACTGTTAGAACAAAAAAAAAAACTATCAAAATCAATTTTTTAACACGAACCTCGTTATCATTAAAATATAACATTAAGAAATGAATTTTCTTTCCAAATAATTTATCTTTTCTTGCAAAAACACTTTCAAACTAACTTTTTACACATGTGTAAATGAAACAGTTTACACATGTATAAACAGTAAATTTACACATGTGTAAAAACAATTTATTTCCGTATACGTTTAAATTTTTACCCGTAATTTTTTTTTTGAGATTGTATTTTAGTAATAAGATAAGTGTAATTTTTTTTTATTTTGAATGGTTTTAGATGGCGTTATCGCGGTTCTTACAAAATATATGTGTTCTTAAATTAACTTTCCCCTATATATATTATCTAGAAATTGCGTGATTTGTCTATAGGATTTTTTTTTAAGGTTTTCTCACATATAAAGTTGTTAAATAATATATCTTTATTGGATCTTAAGATAACAAACACTATGCTAATTGAGAAATGTGATAATAAATCTGAACCATTTAAGACAAGTTTTTTTTTTTTTTTTTCTAAGTTGTAGTTGTTCTTGTAAGAATAATTATTATTATTATTATTATTATTATTATTATTATTATTATTATTATTATTATTATTATTATTATTTTTGCATTTATACATATATGTATATTATCAATTTTCTATTATACATATGTTATATTGTCAAACATATATGTATGATACTTATTTTTTAAATTCAAATATGTATACACATGTATGTACATTAACATGTTCTTACCCACAATCCTCATTTCTATACATGTATGTGCAATTATTTATACATATTTGCACATATATGTACTATACTATTTTTTGTAGTTTTAAACATGTATATACATATATGTATACATAAAAAAAATCCTTGTAGGAAATATGCAATTTAGCTTAAAATTAAATATATAAAAGTATTTTTTTTCCTTTTGCCATAAGAAAATGTGTGGTCTAAAATAATTTTTTCAGTTCTCAATTAAAACAATTATTCTCAAGTGATCCAAATCTAATATATATAATGATGGAAACACATTGAATTGGGTATTTTATTTTACTTTTATTAAGCTCTTTCACAAATACAATTTTGAATTTATAATATAGCTTAACTCTATTTAGTTAACGTGGAGCTAGCCCATTTATTAGCGACTTGTATTTTTTAAAGGAGAGGTCACGATTTTAAACCTGGATAAAATGAGTAATTTGTATTATTTTAGTGTAAAATATGGTAAAGTAATGTTTGTTATTCACAAAAGCCTAAGTTTATTTACTCACCAATCGAGTAAACATTCTATCTCTCTTGTTTTTCATTGGTAAAGTTATTTAATCTTATCAACTTTGGGCTCAATGGCGGACATTTTTTTTTTTGAAAAAAATAGTGTATGTAATATACATTTTTTTTAAGCATTTCGAGCCAAAAAAATCAAAAAAGCGCCGAACGGTTTTTTTTAAAAAAATAAAAAACGTCTACTGTTTACATATAGTTAACACATTGTTAACACCTGTTATTAGCGCTTAACATGTGTTAGTCAAAATTTTATTTTTTTTTAAAAAAAAAAATACTCGGCGCTTTTTTAATTTTTTTGGCCCAAAATGCTTAAAATCGTGTATATTACTTGCCCTATTTTTTTCAAAAAAAAAAATATTGGGAAGTCAGAGTTTCCAGAGTTTACCAAATAAGGAGGGTTTTCTCTATAACCATTCCTTATATATATATATATATATATATATATATATCGGGGAGGGTCATCTTGAGAACGCTAAATATCTTGAGAACTGTTAGAACAAAAAAAAAACTATCAAAATCAATTTTTTAACACGAACCTCGTTATCATTAAAATATAACATTAAGAAATGAATTTTCTTTCCAAATAATTTATCTTTTCTTGCAAAAACACTTTCAAACTAACTTTTTACACATGTGTAAATGAAACAGTTTACACATGTATAAACAGTAAATTTACACATGTGTAAAAACAATTTATTTCCGTATACGTTTAAATTTTTACCCGTAATTTTTTTTTTTGAGATTGTATTTTAGTAATAAGATAAGTGTAATTTTTTTTTATTTTGAATGGTTTTAGATGGCGTTATCGCGGTTCTCACAAAATATATGTGTTCTTAAATTAACTTTCCCCTATATATATTATCTAGAAATTGCGTGATTTGTCTATAGGATTTTTTTTTAAGGTTTTCTCACATATAAAGTTGTTAAATAATATATCTTTATTGGATCCTAAGATAACAAACACTATGCTAATTGAGAAATGTGATAATAAATCTGAACCATTTAAGACAAGTTTTTTTTTTTTTTTTTTTCTAAGTTGTAGTTGTTCTTGTAAGAATAATTATTATTATTATTATTATTATTATTATTATTATTTTTGCATTTA
The DNA here is from genome assembly GCA_028751855.1 of Ambrosia trifida. Classification (NCBI taxonomy): domain Eukaryota; kingdom Viridiplantae; phylum Streptophyta; class Magnoliopsida; order Asterales; family Asteraceae; genus Ambrosia; species Ambrosia trifida. Next base: position 83,336,388 of record CM054129.1, on the reverse strand, counting down.
TACATATATGTATATTATCAATTTTCTATTATACATATGTTATATTGTCAAACATATATGTATGATACTTATTTTTTAAATTCAAATATGTATACACATGTATGTACATTAACATGTTCTTACCCACAATCCTCATTTCTATACATGTATGTGCAATTATTTATACATATTTGCACATATATGTACTATACTATTTTTTGTAGTTTTAAACATGTATATACATATATGTATACATAAAAAAAATCCTTGTAGGAAATATGCAATTTAGCTTAAAATTAAATATATAAAAGTATTTTTTTTACTTTTGCCATAAGAAAATGTGTGGTCTAAAATAATTTTTTCAGTTCTCAATTAAAACAATTATTCTCAAGTGATCCAAATCTAATATATATAATGATGGAAACACATTGAATTGGGTATTTTATTTTACTTTTATTAAGCTCTTTCACAAATACAATTTTGAATTTATAATATAGCTTAACTCTATTTAGTTAACGTGGAGCTAGCCCATTTATTAGCGACTTGTATTTTTTAAAGGAGAGGTCACGATTTTAAACCTGGATAAAATGAGTAATTTGTATTATTTTAGTGTAAAATATGGTAAAGTAATGTTTGTTATTCACAAAAGCCTAAGTTTATTTACTCACCAATCGAGTAAACATTCTATCTCTCTTGTTTTTCATTGGTAAAGTTATTTAATCTTATCAACTTTGGGCTCAATGGCGGACATATCTAGAGAGGAGGGGTAGCACACCCGCTACTACTCAACTTTTGTTATATGCTTCCCGTCAAACTATTTTAAAAACACAACATCATAAACAATAGTTCATCAACCATTCATTGTAAGTTAAAAGTTTAACTTTTGAAAGAGAAAATAAACATTCTGCACCATAGCACACTCCTTAATCCCATATCTTTCATCCTTTATTTTGAACAGGGAGAAAAAAAACACCTCTGCCTAGGGCTGTCAAAAAAGCTCGTAGCTAGAAACTCGCTTGGATTTAGCTCGTTATAAGCTCGCTCCATATGGTTCGGTTTGAAACAGATTTGAGCCGACTCAATTCAGTTAGAAGGCAAGCCTAGCTCGGCTCGGTTCGTAAGCGCCAAATTCGCTCGCTTTGGCTTGCTCGTTCGCGTAGCTCGGGCAATTTTGCTTATAATATGTTATAAAAAATGTTTATTATTTGCAAATATTGAAAAGTTTGGATGGATATCTAAAGCATACCTGTTTGTTAATTAAGATGCTAATGAACATATATCGTATTTGCTGGAAAGTCATTTTGTACTTCATTGAATTTGATTTTTGGACTCTAATGTATTAAGTTGTACTTATTTTTTTATGTGTATCTTTTAAACTACTTGATCATATTTTAGATTTTTGAAAGCAATGTATTAAATTTTCTTTTTTAAATCCGAGCTTAACCATGATGAGCTGAGCCAACTCGATTATAAACCAAGCGAAAAGCTTAGATTTCCTGCTCGATTTCAAATCCAAGTTGAGCCGACACAGTTTATGATCGTTTTAAGCCCGAGATTGCCCTAGCTTGGCTCGAGTCGGCTCATGAACAACCTTAACCCTGCCCTGTCATCTTCTCCAAAGCTCCATCCACGCACCCACTTCTAGTCGACCAGGCGGCCTCCTCTAACCTTCCTCTGAGCCGGACCTCCCTTCGCGACATGACAACCACCTCCGCAGTCCCACATTTGTAAACTTCGATGGAATATAATTCCTTGCTCCTCTAATGGTAGAGAAACTAGTACTTTTCCTTTGGTTTTTCTGGATACTGAAGCTAGCACTGGTTTTACCGGTTGTAATCCCGACCGTTGAAAGATATTTTTTTCTTCTAAAATGAAGCTTTTGAAAGATGGATTTACGCAATCGAATGAGTGACGAGTACTTTAAATAATGCTCTAGTTTGTGCAGTCAAAAGAAAAATTAATAAAGTAACAGATAAAGATATAATGACTCAATTTCAAGATATCAATTGCCGAAGAAGGAAAATCTATTAGGTATTTGTTTAACTTTATTTATTATCGTATTGTTTTTTTATTATGTTCATGAATGTGTAGTAAAAGAATTTAAACCTTAGTGGGAGACGTGGTTGCTGATAAAGGTCAATTTGTTTATTTGGCGATTGTAGCTTGATCGTCTTCCGACCCATTTGGCCTTGGTGCGAAGAAATATTAACATTTTGGATACCACTTGTCCGTTATGTGATACTGATGTAGAGACGACACAACACTTGATCGTCGAATGCGGGTTTGCTTTTGGTTTTTGGAGCAAATTGTGGAGTTGGTGCAGATTACAAACTGGTTATATAGATTCGCTGGAAACTCTTCTGCAAATGGGATTTGCGGCACACAAGGCTAAGGAGGAGAAGAGGATTTTAAGGGCCATTATGATGATTTCTTGTTGGGAGATCCGGAAAGAAAGGAACAACAAGGTTTTCAAGGATGGTACACCTAAAGTGGTGGAGGTTGTCGCGGGTGTGAAGGCCTTATCTTTTATTTGGTTTTCTCATCGATCAAGATATAAGAATCTTAATTGGAATGATTGGGCTAAGTACCCTATGTATATATTGTAAGGTTTTTTCGACAGGCCTTTTTTAAGGTCTTGCTTTTGTTAATGAAATATACCGTTAAAAAATAATAATAAAATAAAATAATTTAAACCTTACCCCTTACTTTTTATTCTATATCCATCACTATTATGATTTAAACCAAGACTTCTAAACCTCGGTGCTACTAAAGGATTTTTCTTTGTGAATAAGCCACCAAGGCACCAACCATCGAAAAATATCCTATCTTTGTAGTACGATATTTATTATAGGTTGAGTGGGGAAAAGCAAAAAAGTGCCAAATTTTAGTGTAAATATCTTTAAAAGCCTTTGGTAATTGCACTTTTTACCAGCTATCTTACAAATTAATATGATGATAGTTTTATAAAATTATTATAAATTATAACCTTTTAAGATGCTTTACGACATTATTAGGCAGATAAGCCATAACATTCGACCTTCAATCCAATCAAAAGCCAAAGTGGAATCCACCATAACTGCCCATGATCCCAACAAAGCATGCGATAACATTGGGTGTGTTTGTCTTGGATATGTATGTGAGATCAAGTGGGATAAATAGTAATATTATTTACTGTTTAAAACCATTATTTTATAAAAGAAGCGTTTAATATTTTAATATAATTTAGTAAAATATTTAATCTTTACATAAACACTGAAAATTACAAGAATGATGATTTGATGATTTCAGCACAGATGGTTTGAAGTATGGTGAATTTTCCCTTAGGGGTTCACATCTTGGAGGAGGTCACAGGTTCAATTCATGCACATCACAAAAAAATTTCCCTGTGACGGTTTGAGCTTAGACAAGGAGAACACCGGTGTGTGGGTAGGGATTCGAACTTGGTACCGCTAGGTTGGGGTTGTACAAGGATTTCCATGTAACCAAGCCTTTAAAAAAATATGAAACACTAAGATCGTAAATGTTATATGAGTAGCAGGGGGCTTCTGGGAGTTCTGAGGAGGCCAACCGGACATGGTCCGTAAATCTCGGGGCATATTTAAAAAAGAATATCCTATATATATATAGACAAAAGATCAAATACAAACAAAATTATCGTGCGAACAGTACGAACCGAAGGGAACAAAAAAAAAAGTGGCGGTGGCATTTTCGTAAATAATGACCACCACTCTTGTTGTATAATTACTCTAGTGTATATAATTAGAACAAAAAAAATTGGCGGTGGCATTTTCGTAAATAATGACCACCACTCTTTGTTGTATAATTACTCTAGAGTAATTACCCTAGAGTATTTACCCTAGAGTAATTATATAATTACTCTAGTTATATAATTACTCTAGTTATATAAAGTTTCCAATATTTACAGAAATGCCACCGCGTGTTTTTTACTTTAGTTCGTACCATTCGTACGATAAAGCCTATTTGTACGTGAACTTAACTCTATATATATATATATAGGGGCAAGATCAAATACAAAGTAATACAAACGTGCGAAGGATGCAAAGGATCACCTTGTACATGATAATTACGTAATGATAATTATGTAATGCCTTCATGAACATACAAAATCATTACGTAATGCTTTCATGAACATAAAAAACATTACGTAATTATCATGTACAAAGGTCATTCGCATCCTTCGCACGTTTCTTTTACTTTGTAGAATAACTGCTCCATATATATATATATATATGTATTTTTTAAATAACTCATTTAACACTTAAACTTGGTACCTAATATGGTATGTAATTTCACTCATTCTAATACTATTATTTTGATAATTGTTATATTTATTGCTATACCATTGATCGTACATAAAATTTGTGTATGTTATTCAATTCCTTAAAACCTGGAGGGGCTATTTTAAACGGCTCGAACATGATACGTAAATTCTTAGGGACGCATCTGATGAGTAGCATTGACTTCCCAAAGACCCCGAAAGGTTAGAGAATTAAAAAGACGATTATTCAATTAAAACATTTTAGATTTTTCATTTATGTACTAGTTTGGCCAAATATTGGTGACCATTAATCAACAAAATTTTATTGAAGAGCTAATATAAGTTTTCAGGAGATATAAAGTTTAAAAGATATGAAGCATTCACGGTTGATATTATCCTCCTTCACTTTGTATTATCTAAAGATTAGCCATGTTAAATCACACTTGTTTATTGTTTATTATTAGTGCCTATATCTTATTTGTAGCCGCAATGAGCTAGCATTTCTGAGTCTCAAACTAGCAATATAAATTAACAGCACGTAATGTTAAAGTAGGAATGTCAACTTAATTTATTTTTGTTTCATTTACTTACACGTACTTCAATTGTTGTTTCTTAGACTGACGAGCAAGAATGAAAATTGTCATTTCAAATACTTACAAAAGGCTAAATGAACTTATTGAATACAACAAACGCGTCAACGAATAATTACGGAACTAACAGTGAAAGTTGGGTATATCCGTGAGACAAATGCTAGTTGAGGGTGACAGTTGACGCACTTTATGCACGCTTTGTACCTACATAACGAATTATAGAACCCAATATTCTCTTGCCACAGGAAGTGTTGAAAAACTAGATTAGAGTATTCAAGATTGCATATTTTGTTTACAACTACACAATCTGTAATGTTTATTTTTGCAAAGCACGTGTCCTAAATATTCATTAAAACAATTTTACACAATTGTCATCTTTTGGTAATTAAATACTAGAAAGCAAACTTTTACTCACGAAAATTTCACTAATAAACACATTTAATGATTTGTTGATTTATAAAACTCGAAATATGAACTCGATTTTTAGATTACACGGCGTGTTCATGCTTTTGAGAGGGCATAAACTGACATGTGGAATTTTCCTTCAAGACAAAAAAAATCACGGGGGTGGTGGTGGCATGGAGTTTATATATATATATATATATATATATATATATATATATATATATATATATATATATATATATATATAGGTGAAGGATAAATTGAAAACCCCATTGAGTTGAGAAAACTTAGAAAACCCATGTAAAAACCATCTAATTTATTTTTTATTTTTTGAAAAAAAATACACAAGATAAAATACATGTTTATAAGCGTTTTTTGGCAAAAAAAAAAAAAATAAAAAAGCGCTGATAGGATATTTTTTTAAAAAAATAAACAAAATTTGCGCTGTTAACGTATGTTTTCTGCCTTTTAATATATGTAACAGAGCTGTTAACATATGTTTTTATCTTTTTAATATATGTAACAGCGCAAATTTTGTATATTTTTTTTAAAAAAATATCCCATCACGCTTTTTTTTTTTTGGCCCCAAAACGCATAAATACATGTATGTTACCTTGTGTGCGTGCTTTTTTTAAAAAAATTAGATGGATTTTACATGGGTATTTAATGTTTTCTCAACTCAAGGGGGTTTTCAATTATACATTCCCCATATATATATATATATATATATATATATATATATATATATATATATATATATATATATTTAGTATAACGATAAATGGAAAACCCTCCTAAACTGGAAAACTCTGGAAACTCTAACTTCCCGAGCTTTTTTTTATATGAAAATTTTAGGGTATGTAATATACATGATTTTAAGCATTTTGAGCCAAAAAAATCAAAAAAACACCGAGTACTTTTTAAAAAAAATAATAAATAAGTTTTTGGGTAACACATTGTTAACACATGTTAATTTCGCTTAACATGTGTTACCCGAAAACTTTTTTTTTAAAAAGTGTTCGGCGCTTTTTTGATTTTTTTTTTGCTCAAAATGCTTAAAATCATGTATATTACATGCCATAAAATTTTCAGACCCTAAAAAGCTTGGGAAGTCAGAGTTTTCAGAGTTTTCCAGTTTAGGAGGGTTTTCCATGGATCCTTACCCTATATATATGTGTGTGTATATATATATATATATATATATATATATATATATTTATAGTATAAGGTTATATAGAAAACCCTTGTTATATGGTAAACTCTGGAAACTCTAACTTCCCGACTTTTTTTTTTTTATGAAAATTTTAGGGTATGTAATATACATTTTTTTAAGTATTTTGGGCCAAAAAAATCGAAAAAACGCCAAACGTTTTTTTTTTTTAAAAAAAAACGTCTTCTGTTAACATGTATTTAACACATGGTTAACACTTGTTTGTTTCGCTTAACATGTGTTAGTCGAAAGTTTATTTTTTTTTTAAAAAAAAGTGCTCTGCGCTTTTTTAATTTTTTTTGACCAAAATACTTAAAATCATGTATATTACTTGCTCTATTTAAAAAAAAAAATTGGGAAGTCAGAGTTTCCAGAGTTTACCATATAAGGATGGGTTTCCACAATATCCCTACCCTATATATATATATATATATATATATATATATATATATATATATATATATATATATATGGTAGGGATCATACGAGAACTAACTTTAGGGAAAGAACCAGAGAACCATTATCAACACAAACAAAAAAAAACCTAAAAACCCCACCTCCACCCCCTAAAAACCTAAACCCACCCACCTCACTCCCTAAAAACCTAAACCCCCATCCCCCACACCGCCCCAACCCCCCACCCCCCCCAAAATTGTGAAATGCACATGTGCAGCTAACCCCACACCCCCCAAAAACCAAAACGCTCCATCCCACCCCCCCCTCAAAAGATACCCCCTCTTCCACCATACCCAAAAACTAAACCCTAAAGCTAAACCCATTAAAAAACTTAACTATAATAGTGAAATGCACATGTGCATGTAGTACAATTATCTTATTTTATAGTTTTATATAGAGGTTTTTTTAAGTTTATTCACCCATAACCCCAAAAAACCTAACCCCATTCCCATCATATCTAAAAAACTAAACCCTAAAGCTAAACCCATGAAAAAAAACCTAACTATAATAGTGAAATGCACTTCGCGTTTATTTAAAGATCACTGAATAAATTTTTTTCCACCTTATATATCATATCACGTCCATTTAATGATCATTTCATTATGTCAATTGATAATTTATTCAAAAGTGTGCTCTAATAGTGAAATGCACATGTGCATACGGTATATGTATGTATATATATAACAGCAAAATACACATGTGCATAAGACCTGACGTAATTATGACGTAAAAAAGGCCATTTTTTTTGTTTTTTTTATTTTTTGTGCACTTTTTTTTTCAGAAAGATTAACAATAAAAAACATTTTGGTGTTTTTACTTTTTTTTTTTTTTTTTAGGTTATATAATTTTTTTATTATTTTTTTTATTTTTTTGGTGGAGGGGTTTTTGTGTTTACACTTGAGTTTTTGGTTCTCTCCCTAAATGGTGGTTCTCAAATGATCCAAATCCTATATATATATATATATATATATATATATATATATATATATATATATATATATATATATATATATATATATATATATATATAGGATTTGGATCATTTGAGAACCACCATTTTGGGAGAAAACCAAAGAACCAGTGTGAACAAATGACATTTTTGTAAATATGAAGGGTGTCACAAAAACCCCTCCATCAATATATATATATATATATATATATATATATATATATATATGTATATGTATGTATGTAACACCCCAACCGATGGCGGAAACATCGGGATGTCACGTATTGATGATTGTTCAGTAGCTCATGGTGAATAATAAATTCCATTAAATAATTTAAATGAATTACATACAATTGTTCTAGAATTTGTACATCAAATCAAATAAAACTATGCACATATCTCCAAGCATCAATTCAAATCTTCAAGCAATAGAACCTGAAACATGTTAAGTTGAAAATGTTTTGGGTCAACAAAAGTTGGTGAGAATTACATAGGTTTTTGATAATTGAATAAAAATGTTGTGCAATTCATGTGTCATGTCAATCTTGTCCATATGTGAGAACATACTAGAAATAAATCGAGTGCATAACCAACCCTGATGACTGTTATAATATGATACATCCCATACGCTCATGGTTCACTTGAATATGTTATACGATAACAAACACCCACGCTACCTTTGTAGGAGGCACGTATCCGGGTGGGATTGTCAGTCCAATAGATCTATCAATGTATACCGTCGGCTTGTACGGAGTTAATGATTATGCTAGAATGGTGCTTACTCTAATCATGCTCAAGACATAATGCAACATAGAAAACACATAGACACATTGATGATTGAATTGCAATAATGATGTTATGACATGTTTCATCCCAAAAATGGTGATAAATAAAAGGGGCTATGTAAAACTCACCTTGGTAAAATGTTATCTCTTGAAAATAGTGTGTTGCCCAAATGTGTCAAGTATCACCCTATAATAAGGTAATAAATATGTCTAAGTCTATCCTGTCTACAAATGTATATGTTCTAGGGCTTCGTATTGTGGATAATTGCTTGTTTGATTAATATTAAAAATGTTCGCCAATTGAGAGAAATTTAGTAAATAGGTAATCAAAAATCTTTTTATGAAATTTAAATTTAGGATGGTCACAATAATGTATTTAAAGCATAAAATAATTTTTATAAAATTATTTTTTTTAAAATAGATTATTAATCTATTTAATACAAATTGTCAAACTTTAACTTTAATAATTAAAAATTACTAAAATTAAAGAATTATCAGTTTAAAAATTATATTTCTGTACTAAATGATCAGAAATAATTTGTATAAAATTTTGGTGCAAAAATATTAAAAATTGGATTTATTATTATTTAATTATGTTTAAAACTAACAAAAATTGATTAAAAATACTAAATAATTAATTTTTCAGAAATAAAAATCATTTCTGAAAAGTTTAATATTATAAAAACTTAGGATAATTTTTGTGGAAATTTATAAGATCGTTTTGATATTTTAATGGATTTTTATAAATATAATAGTGTAAAATTGATTTAATTATTATAAATATTAAATAAATGAATTTCAGAAAAAATAAAAATTGTAGATAAAGCTTTGACATCAGATTTGTTAAAAATAATTTTTTTTAGAATTTATAAAAGGGTTTTGATATTTAAAAAATGAATTTATAAGTTTAAATGTAATATATATATATATATATTTGTTTGTTTATAATAAAATCAACAAAAAAAAAAGAAAACAAAACGTCACAGCAGGGTATCGAACCCGCGTGGTCTTGCTTGTGGGCACCAGACACAACCACTTGGTTTAGACCAGTGGTTGTGTTGATTCTTGTTTTATTTAAAATAAATAATAATGCAGAAATCATGATTATCCCCAATTTAAGCTTACAAGCCCTAGCTTTTCCAATCAGACAATCTACACAATGTTAATCTAATTAACCATAGGGCAAACATTGTGCAGATGCCGATTAACAAAACCCACAAAAATAATTAAACTTACAATCACGTTTGGTGCACGATTACTCGGTCAGTCTTAAAAGTCAAACACGAATCAAAATAACATGAACAGAGGTTTGTTGTGAAGAATTGAAGATTGGGAAAGAGATAATGGCGAGATTAGAAGGTCCAGCAACCTTCAATTTATAGTGCTATGGTCCCAATCATTGAAATGGTAAGGGTTGACTTAGTGTTTAATGTTGACGCGTCAAAAACACATAATTGGTATGAATTTATGAGAAATAAGCGTGTGTTTGACGTGTATGGACCGAGGATAAATCAACCAAATTGCTAATCATGTATTACATACCATGATTGTGTGTCAATTTGCCAAATTAAAGAATTTTGGTGTGGCTTTCTTCGCAGCAGCGAGCAGAGGAACAGACAGCGAAAAATAAATAGTGTTAAATAAATATTCAGTAGGTTTTAAAACAGATAAACAATGTGGCTCAGGTGGTTAAAGCGCGTGGATTGTGAGTAAAAGGTCTCCGGTTCGAAACCCGGCTTGGACCTTTTATTTTTATAATTTAAACGGTAAAGAGGAAGGAGGGTGGTTGCTGTTGGGCCGGTTTCCTGGTGGGCCGGGATTACATCATGGGCTGGGTTTTATTTTGTTGGGCTGAATTGTTTTGTAAAACAAAGAAAGGTGGGCCGCTGGTTTTAAAATATAAAAGGGTTTATGTGTATAGTTTGTGTTATTATTATTATTATTATTATTATTATTAATATAATAATAAACCTCTATACATATATATATATATATATATATATATATATATATATAAATAAATATATGTATGAATAATTATCATTGTATAGGGGTTCAAAATATCTCCAAAAATAATAAGACTTGTCGTTTTAATCCGTAACGTACAAATAATTAAATGCGAAATGTTACAGTCTCCCCCTACTTTTAGGAACTTCGTTCCGAAGTTAAGAGAAAACCAGGGTTACAATTGGTCAACTACCGGAAACCTTGATAAAATTTCACACTACCATAACGTACCTGTAAATTCATGATTACGTTCCGGACCGTAATTATTAATTTACCTTACAGTAGGGTTTTGCGCCCTTTTATGACTTTACCGATTGTTGAGCAGGTCTGTTAGTCCCCACCAGTCGTTGAGCAGGTGGTAGGGCCTCTCCCGACTGTTGGAAAGACATGATGACCTCTACCAATCGTTAAGTAGGTTGTTTGGTAGTCAACTAACTGTTGTACAAGTAAGCAAGTATGATTATGGATATAGCAATTAGTTCACATTCAAACAAGCATGCACACAGATGTTATGACAATACTCGAATTTATTACTTGAATCAAAAGCGCCATTACATAGAATTAAAAGCAAACAACATTTAAATGGTGGAACTTGCTGTTAAGTAGCTGGAGGGTCTTGATCTCGGTTTAGTTTAGGGCATCTGTTACGGTAGTGATTTGGGTCCCCACATTCATAGCATTGACCATAGTTGTATCGATTAGGATTATCAGCCTGAGCAGGGTTGGTAGGTTGATTGGCATTAGGGTTTGGGGTCTCGCGACATGTGTTGACCAAATGGCCATACCTACCACAATTGATGCACACGCGACATGCTGAAACAGTGGGATGATGTCGATTGCATGTGTTACACAATGGAAAGTTTCTTGTATAAGGCTTCTTGTTAGAGGCTTGTGTAGTGAGGTTTACATTAGGATTCCTGGTCTTACGCTTCTGGTTCTTGGTAGTTACCGCGGCCACAATACTTGTTTTCTCGCTTTTCCGAACTAAGGTTCCGTTCTTCATGTGATTTCCATCGCCATTTCCATTTCCATTGCTGTTCCCATTCATTGGAATGACTTGAGCCAACAAGTTAGAAACCAGAGTTGTGATTTGTTGCGCCAATTGTTGGGAAATAATTGCAGCTAGTTGGGCATCACCTCCATTGTTGTGGTTAGTGTTGTGGTCGTGGTTGTGGTTGCTGCTCTCTTCTTCATGGTTGTCACCACTGTTAATGCGAGTGCTGTGGCGTGGAGACATGATCTGTAAGGGACACAATGAAGTATCAATGAGGCATGAAATGAATGAGGTAATATAAGGAATGTAATCATTTATTCATTAATTAAAACGAATAAACGAAAACGTTGACTTATCAAAGATTCTAGATTCTAATAACATATGAAGACATGCTTTAGCCTATAAGTGAACACTCATCCCGAGAATTCCCAGGTAGGCATCCGGGTCCCTCGTCTGATTGGGATATATGCGCAATGCCAGCCTAGACAGAAGACTAAGAATACAGGCGTTCACCCTTCCAGATTGCACATGTTCGTTATTAAAATATAGAACTTCGACGAGATCTCAAGGGGGTTCAGGTTACACCCGAGGAATTTGTCCTATTAGTCTAAGAGTAGATCCACTGATGGAGAGCAACCTTCTTGTAGGAATGAAAGTAGGGATAAGAAGTAGGAGGGAGATAGAGAATAGCAAGTAAGGAAACAAGTACTTGTTAAATCCTATGGTTATAGACTAGATTATTTTTCTAATAACCTAATTCCCTATAACCATGGCTCTGATACCAATCTGTAACACCCCAACCGATGGCGGAAACATCGGGATGTCACGTATTGATGATTGTTCAGTAGCTCATGGTGAATAATAAATTCCATTAAATAATTTAAATGAATTACATACAATTGTTCTAGAATTTGTACATCAAATCAAATAAAACTATGCACATATCTCCAAGCATCAATTCAAATCTTCAAGCAATAGAACCTGAAACATGTTAAGTTGAAAATGTTTTGGGTCAACAAAATTTGGTGAGAATTACATAGGTTTTTGATAATTGAATAAAAATGTTGTGCAATTCATGTGTCATGTCAATCTTGTCCATATGTGAGAACATACTAGAAATAAATCGAGTGCATAACCAACCCTGATGACTGTTATAATATGATACATCCCATACGCTCATGGTTCACTTGAATATGTTATACGATAACAAACACCCACACTACCTTTGTAGGAGGCACGTATCCGGGTGGGATTGTCAGTCCAATAGATCTATCAATGTATACCGTCGGCTTGTACGGAGTTAATGATTATGCTAGAATGGTGCTTACTCTAATCATGCTCAAGACATAATGCAACATAGAAAACACATAGACACATTGATGATTGAATTGCAATAATGATGTTATGACATGTTTCACCCCAAAAATGGTGATAAATAAAAGGGGCAATGTAAAACTCACCTTGGTAAAATGTTATCTCTTGAAAATAGTGTGTTGCCCAAATGTGTCAAGTATCACCCTATAATAAGGTAATAAATATGTCTAAGTCTATCCTGTCTACAAATGTATATGTTCTAGGGCTTCGTATTGGGGATAATTGCTTGTTTGATTAATATTAAAAATGTTCGCCAATTGAGAGAAATTTAGTAAATAGGTAACCAAAAATCTTTTTATGAAATTTAAATTTAGGATGGTCACAATAATGTATTTAAAGCATAAAAATAATTTTTATAAAATTATTTTTTTTTAAAATAGATTATTAATCTATTTAATACAAATTGTCAAACTTTAACTTTAATAATTAAAAATTACTAAAATTAAAGAATTATCAGTTTAAAAATTATATTTCTGTACTAAATGATCAGAAATAATTTGTATAAAATTTTGGTGCAAAAATATTAAAAATTGGATTTATTATGATTTAATTATGTTTAAAACTAACAAAAATTGATTAAAAATACTAAATAAATAATTTTTCAGAAATAAAAATCATTTCTGAAAAGTTTAATGTTATAAAAACTTAGGATAATTTTTGTGGAAATTTATAAGATCGTTTTGATATTTTAATGGATTTTTATAAATATAATAGTGTAAAATTGATTTAATTATTATAAATATTAAATAAATGAATTTCAGAAAAAATAAAAATTGTAGATAAAGCTTTGACATCAGATTTGTTAAAAATAATTTTTTTTAGAATTTATAAAAGGGTTTTGATATTTAAAAATGAATTTATAAGTTTAAATGTAATATATATATATTTGTTTGTTTATAATAAAATCAACAAAAAAAAAAGAAAACAAAACGTCACAGCAGGGTATCGAACCCGCGTGGTCTTGCTTGTGGGCACCAGACACAACCACTTGGTTTAGACCAGTGGTTGTGTTGATTCTTGTTTTATTTAAAATAAATAATAATGCAGAAATCATGATTATCCCCAATTTAAGCTTACAAGCCCTAGCTTTTCCAATCAGACAATCTACACAATGTTAATCTAATTAACCATAGGGCAAACATTGTGCAGATGCCGATTAACAAAACCCACAAAAATAATTAAACTTACAATCACGTTTGGTGCACGATTACTCGGTCAGTCTTAAAAGTCAAACACGAATCAAAATAACATGAACAGAGGTTTGTTGTGAAGAATTGAAGATTGGGAAAGAGATAATGGCGAGATTAGAAGGTCCAGCAACCTTCAATTTATAGTGCTATGGTCCCAATCATTGAAATGGTAAGGGTTGACTTAGTGTTTAATGTTGACGCGTCAAAAACACATAATTGGTATGAATTTATGAGAAATAAGCGTGTGTTTGACGTGTATGGACCGAGGATAAATCAACCAAATTGCTAATCATGTATTACATACCATGATTGTGTGTCAATTTGCCAAATTAAAGAATTTTGGTGTGGCTTTCTTCGCAGCAGCGAGCAGAGGAACAGACAGCGAAAAATAAATAGTGTTAAATAAATATTCAGTAGGTTTTAAAACAGATAAACAATGTGGCTCAGGTGGTTAAAGCGCGTGGATTGTGAGTAAAAGGTCTCCGGTTCGAAACCCGGCTTGGACCTTTTATTTTTATAATTTAAACGGTAAAGAGGAAGGAGGGTGGTTGCTGTTGGGCCGGTTTCCTGGTGGGCCGGGATTACATCATGGGCTGGGTTTTATTTTGTTGGGCTGAATTGTTTTGTAAAACAAAGAAAGGTGGGCCGCTGGTTTTAAAATATAAAAGGGTTTATGTGTATAGTTTGTGTTATTATTATTATTATTATTATTATTATTATTATTATTATTAATATAATAATAAACCTCTATACATATATATATATATATATATATATATATATATAAATAAATATATGTATGAATAATTATCATTGTATAGGGGTTCAAAATATCTCCAAAAATAATAAGACTTGTCGTTTTAATCCGTAACGTACAAATAATTAAATGCGAAATGTTACAGTCTCCCCTACTTTTAGGAACTTCGTTCCGAAGTTAAGAGAAAACCAGGGTTACAATTGGTCAACTACCGGAAACCTTGATAAAATTTCACACTACCATAACGTACCTGTAAATTCATGATTACGTTCCGGACCGTAATTATTAATTTACCTTACATTAGGGTTTTGCGCCCTTTTATGACTTTACCGATTGTTGAGCAGGTCTGTTAGTCCCCACCAGTCGTTGAGCAGGTGGTAGGGCCTCTCCCGACTGTTGGAAAGACATGATGACCTCTACCAATCGTTAAGTAGGTTGTTTGGTAGTCAACTAACTGTTGTACAAGTAAGCAAGTATGATTATGGATATAGCAATTAGTTCACATTCAAACAAGCATGCACACAGATGTTATGACAATACTCGAATTTATTACTTGAATCAAAAGCGCCATTACATAGAATTAAAAGCAAACAACATTTAAATGGTGGAACTTGCTGTTAAGTAGCTGGAGGGTCTTGATCTCGGTTTAGTTTAGGGCATCTGTTACGGTAGTGATTTGGGTCCCCACATTCATAGCATTGACCATAGTTGTATCGATTAGGATTATCAGCCTGAGCAGGGTTGGTAGGTTGATTGGCATTAGGGTTTGGGGTCTCGCGACATGTGTTGACCAAATGGCCATACCTACCACAATTGATGCACACGCGACATGCTGAAACAGTGGGATGATGTCGATTGCATGTGTTACACAATGGAAAGTTTCTTGTATAAGGCTTCTTGTTAGAGGCTTGTGTAGTGAGGTTTACATTAGGATTCCTGGTCTTACGCTTCTGGTTCTTGGTAGTTACCGCGGCCACAATACTTGTTTTCTCGCTTTTCCGAACTAAGGTTCCGTTCTTCATGTGATTTCCATCGCCATTTCCATTTCCATTGCTGTTCCCATTCATTGGAATGACTTGAGCCAACAAGTTAGAAACCAGAGTTGTGATTTGTTGCGCCAATTGTTGGGAAATAATTGCAGCTAGTTGGGCATCACCTCCATTGTTGTGGTTAGTGTTGTGGTCGTGGTTGTGGTTGCTGCTCTCTTCTTCATGGTTGTCACCACTGTTAATGCGAGTGCTGTGGCGTGGAGACATGATCTGTAAGGGACACAATGAAGTATCAATGAGGCATGAAATGAATGAGGTAATATAAGGAATGTAATCATTTATTCATTAATTAAAACGAATAAACGAAAACGTTGACTTATCAAAGATTCTAGATTCTAATAACATATGAAGACATGCTTTAGCCTATAAGTGAACACTCATCCCGAGAATTCCCAGGTAGGCATCCGGGTCCCTCGTCTGATTGGGATATATGCGCAATGCCAGCCTAGACAGAAGACTAAGAATACAGGCGTTCACCCTTCCAGATTGCACATGTTCGTTATTAAAATATAGAACTTCGACGAGATCTCAAGGGGGTTCAGGTTACACCCGAGGAATTTGTCCTATTAGTCTAAGAGTAGATCCACTGATGGAGAGCAACCTTCTTGTAGGAATGAAAGTAGGGATAAGAAGTAGGAGGGAGATAGAGAATAGCAAGTAAGGAAGCAAGTACTTGTTAAATCCTATGGTTATAGACTAGATTATTTTTCTAATAACCTAATTCCCTATAACCATGGCTCTGATACCAATCTGTAACACCCCAACCGATGGCGGAAACATCGGGATGTCACGTATTGATGATTGTTCAGTAGCTCATGGTGAATAATAAATTCCATTAAATAATTTAAATGAATTACATACAATTGTTCTAGAATTTGTACATCAAATCAAATAAAACTATGCACATATCTCCAAGCATCAATTCAAATCTTCAAGCAATAGAACCTGAAACATGTTAAGTTGAAAATGTTTTGGGTCAACAAAATTTGGTGAGAATTACATAGGTTTTTGATAATTGAATAAAAATGTTGTGCAATTCATGTGTCATGTCAATCTTGTCCATATGTGAGAACATACTAGAAATAAATCGAGTGCATAACCAACCCTGATGACTGTTATAATATGATACATCCCATACGCTCATGGTTCACTTGAATATGTTATACGATAACAAACACCCACACTACCTTTGTAGGAGGCACGTATCCGGGTGGGATTGTCAGTCCAATAGATCTATCAATGTATACCGTCGGCTTGTACGGAGTTAATGATTATGCTAGAATGGTGCTTACTCTAATCATGCTCAAGACATAATGCAACATAGAAAACACATAGACACATTGATGATTGAATTGCAATAATGATGTTATGACATGTTTCACCCCAAAAATGGTGATAAATAAAAGGGGCAATGTAAAACTCACCTTGGTAAAATGTTATCTCTTGAAAATAGTGTGTTGCCCAAATGTGTCAAGTATCACCCTATAATAAGGTAATAAATATGTCTAAGTCTATCCTGTCTACAAATGTATATGTTCTAGGGCTTCGTATTGGGGATAATTGCTTGTTTGATTAATATTAAAAATGTTCGCCAATTGAGAGAAATTTAGTAAATAGGTAACCAAAAATCTTTTTATGAAATTTAAATTTAGGATGGTCACAATAATGTATTTAAAGCATAAAAATAATTTTTATAAAATTATTTTTTTTTAAAATAGATTATTAATCTATTTAATACAAATTGTCAAACTTTAACTTTAATAATTAAAAATTACTAAAATTAAAGAATTATCAGTTTAAAAATTATATTTCTGTACTAAATGATCAGAAATAATTTGTATAAAATTTTGGTGCAAAAATATTAAAAATTGGATTTATTATGATTTAATTATGTTTAAAACTAACAAAAATTGATTAAAAATACTAAATAAATAATTTTTCAGAAATAAAAATCATTTCTGAAAAGTTTAATGTTATAAAAACTTAGGATAATTTTTGTGGAAATTTATAAGATCGTTTTGATATTTTAATGGATTTTTATAAATATAATAGTGTAAAATTGATTTAATTATTATAAATATTAAATAAATGAATTTCAGAAAAAATAAAAATTGTAGATAAAGCTTTGACATCAGATTTGTTAAAAATAATTTTTTTTAGAATTTATAAAAGGGTTTTGATATTTAAAAATGAATTTATAAGTTTAAATGTAATATATATATATTTGTTTGTTTATAATAAAATCAACAAAAAAAAAAGAAAACAAAACGTCACAGCAGGGTATCGAACCCGCGTGGTCTTGCTTGTGGGCACCAGACACAACCACTTGGTTTAGACCAGTGGTTGTGTTGATTCTTGTTTTATTTAAAATAAATAATAATGCAGAAATCATGATTATCCCCAATTTAAGCTTACAAGCCCTAGCTTTTCCAATCAGACAATCTACACAATGTTAATCTAATTAACCATAGGGCAAACATTGTGCAGATGCCGATTAACAAAACCCACAAAAATAATTAAACTTACAATCACGTTTGGTGCACGATTACTCGGTCAGTCTTAAAAGTCAAACACGAATCAAAATAACATGAACAGAGGTTTGTTGTGAAGAATTGAAGATTGGGAAAGAGATAATGGCGAGATTAGAAGGTCCAGCAACCTTCAATTTATAGTGCTATGGTCCCAATCATTGAAATGGTAAGGGTTGACTTAGTGTTTAATGTTGACGCGTCAAAAACACATAATTGGTATGAATTTATGAGAAATAAGCGTGTGTTTGACGTGTATGGACCGAGGATAAATCAACCAAATTGCTAATCATGTATTACATACCATGATTGTGTGTCAATTTGCCAAATTAAAGAATTTTGGTGTGGCTTTCTTCGCAGCAGCGAGCAGAGGAACAGACAGCGAAAAATAAATAGTGTTAAATAAATATTCAGTAGGTTTTAAAACAGATAAACAATGTGGCTCAGGTGGTTAAAGCGCGTGGATTGTGAGTAAAAGGTCTCCGGTTCGAAACCCGGCTTGGACCTTTTATTTTTATAATTTAAACGGTAAAGAGGAAGGAGGGTGGTTGCTGTTGGGCCGGTTTCCTGGTGGGCCGGGATTACATCATGGGCTGGGTTTTATTTTGTTGGGCTGAATTGTTTTGTAAAACAAAGAAAGGTGGGCCGCTGGTTTTAAAATACAAAAGGGTTTATGTGTATAGTTTGTGTTATTATTATTATTATTATTATTATTATTATTATTATTATTATTATTATTATTATTATTATTATTATTATTAATATAATAATAAACCTCTATACATATATATATATAAATAAATATATGTATGAATAATTATCATTGTATAGGGGTTCAAAATAT
This sequence comes from Ambrosia trifida, assembly GCA_028751855.1. Taxonomy (NCBI): domain Eukaryota; kingdom Viridiplantae; phylum Streptophyta; class Magnoliopsida; order Asterales; family Asteraceae; genus Ambrosia; species Ambrosia trifida. Next base: position 83,316,992 of record CM054129.1, on the reverse strand, counting down.
CTCCAAAAATAATAAGACTTGTCGTTTTAATCCGTAACGTACAAATAATTAAATGCGAAATGTTACAATATATATATATATATATATATATATATATAACCTAAATAAATAAAAAAATAAAAAGTAAAAACACCAAAATGATTATTTTGCATTATTAATTCGAAAAAAAAAGAAAAAAAAATGGCTGTTGTGACGTCATATGACGTCATCCCTGATGCACATGTGCATTTCGCTGTTATATATACAGAAATACACCATATGCACATGTGCATTTCACTATTAAATCACACTTTTGAATGAATTGTCGATTACTATACTTAAATGATTATAAAATGGACGCAATACAGATATATAAGGGGTTACAAATTCTATTCAATGATCATTAAATGGACGCAAAGTGAGATATAAAATTCACTCGAACTCGTCAAGTGTATAGTCATGCATATTGTAACATAAATTGAAAATAAAACACGTGTATGAGAACAAACATGAATAAACTTGAAACACCTCTATATAAGACCTATAAAATAAGAAACATGTACTGCATGCACATGTGCATTTCACTAATATTATTAGATTTTTTTAGTAGTTTTACTTTCGGGCATACATAAATGCATGCATCATTCTTCAAATAACAAAGTTTTTATACCGATTTTTCTTTATCATACAACTACATGTAGTCTCTACCAAACATATTAACTCAATAAAACAAACGATAACAAAAAAATATCCATATTACAAACCAACTATGTTAACCACCTACATACGAAATTCTAATTATCTCACAACCTCATATTCACCAACATAACAAAATGTTAAACCAAACATACATTACACAAAATGTTATACAAACTTCTTTGTTTGTTTGACAATTTCCTTATACCCAACCAAAGTTTACATGGTGTAACGCGTGTTCGTATCGGGCGCCAATTTGCTTTTTTCATAACATTATTTTGATTTGTCTTCACTGCCACCCTTTTAACACGCTTTGTTTTATTTTTTCTTTTTTGTATTTGCATCTGCACACACATTTGTCATACAACACATTATATCATGTGCATCCATAATGATGCACATGTGCATAGTCAATTATATATGTTAAATATTTCACAAAACAACATACCATCATTATTCACGGCTTCAATATGTTTTCGTTTGTTTGATCTCGTTTGAACCTTTTTTTTTAATTTCAAATCTGCACATATAATGTTTTGTGTTAGTAAACATCCAACAATTAATATTTTAACAAGATAAAACTACATATATGCACATATGCATTTCTATATAAATGTACTTAAATAAATAATAACAACCTAATTCATCTTCTTGACAAACATCCATTACATTATCAGTTTCCGCTTCTGGGATAACAAATGGATATCGATTAGTTTCTGCTATACAATAAATAAAGAACATAAATACTAAAAGGAAGAAGTAAAAATACCAACTACATCCTGACTATTCAAATAATGCCAACCTGATTCACATTCCTGATGACCATTACTTTCATTATCTTCACTTGTATCATGTAACTTTTTTGTTCCTTTATCCCTTGATTGTAATATAAATGTTACTTTCTTTGGTTTTTCCCCATCTCTTATCTACAAACATTATAAACGCATAAGAAAACCGATATTTCGTCATGACTGCACATGTGCAACACCATTACCTTATTTAATTACAACAAAACATATGCAATTGTGCATTCTTATAATTAACTTAATCATAACAATATGTGATATATCATTAATTTTAACATTAGAATCTACATTCTGCACATGTGCATTAACAGCATAAAACGAATACATCTTAATTAATAACAGCATAAAACGATGCATTAACAATCTGTACCATTTACGATTACGATCATTTGTCCGTCCATTAATAACACATTCAATCCAAATCAAACAGATTGAATGCTAACCTCCAATCTATACAATATTTATATAAACATCACATCATCATCATTATGTGCAGATATACAAAAATGAGCTCCAAACAGTTATTAGTTAAATGCAATGAAAGTAGCAAAACCCTCTAATTTCACAAACTAACTAAATTAAAGTCAAATTGGGTAGAAACTATTAATCTTTTTATTTTATATATAAAAAAATAAGAACACCCAGCCCCACCGACCCCTACCACTCTGCAACTTACTTTCCGAATATAACAAATCAACTGACCCAACTGCTTAGGTAGACGAACGACTATTACCTGAAAGATTAAAAAACTACAGGTTTGCTAGACCACCGAACAACTCAGGAATCAACCCGGATAAGTAGTTTAATGACATATCCCACCCGGTAAGCGTGTTTCTCGACAGATCTAGAACTCATCGGCCAAATAAACGGCTCGGAAGTAGCCCATGGTCTCGGCGAAATGTTGGGAGTAAGAAATTGGAACAACGGAATACCAATTTTAAATACATGAATGTTACCTAAAACTGTTGGAATAGAGATGGATTAGAGAAGAAAAGGAATACCAATTGTGATTGAATGAGATTCAATTGAGGGTAGTAAGGTTATTAGAGGTTGAAGATATGGTGGTTTTATTTTAGGGTTAAGAGTTGTGAGGAGGAAGATGACTGGATATTAGGTTGTAAGGCACCTCATCCTCTTTGTTGGATAATTCCAGACACGGTTGTTCCGACTAGCGTTCAACGGGATCACCCAATAGAAAATGTTATTAGTCCTGTGAATGCTGGTGTTTTAAATAGAAGTTAAACTGGTGACATCAACAAATGCTTGTACTCATGCTTCATTTCAAAAATTGAGCCTAAGACTACTACTGTGGCTCTACGAGAACCTAGCTGGGTTGATGCTATGCAAGATGAACATAACCAGTTTGAGAAATTAAAAGTCTAGAAGTTGGTAAAATTTCCTCTAGGAAAACAACCTCTTGGAACTCGATGGGTATATAGAAACAAGAGGGACGACAGCGGGGTAATTATTAGAAACAAAGCAAGAATGGTGGTGCAAGGTTTCAGGCAAATTGAGGGGCTAGACTATTATGAAGTATATGCTCGTGTTGCGCGTCTAGAAGCAATAAAAATCTTCCTTGCCTATGCCTCGTTCTAGGGCTTTACTGTTTATCAGATGGATGTTAAGACAACTTTTCTCTATGGAAAGGTTAAAGAAGAGATATATGTCGCTCAGCCACCGGGTTTTACGAATTAGAAATAACCAGGGCATGTTTACAAACTTGATAAAGATTTGTACGGTCTTCAGCAGGAACCTCGTGCACGGTGTGCTACATTGACCGATCACTTGCTTGCCAACGGATACACTCGTGGCATTATTGATTAGACATAGTTCGTGAAGAGAGTGGATGAAGATCAGATCCTTGTGCAGATCTATGTGGATGACATCATCATTAGATCCACTAGTGTGGCATTATGCAAGGATTTTGAGGAGGTGATGAAGAAGCAGTTCGAAATGAGTGCACTGGGTGAAATGACATTCATTTTGTGTTTGCAAGTTCGTCAAAGTTCTAATGGTATTCTAATCCATCAGGGAAAATATATGGATGATATACTTGCAAAATTCGGTTTTACGGAAGCAAAGCCAGCCACACCACAATGTCTGAGAGACCAGGTCTAACTCAAGATCTGGAAGGAGAACCTGTAGAAGCGACCTTATACAGTTCAATGATTGGTTCACTAATGTACCTGACTGCCAATAGACCGGACATCATGTTTGCCGTGTGTTGGTGTGCACAATATCAGGCTACTCCTAAAACTTCTCATTTTAAAGTTGTCCAAAGAATCTTTAGATACCTTAAGGGGAAACCCAGATTCAGTCTTTGGTATCCTAGAGATTCTCCATTTGAATTATTTGCTTTTTCTGACAGTAACTTTGGAGGTCGTGACATTGACAGGAATTCCACTTTAGTAGGAAATCAATATCTAGATGATAGGCTTATTGGTTGGCAATGTAGAAAGCGGTAGACAGTCTCCGTTTCAACTGTAGAGGCTGAATATGTTGCAGCTTCAGCATGCTGCTCTTAGGTTATATGGATGCAACACCAACTGGTGGATTACGGTTTGGACTTCTCTCATACTCCTATTTATTGTGATAATGACACAACTATCCAAATTGTGAAAAATCCAGTTTACTTTTCAAAAATGAATCACATTGCCATAAAAGAACATTTCATCTGAGACTCGTTCAACTAGGGTTTAATATTTCCTAAACAAATACATACCGACGACAATGTCGCCGATCTTTTTACAAAACCAGTTGATCGAGCTCGTTTCGCCGCTTTTTTAGCATTACTCAAAATGGTCCAATTTGAGGATTGAGTTTGGTCTACAAAAATACTTTTCTTCATTCTAGGTTTGTAAGTTCGTTCTTAAATTTCTATTTTTATTCACAAATTTAGGGGGATGTACCCTTAGAAGAATACAAAAACAATAAAAAACTCAAAAATACAAAATTAGAGTCTTTTTTGTACTGTATTTTATTTTTGTCTCGAAAAATCCAAGAAAAATACAAAAACAATGAAAAATTAAAAAAAAGAGAGTCTTTGCTATCATGCGGGAAATGAAATGATTTTTCACATATGGATTAAGGCTGGCACATATAAAGCGAGTATCGTAACGGTTTGGCTCTGGTGTGATGTACTGGTAATCTTAGTCCTTACGGCTGGAAAAATGACTGATCTTGTGAAGAACTTAAAGATAAGGTATGACCTCTGTAAGGAACATCACTTGGAATCGAGTACAATTTCTATTTGAATGCTTGTGTGATGTCCCGAAGCATAACACAGTGGTCTAGGTCTAAAACCTTGTCTGAAAAACTCGTGCATCTCCTTGTTTTGCATAAGCAAGGACCTAGAGAATCTAGGCAACAAAGGGCTTCCACTGCATCCGAATATATGCTGACCTAGCTTCTTTGTTGTTGTGCTGTAGATCAAGATTCACCAAAAAAGAGACCATTGTATCCAAAGATGTTCTGGTTGCCCCTCTGCTGCATCCAGATATATGCTGACCTGGACACAGTCAGAATGTCACAAAAGAGACCCTCAAGAGTCCAAAACCCATGGCCTATATCATTTCAGAAATCATTTGATTTGCATATTACACCATATATCTTGATATCTATTCTTTTCTCTTCTCATCCCAGTCCTAGTCAAGGTTCAGAATTCTATCATAGATACTGTGGAAAATATGCTGTAGGGAAACTACTTGCATGATGGAGTGTACCATCTATGATTTTAGGATTTGATTGTGACTTGCATGAGTGCTCATATTTAATACAACAAAACATGATAAAATGATGTCACGTGCAGTCATACAGGAACGCCTAAGGCAATAAGTATAAGTGGACAAATATACCAGTAATTGATAAGACCGACCTAAGTAGATCAGTATTGATAAGTGTAGTTTTGTCTGAAACATAGTGATTTGATCCTGTAAGCAAATTGTGTAAAGTCTTGTTTAGAATAGAAGTATCTTTATTTTTGTGTGTTTCTTAGTTTTAGTTTAGTTTATTTTTATTTTTAATTTATTTTATTTTATTTCATTTTATCTTATTTTTTATAAAAATTTGACCAGCTCATGACCTGACTTGGACCCGTTTTTATGAAAAATCTACCTCAAAAGCTTTTTGATAGTAGTGGGATTGGAGCAGAGCCCATCGCACACTTGGTGGGCTCGACAAAATCTTAGCTTTTTGTACTTTTTAGTTATAAAAGGTAAGTTTTGGTTTCACTTTTTTCCAACTAAAGCACACGGTTTCTAATTTTAGATACCGACACACACTTCAGTTTCAAAAGTAAATCAGTAATCATAGTTGAATTTGACTGAATTATGTCCTTCCTGCTGTTCAAAGGTACGTCTCTTTGCTCGGTGATGATCCGATGAATATTGATGTTGATCGACAATCACCGGTGAACCAAAAGTTGTGATTATTCATGTTCAAGAACCGAGTGTAAAATGTAAGTTTTCTTGATGAAATGGTGATCGTTATGGTTGATAGTTATATAAATCATTTTCAAAATCATGTGTAAACTGAAATACTTTATTGATAAAGTGTTGAAATCATTGTGGAAGATGATCGGTAACCCAAAATTCTGATCTTGTGGCGGTGCGTGAGACTCACACGCCTTGGGATCAGTGACAAATTTTTTGAAAATATTTTATCAACCATCTAGAAATCTTGTATCATCCGAAAACCATTGTCATCCGGAAACTCCTCGCCATCCGAAAACTCCTTGGCCATCCAGAATCCCCTAGTCATCTGGAAACATTTCGCCATTTGGAAATTCCTAAGTATCCGAAAACCCTCAATCATCCGAAAACTAATGTATCATCCGAGAACTAAGTTTTCATCCGAAAACCTAGGTTTTATATGGAAACGCTCCAAAGATTAAGCCATTTTTAAATGTTTTTGTTGATCTATTCTTTCTTGGGCTTAGATTATTTTGACATTCAAAAGTTGATTTTAATCCTTTTGAAAACTTAAATTGAAAATGAGTTTATGTTGAATCTATGGTTTCATTTGCAGATGTGGAAGATGATGATGATGATTCACCTGAAGCTAAAGGGCAAAAAAAAGATCACTTTCCATATTTAGCCAAAAACGAGATGCAGTTTTTGAGATTATTTGTGAGCTGATGTGGGTAGAAGATGTAGCACTGAAAATGTCTTCGCCCACCATGTCTTACTATGGTGCTTTGACTGTATCAACTGATGAACACAACTCACATTTTTGCTGATGATGTGTGACTTGTCCATTGTATATAAATTATAAAAGGTGATCCACGGGTCAAAAGGTCGTCACCGAGGACTCAGGATCAGGATGGATTCAAAAGGTGGTCACTGCAGATGAACCTAGATGGGGCAAGAAGACGAGTAAAACTCACACTCACAAGAGCTCCGGGTTAGATTGATCAAGTTTTGGATATTGTGTAGTGATTGCTATAATAGCGATGTGAATGTAGACATACCAAGATGACACAAACCTAGGGGGATATTGTTGGGCTATGATTTAGGGGTTTGCATTTGTCTTGGTCCATTAGACGTTTTGGGTTAGATGTCTAGTGGTTGGTTAGGGGTTTCGGCCTAGTTTGGGGTTGCTAGTGGTTTTGCATTTTGTTCTCTCTTGTACTCGGCGTTGGTGTACCGAATCCTTTGAATTCGTGTGCACCGTAGTAATATAATAATTCCCTTTGAAGTTTCTTTGTTGTTCTTGCATACAATCATTATTTCCGCCTTTGGTTGTGTGTTGTTTAATACCTTGGAGAAGATCTTGGACTTAAAAATTTCACCAACAGCGGAACTCGAGACTCGTGTGTGTGTATCCCCCCAATGATTCCACGAACCATTGAACCCTGGACAACACGTAAGTGCAAATCAACTCCCGGTGATTCCTCGAATCATCGAACCAACTCAACTGACCCAGTTAAGTACGTTAAATAAATGTTTTGCTAAGGTAGAGTTGTATGTTTGTAAGAAGTATTAACCTGAGTTTGCCGGGTGTCACATGCAACATAAATAATGAACCACGTTTCCGTATGTTAATTTAAAATTTCCCTCTTAAAATTCACACTTAGGGGCTTAGCAACTGCCAACAGACGTACAAAACATCTGCTACCTAAGACGTGAGCTCCATTCTTACTCTGAACAACCACTCGTTAATCGAGATTAATAACAAACAGACTCTTATGACGACAATAGTGGTAAATTCAACTGACCCACATATTTTTCTCAATATTTTAAGCTGCTTAATGACATCATTTTTCGCATCACACAAGCATTGTTGGCCTATCTCTATGCTTGACAACTCAGCTTTCTTGTGTCACTCATGACTCTCCTATTATAGTATAGATAGATAAAATCGATTAATTAATTAAATAATAAAGACTAGTGGGTTTACCCGCGCGTTGCAGCGGGATCCACAAATGGATTTCAATACAACATTATGATGCTTAGGTTTGTTTCCGCAAGTTACGCAAAAAGAATAGAAATCTGCACAATATGATTTAACAAGTTTTCGTAGAAAGAAAATAAAAGAAATGTGCATCGCCACTTACAACTGATTGCAGTTCACCACAAAAACCATGTACTCATTATTGCACAAATCTTAATAAACCAAACGTATGTTAATGTAACAGACCAATATGAACATAAACATTACTCTTGTGTAAGTTGTCCATCATTGCATATCTACATAATCGCGCCATTGAAGACACCTTGCTAAATGATAAAGTTCATTTACTTGACAAAAGCATGTAGTAATAATATGATATTGTATACACTATCATATGAAGGTCACTGTCCATTTAGAAATTAAAAGTTGTGATTTATAAGTTTGTAATAGACTTGTCGTGACCCCGCAGCTAAAAAATTGCCTAAAGTAGCCAGTGAGCCGAACCATCCTCAACTTTTCCGCTAGGTAGACACATATATATGAAAAGGGTTTATAATATAAATATTATTATGGAAAATTTTTAAAACTTGTACAAGTTTAGCTGAGATAAGATTATTCATTGTGGTAACATAAATTAATATCTTTCATCGCCATTATATGAAATTTGTTCAAAAATATTGTTATCCCGTGTGTTTATTTAGTTTGGGTGAGTTCCATTTTCATATAAAAGTTGATTATCTTCTAGGGGCATTTAGGGAAGAAAAATGGTAAAATTTAGGAAATTGTAAAGAAACCCTTGGTATGTCATCTTAACTTTAGAAAATTTGGACATTTGCCCATGCCTCCTCCTTTATAAGTTAGTACTAGTGGGTTTAGCCGCGCATTGCAGCAGGATCCACAAATGGGTTGCAATGCAACATTATGATACTTAGATTTTGTGACACATGGCATATTCAAGTTAACATTTTATAAACTTATAAGTCTACCTTAGCGGAAACATTTTATTAACGTACTTAACGTATTTTTGAAATTTGTTCAAAAATATTGTTATCCCGTGTGTTTATTTAGTTTGGGTGAGTTCCATTTTCATATAAAAGTTGATTATCTTCTAGGGGCATTTAGGGAAGAAAAATGGTAAAATTTAGGAAATTGTAAAGAAACCCTTGGTATGTCATCTTAACTTTAGAAAATTTGGACATTTGCCCATGCCTCCTCCTTTATAAGTTAGTACTAGTGGGTTTAGCCGCGCATTGCAGCAGGATCCACAAATGGGTTGCAATGCAACATTATGATACTTAGATTTTGTGACACATGGCATATTCAAGTTAACATTTTATAAACTTATAAGTCTACCTTAGCGGAAACATTTTATTAACGTACTTAACTGGGTCAGTTAAGTCAGGTTATCTTACGTATTGTCCAAGCAAGGTTCAATGATCTGGAGGATCATTGGTGTCATTTTATGTACACATGAGTCTTGAGTCCCGTTGTTGGTGAATTACATGAATTAGATTAAGTGTTTATGCATGTAACACCCCAACCGATGGCGGAAACATCGAGGTGTCACGTATTGATGAGTATACAGTAGCACATGGTAATCCAAATTTTAATTGAAATAAATATTAAATTGCAAATATCCAAAAATTGAAATACATAAGAGTTTTGAATGTGGAAATCTAATACATCACACAAGAATCAAGCATGCATAGACTCCTTATTTTCTTCATAAATACTCTAATCTTCAAGCATCATTATCACCTGTTGAGTTGTAAAAATGGGGGGGGGGGGGTCAACTAGAAGTTGGTGAGAATACGTAATCCATGTTAAGCATATAGTTTAAGTATAAAAGTCTAGCAATTCGTATGTCTATCGTAAAATTTAAGTCTACATGAATAGTATAATATGTTGACATAATCAAACCTCCGACTAGTTTAGGTCCATCCCGTCATCTACGGTTCACCTTAGTAATATGTTGAACGATAACAATCACCCACGTGACCTATGTAGGAGGTACACGTATCCGGGTGGGGTTGTCAATCCAATAGATCTATTATTGAGTATCGCCGGCTTGGCCATAGCTAATGATTATGTAAATGTTGAAACTCGTTGAAACTCGTTGAAACTGTTGACTAATACATGAGGCAATAAAGTTTACTACTAGACATATATGTTGAATTGCTTAAAATTGTTGCAAGTATAAAGAATCGCATAAACAGGATTACGTAAACTCACCTTGGTATAGTATTAGGTATTGAGGAATAGTATAAGTGTAGCCCAATAGTTTGCCAAGTGTTACCCTATGTATAAGGCAACAAATAAGTCTAAGTCTAACTAGTTTATAAGTATACCCTAGGGTTTCGATTTGGGGATAACCAATTGTTGAATTTAACATAAAATGTTAATTAAATAAAGGGAAATTTGATAATTAAATAAAAGAAAGTCTTTTTATAAAATTTGAATTTAGAATGTTCACAATAATATGTTTGAAGTATAAAAATAATTTTTATAAAATTATTTCCTTTAAAATAGATTTTTAAATCTATTTATTACAAATTGCCAAAATTTAACTTTAATATTCAAAAATACTAAAATTAAAGAATTATTATTTTAAAAATCATATTTCTGTTCTAAATATTTAAAAATAAATTGTATAAAATTTTGGTGCAAAAATAATAAGAATTGCATTTATTATGATTTAATTATGATTAAATCTAACAAAAATTGATTAAAAATATAAAATAAATGATTTTTCAGAATTAAAAATCATTTCAGTAAAGTTTAACTTTATACAAACTCAGGATAATTTTTGTAGAATTTAATAAAATTGTTTTGATATTTTAATGAATTTTTATAAATATAATAGCATAAAATTGATTTAATTATTATAAATATTAAATCCATTAATTTTAGAAAACCAAAAATTGTAAATAAAACCTTTAACTCAGATTTGAAAAATATAATTTTTTTAGAATTTATAAAAAGGTTTTAATATTTAAAAATGAATTTATAAGTTTTAAATGTATAATATATATATATATATATAATGCTTTGTTGTTTAAAAATGAAAAAGAAAAGAAAGGAAAGCCACAGCCGGGACTCGAACCCGGGTGGCTGAGGTTGCAAGCCTTAGTCACAACCACTTGGCCTAGGCCAGTGGTTGTGATTAACTCCGTCTAAAATTAAATAAATACACAGTGGGAAATTCAGTTTATCCCCAAATCGTATGAACGAACCCTAACATCTGCAATAACACGACTCACACATCATTGGCCCAATTGATGTTAGGGCTTTTGATGTGTGAACGCCGGTGATCAAAACCCACATAAAACATCATACTTACAGTGTTGATTCATATACGATTGGCCGGTCAAAGATAAAAGTCAACTGGTGATCGTATGATGATGCACAGATTGATTTGAAGAAGATTGAGGTTTGAGAAGAGATTATGAGCGAGTTGTTATGCCTTGGGGACGATCAATTTATAGTGTGGATGTATCAATGATCAAATTGGCATGTTTGACCAAGCATTGAAGTCATACGCGTATTATAATCAATTGGTGGTCAATTGATTTGTAATTGACGTGTATTATAGTCAGATGAGGCCGATAATCAAATAAGTTTGCCAAAATTATACCAATTACGCGTTAATTTGCTGATTATGGTAAGTTGCAAGCTCACAGTTGACTTTCTCAGTCAACTGTGGAGGTTTTTAAGCTAAGTATAATATTAAGCCGCGTTGAAAACAAATCAAATGTGAAGGCCAGCCCAGCTGGTTAACTCGTAGGTGTGGCTGACCCGGTCTTGGCGCGGGTTCGAATCCCGGCCAAGACATATTATTTTTTTTGATATTTTCAAGGTTATTCCACATAACAATTATAATATATATGGTATTAGGGTTCCACAAGCGCGACAAAAATAATTATTGTATACGAGAATAACGAAACTTGACGTTTTATTAATGATGCTCGTGTAACGTACAAAAATAAATGCTAAATGTTACAGTCTCCCCTACTTTTAGGAACTTCGTCCCGAAGTTGGAGTTGGAGAGTCTGGTGGAAAAAGATGTGGATACTTCGACTTCATTTGGTCTTTACGTTCCAAAGTGAACTCTGGGCCTCGTTTAGATTCCCAACGAACCTTAACGATCGGAATGCGACTGCGCTTGAGTTTCTTGACTCCAGTATCAACAATCTCGACGGGTTTCTCGATAATGTGCATGCTTTCATCAATTTGCACATCCTCAAGGGGAACATGAAGGTTCTCATCCGCTAAGCATTTCTTGAGATTCGAAACATGGAAGGTCGGATGAACATTGCTTAGCTCAGGTGGAAGTTCAAGTTTGTAAGCCACTTTTCCAACTCTGTCAAGGATTTTGAAGGGGCCTACGTATCGAGGAGCTAGCTTTCCCTTTCTACCGAAACGAATTACTCCTTTCCAAGGGGATACCTTAAGTAGTACAAGGTCCCCAACTTGAAATTCCAAGGGTTTACGACGTCTATCAGCATAACTTTTCTGGCGACTTCTAGCCTTGAGAAGATTATCCTGAATAAGCTGAATCTTGTCTGTGGTTTCCTGGATTAGTTCGGGCCCAGTAATACGAGCTTCACCAACCTCAGTCGAACAGACAGGTGAACGACATTTCCGACCATAGAGTGCTTCGAAAGGAGCCATGTTAATGCTGGCGTGATAACTGTTGTTGTATGAAAACTCAACCAAAGGAAGATGAGAATCCCATGCGCCACCAAAATCGATGATACATGCCCTGAGCATATCCTCAAGTGTTTGGATGGTCCGTTCAGTCTGACCATCTGTTTGAGGGTGATAAGCAGTACTCAGGTTTAACTTGGTACCCAAAGCATCTTGTAGAGACTCCCAAAAGTGAGAGGTGAAACGACCATCGCGATCAGAAATAATGTCCAAAGGTATACCGTGACGACATACGATTTCACTTACGTACATCTTTGCCAATCTTTCCACAGAATACTTCTCACGAATAGGTAGGAAGTGAGCTGACTTGGTCAAACGATCGACGATTACCCAAATACTGTCAAAACCTTTGGGTGTACGAGGGAGTTTGGTGATGAAATCCATAGCTATGCTCTCCCATTTCCAGACAGGAATCTCTGGTTGTTCAAGCATACCAGATGGTCGTTGATGTTCAGCCTTGACCTTGGAACAAGTGAGGCATTTGGCAACGAAAAGAGCAATATCTTTCTTCATACCAGGCCACCAATAAGAATAACGAAGATCTTGGTACATCTTGTCAGCTCCAGGATGAATAGAATAACGAGACTTATGAGCCTCGTTCATGAGAAAAGTACGAAGATCATCACGGTCGGGAATCCACAGTCGATTAAGAAAATAGAGAAGACCATCGGGTTTGGTTTCAAGTTGAGTTTCAGCACCACAAGACACTTCATCGTACATGTTACCTTGGGTGACTGATGTGTGTTGAGCCTGGAGAATGCGATCTTGAAGGTCAGTACGAACTCTCGCACATTGGAGTTTGACACGCTCTTTACGACTAAGTGCGTCAGCCACAACATTCGCCTTGCCAGGATGGTAGCGAATTTCGCAATCATAGTCGTTAAGTAATTCAACCCAACGTCGTTGCCTCATGTTAAGATTCTTTTGATCGAAGACATGTTGGAGACTTTTGTGGTCCGTGAACACCACACATTTGGTCCCATAAAGATAATGTCTCCAAATCTTGAGTGCAAAGACGACAACGCTCAATTCAAGATCATGAGTGGTATAATTCTTTTCGTGAGTCTTGAGTTGTCGAGACGCATAAGCAATAACCTTTCCTCGTTGCATGAGAACACAACCAAGACCCTGGTTCGATGCATCACAGTAGACCACAAAATCATCATTACCATCAGGTAGTGACAAGATAGGAGCTTCACAGAGTTTCAGCTTAAGAGTTTCGAATGCTTCCTCTTGCTTAGGTCCCCACTCATAGGGTTTACCCTTGTGAGTTAAGGTAGTGAGAGGAACAGCGATCTTGGAGAAATTGGCGATGAATCGACGATAATAACCAGCCAAACCAAGGAAAGAACGGACTTCGGTTGGAGTTTTAGGAACACTCCAATTTTTCACAGCTTCGATCTTTGCGGGATCAACATGAATCCCGTTCATATCAATGACGTGTCCCAAAAATTGAACTTCCTTAAGCCAAAATTCACATTTCGAGAACTTGGCGTACAGTTGTTCTTTCTTTAGGAGACCCAAGATGGAGTGAAGATGTTGCTCGTGATCGGATTTTGATTTAGAGTAAATCAAAATATCATCGATGAAGACGATCACGAATTTGTCGAGATAGGGTCTACAAACCCGATTCATCAAATCCATAAACACTGCGGGAGCATTGGTCAATCCAAAAGGCATAACCATGAATTCATAGTGACCATAGCGTGTGCGAAAAGCTGTCTTGGGAATATCTTCATCGTGGACTCTAAGCTGATGATAACCAGAACGGAGATCAATCTTCGAGAAGTGGGTTGCTCCTTGAAGTTGATCAAAGAGGTCGTCAATCCTAGGAAGTGGATAACGATTCTTGATGGTGAGTTTGTTGAGTTCACGATAGTCAATACACATTCTAAGAGAACCATCCTTCTTTTTAACGAACAAGACAGGAGCTCCCCATGGAGAAGAACTAGGGCGAATGAACCCTTTATCAGAAAGTTCCTGTAATTGACTGGCAAGTTCTTGCATCTCAGAGGGTGCAAGTCGATAAGGAGCTTTAGCGACAGGATTAGCACCAGGAACAAGATCAATACGGAATTCAACTTGTCGAGCAGGAGGCAAACCAGGTAAATCCTCTGGGAAAACTTCAGGATAGTCTCGAATAATAGGAATGTCTTGGATACTTTTGCCTTTGTCCTTCTTCTCTATCACGTTAGCTAAGAAGGCTGTATACCCCTTTCGTAAGTACTTTTGGGCAGTAGTACAAGACATAAGCTTAAGCTCGCCACAGGGTTTCTCACCATTGATCTTCAAAATCTCACCAGATTCGAGAGGAATGCGTATGACTTTCTCGAAGCACAGAATTTCGGCACGATGAGTTGACAACCAGTCCATGCCTACTATAACATCAAAACTACCAAGATGCATGGGGATGAGATCGATAGAGAAGGTATGATCGTCGAGGTTCAACAAGCAGTTACGAATAATAGAGTCGATCGAAATAGACTTCCCGTTAGCTACCTCTACCACTAAAGGTTCCTCTAGATTAGTGTGGGGTAAGTTAAGTAAAGGTTCAAACTTTAACCACACAAATGACTTATCAGCTCCCGAATCAAATAATATGGATGCATAGTGGTTATTAATGAGGAACGTACCATTCACCACTTCGTTGTTGTCACGAGCCTGGTTAGCGTTGAGATTGTAGGCGCGACCTCGAGCACCTTGGTTCTGGTTGCAGTTCGGGTTTTGGTTTTGGTTTCGGTTTTGGTTTTGGTTACGATTAGGGCAGTTGTTGATGTAGTGATCAGGGCTGCCACACTCGTAGAATTGACCACAAGTAGGCCTGTTGTTTTGTTGGTTGGGAGCAGGGTTGTTTCTGGCAGGGTTGTTTTGGTTGTTTTGGGCAGCAGGGGCTTGACAGGCATTGGTGTAGTGTCCATACCGTTTACAGTTATTACACTGGCGGCATGGTCTACCAGGAAGATGATGGAACTGGCAGGTGTTGCAAAGAGGGTGTGTTCCACCATAGGGTTTCTTGGCTGGGTTTTGGGTAGCAGGTGGAGTAGCAGCAACCATATAGTTTCTAGCCTTGCGCTTTTTGTTGCTTGAGGTCTCAGGCTTGACTTCAATTGCAGGCTGTGGAGTGTCTTTGGCAACCGTCTTCTTAGTGCCTTTGCGGAAGAGAGTACCGTTCTTCACGTGATTATCAGTAAGAGTGGCCGCTAGACATTTGGCCTCTTCCAAAGTTGCAGGATTCCTACCCCAAACGGTGTCCTGGATTTTCATGGGCAGACCACCGATGTACTTCTTGATGGCTACCGGCAGAGGAGTAACTTTGTGAGGCAACAATAAGCTAAGCTCATGAAAGCGGGTGTTGTAGGCAAGGTTTTCCCCACTATCTTGAGCTAAGGTATGGAACTCATCCTCAAGCTTCTTAACTTCATTGCGAGGACAAAACTCTTCCTTCATGACCTCCTTGACTTGGTCCCATGTCATAGCAAGAGCAACTTCGGCCCCACGAGTACGCTTTTCTTCATTCCACCAAGTGAGTGCTCGTTTATGGAGAACACTCATGGCGTAACGAACCTTGAAGTTGTCAGGGCACTCACTGTTGATGAAGGTATTCTCAATACCCTCAAACCATTGGAGGAGTCCTGTAGCTCCTTCTTCACCACTAAACTTTGGAGGGTTACAAGAGTTGAAATGCTTAAGGGTGCAGGCTGGGGGTCCATTTCCATTACCATTGCCGTTCCCGTTCCCGTGACCATTCCCGTTGCCGTTCATTTGGATGACCTGAGCGAGTAAATTGGGAACCAGAGTTGCGATTTGCTGCGCCATTTGTTGAGAAATGATCGCAGCCAGTTGAGCATCAACACCATTGTTGTTGTGGTTAGGAACTTGGTCATGGTTATGGTTGTCACCACCTTCTTCGTGGTTCTCACCATTGCTGTTGCGAGTGCTGCGATGAGGAGGCATGATCTGTAATAGACACAATGAAATGAATGAGAGTTTATATAAGGAATGTAATCATTTATTCATTAATTAAAACGAATAAACGAAAACGTGGACTTATCAAAGATTCTAAATTTCAATAACATATGAAGACATGCTTTAGCCTATAAGTGAACACTCATCCCGAGAATTCCCAGGTAGGCATCCGGGTCCCTCGTCTGATTGGGATATATGCGCAATGCCAGCCTAGACAGAAGACTCAGAATACAGGCGTTCACCCTTCCAGATTGCACGTGTTCGTTATTAAAATCTAGAACTTCGACGAGATCTCAAGGGGGTTCAGGTTAAACCTGAGGATTTTGTCCTATTAATCTAATGGTGGATCAGGATTGCAGCAGACGGATAAGAGTAGTCACATGTAGGTTTAGGGTTACATAAGGTACAGGATAAGGATAGGATTTAGGGAAGCAATTAGGGTTACAAGTAAGAGAAGCAAGTACTGTTTAAGTCCCTAAGGTTATAGTCTAGATTATTTTCTAATAACCTAATTCCCTATAACCAAGGCTCTGATACCAATCTGTAACACCCCAACTGATGGCGGAAACATCGAGGTGTCACGTATTGATGAGTATACAGTAGCACATGGTAATCCAAATTTTAATTGAAATAAATATTAAATTGCAAATATCCAAAAATTGAAATACATAAGAGTTTTGAATGTGGAAATCTAATACATCACACAAGAATCAAGCATGCATAGACTCCTTATTTTCTTCATAAATACTCTAATCTTCAAGCATCATTATCACCTGTTGAGTTGTAAAAATGGGGGGGGGGGGTCAACTAGAAGTTGGTGAGAATACATAATCCATGTTAAGCATATAGTTTAAGTATAAAAGTCTAGCAATTCGTATGTCTATCGTAAAATTTAAGTCTACATGAATAGTATAATATGTTGACATAATCAAACCTCCGACTAGTTTAGGTCCATCCCGTCATCTACGGTTCACCTTAGTAATATGTTGAACGATAACAATCACCCACGTGACCTATGTAGGAGGTACACGTATCCGGGTGGGGTTGTCAATCCAATAGATCTATTATTGAGTATCGCCGGCTTGGCCATAGCTAATGATTATGTAAATGTTGAAACTCGTTGAAACTCGTTGAAACTGTTGACTAATACATGAGGCAATAAAGTTTACTACTAGACATATATGTTGAATTGCTTAAAATTGTTGCAAGTATAAAGAATCGCATAAACAGGATTACGTAAACTCACCTTGGTATAGTATTAGGTATTGAGGAATAGTATAAGTGTAGCCCAATAGTTTGCCAAGTGTTACCCTATGTATAAGGCAACAAATAAGTCTAAGTCTAACTAGTTTATAAGTATACCCTAGGGTTTCGATTTGGGGATAACCAATTGTTGAATTTAACATAAAATGTTAATTAAATAAAGGGAAATTTGATAATTAAATAAAAGAAAGTCTTTTTATAAAATTTGAATTTAGAATGTTCACAATAATATGTTTGAAGTATAAAAATAATTTTTATAAAATTATTTCCTTTAAAATAGATTTTTAAATCTATTTATTACAAATTGCCAAAATTTAACTTTAATATTCAAAAATACTAAAATTAAAGAATTATTATTTTAAAAATCATATTTCTGTTCTAAATATTTAAAAATAAATTGTATAAAATTTTGGTGCAAAAATAATAAGAATTGCATTTATTATGATTTAATTATGATTAAATCTAACAAAAATTGATTAAAAATATAAAATAAATGATTTTTCAGAATTAAAAATCATTTTAGTAAAGTTTAACTTTATACAAACTCAGGATAATTTTTGTAGAATTTAATAAAATTGTTTTGATATTTTAATGAATTTTTATAAATATAATAGCATAAAATTGATTTAATTATTATAAATATTAAATCCATTAATTTTAGAAAACCAAAAATTGTAAATAAAACCTTTAACTCAGATTTGAAAAATATAATTTTTTTAGAATTTATAAAAAGGTTTTAATATTTAAAAATGAATTTATAAGTTTTAAATGTATAATATATATATATATATATATAATGCTTTGTTGTTTAAAAATGAAAAAGAAAAGAAAGGAAAGCCACAGCGGGACTCGAACCCGGGTGGCTGAGGTTGCAAGCCTTAGTCACAACCACTTCGCCTAGGCCAGTGGTTGTGATTAACTCCGTCTAAAATTAAATAAATACACAGTGGGAAATTCAGTTTATCCCCAAATCGTATGAACGAACCCTAACATCTGCAATAACACGATTCACACATCATTGGCCCAATTGATGTTAGGGCTTTTGATGTGTGAACGCCGGTGATCAAAACCCACATAAAACATCATACTTACAGTGTTGATTCGTATACGATTGGCCGGTCAAAGATAAAAGTCAACTGGTGATCGTATGATGATGCACAGATTGATTTGAAGAAGATTGAGGTTTGAGAAGAGATTATGAGCGAGTTGTTATGCCTTGGGGACGATCAATTTATAGTGTGGATGTATCAATGATCAAATTGGCATGTTTGACCAAGCATTGAAGTCATACGCGTATTATAATCAATTGGTGGTCAATTGATTTGTAATTGACGTGTATTATAGTCAGATGAGGCCGATAATCAAATAAGTTTGCCAAAATTATACCAATTACGCGTTAATTTGCTGATTATGGTAAGTTGCAAGCTCACAGTTGACTTTCTCAGTCAACTGTGGAGGTTTTAAGCTAAGTATAATATTAAGCCGCGTTGAAAACAAATCAAATGTGAAGGCCAGCCCAGCTGGTTAACTCGTAGGTGTGGCTGACCCGGTCTTGGCGCAGGTTCGAATCCCGGCCAAGACATATTATTTTTTTTGATATTTTCAAGGTTATTCCACATAACAATTATAATATATATGGTATTAGGGTTCCACAAGCGCGACAAAAATAATTATTGTATACGAGAATAACGAAACTTGACGTTTTATTAATGATGCTCGTGTAACGTACAAAAATAAATGCGAAATGTTACAATGCATAAATTGATTCGTATATTTTATATATATAAAAATACGTGTTTTAACGGTGTTTATGTGATTAAACATGATGCTATATGATTAACATATGTTAGGATTGCATGTTCATATGTTAGGATGTGTTAAATGCGTTAAAATGACAAAACTGAAAAATTTGGAAAAGCTAAGACTTGCTTCGACCTTAAGGGGGGTCGAACCAAGATATGATTTTGTGGAAAACTCCATTCGACTACATGCATGACCCATTCGACCCTTGAAAGGGTCGAACCAGGCAACACTATACCATACTTTGTCATTTCTCAACATTTCACAAACCCTAAACGCCCCTAAACACTCTCTCTCGACTTTGATCACCGGGGAAGGAGTTTTTGACCTTGTTTTTCACAATCTAACCTTCTATATCATAAACAAGTGAAGATCTAAGGTGTGTTCTTCATCCAAAATCCTTTTTGAGCAATTTTAATTCGTTGTCATAAAAGCCCAAAGGTCCAGATCTGATTTAAGCTAGTTTTATGATTGAAAACCTTTCTAACACCTTTCTAAACAAAACCTTATCATGAAACATGAGTTTTAATATAATTAAACACGTGTTAATGATCCTTTATGTTGTGTTATGTGTTATTTGATGTTTGTATGTTGTTTAGATGATATAGAGATGTTCTAGGACTGGTATTAATGATGAGTTTTCGTTGTATTAGGTCACAAGTTGTTGGATGATGATGTTTTGTCTAATTTGAGGACTTTTCATAGATCAAGGGTTGGATTCTTGGTGTTAATGATAATGAAATGATTGGGGTTTTTCATACACATAATAATCTGAGCATTTTAGGCTAAATTGTTGAATGATTTCATAAAATTTCCAAATTGGGTAAAGTTTTCATGCATGATGTGACATTTCCATAATTTTTCCATTTTGGGTAAACATTAAAACGGACTGATTTTGGAGTAAAATTGGTAGGGTTTCGTGGGGATATGTTATTCAAACTTGACTGCTGTGTTTCGTGATGTTTCTTGATCTTTTCGTACTGTTTTGATGTGATTTGATGTGTTTTAGAACATTTGTAGCAGTCTGGGTCAAACCAAGGCCCCATTCGACATGTCTTGGGGTCGAATGTGGAACCTTGGGGTGGAACCAAACATTTAACTGGTCGAATGTGCTTTATTTGGTCGAACGAACTTGATTTAGGTCGAATTAACACGTGTTAAGATCGAATTAACATGTGTTATGGTCGAATGAACTTGTATTAGGTTGTATGTACTTATGTATGGAGCGAATGAACATATTTTGGGTCGAAGCAAGTCTATTGGGGTCGAACCAAACCCACTTTCATTCTGATTCGACCCAACTACCTCATATGTGCGATTTTTGATGCAAACTAAGTACTTTATGCTTAAACCTTACATGTAATCTATGTGTACTTGATTAGTATGTGTAATAGGTCACCAACGGGATGTCAAGTCGGTCTGGTGTGTCGGTTTAACAGTCAAGCACATTTTCAAAACATACTTAGTCATGATCTAGACAATCGGGGACTAGCTAACCTTAGGGTTATTAGTCAAAACACTTATGCAAACTTTTATGATAGATCTCCAGTATTTGGGATTATCAAGGATTGACTTTAATTCTTTATTTCAAGAATGCAATCTAAGGTGAGTGTCACACCCCCATCCTTTACTGTTTTCATTACTTTTGTGGGAGAAACATGCGGTACAAACTTTCTTACTTTAGACCAACATATTACATTATATCACATGGATACTTAGTGACTCTCATTTCAGCGGTAAAGTCCCCTAAAACTAAGTAAACCATTAATATGTGGATACATAGTGGGGAAAGTGTGAATAGATATATTGGGCCTGGCAAGCCTCACTCGGGCCGACTAGAGGTCGGTGGTGGGTGCATATTTGTCCTATATCTTACGACACCGGGTGATGAACCGGTGACGGGTACTGAGGCATTCTAAATGTTTAGTAGTGTATGTGCTAAAAGGATCGACAAATCAACAAAGAAATGATCAAACAAGTTTGATTTAGGTGCGGAAACCCTAAACCAATCACAAAATGATAATCAATCAGATCAAACCACGTAAATCATCATTCAAAGCTTTTCTCATTAATAATCAAGACTCAATTACACGTTAAAAAGATCAATACATGAAGGACACAACGTGAATTATGTTTACAAAAACACTAGAGACACACACTAGACTTGGAGGGAATAATAATGCTAAAAAAACTACATTCAAAAATCAGCTTAACCTATTTATAGGCTGCACATTCGCCCACAATGTTTGTGCGAACGTGCACATTCGACCAAACAGACTGGTCGAATGAAGCAATACATAACTAACAAAATCTTCCTTCGCCTCCTGTGTCTCCTTCGTATGATATTCTTCCTTCGCCCCCTTGATTTCCTTCCTTCGCCCACACAAAATCTCCTTCGCCCACTTGACTCAAACTATTAACATACGTTTATTGTAAATCCAAAGCATTAGTCACATAAATGCATTTACAAACTCCCCCTCGACTATTACTTGGATTGTTTGACTCTTCGTTCCTCATCCATTCTTTTGTTAATCAGCTTGATCCTCAAATGTTTCTTCTGTTCCAATGTCATCACCTTCTCAAACACTTGCTTCGGCTTTTTCTTTTTCTCTTCAGAAATCTCTTGAACTTTCACAAACTTGCCGAGCTTTTTGTCATAGTCGCATCCGGCATTGATATCATGAGCAAAACACAAAAATACCACTCGCAGGTATTTACTAGCCTGTTAAGCATCTTTAACATCACTAAAGATAGGATTGTAATACAACATTATGATGTCCTCATGTGAGCAATTCACTAACCACATGGGATCAAAAAAGTGTATTTTCTTGAAACTTTTATCTCCATCCTTCAGAACAATAACAGCTTCTGCGATCTTCCAGTCGTAGTACCACTAGATAAAGTCTTTGGCGAAGTGTTGAGGAATTTGCAGCAATGGAATGTGCCTCAACACTTTCGGTGGTTTATACTTTAAGGTCACTTTGGGCAAACCAGTTATATCGTCAATAGTCTTCTTGTGAACAATCCTTTTGGGATATTGAGGTTGAAAGAGGTTCCACTTCGTCCTACTCTCCCTAGCCATCTTCTCAGCAAAGTATGCAATCTGACCATTTGTCGTTCCAGTCATCTTGTGTCGACAAATGTCACGATTTGCCCAATATGGAAGAGTCTTCAAGTCATGGAATTTATCAAATTATAGGATCCCCTTCTCCCACTTCACTGCCACACACTTCAGTTGCTTTATAAATTTCCATCCCAACGCTTTTCCTTTGAACATGTCGTTATGGAATTTATAAAAGCTACCCTGAATCTCAGGTTTAGGATGATTCGCCTCTTTCTCTTTTAACTCCCTTAATAACTCTTTCAAATTGTCGGATTGTCTGATAAACGGTTTCTCATGCCCTCCGAATATCTCATTAACAAACATATCACTTTTCTCTCTTGCACGTCTCTCGGCTTCCTTTAACAACTCATCCGTGAAAGCAATAAATCCAGAATTCTTGTCTCTTTTGAAATATTCTGGATACTCTTCACTCGTCACATCTTCAACTTCTATATCTTCGAAACCAGGTATATCACGATCATCAGAATGATATCCAGCTTCCTTTTCAGTTAGATCAGGAATCTGGTTATCAGCTAACAATTCTTCAACAGTTTTGCCAACCTGTTTCGCCAGACCTTCAAATATCTCTATTGCCATCGCCGCCGAGACTTCACCGTCTTCCAAATCTGGATCATTGTATTCTAGTTCAAACATTCTGTCACGAGATTCAAAGATCTCAGAAAATCGGCTAGTCATGTCAATCGTCCAGACTCGATCAGTGAGCATCTGGCGATACATCTGTTTGTCTTCTTCTGACATTGACTTCAACTTTTCGTTCCAAAAGATCGTATCATCATCTACTGATCCTCCAGGTGCTTTAGAACTAGATTCTCCTTCTTTTCTAGATTCTCTCTTCTCATACGTATACCTGTCTGTATCATCATCATCATCATTGTCATCATCATCATCAGATGCAGAGCTGTTATCTTCACCAGATCCATCATTTGAACCATCATCATCATCATCATCCTTCTTCTTCTTAGGAGCTTTACCAGCATCTTCATCAAGATCTGCATCATCCTCCTCATCCTCATCAGATAGTTCAAAATTAACTTGCTCCTCTTCTAACTCCTTATCTTCTTCACCTTCTTTCAGCTGAGGAGCTCGAGAGTATAAATCCTTGATCAGATTATCCATGTTTTTGTTACTCTCTTTCAGCTTCTTGTTTTCATCTTTCAAAGCTATTATCCGTCTGGTGTTTTTCTGCTCATGTTTTAACAACTTTTTATTATCCTTCTGCAACTTCTTGATCTTCTGTTTCAACTCTTCATTATTCTCATGTGTTGAAACAACTACATCAAGCATCTTTGAGTCGTTTTGTCTCAGTTGGGCAATCTCAGTCTGCTGCTTGTTAACCAGATTCATCATTTCAGAAAGTCTCCGATTCACAGTATCCATCACATCATTATCAACTGTAACCTTTTTCTTGGGGACTTCAGCAACCTCTGGCAGTTTACCCTTCTTAAGCTTCTTCAGAACGTTATCTAATGCTTCATTGAATGCATCAACAGGTAAATCAGCTTCCTGTTCTGTACCTGAAGTAGATGTGGTTTTCTGCTTCTTTGAGGCTGGAGCAGCGACTGGAGATTTCGAGCTAGTAGCAGGTGGTAACTTCATTCCTGCTATCAGTGTCTCTATTTCTCCAACTCTCTTTTCTGTAGGTCTCACAACCTTTTCCTTCTTCTTATACTGGGGCTTCTTAGGTTTCTCCCCTTGAACTGGTGAACCAAGAAAGTCTCCTGCTCCCAATCCTAAATCTTCCTCCTCTTCGTCTAAACGAATAGGACTTTTCATTCTCTGCTCTTCAACCGATCTGTTCAAACTAACAGACTCACCAGCCACAGCGGCCTTGGGCGTGGTAGTCTTCAGCGTTTCAGTTTCAGAATCCCAGTGTTCATCTTCTTGCGTCTCTTCAGAATCAATTGACGCTTCATCAACAATATGCACTCCCTTCTTAGCCATTGTTTTACTTCTTCTCGATGTACTCTTTTTCTTAGCAGGTTCAGAAACAACCTCTAACCTGATCTCTTTCTCCTTACCCTTTCCACTCTTTGCACCAACATTAACAACCTGTCGCTTACGCTTCGCATCTGGATCAACAGGATGTAATGGGTTATCTTGATCTGAATCACTGTTAGCATGTCTCACTAAACCTTCACCTGGATCTTCATAGTCAATCCTAGCTAAATGTCCAAATAAACGTCTAACAGGTGAACGTTCATTCACTGACAGACCTTTATAAGCTTTCATCCTAGCCAGTGTATTGATTGACATATGTTCTTGAACGACAATGTGCTTAGGATCCCTCTTCAAATCTTTGTATTTATGATCAAACACCATCTGGAGGAATCGAGGATACAGCAAAAACTTCAGATTCCTCATGCCATTCACAGGCTCCAACAAATGTTCCATCAGCATCCCTGAAATATGGAACGGTTTGTTCAATACCAGTGCCACCATCATCGAGCTTATACTCTTACACATCAAATCATATCCTCCAGCAGCTGAACCAAAGACGTGTATCAACACATGTGCCAAGTATTTGAACTGTGGACACAACTTTCCCTTATGCAATGAACCATCAGTAATCGGTCCATTGTACTTCATCCTCAGAAAGCACTTTCGTTGATCCATAAAGCTAAGCTCTCTAGGATCAGTCTTCTCATCTTGCAGATTCAAGGCTTCTTTAATATCCTGCTCAGATACAATCACCATCTTTCCTTGGATCTTGCTAATCACAGACGATTCGCAATTCCAAAAATCCAACTTCGCTTCAGTCCAGAATTCTTGTATCATGTCTCTGTAAATAATGGTAGGTGTAGCAATCGCATCTATCACCCGGCTTCTCTTCAAGAACTCTATGATCTCAATAAACTCAGTATGCTTTTTAACCTCTCCAAGATACGCACAGCAATTATGCGCATTCTCAAATGTTAAAAGCTCTTCAGTAACTTTCTTTGTAGGCTGTGAGGATGATCCTGCTTGTTCAGTAGGCTTCTCCTGTTCAGACATGGTTTGATCTGCAAAACAAAACAAAGAAACATGTTAAAAATCGACAAGATATTCAAAAGTTTGAAAATTTGATATTTTATGTTCTCATTCGCCCATACGGGGGTGCGAATGAGAAAATATTGGTGCGAATGAGAAATTTTAAAGGTACGAATGTAAAAGTTTTTTTGATAAAATATTTCATTCGACCGATTGTTGTTCATTCGCCCAGTTTATCAACTCCTTCGCCCAAATTATGCTCCTTCGACCATTCGAAATGGGCGAAGGTATCTGTCTGCAATTTTAAATTTTCAATTTTGAATTGTAATGTTTCTAATCATGTTATTTTGATTTGTTTGGCAAGAAATAGCACCGATTAAAGTTTTTAAAGCAACAATTTCATCAGTTAATCATTATATCAGTGTTTTCTTCATAAACTAGGGTTCGAAATAAAAATGATGATCAATTGATCAAACTGATGATTTAGAATCCTTTGTTTATGGATTTTCTCCCCCTAAAACACAGATATAATGAATCCAAGCCATCAATTGCAACAATAAACAATGATTATATCAGGTTTCGATGTTTAGGGCTCAAAACTGAAAAACAGCGATTAATCCTTGAAACTGAGGTATTAACCTGTAAAAAGTAGTGCACAATGATCAGAAGAACAAGACGAACACAATGATATATGGTAAAACAACAGGGCAAAAAGTGGACTTCAGTTCAGAATTTTTGAAAATTTTTTGTAATGGGTCGGATGAGACTGAAACATTATATATAGACATGCTCCTTCGCCCACATACACTGGTCGAATGAGAAACTTTTGGTTCCTTCGACCCTATTTAAAGGTTCGAAGGAGACAAAAGGGTTCGAATGTGAAAAGTATTCAAGAACACTCTCATTCGCCCAAACATGCTGAACTAAGGAACAACAAAAATTCCATGTTCGTCCAAACGAATGGGCGAACGAAAACTGGAATTTTGAAGAGTTTTCCAAATCTTAAAAACGAGTCCCATTCCAATTATTTTTCAACTTTTAAGCATCCAACATCCATATTTTCACATTTAAAAGATTACAAAGCTCAAATGGTTCATCAAGATTTAGAAAATCGACATCAACCACCATCAGCTATCAAAAAGAAGATGGAAATGTAAAATCTTTTTGGATTTTCTAAAGTTTATGCTAAAACACACCTAAAATCTTTTTGAGTTTTGTAATTTTTGACGAAAAAATAAAATGCAAAAATGTAAATGAAAAACAGTAAATGTTTTGGGATTTCCGGTAAAGGGATCATATTAGTTATTGAGAAATCTGAACACACCGTTGATCTTTTGAATTATTATCATTAAAGACAATGTGTGATCTGGCAACTGCTGATATTGTGATCCACATAAACTCACATGCAGACTTTTGTGCAGTGCTTTAAACTGATACTGTTATTTATAGTATAAACATAATTGTCTGTGGTTCCCACGCACACGACATACTCCCGTATCAAGAAGTAAATGCACAAAGACTCATTGTAAAGCGTGATTATGCTTTCATCGTCTGTAATTTACAAGGTATAATGCACAGAGGTATACAGGTCAGCAAATTAATGCAGCAAAGTAAAATGTGCACTTTACCAGGTTGAGGACTGATATTAATCATGATATGCATAAGTGATTAATACGATGTAATAGATAATCTTTGATCATCATAAAACATAGAAAGTTCCTCAATTCGGTAACTTTAGGATTTGGCATAAAGCTCTTTAATAAAGACACCCTGTCTGATATAGGTCCGTAATGACTTACAGCAGAAGATCAGAGAGGCTATCCCCAGACAACTAATAACATAACGACCCTAAACCTCCGAGTTTTGTACAAATACCCTATCAAACGAAATTACGGTACTAAGACCATATGCCAATGAGGTGTTCATCCACACAACAATTTGTTTGATATGTATGTATCAGACACGCAGTAATAGGTCTACGAAGCCTATCAGCACATCGCACAGACTGAGACACACGCCCTATAAAGCATTACATTTCTTTAGAATGTGTCAGATCCCCATTGATGTACTATCATTTCCCCTTTTACTCCAGGAAATCATTTTTGATTTTTCTGATTTTTATAAATTTTTGAATTTGCTGTTCCCAAGGATAAGCTGGAGCATTTCAAATATGTGACTGCCCAGATATCGTTTGTTCACAGAAATCTGATGGCATTAATCTAAGGGAAGAAGATATAGCAGTCAGCAAAGAAATTTTCTAATTTTTTATGGATTTTTAAATTTTTTAATGTTTTTGGATTTTCAAATTTTTTTCTGAAAAACAGTAAAAATTAAACTAAAAAGTGATAGACTGAGGTGGTGATCAGTCTTGTTTTTCTTTAATACCATTAGCTTTTAAAAGATAATCACATCTGGATTTGTCAAAAGCTTTGGTAAAAAGATCTGCGCGTTGGTAATCAGTGTGGATTTTGACCATATCGATCAACTCTTTAGCAAAACAATCACGGATAAAATGATATTTAATCCGGATATGTTTGGCCTTTGAGTGATTTACTAAGTCTTTTGTTAATGCGATTGCGGCTTCATTATCACAGTAAATAGGGGTTTTAAGAAATTGCAAACCGTAATCCACCATCTGTTGTTGGATCCAAAGAACCTGTGAGCAGCAGCTCGATGCTGAAACGTATTCTGCTTCACATGTGGATAGTGCAACTGCGGTCTGTTTCTTGCATTGCCAGGTCACGAGCCTGCTCCCCATAAACTGACATCCAGCCGTTGTGGATTTGCTGTCTTTGTCACTGCCGCCCCAATCTGCATCACTAAAAGCGATTAGGTCAAAATTATCATCATGAGGGTACCAAAATCCTTTTGATGGACAACCCTTCAGATATCTAAGGATACGCTTGACAGCTGCAAGATGACTTTGTTTCGGCTTCGACTGATATCGTGCACAAAGACATGTTGCAAACATTATATCCGGTCTAGACGCGGTGAGATACATCAGAGATCCGACGATTGCTCTGTATGTAAATGGATCAGTTATCTCCCTTTTAGCGACAACTCCAATCCCGTGATTAGGTTGTATCGGGGTATCCATCGACTTCAAATCATCCATCTGGAATCGGCTCAAGACTTCAGAAACGTATTTGGTTTGGTGAATAAAGATCCCCGTTGGTCTTTGCTCCACCTGCAAGCCTAGGAAAAACTGCATTTCTCCCATTGCGCTCATTTCGAACTTTTCCTGCATAACTTTTTCAAATTCCCTGCACAGAAGTTCGTTAGTAGACCCGAAAATAATATCATCAACATAAATTTGCACAAGAAGCAAGTCATCTCCTGCTCGTTTCGTAAACAGTATGCAGTCTACCAATCCGCGTTTGAATCCTTTCGAGAGAAGATACGTGCTCAGCTCCTCATACCATTGTCGCGGAGCTTGGTGCAACCCGTAGAGAGCTTTGTTTAAGACATAAACCTTATCCCGGTGAATAGGGTCCTCAAAGCCTGGTGGTTGACCTACGTACACTTCCTCTTTGACCACACCGTAAAGAAATGCGCTCTTTACATCCATCTGATACACCTTGAATTTCTTCCAGGATGCAAACGACAGAAACATTCGTATAGCTTCCAAGCGTGCAACAGGTGCATAGATTTCATTGTAGTCGATTCCCTCAACTTGATAAAAACCTTGAACAACCAAACGAGCTTTGTTTCTCACTATAACTCCTCTATCATCCTTTTTACACTTAAAAACCCATTTGGTTCCGATCTTCTTTCTTCCCGGGGGCAAATCTGTCAGCGTCCAAACTCCAAGTTTCTGAAATTGTAACAACTCTTCTTGCATCACTTCCACCCAAGCATCATCCAAAAGAGCTTCCTTGTACGTCCGCGGCTCTACCTGCAAAACATAACAAGCGAAAGACCAGTCATTTTGAAATCCAGATTTTTGTATTTTGGCATATAAAG
The DNA here is from genome assembly GCA_028751855.1 of Ambrosia trifida. Classification (NCBI taxonomy): domain Eukaryota; kingdom Viridiplantae; phylum Streptophyta; class Magnoliopsida; order Asterales; family Asteraceae; genus Ambrosia; species Ambrosia trifida. Next base: position 83,287,331 of record CM054129.1, on the reverse strand, counting down.
CAAGATTGCCAATATTCTCTGGTGCTTGAGCATTTCTCAATTGCCCTCTTGTCATAACGCTGCTACCAGGATCACCAATAACCTGTTCAAGCGGGTGTATTCGATGTATCCGAGATTCCGGATAATCAGGTACTTGCATTCCCGTTTGAGTCATCAAATTCTCTGTAGAAACCAGATCATTACCCACATTCGATGTTGAAGCGTCAGTTGTAGTTGGGTTCACTGGTGGTGTCACTGTAGCATTTTCCAGAATAGCTTCACTTGTAGCATCATCGTCTTCATCTTCTGAGTCTGATGAATTAAGCGTTGTTGAAGCTTCTTGGAACACTTCTTCTTCCATCACAGGAGCAATGGCATCATTAGAAGCTGCTTGAGGATTCACGGTGATCGGACGCACTAACGGTGAAGTCACTGCGTTTTCAACCTCGTAATATAAACGGAGTACTGCTTCTTCAACCATGCTATCTAGATTCAATGATTCAAAGAAGTCTTTGTAATCAAACATCCAGTCTGGACCGCCTCCCTGTACATTTTGAGTGTATCTTTGTACTTTGACGTTAGCCCACTCCTCGACTTTTCTAGTTCTTTTGTTGAATACCCTTTTTAGTGGGGTTGCATATCCAACCATAGTAGATACTAATGCTACATGCTGTTGAGCAATCTCAACAGTAACATTGTTAAGATTAGAAGTATCTAACACAATCGGACTTTGATTTGATTGAGTTTGAGTGATCTGCATTTGGTTCATGTGAGGATTATATGGTTGTTGTTGAGGTTGACTGGCTGTGTAACAGGAAGCTTGTTGCAAAGGTGAAAAAGGTGGAATGAAATTTAGTGTTTGATAAGATTGTGGTGTGTATGATGAAGTTTGGGCAAGATAGTTTATTGGTGCTTTGGTGGGTTCAACAACATTAGATACGCAAGCAATATGAGGTGCAACACTTGAAGTAGAGCTAGAAGTAGAAAGAGAAGTAGATGTACCACTCACATACAACTCTGGGTTCTATGGAATCTGTGCTCTCTTGGCTTTCCTCTTCTCCTCCATTTCTTTGTTCTCCAGTTTTTGTATGAACTCATTGATAGTCCAATACTGGTATGCATCTTTTTCTTTCAACACTTCAATGTGTTGGTTCCAATATGGTGGTAAAGCATCAGCAAATTTATCCACCAGTTCAGACATCGGTATGCTAATCTCATAGCTCAAAAGTTCTGTGAGCAAGTGGCAATACCTTGGAACCAATTCTTTTAAAGTCACGTTACCCATGTAACTAAAGTTCTCGAACTCTTTACGAAGCTCTTCCATTCTCAGCTTCCTAGTCTTCTCGTTACCATCATGTCTGTTTCTCAGCATATCCCACAACTGTTTTGAAGTAGTACATGATCCGAACTGATGCAACAAGTCAGTGTTGATCACCTGAGATAATTGAGAAAACGCCTTTTTCTCGATCCCGAACTTCTTTTTCTCATCATCAGCCAAATTCTCCAACGGTATAGGTTCACCAGTGTTCTCCAGAATAGGAGCAACATAACCTTTCACTATCATCTGCCATGCCTCAGCTCCCTCTAAGCCTTGTCCCTCCACATGTATCTTGAACTTTGTCTTCCATATGTTATATTCCATCATATCCATGACCTTTGGTGGACGATTGCCACTGCCTGATGATAGATCATGAATAAGTGTAGATATGGCATTGGTCGTCTGTGAGTGAACGGCAGCTGCTGCTACTCCCCAATAATCGTCAATTGGTTGCTGTAACGGTTGCACAACTTGCTGAGGAGTAGAACTAGTCATAGCCATATAATTGATTGGCTGAGATGGTGGACTAGTCTTCTGGGCTGCAACTGACCATGGATCTCTTGTTGACTGCTGCTGTGGTGCTTGATTAGGTCTTGGCGTAGTTGGAAAGTTCCACATCTTAACCTGTAAATGTTCAAACACGAAAAGATTAGAAAAATTTTAAAATAGATTTCTCCTTCGCACTATCGTATGGTCGAATGAGGAAATTTCTTCTCCTTCGACCGTTTGGAAAGGTACGAATGTGAACTATGACAACACACAAACTCTTTCGACCGTTTGTTCTCTCTTTCGACCGTTTTCTCCCTCCTTCGACCGTTCGATCAGTCGAATGTAACTCAGATGGACGAATGTATACAAATAAGCTATGAAACTCTACGTTCGACCACAAAAGCAACACCTTCGACCAAAAAATCACTCGTTCGACCAAAATTACTCACACCTTCGACCGTCTCTCTAGGTTCGACCCCTACTATTTCAAAAACAGTTATTCTTTGAAAATTAGTTAATTTTGATCATGTTTATCAAATGTTGATAGATTTTTATGATTTTAATTAGGTTTTGAATCGGAATTGATTTGGAACAAGTTTGTCAAAGAGAATTATCCATTTTAACCATGAAAACAAGTTGTAATCAATCAAAAACTCATCAAATCAGTTTGTTCTATGAAAACAGAAACTTTTTGACCAAAATTGGGTCCAAATCAACTGAGAAACTATCAATTTGTGGTTGTTTGATCCAGAATGGCTCTGATACCACTTTGTATGTGCTAAAAGGATCGACAAATCAACAAAGAAATGATCAAACAAGTTTGATTTAGGTGCGGAAAGCCTAAACCAATCACAAAATGATACCCAATCAGATTAAAACACGTAAATCATCATTCAAAGCTTTTCTCATTAATAATCAAGACTCAATTACACGTTAAAAAGATCAATACATGAAGGACACAACGTGAATTAAGTTTACAAAAACACTAGAGACACACACTAGACTTGGAGGGAATAATAATGCTAAAAAACTACATTAAAAAATCAGCTTAACCTATTTATAGGCTGCACATTCGCCCACAGTGTTCGTGCGAACGTGCACATTCGACCAAACAGACTGGTCGAATGAAGCAATACATAACTAACAAAATCTTCCTTCGCCTCCGGTGTCTCCTTCGTATGACATTCTTCCTTCGCACCATTGATTTCCTTCCTTCGCCCACACAAAATCTCCTTCGCCCACTCGACTCAAACTATTAACATACGTTTATTGTAAATCCAAAGCATTAGTCGCATAAATGCATTTACAAGTAGTGGTTCACGACACTATAGTATCATGTAACGATGTCTAGCTAGCATCAGGTATAGATGTAAGGATTCTTGTTACAAACTTTTGCAAACTTTATCTCTGCGACTCATCGGCACTACAGGTGCTGACTAACTTGCATGTTTTCTCAGGTCGCTAAGGTAGCAGGTTGTCTTAGGCGCACTGGAGTCGCACTGCGTCTGGTCTTGCATACATAAGTAAACCATGTTGGGTTTGCATTCATACATTTGAACTATGGTTTTGTAAACAATAATGCTTCCGCTATCATTATCTGTTTTACTTTCAAACTTACAAACTGCGTGGCTGGTATTTCTACATAATTTTCATTGCATATAGTTGTCATTTATTGTGTCCGTTGACTTGGATCCTGGTATGTCACGCGCCTCGCGGTAAAACCCTGCAAGTGGAATTTGAGGGTGTGACAGATTGGTATCAAAGCTAATGGTTATAGTGAACTAGGACTGCATGTAGAGTCTGGTCTATAACCGTGTCACACACACTAGACAGTCACACGTTATGAGTCGTTTTAGTGGAAAACTTACTGACTTTGTCGGGGTGTCTATATCATCATCATACTTATATGTTACATCATCTATTCTTTCTTGGATTTTTCCTATTCTTTATCTTATCTTCTTCTACGGGATTTGAAGACGAAGGGGCTGACTTGTTGATTCTTAGCACGGTGGTGTTGCACATTAGAGCGACTTCGGCGTACCTTTGAGACCTTTCTAGTATTCGGACATCTTCCTTTTATGCTCCAATGGACGCACTTACTCACACACAGTATCTTGCACTTGTACTTGGATTAGTACACCTTGGAATGTTTATGCATTTGACGATTCTTATATGATTAGTATTCCGATTAGATGATTCGTGGTTGATATGGATTGGTCAGATCAGGATGATTCTTGTAACATCGCGAATTTCCCCTAATTTTTTTATTAAAAAGAATGTATTGTTTTAAACAATATATGTTTTAAATACCTTAAACTAATAATTATTTGTATCTCGACACTTTTGTACGTTTTAAAAATATTTCGAGTCACTTTCGGGCTTATATAATCATATTATGAATTTAGAATAATATAGTTTTAGAGAAATAATTGCCAAAAACAGATTTGTGTGAACCGGGACTCGAACCCATGTCCACAGCCAACCAACACACAGTGACAACCAACTAAGCCAACTATCATCTTGTGTAGTATTTCAGAAGAAAATAAACTTAACACATTCCTTAAATTGTTTAGTCAAAATCTTAGTCAAACAGTCAAAGTCTTAGTCAAATAGTCAATTCATCATAAAATCTTACTTTATGGTGTTGACCAATTTTAATGGCTAATTGACTCTAAAACTAGTATAAAAACCCACCTATGACCCATTATACTTTGCACCTCTAAATCGATTGTTTCAATCCGATTAAACTTTCCCTCATACCTTTCTTCTATAGTCTATTAATTCTACAATTGAAGCTTTGATTATAAGCTCTTGTAATTGGCGAATTGGAAGCTTGATATTCTTTCTTTTTCGTTTTCTTCAATTTGGACTAGCTACGTTGTTGAGTCTTTGGGATTCGCCTCGCATACATTCACAACACATTATTCTATTTTTTTCACGAGACATAACATTTTGCTAAGGTGAGTTTTACATAGCCCCTTTTCTATTTATCACCATTTTGTGGTGAAACATGTTACAACATTCTATATGCAATTCAATCATCAAAGTGTCTATGTGTTTTTCTATGTTGCATTATGTCTTGAACATGACTAGGGCAAGCACAATTCTAGCATAATCATTAACATTGATCAGCCGACGGTATACAATGATAGATCTATTGGACTGACAATCCCACCCGGTTACGTGCCTCCTACAAAGGTAGCGTGGGTGTTTGTTATCGCATAACATATTCGAGTGAACCATGAGCGTATGGGATGTACCACATTATAACAGTCACAAGGGTTGATTATGCACTCGATTTACTTCTAGTATGTTTTCACATATGGACTAGACTTGCCATGACACTTGAATTGTACAACATTTTTATTCGATTATCAAAACCTATATAATTCTCACCAACTTTTGTTGACCCAAAATATTTTCAAACTTAACATGTTTCAGGTTATAGCTTGCTTGAAGATTAGAGTTATTGCTTGAAGATGCGTAGCTAGTATTTTTCATTTTGATGTACAAAATTCTTAGAACAATTGTATGTAATTTATTTAAATCATTTATTGAAATTGATTATTTACCATGAGCTACTGAACAATCATCAATACGTGACACCCCGATGTTTCCGCCATCGGTTGGGGTGTTACAGATTGGTATCAGAGCCATGGTTATAGGGAATTAGGTTATTAGAAAAATAATCTAGTCTATAACCATAGGATTATAACCAGTATTTGCTTCTTTTACTTATTGTTCTCTATCTCCCTCTACCTCTTATCCCTGCTTCAACCCCTACAAGAAGATTGCTCTCCATCACCAGATCTACTCTTAGACTAATAGGACAAAATCCTTAGGTTTAGCCTGAACCACCTTGAGATCTCGTCGAAGTTCTAGATTCTAATAACGAACACGTGCAATCTGGAAGGGTGAACGCCTGTATTCCGAGTCTTCTGTCTAGGCTGGCATTGCGCATATATCCCAATCAGACGAGGGACCCGGATGCCTACCTGGGAATTCTCGGGATGAGTGTTCACTTATAGGCTAAAGCATGTCTTCACTATGTTATTAGAATCTAGAAGTTTTGATAAGTCAACGTTTTCGTTTATTCGTTTTAATTAATGAATAAATGATTACACTCACTTTCCTTAAACTAAGCTCTAAAATCTCAAAATTTTACAGCTTAAATCAATCTCATTTCATAACCATCTATGGATTTCACAATCACACTTCACCTTACCATCTTAGACACTTTTTAAATATTCAACACCCTACCCAAATCATATTATTTCATTTCTCCACATGTTACTTATTTTAAAAACTATAACCTCATACCTTAGCACAAACTAAAGATTTCTAAATCTTGTTGTATTTTCATTACCTAGTAACTTTACAAAGTACATATTTTTGTCAAAAGATGTCCTCAAACTTAAATTCAATTGTTTATTTATTGACGTAACAAACAATTTTCTATATAATGCTTTAAACTATTAAAAATCACTTAATAGAACCTTGATCTTCAAAACCTAATGTCATGTTTGAAATCTCCAACTAACGGGAATATTTTAATCAAAGCCCACTTAGCTTGTACAATTTAACAACTTTTGCTTTATGTATAAAACCAATTTTGATAATAAGATTTTTTTTCATAGGAATAATATCTAGTCTCTAAATTCTCCATCGACACTCACTCATTTTCAACTTGTTCAAATTTTTACAATATTTGGCATATACCACAATCATGTTTTCTTATACACTTGATTAAAAACTTTGATCCAAACCCCAAAATTTACACTGCTACATAATCTCCTTACTATAAAATAAACTCTTTATAAACTATCTTCACATTCACTATCTCTCACAACCTTGATTCTGCTTCAAGATTTTTCATCATCGTCTCAAGAACTAAATTCATATCCTTCACCTTCTCACACATGAGCTAGTTACCCATGATAACCAAACTATTGAAACTTGATTGTGTGTTGTATCAAACATAATCCTTAGTTATACATGAGGATTCGATTATCTACCATATTTAAACATTTGATACTAGAAATCATGGAATATAAACTATTTGCTATAGACACACCTAGAGTCATTAACCTTGTCTAGGACAACACTATTACAACTCGCATGCTATGCTTGATACTTGATTGTTTATATGTACATATTATCAATTTGCAATTTATGTGTGAAATAATTGGTACACTTAATCAAACAACTGGTAGAGGATAAAGTACTTGCTCAACAGTTAGTTGAGTACCAAATAACCTACTCAACGATTGGTAGAGGTCATCATGCCTGCTCAACAGTTGGTAGAGGCCCTACAACCTGCTCAACAACTGGTAGAGGCTATCGCACCTGCTCAACAATCGGTAGAGGTTCATACTCACTAACTGGTAGAAGTCTTTTTCATACTCAACAGTTGGACTTATTTTTGGGTACATTGTATACAATTCAATCACAAAGTTATTTTGCATTACTTACATGTGTGTTTAGAGTCATAGAAGGACACGAAACCCTAATGTAAGGTAAATTGGTGATTGCGGTCCGGAACGTAATCATGAATTTACAGGTACGTTAAGGTAGTGTGAAATTCTATCAAGGTTTCGGGAGATAACCAAATGTAAACTCTAGTTATTTGGTAGTTCATTTAATCAATCAACTCACACATAACAAACCTCTTACCCAAATTATTCGTGACAGATTATTCTATTCATGACGTGCCTTAACACGAAATTTTCCAGACCACACTTGTCCTAATTTTTACCCAATCACCTTCAACCCTGTGTTTTTAATAACTTCCGGACGAAGTTCCTAAAAGTAGGGGAGACTGTAACATCGCGAATTTCCCCTGTTTTTTTAATAAAAAGAATGTATTGTTTTAAACAATATATGTTTTAAATACCTTAAACTAATAATTATTTGTATCTCGACACTTTTGTACGTTTTAAAAATATTTCGAGTCACTTTCGGGCTTATATAATCATATTATGAATTTAGAATAATATAGTTTTATAGAAATAATTGCCAAAAAAAGATTTGTGTGGACCGAGACTCGAACCCGTGTCCACAGCCAACCAACACACAGTTACAACCAACTAAGCCAACTATCATCTTGTGTAGTATTTCAGAAGAAAATAAACTTAACACATTCCTTAAATTGTTTAGTCAAAGTCTTAGTCAAACAGTCAAAGTCTTAGTCAAATAGTCAATTCATCATAAAACCTTACTTTATGGTGTTGACCAATTTTAATGGCTAATTGACTCCAAAACTAGTATAAAAACCCACCTATGACCCATTATACTTTGCACCTCTAAATCGATTGTTTCAATACGATTAAACTTTCCCTCATACCTTTCTTCTATAGTTTATTACTTCTACAATTGAAGCTTTGATTATAAGCTCTTGTAATTGGCGAATTGGAAGCTTGATATTCTTTCTTTTTCGTTTTCTTCAATTTGGACTAGCTACATTGTTGAGTCTTTGGGATTCGCCTCGCATACATTCACAACACATTATTCTATTTTTTTCACGAGACATAATATTTTGCTAAGGTGAGTTTTACATAGCCCCTTTTCTATTCATCACCATTTTGGGGTGAAACATGTTACAACATTCTATATGCAATTCAATCATCTAAGTGTCTATGTGTTTTTCTATGTTGCACTATGTCTTGAACATGACTAGGGTAAGCACAATTCTAGCATAATCATTAACATTGATCAGCCGACGGTATACAATGATAGATCTATTGGACTGACAATCCCACCCGGATACGTGCCTCCTACAAAGGTAGCATGGGTGTTTGTTATCGCATAACATATTCGAGTGAACCATGAGCGTATGGGATGTACCACATTATAACAGTCACAAGGGTTGATTATGCACTCGATTTACTTCTAGTATGTTTTCACATATGGACTAGACTTGCCATGACACCTGAATTGTACAACATTTTTATTCGATTATCAAAACCTATGTAATTCTCACCAACTTTTGTTGACCCAAAATATTTTCAAATTTACCATGTTTCAGGTTATAGCTTGCTTGAAGATTAGAGTTATTGCTTGAAGATGCGTAGCTAGTATTTTTCATTTTGATGTACAAAATTCTTAGAACAATTGTATGTAATTTATTGAAATCATTTATTGAAATTTATTATTTACCATGAGCTACTGAACAATCATCAATACGTGACATCCCGATGTTTCCGCCATCGGTTGGGGTGTTACAATTCTGTATCATTATCGCTAAAGGTTGATACTAGTGATGAATCTGGATGTCTTGTTCTTTCTGTGTTCCAGAAGATGTCAATTGCACGTGGTGGTGGATGCCGTGGTGGCAGTGGTGGTTGTGGTCGCGGTCATGGTGATGAGCCTATCACTATGACTCAAGCCGAACTGAACAACATGATTCAACAACAGGTGTCTGTTGCCCTTGCTGGATTCCAGGCTGCTCAGTAAGGATTTGCTGGTGGTAATTTGATTACTACTACTTCTGTTTCTTATACCTTTGTGGTATATTCGTTTTGTTTATCTGTGTTTTGATACAGGTAATGCTGTTAACCCTCTTCCTCCTACCTACACCTACAAAATGTTCATGGACTGCAAGCCTCATAACTTTAGTGGGAATGAGGGTGCAGTAGATTTACTTAGGTGGTTGGAGAAGGTCGTATCTGCGTATGCTATGTGTAATTTTCCGGCTGTGGACCAAGTGAAGTTTGCTTCGGGTACTTTCGAGAATAGTGCCTTGACCTAGTGGAACTCTGTTATTCAGACTGTTGGGTTGGCTGAGGCCAATGCCATGCCTTGGGATGAGTTTGTGTTTAGACTGAAAACTGAGTATTGTCGTCATGATGAGATCAAGAAGCTAGAGCATGAGCTGTGGAACCACACTATGGTTGGATCGGAGATCAAGGAGTATGCTGTTCGTTATCATGAACTAGCTCTTATGTGTTTGGATGCTGATACTGCAGAGTATAAGAGGATTGAATTCTTTGTTGCTGGGCTTGAAACTGAGACTCGTGGTTTGGTTACTGCGAATGATTGTGCTACCCTTCAGGGTACTATTCGGTTAGCTACCAAGCTGACTAATCAGAAGGTGGAATAAGGTACTTTGCCACCGAGGGGTTCTGTTGTGAAGGCCCCTGACAGTGGTGACAAGCGTAAGTGGGAGAGTTCTGCGAATGATTCTGCCCCTCTCAACCTCAGCAGCAGTAGAAGAAGTCTGATTCTTCTACTTCTTCATCTGGATCTTAGTCTGGGCAGAAATCTGGTTCTTACCATGGTAGTTACCCGAAGTGCAACAAGTGTAGCTATCATCATAATGCGTAGTGCCGCAAACTCCCAACTTGTCAGCGGTGTGGGAAGCCGGGACATGAGGTTCAGACTTGTCGTGTCCGTTTGAGCGACAAGGCTGCCCCCAAACTACTAACCAGGCTAACAAGGGTTGCTACAACTATGGTTAGACTGGACACTCTAAGCGGGATTGTCCCAAGCTGAAGCAGGGTGATGGTGGAAAGAACAGTGGTGGTAACGGGAACAACGGACGCGGCGGCAGAAATGCATGTGCTTTCGTCATTGGATCGGGCGAAGCCTGGCAGGACCCAGACACAGTTATTAGTACGTTCCTTCTTAACAATCGCTATGCTTCTTTTTTGTTTGATTTTGGTGCCGATAAGAGTTTTGTATCGGTAGGGTTTAGTCAGTTGCTATATATAGTACCTACACCTTTAGAGGCTAAGTTCTTAATAGAATTGGCCGATGGTAAGAAAATCGAAGCGACACATATTCTTCGGGAGTGTCGTTTGGAACTTTTGGGTTTGTCCTTTCTTATTGACCTTATGCCGGTGTCCTCGGGTAGCTTTGACGTTGTCGTAGGCATGGATTGGTTATCTTTGTATCGTGCGGAGATCGTTTGTTTTGATAAGGTTATTCGGATCCCTCTCTCGGATGGAGAGATTCTTTTGGTGCATGGTGAGAAAAGCGGTGCTCCTTTGAGTATCATCTCTTGTGTGAAAGCCCACAAGTATCTTCGGAAGGGTTTTTCAGCCATTCTGGCTCTTGTTTCTATTTCGTCTGATGATGAGAAGAAGATCGATGATATCCCCGTGGTTCGTTATTTTCCTGGTGCAACCCCTATTGCTCGAGCCCCATACCGTCTTGCACCTCCCGAGATGTTGGAATTGTCTAACCAGTTACAAGAACTCTTGCAAAAGGGTTTCATCCGGCCGAGTTCCTCCCCGTGGGGAGCCCCCATTCTGTTTGTGAAGAAGAAAGATGGAAGCCTTCGTATGTGTATCGACTATCGTGAGCTGAACAAGGTGACCATCAAGAATCGTTATCCTCTTCCTCGTATTGATGATCTCTTTGACTAGCTCCAGGGTTTCAGCTACTACTCGAAGATCGACTTGAGGTCCGGTTATCACCAGTTGCGTGTGCGGAAAGTCGATGTTCCAAAAACTACTTTTCATACTCGTTATGGCCACTTTGAGCTCTTGATCATGCTGTTTGGTCTCACGAACGCACCAGCGGTTTTCATGGACTTGATGAACTGTGTTTGTAAGTCTTACCTTGATAAATTCGTCATTGTCTTTATTGATGACATCCTGATCTATTCCAAGAGCAAGGTGGACCATGAAGAACACTTGCAACTAGTCTTGGAACTCTTAAGGCGAGAGCATCTGTATGCTAAATTCTCGAAGTGTGACTTTTGGTTACGCGAGGTCCAGTTCATAGGTCATGTGGTTAATGAAGTAGGAATCGACGTCGATCCAGCTAAGATTGAAGCCATTAAAGGCTGGGAAGCACCAAAGACGCCATCTGAGGTGTGGCAATTCCTAAGTCTTACGGGTTATTATCGTCGTTTCATTGAGGGATTTTCGAAGATCGCTCAACCCCACACCTCTCTTACCCAGAAAGACCGAAAGTTTGACTGGGGCGATTCATAGGAATCAGCATTTTAGTTGCTGAAATTAAACTCTGTTCTGCGCCTATCTTATCCTTACCTGATGGTACAGATGATTTTGTTTTGTATTGCGATGCTTCTATCCATGGTCTCGGTTGTGTGCTGATGCAACGCGAGATGGTTATTGCTTACGCTTCTCGTCTGCTTATGGTTCACGAGAAGAACTATACTACCCATGACTTGGAATTGGGTGCGGTGGTTTTCGCTCTAAAGATTTGAAGACATTTCTTGCACGGTACCAAGTGCACCATTTATACCGATCACAAGTGTCTCCAACATATTTTCGATCATAAGGAGTTGAACATGCGGCAACGTAGTTGGGTCAGACTTCATAACGATTATGACTGTGCTATTATGTACCATCCTGGCAAAGCGAATGTTGTGGCAGACGCCTTGAGCAGGTAGGAATCTGCGAAACCACGTCGTGTTCGAGCTTTACAGCTCACCATCCATTCTTCTTTACCTGATCGAATTCGTTCTACACAACTTGAAGCTTTGAAGGAGGAAAACCTTAAAGCTGAAACTATGCATACTGCCGATAAGCACCTTGAACTTAGGTCGGATGGCCTACACTACTTTGCACAACGAGTTTGGGTTCCTTTATTTGGGGGAATGCTGGAGCTTGTCTTGGATGAAGCTCACAAATCCCGATATTTTTTTCACCCTGGCTCCGACAAGATGTATCAAGATTTGAAGATACTCTACTGGTGGCCATACATGAAGGCTGACATAGCCTCCTATGTAAGTAAATGCTTGATTTGTGCTAAAGTCAAGGTGGAGTACCAGAAGCCGTCTGGTCTCCTGCAACAACCTGAGATTCCCGAATTGAGGTGGGAACGGATCATGATGGACTTCATCACCAAGCTACCGAAATCACCAAGTGGTTGTGATATGATTTGGGTGATTGTCGACAGGTTGACAAAATCGTCACACTTCCTACATATTAAGGAAACTGACGGACTTGAGCGCTTAGCTCGCATTTATCTTAAGGAAGTGGTTTCTCGACACGGGGTGCCTGTTTGTATCATTTCTGACCGTGATTCTCGTTTCGCTTCACGTTTCTAGAAGGCTCTGCATAAAACCTTAGGTACTCAGTTGGATATGAGTACAGCCTATCATCCGCAAACTGACGGTCAGAGTGAGTGGACGATTCAAACTTTGGAGGATATGCTTCAGGCATGTATCATCGATTTTGGCAAGGGTTTGGAGAGTCACCTACCATTTGTGGAGTTCTCTTACAACAACAACTACCACTCTAGCATTAAGGCAGCTCCGTTCGAGGCTCTTTACGGATGGAAATGTCAGTCTCCTCTTTAATGGGCCGAGGTGGGCGAGAGTCAGCTCACTGGTCCGAAACTTATGTACGAAAATTTGGAGAAAATCGTACAAATTCAAAACCATTTAGCGGCTGCGTGGGATCGTTAGAAGAGTTATGCCGATCGCCGTTGCAAACCTTTGGAGTTCAATGTTGGAGACAGGGTACTTCTGAAAGTTTCTCCATGGAAGGGCGTCATACTCTTTGGAAAGAGTGGCAAACTTAACCCTCATTACGTCGGACTACTTGCAATCCTGGAACGGATTGGACCGGTGGCATACAGACTTGACTTACCAGCGGAGCTCGGTAGTGTCCACAACGTCTTTCATGTGTCTAACTTGAAGAAGTGTTTGGCGGATGAATCTCTTATTGTTCATTTGGAAGTGATCAAGGTTGATGATCGTCTTCGCATTGTGGAGGAACCGGTTGAAATTCTTGATTATAAGATTCGTATCCTTCGTCGGAGTAAAATCCGCATCGTTAAAGTTCGTTGGAATTCAAATCGTGGATTGGAGTTCACGTGGGAAAGGGAGGATCAAATGAAATCTAAATATCCTCATCGTTTTCCTAAGCGTGCGTTTGAATCTAGACATATTACCGCTGATGCTGAGTGAATCTCGGGGCGAGATTCCATTCAACGGGGGGATGATGTTGTGACACCACGCATTTTCAGGTTATCACTTTAACTGAACTCTAGTTAAATTGCATGTATATACGTGGCTGAATACTTAACTAGGGTTAACTAAGAAGGTCTTTCAATGTGTTATGGAACAATAACATATGTTAGATGATATTAACATACATTATAATTAAGAAAATCCTTGTTTTGACACACACACGAGTCCTGTATCCCGAACGTTGTGATTTGTCAAACATGATGTACGTGAATTAACATGTTTATGTGAATTACGCGGTTATGCGAATTACTACTTAGTTAATAGTCAGTATGTAAACTTTGTGAATTTTGTGCATCCCATGATTAATATGTTATGAGATGATAAAAGGAATGGTTTTTATGTAAGTTAGTGTGGTTAATTTTGTCGGGCCTAGTATCGGGTTTAAAACAGTATTAACGGGTCCAGTTAGCAAGTTAAAAACCCATAATACTCAATTACTTGGGCCCTAAGCCAATTCCTATTATAAATATGACAAGATTACACGGATGGTGCCTGTGGTTTTCATGTAATAACGCCTTAAGGTACTAAGCAACTTTTTTAACTTCTTTAGGGCCCATGGTTTAGTTTTTGTAACGAAAATGGGTATTAAGGTTTGTTTATGTAACAATGTTGGGTACTAATACTAACTATCGTTAAATTTTCTGTTAACTTTAGTTAAAGCGATTAAAATACCTTTTTATAAACTAGAGGGGCCATTATGTATTAAACTTCATTTACAAAACCTTTAGTACCCAAACATGAAACTTTAGATAAACCACAGGGACTAACCATGTAATTAACTCATTATTTTATTAAATGTATTTATTTTTAAGATTTATAATTAAATAAGGAATATTTAATTAAAACATTGTTTTATTAAATATATTTATCCCATTATTTATAAAAATAAATCCAAGTTATTAGATTAATAGTTGTAACCATAAAGAAAACATTTAACTTAATGTTGGATGGACTTGTGTTATGGTTACAACTATTAATCTAATAACTTGGATTTAACTTATAAAAATGTTTTCTTTATGTGATTGATATAAGTGTTATTTTTTGCCAAAAAGATGCAAACCCAATTCAAGAAAATTAAAAAAAGATAGAAACAAAAAGAAATTGAATTTTTATAAATAAAAAAAAGAAACATTTTTTTTCTTCTTCAAGAACTGATGGGCTTGGTAGGTTTGGACCTACAAGGTAAAAATCATTCTTGAATTTCATTAAAATCCATAAGTAAATTAATAACATTTAGAACGTTTTATCTATCTTAGAAGTGTATTTATTTTTATAAATAATGGGATAAATATATTTAATAAAACAATATGTATTTATTTTTAAGATTTATAATTAAATAAGGAATATTTAATTAAAACATATTGTTTTATTAAATATATTTATTCCATTATTTATAAAAATAAATATACTTCTAAGATAGATAAAACGTTCTAAATGTTATTAATTTACTTATGGATTTTAATGAAATTCAAAAATGATTTTTACCTTGTAGGTCCAAACTAACCAAGCCCACCAGTTCTTGAAGAAGAAAAAAAATCTTTCTTTTTTTTATTTATAAAAATTCAACTTCTGTTTGTTTCTATCTTTTTTAATTTTCTTGAATTGGGTTTGCATCTTTTTGGCCAAAAATAACACTTATATCAATCACATAAAGAAAACATTTTTATAAGTTAAATCCAAGTTATTAGATTAATAGTTGTAACCATAACACAAGTCCATCCAACATTAAGTTAAATGTTTTCTTTATGGTTACAACTATTAATCTAATAACTTGGATTTATTTTTATAAATAATGGGATAAATATATTTAATAAAACAATGTTTTAATTAAATATTCCTTATTTAATTATAAATCTTAAAAATAAATACATTTAATAAAATAATGAGTTAATTACAAGGTTAGTCCCTGTGGTTTATCTAAAGTTTCATGTTTGGGTACTAAAGGTTTTGTAAATGAAGTTTAATACATAATGGCCCCTCTGGTTTATAAAAAGGCATTTTAATCACTTTAACTAAAGTTAACAGAAAATTTAACGATAGTTAGTATTAGTACCCAACATTGTTACAAAAACAAACCTTAATACCCATTTTCGTTACAAAAACTAAACCATGGGCCCTAAAGAAGTTAAAAAAGTTGCTTAGTACCTTAAGGCGTTATTACTTGAAAACTACATGCACCATCCGTGTAATTTTGTCTATAAATATAGATAAAAAAATAACCCTAACCCTACCCATCCCTTGCGCTGTGAACAAGAAGAACCTCCACCCCCCCCCCCCCCTCAATCTCAATCTTTCATCAATCTCCTTCACTAGTTCAAGTTGATTTGGGTGCAATCTTGAAAGAGGAGTTTAGCATAGAAAGGTATACGTTTTACATGTTTTATGATGTGTTATAATGTTTGAAAAGTTTTAAAAACCCTAAAAAACTTCTTGAGTAAAATCGCAAATCGTTAGTTCATATGAATTCTCGGATGTTCATTGTGTATGTTAATGACGATTGTTGATAGTAATCATAACTAGGGTTTTTGATACGTAAATATATGGATTTAAATGTGCTAATATGGATTGATTGTGATAATATGAGTTTACTATGTGATTATGGATTATTGAGAATGATTAGGGTTCATGAATAACTTGATGCGCACGTTTCAATTTTCTGGCAGATCTGTTGTAGCAACTTGTAGGTCTGTGATATTATGAATAACTTGTTTAATTCGATTATTTTCTGATACTAGAATATTGGTTATGATGGTAGGTTTTAAAAAAGTTCAAAATCATGCGTTTTTTTACTTGTTTTGATATTTTTCCATGATTTTATGAGTTTAGAGGTATAAGCTGATTTTCGGATGTGAAAACTCAGCTGACTTTAAAGGGCATTAACTTGAGTTTTACAAGCCCGTTGGTCGCTAATTTTGGACAGTACTTGCGTATATGAAGGCCGGATCTTTTCCCATTGGATTCACCTTATTTAGATGAACCTATGATTTTTAATGAAATTTTGACTAAGCTTCTGTCAACAACATGTTTTTCTGGAGGAGGCTGAACTAAATTATTTTTCATAAAATTTTGAAGGGTTTTTGTCATAAAATCAAAATACTGACATGGATAAAAAACCCATGTGAACTTCCAGTAAAATTTTGAGGACTTTAGGAGTTGGTTTAATATTTTATAAAAATTAGTTTTCATAGGTTAAAATATGTCCAAAAATCGCTAATATGAGAAACAATGATTTATTGATATTTTTTAGGTATCAATGAGTTATTGCTGTGAAACCCCATATGTGAACATGTATACATGCTATGTGTATGTTATAGGTGACATGATAGGTTGATTATGTGAAAGTGTGTAACGGGGACTTATTGTGTTAAAAGTTTTGACATGCACCTTTATGAATTAATCACCAACGATTGAATGGGTCATACATGGTCTATTTGTGTCGAGTCTATTTGCATAAGATGTCACCTAGGTCATTGTAGAGTACAATGGGTTAGGATAACCAACATGTGTAACCACACTTAAAAACTTGTAACCTTGTGTGTTCGATAGGTCATCGATGGGCGAGTAATCTTCCTCATTTGCGGTTTTTGCGGTTTATATTAGCACGCTACCTAAGGTGAGTTTCACTACTCTTTTCTCAAAAGTATGCATCTTGGGTTTGAGACAACTTACAAAATATTTTCTAGTCCAGTTTGGGACTACTTTTACTTCTCGTGTGACACCCGGCAAACTCCGGTTAATAACTTTCGTCAAACTAGTAAGTCTACCTTAGCGAGTCATGCATGTTACATACATAACTGGGTCAGTTGAGTCATTATGTTGGTTCGG
Source organism: Ambrosia trifida (assembly GCA_028751855.1). Classification (NCBI taxonomy): domain Eukaryota; kingdom Viridiplantae; phylum Streptophyta; class Magnoliopsida; order Asterales; family Asteraceae; genus Ambrosia; species Ambrosia trifida. Next base: position 83,269,773 of record CM054129.1, on the reverse strand, counting down.
AGAATCATCGGGAATCATTACAATGATCCACAGGATCATTGGGGGTCGGTCCATAACCATGTGTACAAGGATTGGTGATTCGTGGAATCGCCGGGTTTAATGCACACACGCAATTCTTGAGTCCCGGGGATTGGTGAACGAATGTAAACGTGTTAGTCATCGTGCATTATGTGTTTATAATCATTATATGACTTGTCGGTATGTGAATACGTGCTTATATGTGTTAAAATAGCGTTTCACGCGCCAAAAACCCGAAATCACATACTGGTGATTACAACATGCATTTACACCTAGTCACAAGTTTATAGGTGATTACAACATGCATTTTCACCTACTCACTAGTTTATAGGTGATTACAACATGCATTTACGCCTACTCACTAGTTTATAGGTGATTACAACATGCATTTACGCCCTACTCACTAGTTTCCCACTCACTAGTTTATAGGCAATTACAACAAGCAATTACACCTACTCACTAGTTTACATGCGATTAGAACTAGCAATTAGGCCCTACTCGGTAGTTTTACATGCGAGTAGGAACCCTAATCGCTAGTTGCAGACTCCTACACGCCTGCAGCTTATGTGACGACTAGAAACACCTATAATTACAATCCTTGACTTGTAAAACACCATTTGTGCAACCCTAATTGGTCCCAAGCCTCACTTACACCGTAATACACCTCTGGAACTCATTTTTGCTCCGAAACCCATCATTCCTAAGCTTACACTCCTTCTTTAGCAAGACTCAAGGTGTGTTATCTACCCTAAGCGTTCGTATTGTTGATATCCTGGTTCCCAAAGGTCCAGACCTAGTTTTATCAAGTTTGTGTCTTTGAAAACCTTTGAAATGAGTTTTTAAAACAAGTCTAACCTTTATACTTGCTATATGTGAAGTATTCATGCAAGAAACGATTTTTAATGGTCAAAACGTGAATGTTTCCATGTATTTTATGTAATTCTGATGTGTAGGAGTTGTTAAGATGTTTTCCTATGTTTTTGAGCAATTATTATGGTGTTTTGGTGATAATATGCATTTTGACCCATTTGATCGAATCTTGAAGATTTAGGGTGTTATACTATGATTTGATGATTGTTTGATGTTAGGATGCACACTAGAATGGTATAATAATAGAGGAATTATGATATGCAAAGTTGTAAGTGATGAGATCTGATTATTTGCCATCTAAAGAAAGATATGCATGTTTAATAAAACCTAGGACTTTGTCATTTTTGGAAATAATTGCAAATAGGGTGTTAGACCAGTGATAAATTGTGGGTTTTTGTTTGGAATTGGTTGGTTAATGATTTGGGTTTGATGTTGGGTGTTTTTACATGTTTCAAATCTGATTTGGAGGGTGAAACGCGCAAAAAACCAACACGTGACTGCAGGGGGCGAATAGGGGCTCTAGTCGCCTGTTAAACTAGCAAGTAGCCCTACTCACATGTGATAAGTGGCGATTAGGCCATCTAATTGCCTGTTTGACCACCCTACTCACCAGTTGACTTTTCCTAATTGCATGTTTGATTCCAAATCGCGTGATTTGCTATTGTTAGTGTATTTTGACATCCCGAAACATGATTTGACACCCAGGAACATGATAGGAACCCCATGGTATGTCTAATAACTTGGTAACACATGTTCAGACTCGTTTATGCGTAATCTGAGCTATATGCTAGATTTAGTAAACTTTTACGTATGTTAAGTGCATGATTGCATATGATTGCCTGATATCTTGCATTTGGCTAACACGTGGGAAGTCGGGTCACCAATGGGATGTTGGGTCTTGTCCAGTATGGTCGTTTTAACATTCAAACATGTTTTCAAAGCACACCGTCAGGGTCTAGACAATTGGGGACTGATTAGCCTTCGGGTTAGTAGTCATCACACTTATGTAAACTCATTGATAGGTCACCACTAGTTGGGGCTATCACACATGTGTCGGATTACTCTTTAACTGAAGACGCAATCTAAGGTGAGTTTCACAGTCCCTCTTTCTGTGTTTACATTTTCGGGGGAGAAACATGCTACTTGTTCGTATTTTACTTATCATGTTATACTAGGGTTTTCTTTCGTTACTATGCGATTTGTTGAGTCCCAGTTCATGTGGCCAACAATGTGATAGTTCGTTTAGCCAGGAATACGACAGTTCATTAGCCATTAACATGGCAGTCCGTTAGCCGTGGATGCTGTAGTTCGTTAGCCGTGGTTGCGGTAGTTCATTGGGTGGTTCGTGCAACGTATCATCATAGTAAGGTTCACACGCCTAGCTAGCGTCTTCATATCATAGTAGTAACATGATGGCATTTTCAAAACTCATGAAACATTTTACTTAAAACCTATGAACTCACCAGCATTATGTGCTGACGTTTTTTAGCATGTTTTATCCGGTCGCTAAGGTAGCAGCAGTCGGGCTAGGCACACGGAGTCGCACTCGCATCTAGGATCATATTTTGGATGTCAAACTCTAAAGCCATGTTACTTTTGTTTGGATTTTGTAAACATAAATATGCTTCCGCTATACTTTAAATCATGGTTTTTGATTATTGCATGGAATGTCTTACGTATTTTCTTACATATAGTTGTCGTTTATTGTGAACGTTGACTTGGATCCTGGTGTGTCACGCGCCTCGCGGTAAAACTCCGCATGTGGAAATTTGAGGGTGTGACATCTCGGGTTTTGAGATGCTATGACTCCTTGTGTGGGTCGGGTTTTTGCTAGTTCGCAAACTTTGTCCTTAATGAACTAAACCAACTCTATCACTGTAAGTCCTTCACATACCGAATGAGTTGCCGGGTTATGGCAAGCGGGTCACTAGTTGATAGCGTTATTAGGTCTGACAAACCTCACATCGGCTCAGAGGAGTGCGGGAGTGAACTGTAACTTAACATATAATCATTGTTGATAGGCAATGATGTAAGCCAATCTGCTCACATTTGTGACAACACGTACATTAGCAGTTTGGTATATCGGTGTTAGTTATCATGAATGGGTTAGCTACCCTTGACATGCGATGAACTAGTGGTTATACGGTTTTTGGAACCTACTCAATTACTTACTCATTTACTCTACCTTGTAAAATCACTAACTTTATGTTGACACACGATAACATGCTTTTGCAGGTCACTAGTTTCTGAGCACGTGTAGGGCATGCATCATATAGTGTCATTTGGATATGAACAATTAACTATTACGAATATTTAATTATTTAGTTTTGGTTTTGGGCGCGTTGTTTTGCGCATACTATTACTTAACTGATTTCGTTTTCGCTTCCACAATTTCTTGAATGTGTGGGTTAAGTTTTAAACTTGGTTTTTCAATAACGAACTAAATGGTTTGGGCATTTAGAGTCGTTCATGTGACTTATGGCTATGGGATCTTGGTATGTCATGCACCTCGCAGTATAAACCCCGCAGTGGAAATTTGAGGGTGTGACAGATTGGTATCAGAGCCATTGGTTATAGTAAACTAGGATTGCATTCTAGTCTATAATCATGATAGCATAAATACTATAATAGTTACACTCACTACCTTAGGTGCACAACTTATTATTTTCTTGAATACGTGAACTGATCTAACGTATTGCAGGAAACCATGACTAACCCTACTCACAGAAACTATTCTTATCGTGCTATCGAGGGGCCAGAAGCCCCATCACTAGATCCTTATCAGCGTCCAGCTTCGTCACAGAATCCATATTAGGATACCAACCGTTGGCTTTGACTTACCGACATATTACACTCTTGGGTTGTAGGCTATGGAGTGCCAGCCAGAGTACCTCCCATTGTTGACTCATGGAAGAGATCACTTGCAGGGATGGTAAGGCATATGCATACTGAGTTGGATAATGCCTTTATAGCTGTCAAACAATTTCAGTTTTGGAGGAGGAATGCTGATGAAACACTTAAGCATATGGAAGGGCATGTTCTGAATATTGTGCGTAATAGACTCATGGAAGCTTTTGGGCAAAATGAAGAGGAACCAGAGGAGGATCCCGAGGAGGAACCTTTGGAAGGAGGATTTGATGCTCTTGGAGCAACACTCGAGGATGAGCTTGAGCCAGAGGAGGAAGAAGAGCCATTTGAGGTCGAGATTCAGGAGGAGAGCGAGGATGAAGGCTCGTGCATCTCCAAGGGTCGCGCGAATGATTGAGTTTTACTATTTTAGTATCTAATATATATTCCTATAGTGACTATTATTTTATCATTGTGAGATTTGTGAACCGTTCTGCTTATGTTTGGATTATCACTATTTTATTATTACGTTCGATTGACTACTTTACCTTATTCTCACGTATATCATCTATATTACATTCTAGTTTACTTATACTATGTGAACGATTGTATGTGGGACATATTATTGTTTCCTCATGAGCATAGTGTAAATGTAGAATTACTATGGTGGGTAGAGCTCACGGTAGAGGAAACATTAACATGACCCAAGCAGAGCTGAACGCGCTCATCAACGACAAGGTAGTTGAAGCCCTAGCAGCTTTTCAAGTTGGCCAACATGCTGATCACCCTCCAGTTTGTACCTACAAGTCATTCATGGATTGTAAGACTCTGAATTTCGGGGTTCTGAAGGAGCAGTCGGGCTACTCAGGTGGTTTGAAAAGTTGGAATCGTGTTTTGCCATGTGTAGCTGCCCGCCAGCTGACAGGGTTATGTATGCCACCGCTACACTTGAGAATTCGGCATTATCATGATGGAATGCTCAAGCACTGATGCTAGGAGTTGATGGGGCCAATGCTACACCCTGGGCGGATTTCAAGGAACTAATGACAGAGGATTATTGTCCTTGGGATGAGATTCAGAAGTTAGGAGGCAGAGTACCTTAACCTAAAGATGGTGGGGTCGGAGATTGAGAGTTTTACTACTAGGTCGCATGACCTGGTGACAATGTGCCCAAATTACTCTACTCCACTCTACAAACGTACTGAGTTGTACATCAAAGGCTTGGTACCTCAGATCAAGGGAATGGTCACTATTGCGAACTTCAACAACATTTAGCAGGTAATTCGTATGGCACACCAGCTGACTGATCAGAAGATGGAAGAGGGACTGCTACCCCATCGTGGTTCTTCATCTTCTGGTAGAAGTGATAACAAGAGGAAGTGGGAGAATGCATCTGGCAAACTCTCGGGAAATAGTAATAAGCAGCAGCAACAGAATAAGAGGCATGACAGTAACAGCGGCAACAACAACCGCAATCTATCGTAGGGTGGTCACCAGGGACATCGCCCTATGTGCAATAGATGCAATTTTCACCACTCAGGACCATGTAACAGGGTTAAATGTGATCGCTGTGGTCGGATGGGACACTTGACAAGAGAGTGTCGGGCTAATATTCAGGGAAATCATCCACAACACAACAGGGGCAACCACAGAGGAAGGGTAAGGGTTACTATCAGTGTGGGAGTGAGAATCACTTCAAGAAGGACTGCCCCCAACTGAAAATAAATGGTAACAACAATAACGGGGGTAACAACAATAACAATGGTGGTGGTAACGAGATTGGAAACAACAACAACATCACCAACACTGGGAACAACAATGGGGCTCATGGGAGATCTTTTGTGATTGGTTTAGGGGAACCTAGAAATGACAACAATGTCGTGACGGGTACATGTTCCTTAAACGACAACCTTGCTTCTGTTTTATATGATACGGGTGCAGACTTTAGTTTTGTGTCATTCAAACTTAGCAAACTCTTAGGGATAGTTCCTACTCTTCTTGATACCCCGCATTCTATAGAATAAGCTCGAGCTAGATGGACAATTATTTGCCATCGATCTTCTACCTATCACCCTAGGAAGCTTTGATCTTGTGGTTGGCATGGATTGGTTGTCCAAGCAACACGTTGAAATTCTTTGTCAAGAGAAGATTGTTCGTATCCCTCTCCCTAGTGGAGAACTATTATCTATTTAGGGTGATCGTGGGGGTGCCATGGTTGGCATCATCTCCTTGTTGAAAGCCCATAAGTGTATTCAAAAGGGCTATCCAGCCATTCTGGCTAACATCTCTAACACTCGAGCTGAAGTTGAAACTAAGATTGAGGACATCCAAGTAGTCCGAGACTTCCCAGACGTATTCCCAGAGGAACTACCTAGACTTCCACTAGTTTGTCAAGTGGAATTTCAAATTGATTTGCACCTGGAGCGGCCCCGGTTGCATGCGCACCATACCGCCTAGCACCACACGAACTTCAAGAATTGTCTACCCAACTCCAAGAGCTGCTGGATAGGGGATTTATTAGACCTAGTTCTTCACCTTGTGTATTAATTATCAGGAGTTGAACAAGGTGACGATTAAGAACCACTACCCTTTTCCTCGTATTAATGAATTGTTCGACCAGCTTCAAGGGTCGAGTTTCTATTCTAAGATTAACTTGAGGTCAGGGTACCATCAGCTGAGAGTCCGAGTGGAGGATGTGGCCAAGACAGCCTTTCGAACTCGCTATGGACATTATGAGTTTTTGGTGATGCCATTTGGACTAACCAATGCATCGGTTGTGTTCATGGATCTTATGAATCGCGTGTGTAAGCCTTATTTGGACAAATTTGTCATATGTTCATAGATGACATATTGACTTATTCTAAGAGCGGGGAAGAGCATGAGCAACACCTGCAGCTAATGTTAGAACTCTTGAGGAAGGAGCAGCTGTATGCGAAATTCTGCAAGTGTGACTTCTAGATTCGAGAGGTCCAATTTCTAAGACATGTGGTTAACGTGGCAGGAATACATGTCGATCCCGCCAAGAATGATGCTATTAAAAAGTGGGAGGCTCCTAAGACACCTACATAAGTGCGCCAGTTTCTTGGTCTTGTGGGATATTATCGCAGATTTATTGAGGGATTCTCTAAGATTGCCCAACCCCTCACTGCTTTGACGCAGAAGGGTATTACTTACAAGTGGGGAGATGCCCAAGAATCTGCTTTTCAATTGTTAAAGGCAAAACCCTGTAGTGCACCCATACTATCGCTACCCGAGGGAACAAAGGACTTTGTGGTGTACTGTGATGCGTCTATCCAAAGGTTAGGGTGTGTGTTGATGCAGCGTGATAGTGATCGCGTATGCTTCACGTCAATTGAAAGTACATGAGAAGAATTACACAACCCATGACTTGGAACTAGAGGCAGTAGTTTTTTCTCTGAATATTTGGAGGCATTATCTCTATGGAACGAAGTGTACGATCTTCACTGATCACAAGAGCCTCCAAAACATATTCGATCAGAAGGAGCTGAACATGCGACATCGTCGATGGGTCGAGCTTCTGAATGATTATGATGGTGTCATCAAATATCATCCAGGGAAAGCTAATGTAGTAGCAGATGCCCTTAGTCGTAAGGAAACGAAACCCAAACGGGTGCGAGCTTTACAACTCACTATTCATTCTAATCTACCTGATAAGATACGTGAACCTAGGGTGAGGCCTTGAAGGAAGAAAACGTCTGGCATGAGACACTTCATGGTGCTGATAAGCACCTAGAACTGAGGACAGATGGTCTTCAGTACTTCATGAATCTAGTCTGGATTCTGCGTTTTGGGGATCTCAGACAACTTGTGCTCGACGAGGCTAACACCTCTCATTATTCGATACATCCTGGTTTGATAAAATGTTCCAAGATCTCAAAACTCTTTATTGGTGGGCAAACATGAAAGCTTAGATAGCCACTTATGTTAGTAAGTGCTTAACTTGTGCAAAGGTTAAGCTTGAATATCAGAAATACCTATGTGGAAATGGGACGGAATTTTTATGGACTTTATCACAAAGCTCGCTAAAACGCCAAATGGGCATAACATGATTTGGGTTATCGTCGATCGTTAAACCAAATCGGCACATTTTCTGGCAATAAAGGAAACTAACACGCTGGAGAAACTAGCCAGCATCTACATCAAGGAGGTCGTCTCTAGACACGGGGTGCCTACTTCCTTCATATGTGATCGCGATGCGCGATTTACTTCTCATTTTTGGACTACTCTCCAAGATGCTTTGGGAACTCGCTTAGATATGAGCACAGCCTATCACCCACAAACGGAAGGACAAAGTGAACGTACCATCCAAACATTGGAAGATCTGCTACGAGTGTGCGTGGTAGACTTTTGGCAACAGTTGGGATAAGCACTTGCCTTTAATCGAATTCTCGTATAACAACAGTTACCACACTTCTATTTAGTGTGCGCCTTTTGAGGCACTATATGCACGCAAGTGTAGGTCTCCCATTTGCTGGACTAAAGTTGGGGATAGCCAGCTGACAGGTCCCGAACTCGTGCACGAAACTTCTGAGAAGATAGTGCAAATCAGAAACCGGATGGCTGCTGCTCATGATCAACAGAAAAGCTACGCTAATAACCGTAGGAAACCTTTGGAGTTCTAGATCGGGGACAAGGTACTATTAAAAGTGTCACCTTGGAAGGGTGTGATACGCATTGGAAAACGGGGAAAGATTAACCCGCGATACGTTGGACCATTCTATATCGTCGAAAGGATTGGTCTAGTAGCTTATAGGTTAAACCTGCCTGACGAACTCAGTGGAGTGCATAATGTATTCCACGTCTCCAATCTAAAGAAATTTCTCTTTGATACAACACTAGTGGTGCAACTGGAGGAGATCCAGGTGGACGACAAGCTACGGTTCGTGGAAGAACCAGTGGAGATTCTTGAATAGGGCGTCAAGAAACTCATACAGAGCACCATACCAATAGTTAAGGTGCGATGAAATTCCCGTCTAGGACCGGAATATACGTGGGAATGCAGGGATCAAATGCGGCTCAAATACCCACATCTCTTTACCGAACCTGAACCTGTGCATAGATCAAACGCTGAACATAAAGCAGCTCTTTTAAAGTGAATTTCGGGGAAAAATTCCTATTAACTTGGGGATGATGTGACATCCATGAATCAAGTACACACTTTTCTAGCTGGCTTTATTGTTTACTCGCTAAATTTCAGGACGAAATTTTTTTCAACTTGGTGATGATGTGACACCCCGCATTTTCAGGCTATCACTTTAACTGAACTCTAGTTAAATTGCATGTATATATGTGGCTCAATACTTAACTAGGGTAAACTAAGAAGGTCTTTCAATGTGTTATGGAACAATAACATATGTTAGATGATATTAACATACATTATAATTAAGAAAATCCTTGTTCTGACACACACACGAGTCTTGTATCCCGAACGTTGGTGATTTGTCAAACATACGTGATAATATGTGTAACACCCCAACCGATGGCGGAAACATCGGGACGTCACGTATTGATGATTGTTCAGTAGCTAATGGCGAATAATAAATTTCATTAAATGATTTAAATAAATTACATACAATAGTTCTACAAGAATTCGTACATCAAATTGAATAAAACTATGCACACATCTTCAAGCATTAATTCAAATCTTCAAGCAAGTAGAACCTGAAACATGTTAAGTTGAAAATATTTTGGGTCAACAAAAGTTGGTGAGAATTACATAGGTTTTGATAATCGAATAAAATTGTTGTGCAATTCATGGTCATGGCAAGTCTAGTCCATATGTGAAAACATACTAGAAGTAAATCGAGTGCATAATCAACCCTTGTGACTGTTGTATTGTGGTACATCCCATACGCTCATGGTTCACTCGTTTATGTTGCGATAACAAACACCCACGCTACCTTTGTAGGAGGCACGCATCCGGATGGGATTGTCAGTCCAATAGATCTATCAATGAATACCGTCGGCTGGTCAATGTTAATGATTATGCTAGAATTGTGCTTACCCTAGTCATGTTTAACAAATAGAAAAGGGGATGTGTAAAACTCACCTTAGCAAAATGTTATATCTGTTGAAAAATTGAATAGTGGTGTTGCCCAAATATGCCAAGTATCACCCTATAATAAGGTAATAAATATGTCTAAGTCTATCTACTCTACAAATGTATATATTCTAGGGCTTCGAATTGGGGATAAATGCTCGTTTGAAAAATGTTTGATAATTGAGAGAATTTTAGTAAATAAATAAACAAAAATCTTTTTATAAGATTTGAATTTAAGATGGTCACAATAATGATTTTAAAGTATAAAAATAATTTTTATAAAATTATTTTCTTTAAAATAGAATATTAAATCTATTTATTACAAATTGTCAAGATTTAACTTTAATATTTAAAAATACTAAAATCAAAGAATTATTAGTTTAAAAATTATATTTCTGTTCCAAATAATCAGAAATAATTTATATAAAGTTTTGGTGCAAAAATATTAAAAATTGGATTTATTATGATTTAATTATGATTAAAATTAACAAAAATTGATTAAAAATATTAAATAAATGATTTTTCAGAAATAAAAATCATTTCAGAATAGTTTATTGTTATAAAAACTCAGAATAATTTTTGTGGAAATTTATAAAATTGTTTTGATATTTTAATAGATTTTTATAAATAAAATAGAATTAAGTTGATTTATTTATTATATATATTAAATAAATAAATTTTTGAAAACTAAAAATTGTTTAATAAACTTAACAATTTGAATTGCATAAAATAAATTTTATAGGATTTATATAGTTGTTTTGGTATTTTTAAATGTAAAATAAAAATTTAGAATAAAAAAAAATATATGTTTAAATCCCTAAAAAAATGTGTGGTGGTTATGAGGTTCGAACCCAGGTCTATGACCGGGTTGGACTTAATCACAAGTGTGGCCACCACCAAGCCACACCCTGAGAACGAGTATCTTTGGTTTGAAAATAATTATATGTTTAACAATCCGTTTTATAATTAAATCAGAAAAAAAAAGAATCGTCCTGTGGGACTCGAACCTTGGCCCTCAGGCCGGTTCGGGTTTTAAGCATGAGTGTCACACCAACTGATCTATTGATCAGTTGGTGATGATTAGGGCTCTGTATAAAATATATACGTAGGTTTGCAGATGTTTTCATCCCCAATTCGTTAGGCTTCGAGCCCTAGTTTTATAATTGAATTAATTAGCAATCAATAACCATGTGGTTTATGGGGTTATTGATTGGATGATTCCGATGAACAAAAACAAGTAAATAATCGGTACCTTTAAATAAAAAACGAGTATAATCGCTTGGTCAACGAAAAAGTCAAGCACTGACGATTATGCAGATTAGGAAGAGTTTTTATAAGAAATTGAGGATAGGGATTTTGATTTCGGCGAATTGTGAATGCTGTGTGGTGTCCAATTTATAGTGACGATGTCTGGATTGTTGGATTGGAAAGTTTGACCCCACATTGAATGTATACACGGTAATTAACTATAATTGGGTCGAATAAGCTGTAATTGTATGCGTGTCTGATGAGGTTAGGCCGGAAATCACGCAATTATACCAATCCCGAACTTAAAACGCGTCCATAGAGGTTAATTTTGGTAGTTGTTTGTCACAGTTGACTTCCTTAATCAACTGTGAAGAATCCTTCGCATGATATAAGAATTGTGAGTTGGGATTTGAACAAGAGATATGGGTAGCCCAGATGGTTAGGTGTTGTGTGTTGGGTGACTCGGCTGAGGGCTCGGGTTCGAATCCCCGGCCCCAGCATTTATTTTTTTGTAATAATCTATATATATATATATATGTGTATTATTTATAAATAGTATAGCGTTAGGGTTCTAAAAAACGCCATAATAATAATTAAATACGATTAATAATAATGGGACTTGACGTTTTTATTCAAATTATACATAACGTACAATTATTAAACGCGAAATGTTACAGTCTCCCCTACTTTTAGGAACTTCGTCCCGAAGTTAAAAGAAAAACACCAGGTTTACAATTGGTCGACTACCGAAAACCTTGATAAAATTTCTCACTACCTTAACGTACCTGTAAATTCATGATTAAGTTCCGGACCGTAATTATTAATTTACCTTACATTAGGGTTTTGCGTCCTTTTATGACTCTACCGATTGTTGAGCAGGTTCGATAGTCTCCACCAGTCGTTGAGCAGGTTGTAGGGCCTCTCCCGACTGTTGGAAAGACATGATGACCTCTACCAATCGTTGAGTAGGTTGTTTGGTAGTCAACTAATTGTTGTACAAGTAAGCAAGTATGATTATAGCAATTAGTTCACATTCAAACAAGCATGCACTCAGATGTTATGATAATACTTGAATTTATTACTTGAATCAAAAAGTGTCAATACATAGAATTAAAAGTAGACATCATTCAAATGGTGGGGTTTGCTGTTAAGTAGCTGGAGGGTCTTGATCTCGGTTTAGTTTAGGGCATCGGTTACGGAAGTGATTTGGGTTTCCACATTCATAGCATTGTCCATAGTTGTATTTACCAGGACGATTAGGATTAGCAACCTGAACAGGGTTGGTTGGTTGGTCGGTATTAGGGTTTGGGGTCTCGCGACATGTGTTGACCAGATGGCCATACCTACCACAATTGGTGCACAGGCGACACGCTGAAACAGTGGGATGATGTCGATTGCATGTGTTACACAATGGAAAGTTTCTTGTATAGGGTTTCTTGTTAGAAGCTTGTGTAATGAGGTTTACATTAGGATCCCTGGTCTTACGCTTCTGATTCTCGGTAGTTACCGCGGCCACAATACTTGTTTTCTCGCCTTTCCAAACTAAGGTCCCGTTCTTTATGTGATTTCCATCGCCATTTCCATTTCCATTGCCGTTCCCATTCATTGGGATGACTTGAGCCAACAAGTTAGAAACCAGAGTTGTGATTTGTTGCGCCATTTGTTGGGAAATAATCGCAGCCAGTTGGGCATCAACACCTTTGTTGTTATTGTTGTTGTTGTGGTTGGTGTTGTGGTTGTTGCTACTTTCCTCTTGGTTTTCACCACTGTTATTGCGAGTGCTGCGACGTGGAGACATGATCTGTATGGGACACAATGAGGGTTCAATGAGGCATGAAATGAATGAGATGATATAAGGAATGTAATCATTTATTCATTAATTAAAATGAATAAATGAAAACGTTGACTTATCAAAGATTCTAAATTCTAATAACATATGAAGACATGCTTTAGCCTATAAGTGAACACTCATCCCGAGAATTCCCAGGTGGGCATCCGGGTCCCTCGTCTGATTGGGATATATGCGCAATGCCAGCCTAGACAGAAGACTCAGAATACAGGCGTTCACCCTTCCAGATTGGACGTGTTCGTTATTAAAATCTAGAACTTCGACGAGATCTCAAGGTGGTTCAGGTTAAACCTGAGGATTTTGTCCTATTAGTCTGAGAGTAGATCCAGTGATGGAGAGCAACCTTCTTGTAAGGATGAAAGTAGGGATAAGAAGTAGGAGGGAGATAGAGAATAGCAAGTAAAAGAAGCAAGTACTGGTTAAATCCTATGGTTATAGACTAGATTATTTTTCTAATAACCTAATTCCCTATAACCATGGCTCTGATACCAATCTGTAACACCCCAACCGAGGGCGGAAACATCGGGACGTCACGTATTGATGATTGTTCAGTAGCTCATGGCGAATAATAAATTTCATTAAATGATTTAAATAAATTACATACAATAGTTCTACAAGAATTCGTACATCAAATTGAATAAAACTATGCACACATCTTCAAGCATTAATTCAAATCTTCAAGCAAGTAGAACCTGAAACATGTTAAGTTGAAAATATTTTAGGTCAACAAAAGTTGGTGAGAATTACATAGGTTTTGATAATCGAATAAAATTGTTGTGCAATTCATGTGTCATGGCAAGTCTAGTCCATATGTGAAAACATACTAGAAGTAAATCGAGGCATAATCAACCCTTGTGACTGTTGTATTGTGGTACATCTCATACACTCATGGTTCACTCGTTTATGTTGCGATAACAAACACCCACGCTACCTTTGTAGGAGGCACGTATCTGGGTGGGATTGTCAGTCCAATAGATCTATCAATGAATACCGTCGGCTGATCAATGTTAATGATTATGCTAGAATTGTGCTTACCCTAGTCATGTCCAAGACATAATGCAACATAGAAAAACACGTAGACACATTGATAATTGAATTGCATATATAATGTTGTAACATGTTTCACCCCAAAAACGGTGATAAATAGAAAAGGGCTATGTAAAACTCACCTTAGCAAAATGTTATATCTGTTGAAAAATTGAATAGTGGTGTTGCCCAAATATGACAAGTATCACCCTATAATAAGGTAATAAATATGTCTAAGTCTATCTACTCTACAAATGTATATATTCTAGGGCTTCGAATTGGGGATAAATCCTCGTTTGAAAAATGTTTGATAATTGAGAGAATTTTAGTAATTAAATAAACAAAAAACTTTTTATAAGATTTGAATTTAAGATGGTCACAATAATGATTTTAAAGTATAAAAATAATTTTTATAAAATTATTTTCTTTAAAATAGAATATTAAATCTATTTATTACAAATTGTCAAGATTTAACTTTAATATTTAAAAATACTAAAATCAAAGAAATATTAGTTTAAAAATTATATTTCTGTTCCAAATAATCAGAAAAAATTTATATAAAATTTTGGTGCAAAAATATTAAAAATTGGATTTATTATGATTTAATTATGATTAAAACTTACAAAAATTGATTAAAAATATTAAATAAATGATTTTTCAGAAACAAAAATCATTTCAGAAAAGTTTATTGTTATAAAAATTCAGAATAATTTTTGTGGAAATTTATAAAATTATTTTGATATTTTAATAGATTTTTATAAATAAAATAGAATAAACTTGATTTATTTATTATATATACTAAATAAATAAATTTTTGAAAACTAAAAATTGTTTAATAAACTTAACCATTTGAATTGCATAAAATAAATTTTATAGGATTTATAAAGTTGTTTTGGTATTTTTAAATGTATAATAAAAATTTAGAATAAAAAAAAATATATGTTTAAATCCCTAAAAAAAATGTGTGGTGGTTATGAGGTTCGAACCCGGGTCTATGACCGGGTTGGACTTAATCACAAGTGTGGCCATCACCAAGCCACACCCTGAGAACGAGTATCTTTGGTTTGAAAATAATTATATGTTTAACAATCCGTTTTATAATTAAATCAGAAAAAAAAAGAAAAAAAAAAGAATCGTCCAGTGGGACTCGAACCATGGCCCTCAGGTCGGTTCGTGTTTTTAAGCATAAGTGTCACACCAACTGATCTATTGATCAGTTGGTGATGATTAGGGCTCTGTATAAAATATATACGTAGGTTTGCAAATGTTTTCTTCCCCAATTCGTTAGGCTTCGAGCCCTAGTTTTATAATTGAATTAATTAGCAATCAATAACCATGTGGTTTATGGGGTTATTGATTGGATGATTCCGATGAACAAAAACAAGTAAATAATCGGTACCTTTAAATCAAAAACGAGTATAATCGCTTGGTCAACGAAAAAGTCAAGCTGCGACGATTATGCAGATTAGGAAGAGTTTTTATAAGAAATTTAGGATAGGGATTTTGATTTCGGCGAGTTGTGAATGCTGTGTGGTGTCCAATTTATAGTGATGATGTCTGGATTGTTGGATTGGAAAGTTTGACCCCACATTGAATGTATACACGGTAATTAACTATAATTGGGTCGAATAAGCTGTAATTGTATGCGTGTATGATGAGGAATAGGCCGGAAATCACGCAATTATACCAATCCCGAACTTAAAACACGTCCATAGAGGTTAATTTTGGTAGTTGTTTGTCACAGTTGACTTCCTTAGTCAACTGTGAAGAATCCTTCGCATGATATAAGAATTGTGAGTTGGGATTTGAACAAGAGGTATGGGTTGCCCAGATGGTTAGGTGTTGTGTGTTGGGTGACTTGGCTGAGGGCTCAGGTTCGAATCCCGGCCCCAGCATTTATTTTTTTGTAATAATCTATATATATGTGTGTGTATTATTTATAAATAGTATAGCGTTAGGGTTCTAAAAAATGCCATAATAATAATTAAATATGATTAATAATAATGGGACTTGACGTTTTTATTCAAATTATACATAACGTACAATTATTAAACGCGAAATGTTACAATATGTGCAATTGAAATATGATGTACCTGAATTAGCATGTTTATGTGAATTACATGGTTATGCGAATTACTGCTTAGTTGATAGTCAGTACGTAAACTCTGCGAATTTTGTGCATCCCATGATTAATATGTTATGAGATGATAAAAGCAATGGTTTTATGTAAGTTAGGGTGGTTAATACTGTCGGGCCTAGTATCGGGTTTAAAATAGTATTAACGGGTCCGGTTAGCAAGTTAAAACCCCATAATACTCAATTACTTGGGCCCTAAGCCAATTCCTATTATAAATATAGATCAAAAAACATAAACCTAACCCTACCCATCCCTTGCGCCTTGAAAAAGAAGAACCCCCACCCCCTCTCAATCTTAATCTTTCATCAATCTCCTTCACTAGTTCAAGTTGATTTGGGTGCACTCTTGAGGTTTTGAGGAATTTAGCATAGCAAGGTATACGTTTTACATGTTTTATGATGTGTTATAATGTTTGAAAAGTTTTATAACCTCTAAAAAACTACTTGAATAAAATCGCAACTCATTAGTTCAAAAGAATTCTTGGATGTTCATTGTGAATGTAAATGAGGATTGTTGATAGTAATCATAACTAGGGTTTTTGATACGTAAATATACGGATTTAAATGTGATAATATGGATTAATTGTGATAATATGAGTTTACTATGTGATTATAGATTATTGAGAATGATTATGGTTCATGAATAACTTGATGCGCAAGTTTCAATTTTCTGGTAGATTTGTTGTAGCTAATTGTAGGGCTATGATATTTTGAATAACTTGTTTAATTTGATTATTTTCTTATACTAGAACATTGGTTATGATGTTAGGTTTTCCAAAAGTCCAAAATCATGCGTTTTTTACTTGTTTTGATATTTTACCTTGTTTTATGTGTTTAGAGGTATAAGCTGATTTTTGGATGTGAAAAATCAGCCGACTTTAAAGGGTTGTAACTTGAGTTTTACAAGCCCGTTGGTCACAAATTTTGGTTAGTATTTGCGTATATGAAGGACGGATCCTTTTCCATTAGATTCACCTTAATTGGATGAACCTGTGATTTTTAATGAAATTTTGACTAAGCTTCTGTCAACAGCATGGTTTTCTAGAGGAGGCTAAACTAAATGATTTTTCATAAAATTTTGAAGGGTTTACGTCATAAAATAAAAATCATGACATGGATAGAAAACACATGGGAACTTCCAGTAAAATTTTGATGACTTGAGTAGTTGGTTTAATATTTTATAAAAATCGTTTTCATAGGTTAAAATCTGTCCAAAAATCGCTAATATGAGAAACAATGATTTGTTGATATTTTGTAGGTATCAATGAGTTATTGTTGTGAAACCCCATATGTGAACATGTATACATGCTATGTGTGTGTTATAGGTGACATGATAGGTTGATTATGTGAAAGTGTGTAATCGGGACATATTGTGTTAAAAGTTTTGACATGCTCCTTTATGAATTAATCACCAACGATTGAATGGGTCATACAAGGTCTACTTGTGTCGAGTCTATATGCATAAGATGTCACCTAGGTCATTGTAGAGTACAATGGGTTAGGATAACCAACATGTGTAACCGCACTTAAACACTTGTAACCTTGTGTGTTCGATAGGTCATCGATAGGCGAGTAGTCTTCCTCGATTGCGGTTTTTACAGTTTATATTAGCACGCTACCTAAGGTGAGTTTCACTACTCTTTTCTCAAAAGCATGCGTCACGAGTTTGAGACAACTTACATCTTGGGTTTTCAGATGCTTTGACTCCTTGTGTGGGTCGGGTTTTGACTCTTTGTGTGGGTCGGATTTGCTAGTTCGTAAACTTTGTCCTTGATGAATTAAACCAACTCTATCACTGTAAGTCCTTCACATACCGAATGAGTTGTCGGGTTATGGCAAGCAGGTTAGTAGTTAATAGCGCTATTAGGTCTGACAAACCACACACCGACTGAGGGGAGTGCGGGAGTGAACTATAACTTAACATATTATCATTATTGATAGGCAATGATGTAAGGCAATCTGCTCACATTTGTGACAAAACGTGCCTTAGCAGTTCGGTATATCGGTGTTAGTTATCATGAATGGGTTAGCTAACCTTGATATGCGATGAACTAGTGGTTATACTGTTTTTGGACTCTACTCAATTACTTACTCATTTACTCAACATTGTGAACTCGCCAACTTTATGTTGACACACGATAACATGCTATTGCAGGTCACTAGTTTCTGAGCACGTGTAGCGAATGCATGATATAGTGTCATTGGGATATGAACACCTAACTATTATGAATATTTAATTATTTACTTTGGTTTCGGGCGTGTTGTTTTGCCCATACTATTACTTAACTACTTTTGTTTTCCCTTCCGCAATTTCTTGAATGTTTGGGTTAACTTTTAAACTTGGTTTTTCAATAATGAACTAAATGGTTTGGGCATTTAGAGTCGTTCATGTGACTTATGGATGTGTGCCACAGTGGAAATTTGAGGGAGTGACAGATGTGACAACCGGTAAATTTTCTTTTCGTCCCTTTCCTTTTTGGCTTCGCGCAATTTTCGGGACGAAAGTTCTTTCAACAGGGGGATGATGTGACACCCGACATATTTACCTTAACATTTTATAAACTTATAAGTCTACCTTAGCGGAAACATTTTATTAACGTACTTAACTGGGTCAGTTAAGTCGGATTATCTTACGTATTCTCCAGGGTTCAATGATCTGGAGGATCATTGGTGTCATTTTATGTACACACGAGTCTTGAGTCCTGTTGTTGGTGAAATACATGAATTAGATTAAGTGTTTATGCATAGATTGATTTGTATATGTTATATATATACAAATACATGTTTTAACGGTGTTTATATGATTAAACAAATACGTGTTTTAACGGTGTTTATATAATTAAACATGATTCTATACGATTAACATATGTTAGGATTGCATGTTCATATGTTAGGATGTGTTTAAATGCGTTAAAACGACAAAACTGAAAAATCTAAAAAAGCCAAGACTTGGTTCGCCCTTAAGGGGGGTCGAACCAAGATATGAGTTTGTTGAAAACTCCATTCAACCACATGCATGACCCATTTGACCCCTACAAGGGTCGAACGAGGCAACACAATAAATACCATACTTTGTCATTTTTCATCATTTCACAAACCCTGAAGGCCTCTAAACACTCTCTCTCGACTTTAATCACTGGGAAGGAGTTTTTAACCTTGTTTTTCACAATCTAACCTTCTATATCATAAACAAGTGAAGATCTAAGGTGTGTTCTTCATCCAAATTTCTTTTTGTGCAATTTTATTTCATTTTCATAAAACCCTAAAGGTCCAGATCTGATTTAAGGTAGTTTTATGACTGAAAACCATTCTAACACCTTTCTAAACAAAACCTTATCATGAAACATGAGTTTTTATATAAATTAACATGTGTTATTGATCCTTTATGTTGTGTTATGTGTTGTTTGATGTTTGTATGTTGTTTAGATGATATATAGATGTTCTAGGACTAGTATTGATGATGAGTTTTCGTTGTATTAGGTCACAAGTTGTTGGATGATGATGTTTTGTCTAATTTGGGGATTTTTGATAGATCTAGGGTTTGATTCTTGGTGTTAATGATAATGAAATGATTGTGGGTTTTCATCCACATAATAATCTAAGCATTTTGGGCTAAATTGTTGAATGATTTCATAAAGTTTCCAAATTGGGTAAAGTTTTCATGCATGATGTGACATTTCCATCATTTTGCCATTTTGGGTAAACATTAAAACGGACAGATTTTGGAGTAGAATTGGTAGGGATTCGTGGGGATATGTTATTCCAACTTGACTGTTGTGTTTCGTGATGTTTCGTAATGTTTTCGGACTATTTTGATGCGATTTGATGCGTTTTAGAACATTTGCAGTAGACTGGGTCGTACTAAGGCCCCATTCGACCTGTCGTGGGGTCGAATGTGGAACCTTGGTGTCAAACTAAACATTTATCTTGTCGAATGAGCTTTATTTGGTCGAACGAAGTTGATTTAGGTCGAACTAACACGTGTTAAAGTCGAATTAACATGTGTTAAGGTCAAATGAACTTGTATTAGGTTGCATGAACTTATGTAAGTGGCGAATGAACATATTTTGGGTCGAATCAAGTCTATTGTGGTCGAACAAAACCCACTTTCATTCTTATCGACCCAACTACCTCATTTGTGCGATTTTTGATGCAAACTAAGTATTTTATGCTTAAACCTTACATGTAATCTATGTGTACTTGATTAGTATGTGTAATGGGTCACCAACGGGATGTCTAGTCGGTCTGGTGTGTCTGTTTAACAGTCAAACACGTTTTCAAAACATACTTAGTCATGATCTGGACAATCGGGGACTAGCTAACCTTAGGGTTATTAGTCAAAACACTTATGCAAACTTTTATGATAGATCTCCCGTATTTAGGGTTATTAGTCAAAACACTTATGCAAACTTTCTTACTTTAGACCAACATATTACATTATATCACATGGATACTTAGTGACTCTTATTTCATAGGTAAAGTCCTCTCAAACTTAGTGAACCATTAATATGTGGATACATAGCGGGGAAAGTGTGAACAGATCTATTGGGCTTGGCAAGCCCCACCCGGGCCGACTAGAGGTCGGTGGCAGGTGCATATTTCTCCTATATCTTTCGGCACCGGGTGATGAACCGGTGGCGGGTTCTGAGGCATTCTCAACGTTCAGCAGTGGTTCATGACACTATAGTATCATGCAACGATGTCTAGCTAGCATCAGATATAGATGTAAGGATTGTTGGGTCTGGTTTACTCATGTTACAAACTTTTGCAAACTTTATCTCTGTGACTCACCGGCACTGTAGGTGCTGACTAACTTGCATGTTTTCTCAAGTCGCTAAGGTAGCAGGGAGTCTTAGGCGCACTGGAGTCCCACTGCTTCATGTCTTGCATACATAAGTAAACCATGTTGGGTTTGCATTCATACATTTGAACTATGGTTTTGTAAACAATAATGCTTTCGCTGTCATTGTCTGTTTTACTTTCAAACTTACAAACTGTATGCCTCGTATTTCTACGTTATTTTCATTGAATATAGTTGTCGTTTATTGTGACCGTTGACTTGGATCCTGGTATGTCACGCGCCTCGCGGTAAAACCCCGCAAATGGAATTTGAGGGTGTGACAGGTTTTTTCGCGCAAGTTACGCAAAAAGAATATAAATGTACACACTATGTTTTAACAAGTATTCGTAGAAAGAAAAGAAAAGAAATGTGCACAGCCACTTACAACTGATTGCAGTTCTCCACAAAAATCGTGTACTCATTATTGAACAAATCTTAATTAACCAAATGTATGTTACTGTAACAGACCAATATGAACATAAACATCACTCTTGTGTAACTTGTCCGGTCATTGCATATTTACATAACCGTGCTATTGAAGACACCTTGCTAAATTGTAAAGTTCATTTACATGACAAAAGAATGTAGTAATAATATAATATTGTATAAACTATCATATGAAGGTCATTGTGCATTTAGAAATTAAAAGTTGTGATTTGTAAGTTTGTAATAAACTTGCCCAACTTGACCCAGCAACTAAAAAATTGCCCAATGTAGCCAGTGAGTCGAACCATCCCGTCCACTTTGCCGCTGGGTAGACGCATATATATGAAAAGGGTTTATAATATAAGTATTATTATAGCAAATTTTTAAATTCATACAAGTTTAGCTGAGATAAGATTATTCATTGTGGTAACATAAATTATCATATTTCATCGCCATTATATGAAATTTGTTCAATAATATTGTTATCCCGTGTGTTTATTTAGTTTGGGTGAGTTCCATTTTCATATAAAAGTTAATTTTTATATTTTATACACCATATATAGTAATTCCACTTTAAAAACATTTTTACTAAAACATGATCTGTGGTCATATGGCACAAGTCCGTCTATACTACAACCGAAAATAATATTTCTAAATAAATATGAAATTGTTGTGGATATCATCGGGGAGGTGAAATCGTGTAGTTTTCTATGGTACAAACATAGACATAAAGATATTATTGATATAGATTAATAGTAATGGAAGGTTATGATAAAAGAATATGTACAAGTAGGTTTTACATGAAGGGTAGAAAGAAAAAAAATTACATGACATTTGGGTTTTAGGCATGAGACTTTTCCTATGTCATCGTAAATTTAATGTAAAATGAATGTACAAGTAACAATGGATCAAGGAGTAATATGGGAAAGATTTATAAGACATTATTTATACTATATTATAATGCATGAGACAAGGGTAGTTTAAGATACCCAAAAGTTAAGAACATTATTTTCATTAACAAACCTAAAAGAAGATTACAATAGTCATTCAAACACTTTTACACTTTAATACCCCATTTTAGTTACTATTTAATCCCTTAAATTGTTCAACTTTTGCTTACTTAAATTATAGTTAAACTTCTTTTCCCTGTTTTAAGCAAACCATCGCTCATGATTTTTAAATAATCATATATTTTTATTTCATACGTTGTTACTTTTATAAAAAATTACATCATAATAATGAACATTTTATTATCTTTAATTTGAGTATAGTATTGTTAAGTTTTTTTTTTAATTTTAAAATTTTTTATGTGTTATGTGATTAACAATATTTAGGAGTGAGCAATAACTAAACCGTTCACTGAAGAAAAAAAAAAAGACAAAACTGAACCAAAATCAATTGAAAACTGAATTAACCAACATCTGATTTAACGTAAAATCGGTTATCATTTTCTTTTGTGCCCTTAGTTAGCCAAAATCAGTTAAGATGAAACGGAACCATTTATATATTCATAACAGTGTGCCAGCATGATGTGGCAGGGACACGGACACTCTAATGGTGCATAGTTGTATTCGGTTCAGTTTGGTTATTAGCCTCAACCGAAACAAAAATCGACATTATCGGTTTATCGATCTTATTAACCAACCAATTAATTTGTTTAGTCAATTTGGTTAGTTTGTTGTTTTTAGTTCATTTTAGTTAATTTTGGTTAATAACCAAAACCAAACTTTGGTTAAAATTTTTGCTTAGAAGCACATGAAATGAAGGTATAAATACATAAAATGGATGTAAATAAGATATAAATATATGCAAAAAAATTGAGCAAAAGTTTTGTTTTTGTTGTTAACCAAAATTAACTAAACCGAACTAAAAGCCGATAATCTAACCATATAAAGCGAACTAAATAATCGCTTGTTTAATAAGATCGATTAACTGATGACTTTGGTTTTAGTTTCGGTTGAGGCTAATAATCGAATTGAACCGAACTATACACACCCTTAGAAGTGTCTGTGTTCCTCGCTGCATTGCGCGGGCACATTACTAGTATAACTATACACACCCTTAGCATGTGTCTTTTCAAATTTCGTCTTAACTTTGACAATTTGAACATATTTGGCCATGTCTCCCCCTTTATAATGCAGTATAGATAAATAACAAAAAGTAATGACAAATATTTTTTTTAATATATCAATTTAAAAAAAAATAATTAAACATAATAGCTTTCAAGTAATAATTATCATAAATGTCTTTATATCATTTATTTTGTAAATAAAATAAAAAGAAATACGAAACACCAAATAAAACTAATTCTCCTCCGACTCAAGTCCATCAACCGGCAATTATATGCTAATGCAATTTCCCGTTTACGCGTAATGACCACTTTCTTAATCGGGTGACTAAGATTGTCACGCGGTTCGTTAAAAAACTCAAATTCGGTGTTAAAATCTATTTTCTTGACACTATCCATTTGTGCCTCAAGTAACGATAAATACTCTTCCGCGACTCACTTTTTCGTTTCCGTCAACTCCTTAAGTTCCGCTTTTTTATTCTTTGTGTACTCCGATAATGTTTCGCCTAATCCACTTTTGTTAGACCCGACTTGTTTCTTTTCTCGCCTCCTAGGTTGTGCCGGGCGAGTGTCCTTGTTTAAGTCCGGCACCGATGAACCGGATAGTGCCCCAACTCCTTGTTTCCTGTAGAGAAGTGTGATCCGGATTCCAACGTCCTTCTTCGCTTATCCAAACTACTTCCCGACTCCACGTTCATCATCGGGACTTTTAATCACTTCAAACTTTTCTTAACAATCTTCCACGCAGCTAAATATTTGAAAGCGCTCCCCGTTTTTCCGTGATAATCATCTTGCTCCCTTGTCATGACATCTACCATGGTGCAACCGCTTTTCTTAATCTTCTCCTATAAAAGTAAAAATACAAATATATTTTAAAATGGTATTATGGTATTATAAAATATTAAAATAATAAAAGGTAGAAAAATAGTACCGCTTGAATATAATAACCGTTGAACGCATTCAGTTGCATTAACATTTTAGACCCCATTGAATCAACTTGATGGATGGTGCGAGTTAAACCACCCACTTGTTCATTGAAGTGCTTTAAAACACCCTTCCATAAACTTGTTTTGGTTTGCTCATTTCCTTTCACCCGATCGACCAAAACATGCAAGTATACTTTCGCCAAATCAACTTCTTCATCCTAACTCCAATCGACTCGATTAGCTCGACCACTCATTTTCCCTTTTTACTTTCCCTTTGGGTCTTCTCGAACCTCAACATCTTCTTTATCTTGCGGCTACTCTTCTTGATCTTCGTGAAATTGGATCTCGGGAACGGGATCACCAACATCATTGAGGGATTCATAAACAGGTAGTGGGTGTTTTTCATGAAGTGACTTTTGACTTTAATGTGGCTCCCTATATGTCTCAAACGCATCAAAAGACGACATAGCAAATTGTGAAAAGTAGAGCCGAGTGGGTGGTACCATCGACACGCTAGGATTAGAAAAATGTTGCGTTGTGTATGTTGGGCTATAGTAATTGGGTATGAGTTGTGTAAAATATCCTTGGGTTGGGTAGGCATAGTGATGGCCTATAAAGATCCCCACAAAATTCGGGAGGTAACGAACGACCATCACGTCTATTGACACCTCGTGAGCTTGCACCGTCACCCCAAGATTTGGTGGTTTTCTTGCTTAACCCCCCAAAAAAAATTTGGTTCTCCATTGTGAATGTTGAAAAATATTTGGTGAGAATGGATGAAATAGGTTTGAGATAGGTAGAAAACATTTGAAATGGTGAGAATGGATGAAATAGGTTAGTTTTTAAAGAATTTATTTAAATTTTATTTTTCTTTTTTAATTTGTAACGGTAATATTACCGTTTGAAATGGTTTTGAGAATCGGTAAGGGAAAGCCGATATTTGATGCCGAGAATTGTAGATGACCGAGTGGGCCGGTGTAACCGAATCGGCTACCAAGCCGAAGTCATGTAACCGAATGCGCCTCGTCGTCCCTAAGCTTTTCCAACTTGAATATTTTTTACCAATCCTACACTGTCACATCACCTCACCAAATAACTTCACTAAATCTCATTTTTGTAGACAACACTACACTAAAATGTTTTTTTTCTATTTTTTAAATAAATGTTTATTAAACATTTTATTCAACTAAAATAAACATAATTTATTAAAACTATAAAAAATATAAATGCAAACACATATAAATTAAAAATAAAATATATTAAAAAAATAGATAAACAAAAGCAATTCTGAATTCACTTCGAGGTGGGATGTGCATATATTATCTTATTCAACTTTAGCGTCTCTCATTTTTTTATTAAAGTGGAGAGAAAATTTGGAGTGAAATTTGGATGGAGAGGAAAATTGTACATAATATAACCATTGGCTCAAAAAATAAAAACAAAATTTCAATGTCCACGCCCATTGCCTAGAACAAGCATGTACTCAACGGGAAACCCTACCTGTGACCACGACGGCGATGTTCCTGTGTGGGTAATACCTGTGGCCAACGCTAGTTGCGCCCCATCCTCCCTTATATCCTGAATTTTATTTCTTATGGATGAGTTAAGTTTAATGAATCTTTACTTACAATTTGAATTAAATTGTCACACCCATAAATTCCACGTGAGGGGTTTTACCACGAGGCGCGTGACACATGAGGATCTAAATCAAATATCACAATAAACAACCACTACATGATAGGAAAACACGTAAGAAAAGACTTCGATTTACAAATCTTATAACACAACGGAAAAGTTCAAGTAACCTGAAATAACAATCTAACACAGGTTTACAATTGTTTTCAAAAAGCAACCAAAATTATTTTTATGTAAACATGATGCAGTGCGACCCAAAGTGCATCCTACTCTTGCTGCTACCTTAGCGATCTCAGAAAACATGCTAAAACCGGTCAACATATGATGTTGGTGAGTCCACAGGATTAGTATCAAAAGTATTTAGAAAACCGGATTCGCATTTAATACTCATTATGTTAAAATGTCCCGAAAACAATGTTGGTAATTCACACTACTGTTTGTATCATTGTTTGCAATACTGTTTGGTTTACTGTTCGCATTGTTGTTATCTTTATTGTTCGCACCTTGTCTATCTAAGATAGATTGTTGAATATGCAAGTAATATAATAGTACAATGCAATCTTCGTAGTTAGTAATTCGTAGCATGTTTCTCCCCCAACGGAAAACACTGTGAAAAGGGGTCGCGGAACTCACCTTAGATTGTGTTTGTTTGAAAGATAATACCAGGCGTGACATGATAGCGTCCCGACTACTAGAAACCTATCATTAATAACCTATAAGTGTTTGAATGATGATATGTTTTTCCAATAACCCTTGATTGTCCAAATCGTGACTGTTTTGGTCAAAAATTATCTATTAAAAATAATCTTTTTTTCCAAATTAGTTTAAGTGAAGTAGAGTGCTAGTTTGATAAAAACTGAGTGTTATTCTCAGGATAGTGATTAGTTAATATAAATAAGCTATGAATTGATAACTATGCTTGGGATGATGATAAGAAAATTGAGGATGGACAGTTGTATCTTGAGGATGGAACTATCTGTAACAAGTAAAGTAAATGCTAAAAGACAAAGAACAACACTCGATGTACGAGGAAAGCCCTTGATCAGTTGATGATCGCCGGCATAAAACCTCGGGAGGAGTCTAGGCCCTGCCTTGTTTGTTAATATTAAAAATGGGTAAAAATGTTACAACTTTGGATTAATGATGGACGAGTGAGCTAAGATTACAATGAATTGTGCTAAGTGTGTGTGAGTTTTTCTATGAGTAGCAGAGTGTTCGTGTGTTTCAGGTGATAGCAATGTGTCCTCTACGTCATCCATCATTCCCATTTATATAATACAAGGAAGTAAATAATGTATCCCATAATATCCGCTATGTAGTTAAGCTCCTTCAATGTATTCAGGTGAACGTTGGGTAAGTTTCAACTGAATATAGTCGTTGCTTCAGCTGTTTCCTTATTCTTTGTCGGTATTTAAAGAACGACGGTTACATATTTGACTTCATCTTCGAGCTTAGCCTTTGGTTTATATGAGTTACTCTTCAATCTTTGACTGGAAGTTATAATATAGACATTGGAAAGTACTTATGTGCCCATATTTTGACTTAGTTGTACCTGCAATTACATATAAAATGGTAATTCGTTAGTCCATTCTCAGGATGCACACATGTTGAAATATTGCTACATCCTGAAGTCAGCTGGTCCCTTCAGCATTCTGAGGATGCTACATCGGAGATGTGAGCTAAAATCATCCTGAGGATTTTCACCACCAACAGTGACTTTGTATGTTTGTAAAAGTGTTTGATGTTTGACACGACTACACAAGACCCGACATCCCGTTGGTGACCCGTTATGTAACTTTAGTAATCATGAATATGTTTTGCAGATAACAGGTCATGCAATACATATGTAATCATATGATTCTATCCTAGGCAAAGATGCTATGAGCAAAATTAGTCATTTAAGGAAGATGCATAATAACGAACATAACTTAGTTAATGATATACGTTAAATTATATATATAAAAGTCCCCGTTTAACTCCCGTTTATATACGTTTTTGACCTGATACACGAAGAACTGGTACTTATTTGGGTATCTTTATGATTACAAGTCTTAAACGATGTCCCGGAAGCAAACCTGGAGAAAAACGAACGTTTATGTGCGAGAATAGAGGTCTTGTCAAACTGAACGGTCGTTCGGTCAATGTGAACGGTCGTTCACTTGGCCAGATATTTTCTGCAACACTTCTAGAAGCCTACGTCACTGCACTCGAACACTTGTCTGCACACTTGTCAACTGAACAGCTGTTCACTCTTCTCAGAGGCTTTAAAAATAGAGTTTGACCCTTGTATTCAGTATTGGATAATTTTGGGATGACCCTGAGGCGATTTTTGGAACTGTGAAATTGCTGAGAAGCTGGATAACAAGCTCGGAAGGCGATCATGATCCATTACCATCATCCAATCTATCACATTAGGCATTTTATGGTTTGATAATTAAGCTTATATCTTGTTCAAATCAGTTTGTATCAGCCTGAGTATGATGATTATGTATTGTATTTGTAAACCTATAAGTAAAAACAAAAGTTTTTAATAGTAAGAACAATCGTTTGTATGTTAATCACGTTTTGTATGATTTTGGCGTTTTTCATGTTTGAATCTTGATAATCATATTGCAACCATGTTTCATTGTTGTTGGATTTCTGGTTATGTTTGTATGATTTTGATGATTATCGTTTTGTGTTTGTCGGATACATGTTGAAAATCCTTCCGGTTAATCGATCGGTAGTAGACTAGTTAACTTGTTAATGTGTTTACACCATGAAACTAGAAGCGGGTATTGGTTTGGTTAAAGTTAGTCGAATAATGATTAGAAATGCTTACCGGCATGTAAAAAGTTTTAAAAAGCTTAATGGTGTTGTTACTGATCTTTGACACGGTTGTTGATCTTTGTGACTTTTTTTTGGTGAAAATGGCGATCTTAGTAGATTTGTGTTCAAAGTTGGTAAAATGCAATAGTTTGTGATATGCTTTACATTATGCTAGTCTTTGTGGTCGTATTGTGTATTCGGTATTGCTTTCCTTGATTAATGAGGTTAGAAAACTCTTAACAGATGACTAACTTATCTTTAGAAGATTTGCATGAGATTATATCAGCTGCTCGCTAATGAACAATTTTAGGTGGTTAACGTGTGTTATCGTGTTATCTTTCCGTATAGTTGTCATGTTAGGATTCCCGAAAGGGATACTAATTGTCTGAAAATGGGAATTTTGATATCACGCCTGTTTAACATATGTTATATAGTTGACATGCTAGGATTGTTATTATAGTGTCTTATTATATATATTTCTCATTTGGAGTCTTACTTATGTTTCTTCAGTGTTTTAGAATTAATCTAGTTTAAACAACTTCAAACGATCTTTTACTAATAAATCAGGGATAGAGTTTAAGTACTATTGCGTCCGCTCACGTCCATGGATCGATATCTGGTTCTTATCTGATCTTACTACATATATGATAGGGTACACTAGCTCTTTTGTGTGTGTTTTAATGTTAAGGTTCAAACCATTTTTATAAATATTAAAACCAAACGTGTGTATATTCAGTGTAAAATTATGTGTATATCCGCACACATCAAGTTTTTGGCGGCGTTGTTGGGGATGCGACGAGCTATAGGAGCAAACCGAGTCAACCTTTTACCTGTGTACATGCTTGTGGATATTTGTTTGTACTGTGTTGATTCTTTATTTGTTCATTTATTTGCATATCTGATTATTTGTTGAGTTATTTGATTTATCTGTCTGTTGATATATTGGATTGACTTTAGATTGGTTCATTGGTTTGCATATATATTTGTTCATTGTTCTGCTTATAGGATTATTTGATTAATTATCTGTTCATTGGGATGTTGACAGATTTGATTGATTGAATATTGGATTTGTTGGTTTGTTTATAAATTTGATTGATTCATTATTTGATTTATTTGTTCGTATTTGAACTGATTATTGATTTTATTATTTGTGTTGTTTGATTCTTTGATTGTTGATTTCTGTTCATTTTATTGATTTTATTTGCATTTATCTGATTTTTATGAGTATATAGCCTTCCTGTATTTTTGTATTTATTTATGGAATTAATATTTATTTTTCTTTATTTTACTGCTTTTTTGGTTGGTTATCTATTTTGCCTGCTGCAATTGTATCATTCTTTCATTGCAGGTTGATGTCCTCAAACCCCAGGCCCACTGTTGATATTTCTAAGAAGGAGGCACGTCGATTGAGGAGAAGCGAAAGAATTAGACCTCATAAATCGCGTCTTGTTTATGATATTCTTATTTCTACTCCTCCTATAGAGGTCCTAATGAACGAGGCTCCAGTGGATCCGTTTGACCACGAGGGGTCAGAGGCGGAGAGTGAGATCATCATGGCGGATGATGATACCCTGCTTAACGAGAGCAGACGTCCTGGAGGTGGTGGACTTGCATCGAGTATCGTCCGACCCCGAGTTGCGGCAGAGCACTTTGAAATCAAATCTAGTATCGTTAATTGTTGGGTCTGCTGACCTGAAGAAGAACAGATGATTGAAAAGCCAAAATATACTAACGGTTGATCCACATAAATAAAACAGCCTTTACAACATACTCTTCCCAAAAGACTGTTGACCCTAACAACTGATCCACCTAAACAACTGCTATGACAACTGCTGCTACAAAGGACTGCTGGAAAACAACTGATAGAGAACAACTGATGACCAAAGGTCTGATGAAGAACAACTGCTGATCATGTGCTGAAGACTAAAGGTTTTTGGAGCCAACAACACTTAGGCTCCAACAGATGATACAAGACCATCAGAGTTTTCCTCAACAGTAGTTTGTATAGGGCAGATGTTTTATATTGTTATTCTGTTAGAGGTCACTATCTTAGGTGACGTCAGCCTTGGTCACCAGTGGTTTAGATTTGTCTATAAATAGAACAGTGCTTGTACTGTTCTATTGGTCACTCACAACATTCTCTCAGACAAACAATCACAGAGTGATCAGGCTGCGGGGGAGTACTTATAATTGATTGTAATCTTTCAATATAATGAAAGCTTTCGATTAAGAAAACATTTATTCCTTTTGTTTTGATTATAGTTTATCATTCCGCTGCACTTTCCATATATATTCACTTCATTCATTTCTCATTCTACTTTAAACAAATCAAAACAATCAATCTCAGATCCCCACAATTGGTACCAGAGCCTGGTCAATTAAATTCGATCTAATCAATCAATTTAATATTAATAGACCAGCTCACAATTATTGATATCGTTTGTTTGTCGGATTGAAAACAGAGTAATAGTTTATTTTCGATTCAACCGCTTATAAACAGACCTTGTTTTGGAAAAATCAGAGAATGGCTTCAATCAATCACGATCCACACAACACTGGCACGAACAACAAGCCACCGATGCTTGTCAGATCTGAATACAATATCTTGCAACGTCGGATGAGCCATGTTCTAGCTCAACAGAACACTGGGTGTCGGAAGTCGGTTATCTTCGGACCACATGTTCCGATGGTGCGGAGTACCGAAGATCCCAAGGTTCAGGAGCCTAAGAAACTTGAAAACTACTCCGACCAGGATTTTCAGAAAATTGAGTTAGATGCTAAGGCCTTCAGTATTGTGGCCATGGCTCTACCCAATGACATATATGCTGGGATGTTACATTGTGCAAAGGAGTTGTGTGATGCACTGAAAGAACAATTTGGTGGGACTGAAGAGGTTATTGAAAACAATCATGAAATACTTAACCAACAATATGAAACATTCAGTCATGTTAAGGGAGAGTCATTAATTCAATAATTTGAGAGGTTTAACTGTCTCATTAGTGAACTAAAACTGGTTGGTCTAACTTACCCTCATTCAACCTTGAACCATAGGTTTTTAAGATCATTACCAGATAAATGGGACTCTATTGCTATAGTTATGAGAAACTCAATTAGATTCAAGGACCTATCACTGACCCAGCTTCATGGTAAGCTTTTGACCTATGAGAGAGAGCTTAACCAGAAAAAGAAGCTCCAGCACTCTGGAAAAGTGTCTGATGATTATGTATTTGGTAATACAGCACTTTTGGGTCATGATGAGGTGCCTAAAAATACTAAGGATCAGAGTTATGATCATTTCATTGACATAACTTCAGGTTTTAACTCTGATTCTTATTCACCAAACTATGTTTTTACAACAAGTGGTGGTGATATCCAGGCATCTGATTACATATCCTTTGAGTATGATGATCTAAAATACTTTGACCCTGATGATTTGGAAGAAATGGACATTATGCACCAATTGGCCCTTCTTAGTGTAAGAACTAACAATTTTTACAAGAAAACTAGGAGAAGGTTTCCAGGGTTAACTAGCAGATCAAAGGTGGGGTTGGATAAATCAAAGATAAAGTGTTATAAATGTCATAGATTTGGTCATTTTACTAGAGAATGTAGGAGTCAACATGGTACACCTATAATTACCTACCCAAATCAAAGGCCTCAGACCAACACTTATCAAAATTCCTATAATACCCCTGGACCCAATGTGCAAAACACTGCTCATTTTGCACAGTCCTCAAACACTGTTCCTGTCCAGTTTGTCCAAACCACTGTTCCATAGATCCACTATGTGCAAACACCTGTTGCTCAGGCACCTGTGCCAATGACTGCTGCTTCATCCTCTGCTCCTGCAAAGACCAATCAACAGAGTTTCTTCACACAAGGCTTTGTTGATTGGAGCAGTCTACCAGATGAGTTAACAAATGAAAATTTTGCATTAGTTGCCAAAGCTGAAAATGAACCAGAAAATTTTTGTTTCATGGCTAGGGTAGAAGAAGTTGAATTTGAGGAGGTGGTGACTGAATCTATAGTTGTGACTGATGATGTTGTTGATGAAGTAGTTGCAGGTGAAAAACCTGAAGAAGAGGTTGTGAATCTCTCAGATCCCTAGGGTGCATCTGATGACTGTGAGTGCAAGTGTGATTGTGCATTGATGGCTGCTGCTAAGGTATCTCCTCAAATTCTTAAGGATTTATGTTCTGACAAATGTGTAATAGCATTTGCTAACATCAAAGAGGTGAATGAAAACCTTAGAAAGAAAATTTTAGATGATGAAGCTAAATTTGGGAAACTTTCAAAAGAGTTAAAAACAAATTCAACTAAAAAAGAATTTGAAATAAGCAGCTTAAAACATGAAGCAACCATAACCAAAGACCAGCTCCAAACTATGTTAACTAAATATCAGAGTTACAAAAGTGAGCTTGAGTCTACCCAAGTTGAATGCTAGAAATCGGTGGAATCATGTAGAGGTGTTGAAATGCTACTCAACAAACAAACCAAAAGTCATGTGAAGTTTGGTTTTGGTTTTGAAACCACTACTCCAGCTTTTGAAAACACTGACAAAAGGGATCAAAAGTTAGTTGAGGTAGTACTAACAAATTTGTGGTACTCTTGAGAACTTTAAACCAGTTGATTTCAAAACTCCTGAGGGGAAGACAGCACCACAGGAAAAGATCATTCCCTTGAAAAACCCTCCAGCAGATGCTCAAACATCTGTTGAAAGGAAGGTTGAAAAAGGGAAAAAGAAAGAAAAGTCTGTCCACTTGTTCTATGATTTTTGTGAAACGAAGAATCATGTTACTAAAAACTGTTTTCTTCTAAAAGCATATGATATAAACAAAGGAACAAGTGCATGTGATTCCAAGGCCACATGTTAAATATGTGGTAAAAAGAATCATAAAACCAAAGACTGTCTGTATCTCAAAAATTTTGATGTCAAAATACAAGAGTACAAGGCTAAAACTCTTGCAAGACAGGTGGTGAGTACTTCAAAAGGAAAGCCCAAACAGACTTTCACACCAGTCCAAACATCTGTTACCAAAAGTCTTCAAACATCTGCTCCCAGGGATGTCCAAGTAACAGATTCTCCACCCACAAGCAAGTACCCAAGAGGATATGGACAACCACCATGTCATAATCTGTCACATGTTTATGAGGAACCAAAAAGACCCTTTAAACCAAGAGTGAACAGAATCCCTATGGGTATTATCATCTGTCTGGAAGTGATCAAACAACTGTTGCCCCAAGTGTTGACATTCAAACACTTGCAAATGGTCAGCAGCAGTTGTTGAACTTGATTCAAAAACTAGTTCAAACCATTGATCACCTTTCAAAACTTGAGTCTGAAAAGTGTGAGGACCCATCCAAAGCCAACTTGGCTTTGGACACTCACCAAAACTAATTCATTACTGCTGTGTAGGGAGCTTCTGCTTGTTTAGATAGTCTTTGGTATGTAGATAGCGGAGGCTCCAGGCACATGACAGGATGTAGAGCCCTTCTTCTTGACTTCTTAGGTCATGGAGGGGGTGATATATCCTTTGGTAATGATTCAAAAGGTAAGGTGTTGGGTTCAGGGACTATTCAGGCTAGGAAACTCAAGTTTGAAAATGTCAATCTTATTGATAATCTTAAATTTAATCTTCTTAGTGTTTCACAAATGAGTGACAAAGGTTATCGCTCATTCTTCACTAAGAAAACCTGTAAGATTATTGGGCCAGAAGTGGTGAAAAAGATTGATACCATCATTGCTGAGAGCAAAGCACAACTTGTTGCTCATAGGAGTGGCAATGTGTATGTAGTTGATATATTGAAGGACAATCCTATGGCAAATGTCTGTTTGTTTTCTGCTGCCTCCACAAAGGAAACAAAATTGTGGCATAGGAGACTGGGTCATACCAACCTTCAAACTATCAACTCACTCTCCAAACAAAGCCTTGCCAGAGGTTTACCATCAAAAGAATTCAAATGTGATGAGCATTGTGTTTCCTGTTTAAAAGGAAAACAACATAAAAGCTCTTACAAATCCATTGATGAGTCCCAAACAAGTCAATGTCTACAATTGTTGCACATGGACTTGTTTGGCCCAGTTAAAATCATGAGTATAAGAAGAAAAAGATTTTGTCTTGTCATAGTTGATGATTTTTCTAGGTTTACATGGACTTACTTTTTACACTCTAAGGATGAGACTGCAGGTATCTTGAAGGACTTTGTCACCAAAGTTGAAAAACAATATGACTTGCCAGTAAAAGTCTTTAGAAGTGACAATGGAACAGAGTTTAAAAATAAGGAGTTGGATGACTTCTGTGTGTCAAAAGGGATTGTGAGGCAGTACAACATCTCAAAAACACCAGAGCAAAATGGGGTGGTTGAGAGGAAAAATAGAACTCTTATTGAAGCTGCAAGAACCATGCTAGCAGATTCTGGTTTGCCACTGTCCTTTTGGGCAGAAGCTGTAAACACTGCTTGCTATGTTCAAAACAGAGTTTTGATCAACCCAAGACATCAAAAGACAGCTTATGAAATTTTGTTCAAAATCAAACCATTAATCTCATTTTTCAAAATCTTTGGTTGCTCATGTTTCATTTTAAATCTCAAAGATTCCATTTCAAAATTTGCAGCCAAAGTAGATTGTGGATACTTTCTGGGATATTCTTCTACTGCCAAGGCCTATAAAGTGTTTAACACAAGGACCAGGACAATAGAAGAAACTCTGAATGTCAAGTTCAATGAACTTTCATCCTTAAATATCCCAGCAAATCCTGCTGAGTTGTTTGATCTAGATAAATTCAAATTTGAAGATATCACTGTTAAAACTAACAATGCAGGTACTCCACAATCTCCATAGCAAGATTACAGGACAGATGTTGTGATCCCAAGTCACTATAAAATCTATTTTGAATCAGAGGAAGCAGTTGTTCAAAACAACTGTCAAAACTTTGTCACAGCTGAGTCAGCCACTGTTGGCCAGTTTTACCCTCAAACCACTGCTTCACCCTTCACATCCACTGCTCAATCATCTGTTGACAAAGGTCAAACATCTGTTGACAAAAGTCAGTCCAGTTTTGCACCACTTGGACCCATTCCCCCACTTCCATTTCAAACATCTGATGGCACTACAGAAGTGCAAACAGATGTTACACCAACAGAGTCACCAAACCTCTTTCCTTCACCACAAAATGCCATCATACCATATCAGGGAGATCTAATCTACCTAAGAGCTCATCCACCAGACCAAATCATTGGAAACATCAGAGAGGGCGTGCTAACAAGAAGCCAATCCTCAAATATCTGTCTTTTTGCAGGTTTTCTATCTCTCACACAACCTGTCAAGTACCAAGAGGCACTAAAAGACAGCAGTTGGGTGGAAGCTATGCAAGAAGAGCTCCTTCAGTTTAAAAGACAACTAGTATGGGAACTTGTACCACTGCCTAAGGATGTTTGTCCAATAGGCACAAAGTGGGTCTTCAAAAACAAAACTGATGAAAGGGGTATAGTTGTCAAGAATAAAGCTAGGCTTGTGGTTCAAGGCTTCAGACAAGAAGAAGGAATAGACTATGATGAAACCTTTGCTCCTGTGGCAAGGTTAGAAGGTATCAGACTCTTTCTAGCCTTTGATGTCAACCACAACATCGAGGTGTATCAGATGGATATCAAATGTGCCGTCCTATATGGCAAAATTCAGGAGGAGATCTATGTATGTCAACCACCTGGTTTTGAAGACACATTCCATCCTGATCATGTCTACAAGCTTAATAAAGCTTTGTATGGACTCAAGCAAGCACCTAGGGCTTGGTATGAAACTCTTTCCACCTTTCTCTTATCCATTGGTTTCATAAGAGGTAAGATTGATAAAACCTTATTTTTGAAATGGAAAGGGAAGGATTTAATGATTGTACAAATATATGTGGATGACATCATTTTTGGATCCACATGTAACCAAATGTGTGAAGAGTATAGGGAACTCATGACAGCAGAGTTTGAAATGAGCGATATGGGTGAACTTCAGTGTTTCCTTTGTCTCCAAGTGAAGCAACTGCAAAATGGCACATTCATTCATCAAAATAAATATGTTAAAAATTTGTTAACTAGATTTGCGATGATTGTAAGCCATGTAGTACACCCATGAGTACAGTCAAGCTACTCACTATTGATGACAAGGATGAACTGGTTGACCAAACACATTACAGATGCATGATTGGGTCTTTATTGTACTTAACTGCATCTAGGCCAGACATTATGTTCGCAACTTGTGTTTGTGCAAGATCCCAGGCTTCACCCAGAAAGTCAAACCTTATTGCTGTGAAAAGGATATTCAGATACCTAAAAGGTGCTCCCACACTTGGTATCTGGTATCCTGCTAATGGAAACATTGAGCTTTCAGGTTATTCAGATAGTGATTTTGCTGGCTGCCACACCACAAGGAAGTCTACATCAGGAGGGTGCCGGTTTCTAGGGAATGCCTTAGTCTCTTGGCAAAGCAAAAAGCAAGCAGCTGTTTCCACCTCAATAGCTGAGGCTGAATACATTACTGCTGCAAGCTGTATAGCTCAACTCATGTGGCCTCAAAATCAATTGCTGGATTTTGGGATAACTGCACTAAAGACTCCACTCATGTTGGACAGTCAAGCTGCTGAAAATATCATCAAGAATCCAGTTTCTCACTCAACCACCAAACACATAGACATCAGACATCATTTTGTCAGAGATAGCTATGAAAAAAGGTTTGATTTCTCTGCACCATGTTCCCACAGAGGATCAGTTGGCAAATGTGATGACAAAAGCTTTAGACACATCTACCTTTATAAATCTGATTTCTAGAATTGGTATGTTAAACATGGAATAAACAAAATAAATGTTTTAATAAAAGCATTAAAATGTTTCAGAAAATCAAAATCCATCCTTAAAAATAGCTTTTTGGTTGAAAAATTTGTTAAGGATAAAACAACCACTGTTTCATCCATTCTATCCACTGTTTAGTTGAAAAATCTGTTTCAAACATCTGATCAGATAAAACAACTATTGCTTGGTTGAAAAATCTGTTTCAAACCTCTGATCAGATAAAACAACTGTTTTATTATCTATATATATATATATACATATATACATATATCTATCTAGATTTAAAAAAAATTCAAGTGCTGATAGCATCAGCACTTTGGTAAATCAACAGCTATTTGCATCAGATCTTTGGCAACAGCTGTACACCACCAGATGTTTAACCATCAGATGTTTGCCACGTCTGCTCCTACAAGTAGAGTTTTGGCCACATCAGCGGTTTCACCAGAGCCTATAAAACCCTGTTGTATTCAAAATACTGAAACCACATTCTTCATTCTCAAACCCTTACTCTAATTCCACTCACTCTCACACTCGGAATCCATTACAATGGATCTTCAAGCTAAAGCCACCCACAATTACCTCCCATATATAGTAAAAATAGATGACAACACTCCATTCCATTCCACCATCGACATCATCTTACAATCC
The DNA here is from genome assembly GCA_028751855.1 of Ambrosia trifida. Classification (NCBI taxonomy): domain Eukaryota; kingdom Viridiplantae; phylum Streptophyta; class Magnoliopsida; order Asterales; family Asteraceae; genus Ambrosia; species Ambrosia trifida. Next base: position 83,231,532 of record CM054129.1, on the reverse strand, counting down.
AAATACCTGACAATCCTAACCGCTGACGCCCCTATCTATCTTGATACCCTCCAAGAATTCTGGTTGAATGCTGAGTTTCTTCTTCAAGACAAAAAGACTACTTCCATTATCTCAAAAATTGGAGAGACAAGTATCGTCATTACCCTTAACTCATATCCACAACCTTCATACTCAATTACCTGTTAGGTAAAGACTCTTTCCCTAAGGCAGAGCTTTACACAGAATTTCAGGAAAGAGGTTATGATGCATAGATGACTGGGTCGACACTTTTCAAAAAGTTTTTCCCACCAGTTATGAAAATTTTCTTTTATACCATCCTTCTCTATGTCTCTGCTAAGTCCACTTCCTTTAATGAAATCCCATTGAGGATTCAGTACTTGGGCTATGCTATGTTGTCAGATTCTGACTTTAATTTATCCCAGAGACTGTTTATGGACTTAGTGTCAAATGTGAAAGCCATAAAGTCTGGGTCTAATAATGCTTTTTTGATTTACCCAAGAAATTTGAGTGTAATCCTTCAAAAGGTTTTACATGAAAAAGATTTTAAAAAGGGTGAGTCTATTCAAATGAAGAGTCTAACTGATGAAACTTTCACAAGAATGCTGGGTTCAACCACCCAAGAAAAGGTATCAAAAGTGTCAAAAGTTTCCAAAACACAAACAAAGAGGACTAAGACAACAACTGTTGTCCAAACCTCTATTGTTGAGCCCACTGCTCCTGGTGATCATGGCACTACATCCAATGCTGTGAAACCCACACCAGCCACTTCCAAAAGAAAACGTCCATCCACAAAAACCACCACTCAACCAAAAAGGGGACTTCTAGAAGATGAGATACCAGAAGATAACCCTGTTGCAACACAATAGCAACAAGAAACCACTGCTGTTACTTCCTCACAACAGTTGGTGATATCTCATCCTGACCAAACTCCTCATGCATCCTCACAAAAGGATCATGTTGTAAGCCAAAGGGAAACACATCATGATACATTTGAGTCACTTGGCCATATGTTCACAAGCCCCTCTCCCAGAGCTAATTCTCTTTTTACTCCTCCACCTTCACCAACACAACATGTTCCACAAACCATGCAACCTCTGTTTGAGGCTATTGAGAAAACTCAGGAAAATCCCAGTTCGTCTCTTTCACCTATTAATAAGAGTATACCACCACAAGTTACTGGGACTGAGGAAATTCAGTCAGCCATCCCACAAGCATAAGAGGAGGTTACACCCCTAGAGTTCAATGAAACTCTAGGTAAGTTTTCAAGTGGAGCAGCCACTACTGATGTAGAGACCATTGTCTCACAACAGGACAGTGGTTACTTAACTAAGACTCCCTTGAAGGCAACAACTGATGAGGCCACTATAGTGTCCCCAAAATCAGTTGGAAGTCCCCAGAACCAAGAAAAAAGGGCATCTGGTTCTCATCCCTTGGACTCATCTCCTCGGACTGAACCAATTACAACTACCACTGGTAGGAATTCAGATGATCCTATTAACTTAGGTGATGAGTAAAAATACCAAGAATTGACGGCCAAAGTACAGTCCATTGAAACCTCTATTAATGATATCAAATCCGATGTCAAGTCAATATTGGAATCATTGGCTACTCTCACCAAGAGTTAACCATCCAAAGCTGATATTGCTAGTGAGCTATGGAAATCTGTTTCTCCCATCATCATAGCTCACAGAAAACTAGCAGATCAGACTCATGAAACCTACATGCAGACTTTCAGGCCATTAAAGACCATCTGCTGAAGACCACTGGCTCTGCCCCTACCACTATTCTCAGAGATGAAGATGATGATGACTTCACAACTGATGATGCCAAAAAGGGGGAGAGTGGCAGAGATAGATTGCCAAAGCCAGATCCCTTTGGTTGTCCACCTTCACAAAAAGGTCAATCAAAGTCTGCCAACAAACCAGGGTCTACCCAAACAGCACCACAACAATCCAAGGTTCAAACCAGCAAAGCTAAAGAAGTGGACAACTCTGCTAATGAAGAAGCTGAAAAAGCTACTGAAGATAAGCAAAAGAGGCTAACACTTTGGAAGTCAAGGCAGAGGCTTTGATACAAAAGAATAGGGAACAACAGCAGGAAGTTGAAGATGTGGGTTCCTCTAAAAGGAAGAAAATGCCTGCCAAACATATCAGAAAACCACCATCTAAATTGGCTGTTAAAACCACTTCTATTAAAACCGCTGCTGCCACCCAAACCACTAATACCACCACAACATCTGAACCTATCACAACAGCCACCAAACCAATCACTAAGCCTACAACCACATCACCACCTAAATCCCAAACATTTGCTGGTCCTACAAAAGTGCCAACAGATGTTAACACCACTACTGCTTCTACACCACCATCACCAAAAATCTTGTACAAAAGGAAGAGGAAATCTTCCTTTGTTGTACAGGATGAAAACATTCACACATCACCACCTACCACTTCAACCACACAATCTACCCCTATATCTGCCATTCCACTTTCATCACTCTCACCACACACCTCACAATTCACATCCCATAGACCACCACCAACCATCACACCATTGGCTGTTCAGTATCCCCTTGAACTTGATCTACTCAAGGGGGAAATGCAATCCTTCTATAATGATGAACAACCATATGAAAGATCTTTCCCTTCTCTTCCACATTTTCCTGTTCCCCTAAACATAGACACATACCTAAAATACAAGGCTGAACAGGCAGATGCCATCATAAAAGAGAAATCCAAAGGGAAAGATGACAGGACTGCTCAGGGCATCCATTCAGCAGAGCTTAGCAAATTGAGAAGGATTGAAGACTTTTCAAAGACCCTGAGCAACTCCATGTCTACCATGCCTCTCAGCAGTGACATGGAAAGGGAGGATAGGGAATCACTTCTTGAACAGATCTTGGCAATTATGCCTTATAAAGCAAACAGGAAACAGTTTGCAGGCTGGACAACTCATGCTCTCAGAGAAGAACTCTTAAGAATTGAAGAGATGGCCAAGAATCCCCCAGCTAAGGTCTCTGCCCCTGATTTCAGTAAAGGCAGAGATCCAGTCAGAGCATTAAAATTCAAGAGAATGAGACAAGAAATTGTGGCTGCTGACTATAGGGAGATGAAGTCTGTTGCAAGGTGGTCTGAGCTGAGGTTGGTTGAACCCTACAAGAAACTGGAAGAAAACAGGAAGAAAGACCCTAACCTGCCCAGAAAACCTGTCTACTCTGATGAACCACTGATGAAGAGACCTCAACAGGCTTTTACATTAGACATCCTACTTGATACTTCTGATCTATCAGCTGCTGCTAGAAGACAATTCAAGAAAAAGAAAGAAATGTCTGAAGAAGATCAGAAGAAGTTTACTGTTACTTATATAAAGGAGGGCCTCTTCAATCAAGTGCACTTTTTCTCAGATCCCATTACTAAAAAGCTCAGAGAACTCATTGGGAGACCTCCATCACCAAACTCATCCAGACTAAAGGTGCATCTCAGCAAATCCTCTGACTCAAAAATTCTAAAATGGAAGGTCAACAAAGACACCCATGAATTGACTTTGCTCTGGTCAGATGGAGAAGCTCAAAAGCTAAGCATGGATGATGCATATAGTCTATGTGCAGATGACCTCTAAACACTGCTGAACCTTGAGCTTGAAAGAGATGCAGAAGACCTCTACTCTTTGAACTTTCAGTTACAATTCAAAGGTCAAATCAGAGAAAGTCTAATGAGGAATAAAGATCAAGAATAAAGTCTAGTTTTGGCATCATCTGTTCTAGGGGGAGATTGTTGGGTCTGCTGACCTGAAGAAGAACAGATGATTGAAAAGCCAAAATATACTAACAGTTGATCCACATAAATAAACAGCCTTTACAACATACTCTTCCCAAAAGGTTGTTGACCCTAACAACTGATCCACCCAAACAACTGCTATGACAATTGCTGCTACAAAGGACTGCTGGAAAACAACTAATAGAGAACAACTGATGACCAAAGGTCTGATGAAGAACAACTGCTGATCAAGTGCTGAAGACTAAAGGTCTGTTGGAGCCAACAGCACTTAGGCTCCAACAGATGATACAAGACCATCAGAGTTTTCCTCAACAGCACTTAGGGCAGATGTTTTATGTTGTTATTCTGATAGAGGTCACTATCTTAGGTGACGTCAGCCTTGGTCACCAGTGGTTTAGATTTGTCTATAAATAGAACAGTTCTTGTACTATTCTATTGGTCACTCACAACATTCTCTCAGACAAACAATCACAGAGTGATCAGGCTGAGGTGGAGTACTTGTAATTAATTGTAATCTTTCAATATAATGAAAGCTTTCAATTAAAAACACATTTATTCCTTTTGTTTTGATTATAGTTTATCATTCCGCTGCACTTTCCATATATATTCACTTCATTCATTTCTCATTCTACTTTAAACAAATCAAAACAATCAATCTCAGATCCTAACATTAATATGATACAAAACTCAGTGCAATTCAGTGGACTGGCGCACGGGGATCCAGGCCGGTACATTGCTGCTTTCCTTGAGGTGTTAGTGACCTTTAGGATGACGAGTGTCTCAGGAGATTGTATTCGTTTAAGACTCTTCCAATTTTAATTGCAGGACAAATCCTGGACTTAGCTTCTGTCACAACCCGCAGGATCGATAACGACATGGGCGGAGTTGTCTCAGCAATTCTTGCAGTAGTACTTTCCTCCGGAGAAAACCCAGAAATTGAGCAACCACATCATGACCTTTCGGTAGGATGACAGGGATCATTATACACAGTGTGGGAGATATTTAAAGACCTACTCTTGAGTGTCCGGCACCACGGTCTTCCGAAAAGGTAGTTGGTTCTAACTTTCTATCAGGGACTTGGGTACGATTTATAGGAATGCTTAGACATCTATGCTGGGGAGACTGGGAACTAAGACCCCGAACGAGGCATGGCAGATCATTGAGAAAGCGTCTCTAAAATCGAAGTCCCGACAGTGACAGATCAAGATCTTCGTCCTCCCTTTCCAGTGTTCATGCTGTGGATAATTACACGGCTATTTCTGCATAGATTGAGGCCTTGTCTTCGAGATTCCACAAATCTTAGCAGAATGAATCGCAGGCCCAATGTTTGTGTGATCAATGCGGGGTGTCTCATGAGGTAGGCTCGTGTGCTCAGGTTGTTATGTATACACACCACGAGGAGGCGGACTACATGGGTAATCAAATCAGCGCCAAAACAACCCCTAGAGCAGCACATATAATCAGGGTTGGAGAAATCACCCAAACTTTGGGTGGAAATCTAGTTCCTCTAACCAGAACCCGCTCGGATATCAGCAGAGACCCCGTGCACCACAACAGTCCCATCAGTCCTAAAACCCACCTTTCTAATCTCATGGTCAGTCACACCAGCCTCGACCCAATCAGTAACAAAACTAGGGCGCTGGGAGCAGTTCCCGGCAGCACGCCTAACAAGGTACATTGAAGCTGGAGGAAATGATGTCATAACTTCTAAGCAACTCCACCAGCACTAATCAGATTGCTGAGAAGCATTACTAGCAGCATGAGGAACGATTCAGCACCCAAGAGGGCGAGATGATGAGTCAGAAGGCATCTATGCAGACCCCAGGGTGGTCTTCCAAGTAACACTGAGCCAAATCCGAGGGAGCATGTAAATGCCATTATGCCTGTTTAGTAAAAAATTACTTGCTAGAAATAATCTTATTTTCCAAATTTGTAAATGTGAGGTAGGGTGCTAAAAGTGTTGAAAAATGTTATGTGCTTAGTGTTATTTTCAAGATGTTACTTTATAGTTATAAAGAAACGATATTATGACAACTATTTTTAGGATGGCAAAGATATGGTTTAGGATGGACAATTATATCCTGAGGATGTAACTGTTTGTCAGAATTATGAAATAAGCAATGATAGGTGATTGTATATGTAATGCAATTAAAGAATGACACTCGATGTACGGGGAAAGCCCTTGATCAATTGATGATCGCTGGCACAAAACCTCGGGAGGAGTCTAAGCCCCTACCTTTTTTGTTTATATTAAAAAGGTAAAAGGTGTTACAACTTTGGAAGTATGATGAACGATCTATGATTACAATGATTGTGTAGTGTTGTGTGTGTGTGTAGAGAGAGTATTAGGTGCTTGATAATGTGTAAGTGTGTTCCAAAGTGTCATATTTTTGTTCATCATACCCCTATATATAGTTTACATGATAATAAATAGAGGATCCCACAATATCTGTTGTCTTCAATGATCTTGTGGACTGTTTCAGATGGTAATTGAGGATGTTTCAACTGAAATGGACGTTGGATAGCAGTTTCCACCGTTTTCGCCTAGCATTCATTATTTTGGCGGTTACACTTTGACTCGCTCTTTAAGTTTATACGTGTATTCCTCTTGCATCCTAAAATTCATTGACATGGCAACACTTTATAGCCGTCGGAGAGGAGTTACAAGTCTTACTCATTCATTGATTGTACCTGCAAAAATATTAAAACAAGATAATTCGTTAGTCTATCCTCGGGATGCACATATATCAGAATGTTGTTACATCCTGAAGTCTGCTTAGTCCTTCACCATCCTGAGGATGTCACATAGAATATTTAAGGTAAATCCATCCTGAGGATTTCACCACCAACAATGACGAGGAGTTGTAAAACCAAGGGACCTGACACATCAGGCTCACCATCGATCACTGAGACGGTCCTAACCGAGGCTTTAGACGAGGTGCACACTAGGCAAGTCCCAGCAAGTACAGCACAGCTCCTGAAGCCAGTCACAGATTACACTCCTCCAGTTCCATACCCGCGCAGGTTGAGAAAGCAGAAGGATGAGGCCCAATATGGTATGTTTCATGAATTGTTTAAACGGTTACACATAAATATGCCATTTATGGAAGCCTTGGCTCAGTGCCTAAGTATGTAAAGTACTTGAAAGACATCCTCACCAACAAGCGAAAAATTGAGGACCTGTCATGTGTTCTATTGGGAGATCATGGCAGCTTCACTATCCCTTGTCTAATAGCAATATGCCTGTCAGCAATGCATTGGCAGACTTGGGTGCAAGCATCAACCTTATGCCATATAAGGTTTTTGAGAAGTTGGATCTAGGTGAGCCTTCACCCACCAGGATGAGCATTCGACTTGCAGATCCATCGATCAAATACCCGCGGGGATTCGTTGAGAACTGGCTTGTCAAGATTGCCATATTCGTGTTCCCCGTGGGCTTTGTCATCCGAGATATGGATGAGGATTCAAAGGTGCCCCTGATTCTCCGGCGTCCTTTCCTTAACATGGCTAGGATGATTGTTAATGTGGCTACGGGCCAAATCACCCTCTGAGTCAATGATAAGCATGTGACTTTTGATATTCAGAGGTCAATGCGTCATCCTGAGTGTCAGGATGACACACTATACTATCTTGATATAGTAGACACGTGTGTCAGCTCTCACTTTCAGGGCATAGTTGAGGAGAAAGTTTTGGACACACATCTATTGTGTGGGGACCTGGTTGGCATTATGAAGGAGGGCCACAGAGTTGAGCAACCGGTCTATCAGATCGGTGATGATGGTTCCCAGAGTCCGAAACGTTTTGTTTCCATCGTTTGCCGGTTATTATTTTATCTTCGTTGGCTGCAGAGGAGAAAAGCGAGTTGCTCAAAGTGCTGAAACTTCATAAATGGGGAATTGCCGGGAAGATCATGTACATCAAGGGAATCAATCCCTCATTCTGTACTTATAAAATATTTGTGGAGGATGTCCATAAGCCGTATGCGCAGCAGTAGAGGCATCTGAACCCAAACATGCAGGAAGTTGTAAAATCTGAGGTCATTAAGTTGTTAGATGCAGGATTGATATATCCGATCTCAGATTCTGTGTGGGCAAGTCATGTACACGTCGTGCCCAAGATATAAGTGGTTCGGTCTCGTTGACCTACGTCCACTATCAAAATACGATCTTTATTACTCGAAAGGTTACAAGTGTAAAGGAAGAATACAAGTAAGAGATACAAGTGTGTGTTTGTGATTGGAGAAATCTTCAACCTCATAAAAGGTGTAGAAGTCTCCTTTTTACAAAGGTCGTGTGGGCCGGGTGCCTGTGGCCCACTCCAGGAGCTTTGGGCTTGGGCCCAAGGATTGGGCCTGCCTTCTAGACGCCCATTCGGTTGGATTTGGATTCATGGTAGGATAAAGTACACCAGCCAAGAACGATACCTTGTGATTGGTCCACGTGGTGCCTCGTGATTGGTCGTCAGGGACGGCGCCCTGCCGCTGGTATACGTGGCGCATCGTGGTGGACTGTAGAGGCATCGTTTTGTTCCTGGTGATAAAGGGTGTCAGGCTGCAAACATCTTGTGGAAGATAAGCTGAGGTGACATCTAACACCTGGGAGGGAGTGCAGCAAGTGGTACTTCAGGGGAGCTGAACCTTCCTGCCGCCCGCTGTTATATTCCGCCGCCCGTTGTCATATTCCGCAGGCAGCAATTGCCAGAAGCAACTGGATTATCATCCTCATATGTATGAAGCATGAATCCCGCGGAGGTGTGTTGTGATCTTGAATGGCCAATCCTTCGCGGGTGTATTTATAATGGCAAAGTTTGTGGGGGTAGGGTGCGCCTATGCGCGAAAGTTGGTACCATACCCCTTCAATTTCCTTGATGGTTTCTCGGGTTACTTTCAAATGCTTATCAATCCTAAGGACCAGGATAAGATGACCTTTACCTGCCCTTTTGGCACATTCGCCTTCAGGCGTATGTAGTTTGGGTTGTGTAATGCACTGGCGACATTCCAGCGTTGCATGGTCGAGATATTTTATGACATGATTGAGGACTCCATAGAAATATTCATGGATGATTTCTCTATTTTCAGGAGTTCCTTCGATCATTCTCTGAAAAATCTTGAGCTGATGTTAAAGAGGTACGAGGAGACCAATCTTGTGCTCAACTGGGGAAAATGCCACTTCATGGTGAAGGAAGGAGTAGTCCTAGGGCACAAGGTCACCCAAGCAGGGTTGGAGGTTGATCCAGCAAAAGTGGACATCATTTCTCGACGCCCACCCCCACCTCAGTGAGAGCGATCCATAGTTTCCTGGGTCATGCTGGGTTTTACAGACGATTCATAAAAGATTTTTCAAAAATCGCCCGTCCCATGACCAGGTTGTTAGAGAAGGATGTACCATTTGTGTTTAGTGCAAAGTGTTTGAAGGCATTTGGCCTTCTTAAGAGTTTGCTTGTTCAGGCCCCTATTTTAGTGGCGCCTGACTCGGCGTTGCCAAGCGAGGTCATGTGTGATGCGAGTGATTTCGCTATAGGGGCGGTCTTGGGACAGCGGATGGACAAGCACTTCCACCCGATCTACTACGCCAGTAAGACTCTGCATGATGCTCAGGAGCATTACATAATCATAGAGAAGGAGCTTCTAGGTGTAGTATTTGCATTAGATAAGTTCAGATCATATTTAGTGTTATCGAAGACCATTGTGTACATGGACTAAACAGCGATCAGATACCTATTCAGCAAGCAGGACGTGAAACTGTGCCTGATCAGGTGGATTCTGTTGCTGCAGGAGTTCGACATTGAGCTTCAGGGCAAGAAGGGTGCCCTGAATGTTGCTTCTTATCATCTCTCTCGACTTAAGCACGGAGATTCTAAGGACTCAGTGTGGGAGACCATAAATGACAACTTCCCATACGAGTTTTTAATGAGTGTTGAGTCTCTTTTTGATCTATCGCCATGGTTTGCGGATTTTGCGAACTACCTTGCCTGCGGGATCATTATCAAAGGATTATCGCATCAGCAAAAGAGGAAATTCTTCGCAGACCTCAAGCATTATTTTTGGGATGACCCATTTGTAACCTTATGTATTTTCTCCAATTTTATATTAATTAAATTCCTATTTTAACCCATCTTGTACATTTTTTTTAATGATAATAATATACATTGTTTTTAGATTTGAAAATTTTATGGAGATTCAAAAATTTATTTTATAAAACATAGTAAACATAAAAAAAAAAAAAATTATCAACTCCAAACCCATACTCACAATATAACACAAACCAAACCTCACCCGCTATGAATTGAATCCTCTACTGGGTCAGACCCGACCCATCATGCACACCACAACCAATTTCCAAGTTATACATCTAATATATGTAAATTACTCAATTTCTTTGTATCCAATCCACCAGACATGTCGTTTAATATGGTCTAACTTTCCAAAGTCGTTAAACGCGTCAATTATACACTAATTGACAGACAATTTAAATCTTTCAACCATTTTTATTACTTTCTAAAAGAACCGATTTAAATGACCACTAATTCCGGACAAATTATCAAAATTGAAACCACTATATAACCCATACCTTAGTCGTGATCAAAAGCCGTCTCATATTAGTATCAAACACCCACTATAACTCGTTCACTTGAAGCATTCGTTCCCTGGTTTTACCTTTCAATTTCTGCCAATATACAAACTCTGACCGCATCACCTCATGTCCACCTTTCCGGATTCGTTTTTTTTCTCCATCCCACCAGCTTACGCCCACCGCCGCGAGTTCAAGCATCACCGCCTTCCACCATACACCATCCACCTTTGCACCCGACCATCTCCGCCGAACACCGAAAATCATCCAGTTCTAACACCCACATAAACCCACCAATCGTTAACCATCACCCATTGCTCGGTCGAAACATCACCTCCGAACATTACTATACAACAACTCGTGGATCACCTTTGGAAGCCATTTTTTTGGGCTGTTCGCACCGTCACTATAATAACTTATAGGTTCGCCTCCCTGCTCTAGTTCGGACCGCCAAGCTCCAACTTTAGTGATTTTCCTATCGACTTGTTCCTCTAACGCCGTGTCAGGGTAATACTTTCTTTGTGTTTCCATACGGTTTAGTTTGGGTTGGTTCAAACACCGGCCATTGAAACAGAATGATAGTTTTTGTAAAAATGGTGATATAGTAAACCTGCATGAATGTTCATAATAATACATAAACTACATGTACACAAAACCCCATTTTTTTTAGTATGGATTGGTTATGTGATTATTTTAAAATACATAATAACTAGTGTGGTGTGAGTTTTAAATTCAAAAGGTTATTTTTTTTATACATACATTCGTGTGTGTATAAGACATATTAGTATTGTCTTTTACCATAAATATTTACACACTTTTTCCATTGTTTTATTTACACTAATATAAAAAAAACACATTTATAGACTCTAAAACACCACTCTTTATTAGGTGCAAGCTTAACTCGCAAATTCTTGTTGAATACTTGCAAGTTCATTACAATCAAGGTGAGTTTACATAACCCATTTTTTCTGTTTTACATTTTTAGGGTGAAACATGTTTAAACATTTATACACTATCATTTACTCATTCTATCATTTGACTGTAACAAAAAGACACAGTACAATCATTAACATTGATCAAGCCGCCTGTTTAGATTATAGCGCTATAGGTCTGACAAACCCATCCCCCCGCTTAAATTCAGGGATGATCGATAACAGTAACAACATTTAACTAACTTGCGAGTTAGTCATCAGTCGACACAAGGTTTGGTTGTACAAAGACGCATTGTTACATGTCGGGAATCATACTCTATCATCATACAACAGTGATTGTTGTACATACTATTGTTATCAATTATATTCAAAAATCTATGTATTCTCACCAACTTTTGTTGACCCAAAATATTTTCAACTTAACATGTTTCAGGTTATACTTGCTTGAAGATTTGAATTAATGCTTGAAGATGTGTGCATAGTTTTATTCGATTTGATGTACGAATTATCGTAGAACAACTGTATGTAATTTATTTAAATCAATTAATGAAATTTATTATTCACCATGAGCTACTGAACAATCATCACTACGTGACACCCCGATGTTTCCGCCATCGGTTGGGGTGTTACAGATTGGTATCAGAGCCATGGTTATAGGGAATTAGGTTATTAGAAAAATAATCTAGTCTATAACCATAGGATTATAACCAGTATTTGCTCCTTTTACTTGCAACCCTACTTGTTTCTAGTCCCTACAAGAAGATTGTTCTCCATCACAAGATCTACTCTTAGACTAATAGGACAAAATCCTCAGGTTTAACCTGACCAACCTTGAAATCTCGTCGAAGTTCTAGAATCTTAATAACGAACACGTGCAATCTGGAAGGGTGAACGCCTGTATTCTGAGTCTTCTGTCTAGGCTGGCATTGCGCATATATCCCAATCAGACGAGGGACCCGGATGCCTACCTAGGAATTCTTGGGATGAGTGTTCACTTATAGGCTAAAGCATGTCTTCATATGTTATTAGAATCTAGAATCTTTGATAAGTCAACGTTTTCATTTATTCGTTTTAATTAATGAATAAATGATTACATTCCTTATATAATCTCATTCATTTCATTGTATTTCAAACAGATCATGCCTCCACGTCGTAGCACTCGCAATAACAATGGTGGTGATCATGAGGAAGGAAATAGCAACAACAACAACCACAACACTAATCACAATAATAACAACAACAACAATGGTGTTGATGCCCAATTGGCTGCGATCATTTCCCAACAAATGGCACAATAGATCGCGACTCTGGTTCCTAATTTACTGGCTCAAGTCATCCAGATGAACGGAAACGGCAACGGAAACGGTCATGGAAACGGGAACGGTAATGGAAACCACAACGGAAACGGGAATGGTCTCCCAGCTTGCACTCTTAAGCACTTTAATACCTGTATTCCCCCTAAGTTTAGTGGAGATGAAGGAGCTACTGGTCTTCTGCAATGGTTCGAGGGTATTGAGAATACCTTCATTAACAGCGAGTGTCCCGATAACTTTAAGGTCCGTTATGCCATGAGTGTTCTTCACAAACGAGCACTCACTTGGTGGAATGAGGAAAAGCGCACCCGAGGAGCTGAAGTTGCACTTACTATGACCTGGGATCAAGTCAAGGAAATAATGAGAGATGAATTTTGCCCACGTAATGAGGTCAAGAAATTAGAGGACGAGTTCCATACCCTTGCTCAGGATAGTGGGGAAAACCTTGCTTATAATACCCGCTTTCATGAGCTCAGTCTGTTATTGCCTCATAAGGTCACTCCGCTACCTGTAGCCATCGAGAAGTATATTGGTGGTTTGCCCATGCAGATTCAGGACACGGTATGGGGAAGGAACCCTGCTACCCTTGAAGAGGCCAAGCGTTTAGCAGCTACCTTAACTGATAATCACGTAAAGAACGGTACCTTAGTTCGAAAAGGCAATAAAGCAAGTATTGTAGCCGCGGTAACTACTGAGAACCAGAAGCGAAAGGCCAGGGATCCTGATGTCAACCTCACTACACAAGCTTCTAACAAGAAACCCTATATAGGAAACTATCCATTGTGTAACACATGCTACCGACATCATCCCACTGCCTCAGCGTGTCGCTTGTGCACCAATTGTGGAAAGTATGGCCATCTGGTCAACACGTGTCGTGAGACCCCAAATCCTAATGCCAACCAACCCATCAACCCAGCTCAGGCCACTAATCCTAATCGATACAACTATGGTCAATGCTATGAATGTGGAAACCCAAATCACTTCCGTAACCGATGCCCTAAACTAAACAGAGATCAAGATCCTCCAGCTACCTAACAGCAAGTCTCATCATTTGACTAATTGTTGCTTTTATTCTATGTATTGACGCAATTTGATCCAAGTAATAAATTCTAATATTGATATTTTTGTCTGAGAGTTGTTTACATGGTGTATGCATGATTGTTTGAATATGAACTAAATCTATACAATTACAACTCATATACTGTGCTTGTAAACTTGCTTGCATAAACATGTTATCAATTTGCAATCTATGTGTCATCATGCCTTTTTAACAGTCGGGAGAGGCCCTACAACCTGCTCCACGACTGGTGGAGGCTATCGAACCTACTCAACGATTGGTAGAGGTCATTATGCCTTTTCGACAGTCGGGAGAGGCCCTACAACCTAATCCACGACTGGTAGAGGCTATCGGACCTGCTCAACAATCGGTGGAGACATAGAAGGACGCAAAACTTTAATGTAAGGTAAATTGGTGATTGCGGTCCGGAACGTAATCATGAATTTACAGGTACATTAAGGTGGTGTGAAATTCTATCAAGGTTTACGATAGTTAACCAATTATAAACCTTAGTTACCTAGTAGTTCATTTAGCCTTTCTATAGTCAATCAATTCCTGCATTTATTTTAAAATTCCTAAAACTTAAGTTTAGTATTTTGCTAGATTCTTATGCTCCTTGCTACTCCAGACGAACCTAATCCAACCCTTAAAACTCACACGTGTCATCCCTCTTATCCAAACTAATCGAAACAGATTATTCTATTCATGCCGTGCCTTAACACGAAATTTTCCAGACCACACTTGTCCTAATTTCTACCCAATCACCTTCAACCCTGTGATTTCAATAAACTTCGGGACGAAGTTCCCAAAAGTAGGGGAGACTGTAACCTTATGTATTTTCTCCAATTTTATATTAATTAAATTCCTATTTTAACCCATCTTGTACATTTTTTTTAATGATAATAATATACATTGTTTTTAGATTTGAAAATTTTATGGAGTTTCAAAAATTTATTTTATAAAACATAGTAAACATAAAAAAAAAATTATCAACTCCAAACCCATACTCACAATATAACACAAACCAAACCTCACCCGCTATGAATTGAATCCTCTACTGTGTCAGACCCGACCCATCATGCACACCACAACCAATTTCCAAGTTATACATCTAATATATGTAAATTACTCAATTTCTTTGTATCCAATCCACCAGACATGTCGTTTAATATGGTCTAACTTTCCAAAGTCGTTAAACGCGTCAATTATACACTAATTGACAGCCAATTTAAATCTTTCAACCATTTTTATTACTTTCTAAAAGAACCGATTTAAATGACCACTAATTCCGGACAAATTATCAAAATTGAAACCACTATATAACCCATACCTTAGTCGTGATCAAAAGCCGTCTCATATTAGTATCAAACACCCACTATAACTCGTTCACTTGAAGCATTCGTTCCCCGGTTTTACCTTTCAATTTCTGCCAATATACGAACTCCGACCGCATCACCTCACGTCCACCTTTCCGGATTCGTTTTTTTTCTCCATCCCACCAGCTTACGCCCACCGCCGCGAGTTCAAGCATCACCGCCTTCCACCATACACCATCCACCTTTGCACCCGACCATCTCCGCCGAACACCGAAAACCATCTAGTTCTAACACCCACATAAACCCACCAATCGTTAACCATCACCCATTGCTCGGTCGAAACATCACCTCCGAACATTACTATACAACAACTCGTGGATCACCTTTGGAAGCCATTTTTTTGGGCTGTTCGCGCCGTCACCATAATAACTTATAGGTTCGCCTCCCTGCTCTAGTTCGGACCGCCAAGCTCCAACTTTAGTGATTTTCCTTTCGACTTGTTCCTCTAACGCCGTGTCAAGGTAATACTTTCTTTGTGTTTCCATACGGTTTAGTTTGGGTTGGTTCAAACACCGGCCATTGAAACAGAATGATAGTTTTTGTAAAAATGGTGATATAGTAAACCTGCATGAATGTTCATAATAATACATAAACTACATGTACACAAAACCCCATTTTTTTTTTAGTATGGATTGGTTATGTGATTATTTTAAAATACATAATAACTAGTGTGGTGTGAGTTTTAAATTCAAAAGGTTATTTTTTTTTATACATACATACGTGTGTGTATAAGACATATTAGTATTGTCTTTTACCATAAATATTTACACACTTTTTCCATTATTTTATTTACACTAATATAAAAAAAAAACACATTTATAGACTCTAAAACACCACTCTTTATTAGGTGCAAGCTTAACTCGCAAATTCTTGTTGAATACTTGCAAGTTCATTACAATCAAGGTGAGTTTACATAACCCCTTTTTTCTGTTTTACATTTTTGGGGTGAAACATGTTTAAACATTATACACTATCATTTACTCATTCTATCATTTGACTGTAACAAAAAGACACAGTACAATCATTAACATTGATCAAGCCGCCTGTTTAGATTATAGCGCTATAGGTCTGACAAACCCATCCCCCCGCTTAAATTCATGGATGATCGATAACAGTAACAACATTTAACTAACTTGCGAGTTAGTCATCAGTCGACACAAGGTTTGGTTGTACAAAGACGCATTGTTACATGTCGGGAATCATACTCTATCATCATACAACAGTGATTGTTGTACATACTATTGTTATCAATTATATTCAAAAACCTATGTATTCTCACCAACTTTTGTTGACCCAAAATATTTTCAACTTAACATGTTTCAGGTTATACTTGCTTGAAGATTTGAATTAATGCTTGAAGATGTGTGCATAGTTTTATTCGATTTGATGTACGAATTATCGTAGAACAGCTGTATGTAATTTATTTAAATCAATTAATGAAATTTATTATTCACCATGAGCTACTGAACAATCATCACTACGTGACACCCCGATGTTTCCGCCATCGGTTGGGGTGTTACACCATTCTTGTTCAGGGTCAGGGCGGATCAGCTGATCCGTAGGTATGTGTTAGACTCCGCGGGGGGGGGGGGGGGGGGGGGCTACCGGAGGTCACCATGGAACGAATTACACTGCTAAGAAAGTGTTAGACTCCGGGTTTTACTGGACCACACTGTTTTGTGATGCTCATATTGGTCGGTTCATATGATTCGTGCCAGAGGGCGACGAATATATCGGCACGTGACCAAATGCCACAGAACCCCATCCAGGTCTGTGAGTTTTTGACATTTGGGGCATTGACTTCATGGGATCGTTTCCCTCCTCATGGGGTAATAGATACATACTCGTGCAGTTGACTATATGTCAATGTGGGCGGAGGTGCAAGCCTTACCCACAAATGATTCAGAGTGGTTGTGAGGTTTGTTCGCAGCCTATTCTCCCGGTTTGGTGCCTCGAAGGCACTAATCAGTGATCTAGGACGCAGTTCTATAACGCGCAGCTTGAGAGAGCATTGTCCCATTATGGTGTACACCATAGGTTATCCACCCCGTATCACCCACAGACGAGCGGGCAGGTGGAGGTCACAAACCGGGGATTGAAGAGAATCCTTGCGTGGTTGGTAAATCAAAACCGCAAGGATTGGGCTGACAAGCTATATGACGTATTGTGGGCCTTTCGAACTGCATAAAAGACGCTTATTAGGACAACTCCCTTTAGGCTTCTTTATGGAAAGGTGTGTCATCTTCCAGTCAAGTTAGAGCATAGGGCGTTTTGGGCTCTAAAGACAACAAACTTAGATCTGAAAACCGGCGGTGAGACCCGTTGCTTGCAGATTCACGAGCTGGAAGAGTTGAGACAGCAGGCCTATGAGAGCTCGATTCAGTACAAAGAACGCACAAAAAGGTTGCATGACAGCCTCCTGAAGCACTGAAAAGATTTTCAGGTAGGCGACTTGGTCCTGCTTTAGAATTCTCGTCTGCGTCTCTTTCCAGGAAAGTTGAAATCCCGATGGATAGGTCTGTACACGGTTAAGGAAGTATGTCCTTACGGGGCTATCTCGATTGAAAATGCGGAGGGATTGACTTTCAAAGTCAACGGTCATCGCCTAAAGTCCCATATTGATGGACCGGTTGACCCGGCGATGGAGGTACTTGAACTCCACGTTCCGCGCGCCTAAGAAAGCGTGGGGAGGTGAGCCTAGCTAGCGACACGTTAATAAATCTAGTATGGCGTGTTTAGGCGTGCTAAAGGGTATATATGTAAATAGTTAGTTTATTTCTTAGTTTAGTAAATTTTCTAAGTTTTTAACTTGTTGTCTAGTTTTGTTTTTAGTTTTTACAGGAAGATTCACGCCGAAGGATTGTGGGAAAAGTCTCTTCGAAACCAAAGGTACTTGTACATATCGAAGCATCACAGAGTAGGTATGCTGTTTGTTTATGTCAAAAATTAACAAGTGCAGGCGATTCCGAGTTGAAAATGCAGCAAAAACTTGATCAGAAGGCCTGAACGGCCGTTCACATTGAGTGAACGGTCGTTCACTAGGCCTAAACTCAACTTTTGCTAGAAAATCAATGTGAACGGGCATTTGCTGGGCCCTAGAAAATGTGAACGTTCGTTCGAAAAAAAGTGAACGGGCGTTCACTTTGACATTACAGAAAATGTGCAGGGGCAGTTTGGGTATGACACGTGTTTTCGTTTCAAAAACCCAACCCTAACATTCTGAAATGCCGTTCACATTTACCTTCACATATTCTTGCACTTTGCTTTCATACTCCTTGCAAAATCGTCCTCTAATCTTCAAAAATCAAGGTATGAATCTCTTGTTTCTTGCAATTTATCCTTTTTCTAATATATATTAGTTTATATGTGTAGTTTCTTATCTTTAATTTCTGGGTTTTCTTCATAAAACTTTAACCAAAGCCTAAAATTTAAGGATTCTTGCCTAACTTAGGATTAATTTAGGTTTATTTAAGAAATTGTTGGGTTTTGTTCATAAAAGTTTAACAAAACCCTAAAGTGTTTAGATTAATTGCTTCATTAGTATAATCTAGTGTAGATTAATGCTCTAATCCTTGAAATTTCGGATGCTCTTCATAATGTTTAACCAAAATTCGATTATTGCAGGATTTGTTGGCATTTCTAGATTAATATTAGGGTAATTTTGTATAATGATTGTATATAGTCTTAATCTTAGTTTTAATATAGGATTGTTCAAGAAAATTTTGAGGTTTCTTCATAAATGTTCAAACAAGCCTCAAAATTTCTTATGTTTATGTAGTGCAGATTATTGTTCCATTATCTTAATTTTTGGGGTTTCTTCATAATTGTTTAACAAAGCCCTAAAATTTTAAGATTGTTTGCATATGTAATGTAATGATAGAAGTAGATTTGTTTAGTAATTGTATAATAGTTTTATCTTAGTTTAGTATAGGTTTGTCAAAATATTTTGGGGCTCTCTTCATAATTGTACAAACAAGCCTCATGTTTTGGATGTTACTTCATAATTTTTCAGTTGTTAAACGCCTTTTTACAAGATAACTTGTATTTGAAATGATTTTGCAGAATCATAGTGAATAGGTTGTTAAATTTCTGATTATTTAAATACCTCATAATTTTTCAAGTTCGGCCATTCAAACATCAAAGTGACATGATTTTTCAAAAACCAAATGCTTGAATGGCCGCTTTTGAGTGCATTAGGTACTGCATAGGGACGCAAGCCAATGCACTGGATAAAACCTCAGGCTGCTTGAAATCGATTTTTGCTGAGTTGTCAAAGTGAATGCCCGTTCACTTAATGTGAACGGCCGTTCACAGTTTTTGTGAAGAAATGGGTCGTTTTTTAATGTCTTTTGGCTGCTAGTTCTTTTCCTTCGATTATGTTTAACATTTTTAAGCTTGTTTTAATGCAGATGGTGCACGAGTTCCTTTGATTTAGCACCCAAAACCCAAAGTACCAACAATGCATTGGAGAGTTTCAAGAACTGTGGGCTAGGAAAGATTTGATTGCAGTGTCCGACAGACATTGTTGGGATACAGTTAGGGAGCTGAATCAATAAGAGAGGCTTCAGGGGATGCTTGATGCTCCTATGGATAGGTTGCTAAGAATCAAGTAACCTGTTTATGAAGAACTAACAATCAAGTTCTTTTCCTCATACAGTTATACAAAGCCCCGAGGAAGGGAAGAACCAGATTTTACCCAAGCTGAAAAATGGGGAGTTGAATTTAGACTGGGAGGTACGTGGTACCAAATGTTAGAAGCTGAGCTTGGGGTCTGTCTAGGGATCTATACTGATGAAGAGATTCTTGAGGAAGGCTTTAATGAAGCTAAGTTCCGCTTTGACAACAACCAGGAACGACTACCTTTTCAGACCGAGATCACAGGGCTAAACTACTACGATCCCCAAAGCTCCAAAGCCTCAAGGATGAGGGAACCATTGCTCAAACTTGTTCACCAGTTTATATGTAGCACAATGGCCGGGCGAAAACAGAGCTCGGGCAAGTGCCCCATCCCAGACTTGTTGTTTCTTTATTCCCTTGTCAAAAATGAACCCGTCAACCTTGCTGCACTGTTAGTCTCTTTCTTCATAAATGGAGCGGTCGTTCGCCCGGAAGCTAAATACATGGGGGATCTTGAGAAGGGCAGGGGGGTTTGACAAGGGTTCAGGTTGGTACTTATGTGAATATGCAGGTTTTAAAGAACATGGAGATCGTCCATGAGGCAGGGAATGGTACATGTAGACTAAAAGGCCTCGATGGTCGGATCTGGAACCCACTTGCACCTGATAGTGATGATGATGAAGATGACGAGTCTATGTAGGACTCCGACCATGGACATGATTATGAGGGAGTAGAGCCACACCAACAGCCACCACCGCTTGACTTTTTATCGCGAGTTCACCTCATTCAGAGATGAAATGAGGGCGGACTTTGAAAGTATGTTTTCCGGTTTCAACTACCTTTTCACCGACCACCATAACATGCACCCGAGTTACTTTGGGAATCCTCCACGTCCTTTCAAGGAACCGGGGGATAAGCGGAGGCGGGGACATGATGGAGTGGGTCCGTCTGGGACCCGACAGGATAATGATGAGGAGGATTAGAGGGTAGTTGGACCGGGTCGAGGTGGTGGTGGCATCTTTATTATATGTTATGTACTACTGTATTGTACTTATTCGGGTGCTTGCACCCAAGACACCTTTATTTTTGTACTCGTACTGTTTATTTCTTTCCAGTAATGTTATTTCAGTTTTTTTGCTTTGATTTAATGATGATATGTTGAATAGGTTGGATGCATTTTATTTTTGTCAAGAATGTTGGTAGTGTACGAAACTGGCGAGCACCGGTGTGGATGCTCCATGCAGTTATTTCTACGGGTTTTATTCCAACATTAGGGGAGTATTATTCTTCTTTTTCACACTTTTTTTAAGCAAATTCATAAACGCTTTTGATTGTTACATTGGGGACAATGTGAACTTCAAGTGTGGGGAGGGATTATATCTTGTTCTTGTTTGTCCTCTTATGTATATAAAAAACCCCTTTTCAAGTATATATATATATATATATATATATATATATATATATATATATAATAATAATAAACATCAAGCCTAACTAATTTTTGATAAAGATAACTTTAGACGCGACAAACAGACGTGATACTGGCATGCTAAATCCGTACACTTGCACCCATTTCCTTCCAGTTACGTGAACATTTGAGCCGGTAGTGTAGATTATTTCATTTCTTGATGCTTATTAAGTGAGCCGGATGTTTTGTACCATTTAGAACTTTTCATTAGCATGCTTGTTTAGATCAGAAACGTGTGAGACTGTATAAATATGATTGAGGCATTTAGATACCCTTTTGTTTTAGCCTTTTCTTTTCATTCTATCTGTTTCCCGTACCAAAATATTATTGTAAAGGATTGGATTTGTAAAATCAACACGTTTATCACACAAGTATAAGCAATAAAGGTGCGGAAACCCTAGATCACATGCAAAATGATAATATCCAAATCAGATCGCGATAATATCCATGATAATCAAGTTTTCATTAATAATCAAGTAGTGATTAGCTTACAAAGACCTTAGATTATAGTGAAAACACACTACAGAACCTTCAAGACTTTCTCTCTCTAAAACACACACTGACACAAACACAAAATGGCAAAAGTTCTAAGTTACAAACTCATCAATCATATATATAGAGATGTCCATTCGACCTTGACAAGACCCGAACCAAATTAACTAACAAACACAATCTCAATCGAGCCCATAAATGTCCATTCGACCTCACGATAGGTTGAATGAGTCTTCTCAAAACTTGTAATCCTCCAGACAATCTCAATCTTGACTAATCCAAAAGCGATAGCCACACTTAGGCATCTACAAACTCCCCCTTGGCTATTGCTTGGATTGTTCTTCATATTCGAAAGCTTTGTTTAGAAGTTTGAACTTGATCTTCTTCTTTTCACACTTACTCATTTCAGGTTCGGCTTGTTGCTTTAGTGTGCATTTCTTCAGTTGAGCTTTCTTGATCTTTTTTCCAAGCAGCTTTTCATAATCACAATCTGAATGTATTCACCAAGCAAAGCAAAATATGGCATCTCTTTGAAAATACCATACAGGAACAATGTCACGAACATCAAAGTAAATTTGATTGTAATACAGCGCGTCAATATCTTCTTTTGCCCAGTTTATCAACCACATAGGATCGAACACGTGTATCTTCTTCACCATAAGCTTCGGATTTGCATCTCTAAGCACTATCACGACTTCTCCCGTCACCCAATCGTATTACCAAAACTCCAAGTCATTGGCAAAATGTTGTTGAATCGGCATCAATTGAATACGCTTCATGACTTTGGGTGGTTTATACTTCAAGGTAACCTTGGGAAGACCATTCTTTGGATCAATATCATTGATATGAACGATACGCTTTGGATACTGAGGTCTACATGCATCCCATTTGGTATGGCTCTCCCTAGTCATCCTTTCTGCCATCCAATGAACAATATTACCAGGATCACATCCTGATATCTGATGTCTCACAATATCTCTAACCGCCCAGTATGGTAATGTTTTTATCTCATGAAAGTGTCGAAATTACAAGATACCCTTCTCTCATATAATTCCAATGCAACGTAGCTGTGGAAAGTATTTCCAAGGTAATGCTCATCCCTTGAATATCTTGTTGTTGTATTTGTAAACATCTCCTTGCACTGCTGGTTTAGGCTGGTTCTTCTCATCTTCACTTGGCTTAGTTAATAATAACTCTTTCAGCAAATCAGACCCCTTGAAGACTTGCTCTTTGTCAGCTTTGTTTTCAAAAACCTCATCAATAATCTTCATACATTTCTCCTTAGCAATGTCTTCACCTTGTTTGAGAGTTTCTTCATTTATAATAACTGGAATGCTGGAATCTGTGTGAATGTTGTAGTATTCAGGATATTCTTCATGTGAAATATCCTCAACTATCACATTGTTGTACTTGTCAGCTTCAATATCTTCAGCTTTTCTCAGATTTGGATCTGTCACTGGAACATATGGTATCTGCTTCTCACTAAGAATATCATCTAATGACCTTCCACCCTGTTTAGCCAACCCTTCCAGTATCTCTCTAGCAACGGCATTACAAACCTCACCATCTTCTAATTCCGGATCATTATACTCGATCTCATATCTAATGTCATTGTTAATGAAGATCTCGGGAAATCTACCAGTAATCTCCATAGTATAACATCCTCTCTTTATCATCTGCTTCAACAGTTATTTTTCAGCATCAGTCATTCCGCCAGGTTTCTCTTGTGAAGTACTCTTATCACCTTCATCTTTATGACATTCTTCACACTTATACTATGAAGGATCATCTTCCTCATCAGAATCCTTAGAACTAGTGGGTTTCTCCTTATTAACATTTCCCCCACCTAATGCATTATCATCATCATCATCATCAGAACTGTCATCTTTATCATCCTTCTCATCATCTGACTCGTCATCATCGTTTTCTTCATCATCATCCTCATCTTTACAACTATAATCAAGTTGTTCCTCTTCCTCTTCTTCAACATTTTAAAGTTGTGGTGCTTCGGCATATAATCTATCAATCAACTTCTTCATCTTATCATTTGCTTGTTGCAAGAACAACACCCTTTTCATGTTTCTTTTGCTTCTAGTAACTAACTATTTGTTCTCATTCTCAATCATCAGCACTTTCTCCTTCAGACTATCAACTGTTTTTACATTCTCTTTTAAGTTATCTTGACGTTTCTGAGAAGTCAAAACAATCTCCAACATGTACTTCTCATTCTTTGTCAATTGTTTGATCTCAGAAGCTTGTTGATTGAAAGCCTTCATCATGTTAGAAATCTGTCTATTAATAGCTTCCATCACATCACTAGATACAGTTGCTTGAGGAGTTGAGCTTGATTCAGCAGCAGGTTTGGCAGTTCTTTGCTTCATACTAGCCAATAGCTTCTTTAAAGATTCAGAAAAATCTTCTTTAGTAATCTGTGCTGCAGGATTTGTTCTAGCAACTTCTTTAACAACCTTTTGCTTCTTGCTTGCTGGGGATGCTGCTTTTGAACTTGTACTAGCAGCTGGCATCATCTTGCCTTTCAACAGTATATCCAACTTTTTTTGCCTTTTCTTTCTTGAAGGTTCTCTCTTGCACATCTTTTTACCTCTGCCCCTTTTAACTAATGTGTCAGGAGTACTAATCTCAGTGGCCTTGAGATTTGTATCCTTTGTTGTTTCAGTTTCTGAATCCCACATAGCATCTTCTTCAGTTTCATCTGAGTCCTCGTCAACAAGCAAAGTCTTTGTTTTACCCTTGCATTTCACAACTTTCTTCTTCTTTGATGCAGTCTCATCAACTTTTTGTTTTCCCTTTCCTGACTTAGCACCCTTATTGATCACTTGTCTATTTCTCTTTGCTTTCCTATCAACAAGTACCATAGGACTATCTGAATCAGAATCACTATAATCATGCCTCACTTTATCTATCCCTGGATCTTTGTAACTAACTGTACTTAAATGTCTAAACAAGTTCTTGTGAGGTGGCTTCTCATTATCAGCTTGACCCTTGTAATCCTTCATTCTACCTAAAGTTGTCAGATTCATATGAGTCTGATTGACAATTTGCAATGGATCTTTGTTCAACACTTCACTATACTTCTTATCAAACACCATCTGAAGAAATCTGAGGTACATTAAGAATTTCTCACCCTTCAGTCCCTGAAGCACCTCCTTCATATGATATAAAAACATCCAATATACATTAAACTGCTTATTCAGAATTAGGGCAAAAGATAGGGAACACAAAGTGTTTCTCAACATATCATAGCCTCCACTAACTGGTCCAAATACGTGTAGTATTACATGCAGTAAATACTTGAATGGAGGACACAGTTTTGCTTTGAGAAGTTGGCAATCAGTGATTGGACCATTATACTTCATCCTCAAATAGCAAGCTCATTGCACAGACCATTGAAATTCAATTGGATCATCAGGAGAATCTTCTAATTGTAATGCTTCCCTGATATCTTGTTCAGACACTAATAACATGTGACCCTAAATTCTGCTTTGGATCGCAAACCTATTCTCCCAGAAAGTAATAGCTTCTTTCTCCCAGAACTCTACTTGGTGGTCTTTATAAATTGTGGCTGATTGTGCAATAGCGTGTACAACTCTGGATCTTTTCAAAAATTCCACAAGGCCTGTAAATTCTTCATTCTTTGTGTCCACTCGCCCAATATATGCACAACAATTGTGTTTGGGTTCAAAGTTCAACTCTTTGGGTGCTGCTGCTGTGGTTATGGTTGTTCAGCCATTTTATCTGCAAAAAAATAGGCAAACAATGGAAAAACACATTAATTCGGATAAAATTTGAAAAATGGTAAAAAACATTTCTCATTCGACCTGTCAAATGTTCGAATGGGTTTTAGGTATATCGAATGAGCATGTAATTTGTTCATTCGACCTCAAAATTTTCATTCGACCTATTAAAATGGTCGAATGGACTTCTGACCAAATTTGAATTTACCAAACCATTGTTTAATTCATTTTAACCACAAATTTTGATTGAAACACCTTCTAATAAGGCCGACTAACATCAAACAACAATCAATTTTGTGAATCATTCAATTATTGATGGTTTTCAATTAAACTAGGGTTCATAAAGATCAATTAACATCATTAGACTGTTTAAACACTAGTTTTTTATGAATTCTCCCCCTAAAACCAATGATAAGTGAATGTAGATGCACAAAATTGATTATTATGATGTTTAAGATCATGAACACTAAACCTAGGGTTCGGTTCAAAGATTCAATGATTCTGATCTGAATACAAGTCCAATACCTGTGATTTTGATATGGAAATGATCGGAATAACACAAAGAACAATATTATCAAGTCTAAAAACCAAATGGAAAAAGTGGGTGTATGAGAGAATTCTAAGAACTGTTGATTATTGGAGTCGAATGGGGACACTAGCTTATATAGAGCTGCTGGTTCGAACCCTGCAAGGTTCGAATGAAAAACTTGTGAAGTTCATTCGACCTAATTAAAGGTTCGAATGAAAATCAAAGGGGTTCGAATGAATGGTTAAACTGAACCTCTTTCATTCGACCTACAAAGTGGTTCAAAACAACACATCAGAAGTTCATTCGACTTAACGAACGGTCGAATGGATATCTGAGAAAACTGATTTTGTCCAATTCGTTTCCCGTTCAAACATTTTGAAACATGTAAACCTTCAAATTCTCAAAAATATGTCAATTCAAAGATACGAAATTAAAATTGGCTTGTTAAACTTCAGAAAGTGATTATCATTCAACATCGGTAATCGAAAATAATGTAGAAATGTAAAATCTTTTGGATTTTTTGAAATTTATGCTTAAACACGCCAAAAATCTTTTTGAGTTTTTGTATATATGAACTAAATCAACAGAAAGCAATAAATTTTTTGTGATTTTCCGGTAAGAGGATCATAACAGTTTATGAGAGATCAACTCACACCGCTGTTCTGATTCAATTAAACATTTACTAATTGTGTGACTCGGCAATTGCTAATATTGTTGTCCACATAAACTCACATGTAGACTGTTATGCAGTGCTCTAAAATGATACGCTTAGGTGTATTAATAACTAACTCACATGTGGTTTCCACACACACGACATACTCCCGTATCAAGGAATTTTGCATAATGATTCATTGTAACGCGTGTTTATGTTGTTGTTATTCGTATTTACAAGGGATGAGGCACAGAGGTGTACAGGTCAGCAAATCAATGCTAGAGAGTAACATGTGCACTCTACCAGGTTGAGGTCTTATATCAATCATGATTTGAATCAATGAATACACACGATGCATCAGATAATCTTTGATTATCATAACACATTTAAAGTTTCTCAATTCGGTAACTTTAGGTTTTTGCCTTAATGCTCTTTTATTAAGATACCCTGTCTGATCTAGGTCCGTAAATTAATAGGACAAAAGATCAGATAGGTTATCCCCAGATAACAATCAACATAACGACCCGAAACCTCCGATTTTGTACAAACCCTATCAAACGAAATTACGGTACTAGGACCATATGCCCATGAGGTGCTCATCCACATAGTAAGTAGTTTGTTATGTTTGTATCACTAAGACATGCATTAATAAGTCTACGAAGCCTATCAGCACATCACACTAAGTCAATCACATATCAGATCTGTAACTTTACAAATCTCTAGCATGCGAAAGATCCTCACTAATGCACTATCATTTCCTCTTTTTCTCCAAGAAAAATCATTTTTAATTTTCTGATTTTTATGGTTTTTTAAATTTTTTTAATGTTTTTGGTTTTTCTGAATAAAATGCTCCCCATGAAATTAAAAATATATTTTTGTATTTTTAATTTTGAAAGCATAAAAGCAAAAACAAAAATAAAATTGATAAACCGATGTGAAGATTAGTCTTGTTTTTCTTTAATACCATTAGCTTTTAATAAAAAATCAAATCTGGATTTGTCAAAAGCTTTGGTAATAAGATCAGCTCTCTGATAGTCAGTGTGGATTTTGACCATGTCAATCAATCCTTTAGCATAGGAGTCATGAATAAAGTGATACTTAATTCATATATGCTTAGCCTTTGAATGATTAACAGTGTCTTTAGTGAGTGCGATAGCTGCTTCATTATCGCAATGAATGGGCGTTTTCAGAAATTACAAACCGTAGTCGCGCATCTGCTGTTGTATCCATAGAACCTGTGATCAGCAACTCGATGCTGAAACATATTCGGCTTCATATGTAGATAGAACAACTGCTTCCTGCTTTTTGCATTGCCAGGTCACGAGCCTGCTCCCCGTAAATTGACATCCAGCCGTCGTGGATTTCACGTCAATATCACATCCGCCAAAATCTGCATCAATAAAAGAAATAAAGTCAAAATTATCATCATTAGGGTACCGTAGTCCACACGAGGGACAACCCTTCAGATATCTTAGGATTCTCATAACAGCTTTAAGGTGACTATGTTTTGGCTTCGATTGGAATCTAGCATAAAGACATGTAGCAAACATTATATTCGGCCGGGATGTAGTCAAATACATCAAAGATCCTTCGATGGCTCTATATGTAAAGGGATTAGTAAGCTCCCCCTTAGCATCAACTCCAATCCCGTGATTGGATTGTGTGGGAGTGTCAATTGGCTTTGAATCATCCATTTGGAATCGGTTTAAGACTTCAGAAAATATTTCGTCTAGTGGATGAAGATCACCATCGGCAATTGATCAACTTGCAATCCCAAATAGAATTACACCTCTACCATTGAGCTCATCTTAAAATTTTCCTTCATAATCTTTTCAAATTCCCTTCACAAAAGTTCATTAGTAGAACCAAATATAATGTCATCAAGATAAATTTATACAAGAAGCAAGTCACCCTCTGTTCATTTTGTGGACAGGGTATAGTCTACCGGTCCTCGTTTGAATCCTCTAGAGAGAAGATATGTGTTGAGCTCCTCATACCATTGTCTTGGAGCTTGGTGCAAACCATACAAAGCTTTGTTTAGCTTGTAGACCTTATCCCGGTGGATAGGATCCTCAAAACCTGGTGGTTGCCCGACATATACTTGTTCCTTGACCACACCATATAGAAAAGCAATCTTTACATCCATCTGATACACCTTAAACTTCATGTAAGAAGCATACGCAAGAAATATTCAGATTGCTTCAATGCGCGTAACCGGTGCATAGACTTCATTGTAATCAATTCCTTCAGTTTGACGAAACACTTGTACCACAAATCGAGCTTTGTTTCTGACAATAACGCCTCGATCATCTTTCTTGCACTTAAATACCCATTTTATGCCAATCTTCAATCGGTTTGCTGGTACATCGGTCAGCATTCAAACTCCTAATTTCTGCAACTGTTCTAATTCTTGTTGCATCGCATCCACCCCTGATTTGTCTTGTAAAGCATCCTTGTATGTTCTTGGTTCAACCTGTGAAACATAACAAGCAAAAGACCAATCATTTTGACAACCTGATTTTTGTATTTTGGCATACATGGCAAGGGCTCCAATGTTATCATGTGAAGTTGCACGTCTGAGTTGACCACGAGTCATCACGATGCTTCCAGGATCACCAATAACCTGTTCTAGCGGGAGAATCTGATGAAATTCGAGATTCCAGATGTTCAGGAACAGGAAACACCGCTTCAACATTTAAATTCTCTACCGTCTCCAGATCATTACTTGTATTTAATGAAGATGGAATATCTGGATTAGGGTTCACTGGTGATGATACTATAGCATTATCCACGACCGCTTCACTAGTAACTTCTTCCTCATCTTCAGACTCAGAAGAATCAAGTGTTGTAGAAGCTTCCTAGAAAACCTCTTGTTCAGCAACAGGAGCATTGGTATTATCAGAAGCTGCTGTTGGAGGAGTCACGGCGATCGGACGCACTAACGGTGAAGTTACTGCATTATCACACTCGTAATATAATTGTAAAACAACTTCTTCAACCAGGCTTTCTAGATTGAATGACTCAAATAGTTCTTTGTAGTCAAACATCCAATGGGGCATATTTCCTTGAATAATCTTAGTGTAGCGTTGAACATCAATATTCGCCCACTCTTCAACTTGTTTAGTTCTTTTGTTAAATACACGTTTAAGTGGTGTCGCATATCCAACAAAATAACCTGCTTCAACTTTAGGTCCAAACTTCTCATTAGGATTCAGCATCGTACATGGCGCCCCAAATGGTTCTAGAAACTCTAAGTTCGGCTTTCGTTTGTTAAGCAGTTCATAAGAAGTCTTTGAAAACTTCTTCACTGTCAACCCACGATTCAATGTATAACATGCTGCATGAATAGCTTCGTAAACATAACTGGAAGATTAGAATCTGCAAGCATAGTTTAAGCCACTTCGACTAGAGTCCTGTTCTTTCTTTCTGCAACACCAATCTGTTGTGGAGTGTATGGTGCATTGTACTCATGATGAATACCCTTTTCTTCACACAATGCATCCATCATAGAATTCTGGAACTCCGTCCCATTGTCACTTCTAATACGCTTGATCTTCAATTCGTATATGTTCTCCAACCGGGCAAACAGAACTTTCAAATTGTTGAATGTTTCGCTTTTGTGTTGCATGCACATCACCTATGAGAATCTTAAACAATCATCAGTAACCACAAGACAGTAAAGATCTCCATTTATACTCTTACGCTTAATAGGTCCGAATAGATCCATGTGTAAACGTTCAAGTGGAAATTCAACCTAGTTCACTTTCTTGGGTTTGTAGGAATGTTTGTGTTGTTTCCCCTTCTTACAACTCACACATTTATCATTCAAATGAAAATGCTTCACATTAACTCCTTCTACAAGCCCGTTTTCGCCAGATTGTTCATTTTCCTCAGGTGAATATGCCCCGTCCGTCTGTGCCACGTGATAGATTCTTTTTCTGTAGCTTTGGACAGAAAACACGTTAGTTGACCCTGAGTTGTAGTCGCCTTGCTCATGTCAAGAATGTACATGTTGTTCACTCTTGGAGCTTTAAGCATGATCCACTCTTTGGGTGTAACGAAACCAGGCTTCAAGATGTAGCAAGATTTGTCGTCGAAATGTAATGAAAACTTCTTATCACAAATTTGACTCACACTCAGCAGATTATAATCGATCTGATTCACATAAGATATTCGTTCAAAACTCACAATCCCATTCCTAACACGTCCTTCCATCGTTATATAACCTCCTTTATTCCCAGCAAACACTACATATCCTGCGTTAATATTCTTAATATCAAAGAGTAGAGACATATCACCATTCATGTGCCCAGAAGCTCCACTTTCGACAATCCAAAGACTGCTAACAGGGAAAACTGGAGCTCCCTGCACCAATCAAAGCACAATTAGTTTTTATAAGGGACCCAAGCCTTTGTGGTCTAAGGTCTTTGAGTGTTAACATTCAAAGAATCCATATCACAGACTTTCTTTTCAACCTATTTTGAATCAATCTTATTCTGATTGTTCGAAACTTTTTCACTCTTAACTTGAACTTTAGCAGTTGAAGTAGAAGCACCTGGAATACCCTTTGGTGTCCAAGTCTGTTCCGAACATTTAAGAATCCTAATTTGAGGTTGTATAACCTCAACAGGTTTCTTTGTATTGTTCTGGAATGAAACTTTCTTGGCTACCTTATCTGATTTAACAGACACAGGTCCAACTGATGATTTAACAGCAGGTTTTGGATAAACCTTTTGTTAATCATAGGTTGAGTTCACCATTGGTTTCTTCAGTTTCTTCTCCAAGGCAATTCGATTTCGGTTGTCATACACAATCGGATGGTTTTCCCTCTTTGGATAAAAACGGTTTTGGTTGTAAAACTATTGCCTTTGGGGATAAAACTGTCTTTGTGGAAAAGATTGTCTATGAGAATAACCATCAACCGAATTCCTCTGATTTTGTCTGCTCTCAACTTCATGCCTTTTGTGTCGCATGTATGGGAAGTGAGCAAGTAAATGCCCTCTTTCCTCACACTTGTAACATGCACGATACTCCTCGAATGAGTTCTTAGCATAAGGATTAGCGAATAATTTAACCGGGTGTTGATCATCAACACACTTTAGCCTTAAACTCTCAGGAGCAGGCTCCAGTGAGTAAGTCAGTTCATAAAATTCGTTAACCGTGTCTTTTGGTTTCACAAATTCAGTGACATGAACCTTGGGTTGTTTAGAGTCATCACCATACAGTGTCATTTATTCTTTCATGTTTAGGAAACCAAATGGTACTCTCTTGCCAAATTTTCTCGATTTTAGAATAATTTGCAAACTGTATAGGATACTCATCATCAGAAATTATCTTATCGGATCCTTCCATCCGATAAAATGCTTTCATAGGTTTATCACTGGACTCATTCTTATCACACTGCTTAACTGATGGATTCTTTTTAGTTTCATTCTTTTGAGGATGTGGAACTTGAGAACGTGATACACTCTCATTCGTTCGAATGTGATTTCCCAATGGAATATCAACATTCTTCTTAGGTTCCTTATCTTGTGTATCTGAATCATCAGTTATCGCAACCACTCCCTCATCATTCAACTCAAGAATCGGTCTCGCATCGGAATTCGGATCACCAACACTTGAAGTGTTTGATTTATTTTTCGATGACGAATCCGATCTTACTATACTCTTTGGTGTTACTAAATTAAGATTATGATTTTCAAATAACACTGGGGAATGTACAGATTTATAGTTTGAACTACCGGATTGTGATGGTTCCTCAATAATGTGGTCCAAAACATACGCCACATTTTTATAACTTTCTAACTTCTTGTTGATCTTTTCAGCAAAACACTTGATTTTAGCCGTTTCCAATTTAGTTTCCTCAGTTTCATTAATGTAATTATTAAGAGTTATTTTTTTTAATGAAAGAGTTTTAGTCAGTTCAGAAACATCTTTCTTATAACCTTCAAGTGTTTTGTTGAAATCATGTTCATCCTTACGATATGACTGAATGACGATTTTAGCACTCTCAAGCTGATGCTTAAGTTTCTTAAGCACTCTCAAGCTGATGCTTAAGTTTCTTAAGCTCTTCACAAGTACCACAATATTTCTCATTAGAATCAGAGTTAGGACTTACCGGTCTAGGATGATCTGTCATGGCCATCAATGCAAAGTGAGCTTCGTTTCTAGCAAAGAACTTAGAATAATCCATCTTCGTGAAAGCATCATCCACCATACATGATTTCTTTGTCATCAGAAAGTCTGCTTCGGCTAGTAGTTAATCAATGTCATCGATCTCCGATTTAGAATTGACAGATTCCCGGTCCTCAAAGACAAAAGCAACAGAATCGATAATAGTCCCTAAAACCGTTTCAGTAACCGGTTCCTCAACTTTCTCAGCAACAATTTCTGGAATCTCCTCCTCAATAATTTCTTCAATAACCACCTTCTCAGAAACCTTCTTTTCTTCCAAATCAACTATCACCGACTCCTCTCTCTCCACTTCTTGCGCAAAACATGCCACATTCCCACTTGTGGTCTCATCAACACCAAGTTGCATGGTATTCCAGTCAAAACCTTCATCCTTTTGTATCACCAACGCTTGATTCTCATTTTGTGGTTTAGTGTTTGGTGTAGAAATAGGAACAATGGTTCTTGTTGTTTTCGGTGTTGATTGAGTGGTATTTTGGGATGTGTTTTGTCGGTTTTGGTAAATTTTTTGGTTCTGATAGTTCTTGTTGTTTTGACTTTGGAAGGTAACTTTATTTTGGCTTTGGCGGTTTTGGTAGTTAGAATTGAAAGGATTCCGGTTACCTTGTTGTTTAGGATGGGTACATTCACGAGAAAAGTGTCCTCTTGTTCTATAATTGAAACACGTAATCTTGGCTTTGTTGAAACCATAGGTAGTGTTTGGTTAAGTAGCAAGATCTGTTCTGCCCGTCTTCTCAATAAACTTTTTAGCTCTCCTCATGACACTTGCAAACGCCCATTGAATATCAACCAGTTCCATCTCTTCCCTATCATTTTGGACAGAATCCTCATTAGTCAGATTGTTGTTGTGTATCTGACTTGCCAGCAGTCCGTTGTAGGAAGCGACCATTGCTAAAACCAAAGCAACATGTTGTTGTGCCACTTCTACAGACACATTGTTCATGTTGGAAGTTTCCAACACGATTGGACGTTGGCTTGAGGATGCTTGATTCATCATCGGTGCAAAAAATGGATTTTGTTGTTGTGGAATACTTGCCGATGATGTGGAACACACAGGTGACATAGGAGGTTGAGTTGTAGTGTATGAAGTGGTTGTGTATGATGGTCCTGAAGTGAAGTAATTGGCTGCACTCATTTGTGGCTCAACATTTAATACAAAAGTTGCCTAGATGTAGAAATATAAGGGGTCTTTCGGCCTAGATGTAGAAATATAAGAAGCCCAGCTACACATATACAGAAGCGCCTCCGAGAGGGCGATTGGGACGTGGGCATAAGGGCCTTTATGACACAATTAATAATTCAATTCATTTTCAATTAGGCCTTGCTCTAGCTTCTTTAGGGGTTATTACTTCTTTGGTAGCTCAACACATGTACTCTTTACCCACTAATGAATTTATAGCACAAGACTTTACTACTCAAGCTGCGTTATATACTCATCACCAATACATCGCAGGATTCATCATGACATGAGCTTTTGCTCATGAAGCTATATTTTTTATTAGGGATTACAATCCGGAATAGAATGAGGATAATGTATTGGCAAGAATGTTAGAACATAAAGAAGCTATCATATCTCATTCAAGTTGGGCCAGCCTGTTTTTGGGTTTCCATACCTTGGGACTTTATGTTCATAATGATGTCATGCTTGCCTTTCGTACTCCGGAGAAGCAAATCTTAATCGAACCTATA
The DNA here is from genome assembly GCA_028751855.1 of Ambrosia trifida. Lineage (NCBI taxonomy): Eukaryota > Viridiplantae > Streptophyta > Magnoliopsida > Asterales > Asteraceae > Ambrosia > Ambrosia trifida. The sequence continues at coordinate 83,197,115 of CM054129.1, read as the reverse complement.
TTTGCTCAATGGATACAATCTGCTCATGTTAAAACTTCATATGGGATCGATATACTTTTATCTTCAACGAGTGGCCCGGCATTCAATGCGGGTCAAAGCATATGGTTGTTGGGGTGGTTAAATGCTGTTAATTTGAATAGTAATTCACTATTCTTAACAATAGGTCCTGGAGACTTTTTGGTTAATCATGCTATTGCTCTGGGTTTACATACAACTACGTTGATCTTAGTAAAAGGTGCGTTAGATGCACGTGGTTCCAAGTTAATGCTAGATAAAAAGGATTTTGGTTATAGTTTTCCATGTGATGGCTAGGGCGAGGCGGGTACTTACGATATTTCGGCTTGGGACACAATTTATTTGGCAGTTTTTTGAATGTTAAATACCATTGGATGGTTACTTTTTATTGGCATTGGAAGCACATTACATTCTGGCAGGGGAATGTTTCACAGTTTAATGAATCTTTCACTTATTTGATGGGCTGGTTAAGAGATTATTTATGGTTAAACTCTTCACAACTTATTAATGGATATAATCCTTTTGGTATGAATAGTTTATCAGTCTGGGCATGGATGTTTTTATTTGGATATCTTGTTTGGGCTACTGGATTTATGTTTTTAATTTCCTGGCATGGATATTGGTAAGAATTGATTGAAACTTTAGCATGGGCTCATGAACGCACACCTTTTGCCAATTTAATTCATTGGAGAGATAAACCGGTGGCACTTTCCATTGTACAAGCAAGATTGGTTGGATTAGTCCACTTTTCTGTAGGTTATATATTTACTTATGCAGCTTTCTTGATTGCCTCTACATCAGGGAAATTTGGTTAATTTTTTTCTCATTGATTTCGATGAAGAAATGATCCACCTTCTTATCTTATATTTCTACATCTAGGATCCGACTTGTATCATGGATACTAATAGGAACTTAACGAGTATGAAAAAAAAAAGTTTGATTCAGAGGGAAAGACCCCTTAACTATTATGGGGGTTAATAGAACGAATCACACTTTTACCACTAAACTATACCCGCTACAATGCAATTATTATATATAAATGGACCCTTTGTCGAGGCGCTTCTGTATATGTGTAGCTGGGCTTCTTATATAAGATCTATTTTACTTACCTAGTACAGTGACCAATTCAGGAATTCAATGAACCAAGCCCCCTTTTTTTACTCAGTGGTAGAGTAATCCAATGGTAACACGTGGTAACGCGTAAGCCCTCGGTTCAAACCCGACAAGGGGCTTTGTTTGGTTTTTTTAGTCATCGTATTCATATTCATATGATGAATAGCGATATTCTTAATAGGAAATAAAATGTAACCGACTATATAATATATTCATCTAATGAGTTATAGTATATTAATTATCACGAATCATGATATGTTATCTGTTATCATGATAATTCATCTGTTGAATCACCTAATATTCCTATTTTCAATTAGGCCAATGAAATCCACTGTAAAGATTAGAAATAAATATAAAAGATTAGAAATAAATAAAGGAAAAATTAGTGGACCTGACCCATTGAATTATGACTATATCAGCTATTATGATATTTAAATTCAATAGAGATGAAATTGGAACAAGTTGACCCCTTTTTATGTCACACCCCTAATTTCCTGGTGGGTTGATCTCTTTAATACTACGCAGCGGAATATATACTTCTAAGACTCTTTAAACTCCAAATGCCATTTCTAAGACTCTTGGGTTTTCAATTCCAAGATGTTTGCCTATTCCAACCATGCCATTGCCAAAATCTAAACCTGAAAGACATACTTAAAGACGTCAATATAAAGTTGGTGAGTTCATGGTTTTATATTTGTACTTTGTAAACCCATATTCAATGACGTGATTTCTTCCCATAAATCACCCAATCTGAACCATCCTGTTCAATAATGAGATTCCTTCCCATAGTATAAAATGTATTTAAAAGCAGAAGTAGTCAAACAAAACGTTCGATGCCAACATGTTTTTATAAAATAAAAAGCGATTGTCACATTTACAGGTTTTAAAGCAACTACTCATATTTCTTTAGCTTTTAAACAAAAGGCGTATGATTTCCGTATTACTAGAATAGAATCATGTAGACTAGCTAGGTCTCACAAGTATATGATGTATCCTAAGGCTCCTAAGCAAACCATAACTGTTGTTCCACTCATCGTGAGAGGAACATTTGGAGTGTATGTTCATTCTTTCAATTAGATCCCATAAAAAACAATACCTTGATCATGAAAACGGGGGCGTCAAGCCAATAGTACTACAACATAAACAACGGCCTTTTCCGAAGGCTAATGATTAAGATGTGCTGAGAATGTGTGGCAACCCGTTGGTTGCCAACCTGTCGGTTCACACTGGTGTCACATTATATAAAACGTACCCACCGGTGCACAAACCAATGGGCATCATATATTCTATATTTCTAGTTTATTCATCATACCCGCATGTTAATCTCCCCGACTGTTAAGATGTTCGAAAAACATTTAAATAAAAAGGGGTCGAGAAACACATACAATACAATTTATCCATTTAATACCAATTTGCATCTACCCGTACAAGTTATCCATTCAATACCAATTTGTATCTTCCTGTACAAATTATCCATTTAATACCAATTTGTATCTTCCTGTACAAATTATCCATTTAATACCAATTTGTATCTTCCAATCTTTGTTGCGTTTTATAGTAAACAGGTGTCCTAATTACCTACAAAGACACCTTAAAATCTAACACTAAAAGCCTATAATCCAACTATCTAGATTCGTATGTACGAGTCCGAGTCTAGAAAGTGGTGTGACTCAACGAACCAATCACGACTTATTTCAGTTTAGGTGTTAACATACTACGTAGTACTCAAGTTGCGCAATTGTTACTACACGTGTGTAACCTACGTTAGACTAGTGCTACGAAACGTATAGCTCATCATTAATCATAGAATCGGATAAATATATTTGTTTTGTACATTTGTTTCTAGGAAAGTATAATGTGCAATAATCATGGAAAGTTATAAAAGCCTCAATCAATATTGCACTCGTTGTGTTCTGGATTTTATAAAATTTCGGCAAAGTTTCCTCTGTTTTTATACAATCCAGACAACACAAGTTGTCTATAGTTTACCCAAAAATCAATTTACAAACGCATGATATTCAATATATTAATCCGTATTTCCAATGAACGAGACTTTATACATTTCGCCATTTTATATAAATTATACTTGTATAATTATATACATCATAATTTATATATATGTATATATATATATATATTTATATAATATAGTCCAACGGTCCAGTCCAATATACAATATTATCAAATCCGTCTTTAATTTACAATATCACTTATTATATAATCAATGTTGGTTCGTTTCGCGAGTCGCAATAGTTTCGTATCTATAATATATATACACTTGTGTGTATATATATATATATATATATATATATATATATATATATATATATATATATATATAATAACAACAAATCAAGATAATATATCATATAATATACGCATGCATGTCCGATGTTGACTAGATCTGGCCGAACCCGAACCGAACCAGATCTGACTCGAAATAACTTCTAACCGGGCTCCGATCTTCAAACTTAAACCATTTATTTATAATCCTTTATAACTGGGACCTGAGCACCGAACTGAACCCGATCATCCTTATCATCATCATTAAGAAACATGCAGACCAAGATCTGACCCAAACCCGAGCCCTATCAGACCCGGATCTAACCGAGCACCACTTGAACCCAAGCCTGAGCCACCCCAGCCGAATACCACCTAAACCGGACCAGACCCGAGCTACATCCCACCAGCTTCAACCGGAACCCCTTAGCCTGAACCGGACCAAACTTCCACAACAAGCATAACCATGTCCAGCCTAAACTCCACAAAAACCACCATCAGACTACCGCCGGGCACCACATGCGGCCACCCTCTGAGCCGCCGCCGCCGCCGCCTTCAACAACCATCACCATCTCCGGCCAAGCACCACCAATTGGACCACCACACCTCCACCGCCCTTGCCTCCTTGAACCACCACCATCACAGCCCTATTTGGGCTTAAAGAACCCGCCGCCGCTGCCACCTGTAACATGGCGGTCGGCCGGCTTGTTCAACAGAGGGAGACGAGGGAGAGACGAGAAAGATAGTGAGTATAGAGAGAGAGAACGTGAGAGATGAGAGAGATAGGGATTTGAGAGGATTTTCTTGTGTATGTAGGCTAGGAAATGAGAAATGAAGAAGAAGACTACCCTTTTATAGCCAGGGTTTAGAGTTAGGTAGGTAGATACCGCGTATCGAACCCGTTAAAACCCGAAACGTCTCGTTTTAGATTTAGGCTCGATGAATAATTATAAAAATTAGTCGGTTTTATTCGAAATCTTGAATAACATTAAACCGAGCAAAAATATAATTAATATCGGCATCCTACGCGTTCTTTCAGAGCGTCTGTTAGAATCGCGTTATCCTAACCGGTTACTGTTTCCTCCATTTAAATGACCCGATAGCTTTTGATATTAAATAAATAACATTATTTAAAATAAATAATTATTTCGAAAGCACAAATGAGGTTAAAACCACACATTTTGTTGTCCGGTTATCATATCAGTTACTCTCCATGTTCTCCAAACGCTACGTTTTAATCAAATCTTCAAGCCGATTCCACATCCGATTGCTCCAATAACAAATACGTACCGTAATTATATGCAATAACTCTAAGTTTGTCCATTCTGACGAATTCGTATTGATGTCAGTTCGTTAGCGTTAAGATGCGTAGTCTTTCTTTAGAACATCTAGACATCCACGAACTTCATGAAAGACATTGTTGGACTTGTAACAACTCAACTTAATCAAAATCAACCTTAGTATATGCGAAGCATATAGGGATCATGATCGAGATCCAGTCAACGGTTGACCGAATTTTACCGGTTGTCACATTTTATTTATTTTCATTTATTTGGACTCCGCAAGAATTTGTCGATATTTCCAATTTAATCGTCTTGTTCTATAGGAATAAATAGGACTAAATTGTAGGAATAAATTGTCATTTCGTTCCTTCACAGAGAACCATTTTTTCTAAGTCACAAGATAAGAATTCACTATCTTTATTTGATTACAGGATCAAGATTAATATATATCTATATCTATATAACATAATATTGATAAATATAATATTTATAAGATTTCTATTTAGATTTATAGCTATCAGACCGCGGCTTGATGTACCAAAAATTTCCATTTCGTTGCATCCAATATTTTTGTTCCGACAATCCTTTGAAAAATGGATGCTGGATAAATACTCGCATTTCCAGTTTCCTATTTATTTTATTGAATCTTGTTATTGTATTAAGTATTGAAGTGAAGTAAAAAATTTGGAAAATATCTCTTTTCTAACAAATAAAAAGAAATATAAAAAGCTTAGTAATTTAGTATACATAAAAATTAGAATAGAAAGAGAGTTCTTTTTATTAATCTCATGAACAAGATCTAAGAATCCATTTAGTTGATGGAAGAAGATGGGGGCAGGTCTGAGGATCAACCGGTAGTGGGCGAGGGGATTGCTTTTTCCTTGAATAGTTCTATCAAAAAACGAATATATCTGATTCATGAGCCATAACAAGACAATTCATGATTCATATGCTTAATAAAAGAATAAAAAGAAATAATCAAATGGAGTTCATGAATTTACCTGGGTGGTCAATTTATGGACCAATAAAGGATTTTTATCTTCGAAACCCATTGTATTGTAAGGGGTAATGCACAAGAAAATAATCATGCAGAAATGATCGACTCTTTGGATGCCCCGAAAAGACTATAAGGTGTTCGAAAATGGTCGAAGTAGTTGAAAAGGAGGATTACGATGACTATAGCCCTTGGTAAATTTACCAAAGACGGAAAGGATTTGTTTGATATTATGTATGACTGGTTACGTAGGGACCGTTTCGTTTTTGTAGGCTGGTCCAGCCTATTGCTCTTTCCTTGTGCCTATTTCGCCGTAGGGGGTTGGTTCACGGGTACAACCTTTGTAACTTCATGGTATACCCATGGATTGGCCAGTTCCTATATGGAAGACTGCAATTTCTTAACTGCCGCGGTTTCTACTCCTGCTAATAGTTTAGCACATACTTTGTTATTACTGTGGGGTCCTGAAGCACAAGGATATTTTACTCGTTGGTGTCAATTAGGCGGTCTGTGGACTTTTGTTGCTCTCCACGGCGCTTTCGGACTAACAGGTTTCATGTTACGTCAATTCGAACTTGCTCGATCTGTTCAATTGCGACCTTATAATGCAATCGCATTCTCTGGTCCAATTGCCGTTTTTGTTTCTGTATTCCTGATTTATCCACTAGGTCAATCTGGTTGGTTCTTTGCGCCTAGTTTTGGTGTAGCACCTATATTTCAATTTATCCTCTTTTTTCAAGGATTTCATAACTGGATATTGAACCCATTTCATATGATGGGAGTTGACGGTGTATTTGGCGCTACTTCATGGTGCTACCGTAGAAAATACTTTATTTAAAGATGGTGATGGCGCAAATACATTCCGTGCTTTTAACCCAACTCAAGCCGAAGAAACTTATTCAATGGTCACTGCTATTCGCTTTTGGTCCCAAATCTTTGGGTGTTGCTTTTTCCAATAAACGTTGGTTACATTTCTTTATGTTATTTGTACCAGTAACAGATTTTATGTATGAGTGCTCTTGGAGTAGTCGGTCCGGCCTTGAACCTACCTGCCTATGACTTCGTTTCTCAAGAAATTCGCAGGGCGGAAGATCCTGAATTTGAGACTTTCTACACCAAAAATATTCTCTTAAACGAAGGTATTCGTGCTTGGATTGCAGCTCAAGATCAGCCTCATGAAAACCTTATATTCCCTGAGGAGGTTCTACCCCGTGGAAACGCTCTTTAATGTAACTTTAGCATTAGCTGGTCGTGACCAAGAAACGACCGGTTTCGCTTGGCGGCCCGGGAATGCCCGGCTTATCAATTTATCCGGTAAACTATTAGGGGCTCATGTAGCCCATACCGGATTAATCGCATTCTGGGCCGGAGCAATGAATCTATTTGAAGTGGCTCATTTGGTACCAGAAAAGCCTATGTATGAACAAGGATTAATTTTACTTCCCCAGCTAGCTACTCTAGGTTGGGGGGTAGGTCCTGGTGGGGAAGTTATAGATACTTTTCCATACTTTGTATCCGGAGTACTTCATTTAATTTCCTCTGCAGTATTGGACGTTGGCAGTATTTATCATGCACTTTTAGGACCTGAGACGCTTGAAGAATCTTTTCCATTTGCGTTATATACTCATCACCAATACATCGCTTTGGCTTTCCTCTTTTGGCTTTCCTCTTTTGGCTTTCCTCTTTTCTTCCATCTCTTTGTTCTCCAACTTCTGTATGAACTCATTGATGGTCCAATACTGATAAGCGTCTTTTTCCTTCAGTACCTCAACATGTTGTCCCCAACACGGAGGCAACGAATCAGCAAACTTCTCCACAATTTCAGTCATGGGAATAACAATCTCATAATTCGATAACTCTGACAACAAATGAAAGAATCTTGGAATAAGCTCCTTCAATGTTTCATTCCCAATGTAACTAAAATTCTCAAACTCCTTTTTGAGCTCTTCCATACGAATTCTCCTAGTCTTCTCATTACCGTCATGCCGATTATTCAAAACGTCCCATAATTGCTTTGAAGTCGTACAAGATCCAAACTGATGTAGCAAATCTGTTGTTAAGGCCTGAGACAACTGAGAATACGCCTTCTTCTCTACTGCAAACTTCTTTTTCTCATCGTCTTTCAAGTCTTCAAGTGCAATAGGTACATTAGTGTTCTCAACCATTGGTGCACTATAACCTTTCATCATCATCTGCCATGCTTCTCCACCTTCCAATCCCATGCCCTCAAGATGAATCTTGAACTTCCTTTGCCATTGATAATACTCAGACATATCCAACAACTTCGGCGGACGATTACCACTTCCTGATGATAAGTCATTAATCAAGGTAGTAATCGCATAAGAAGTCTGACTTTGAGCTACAGTTGCTGCTGTGACTCCCCAATAATCTGGCATTTGTTGTTGAGGATGAGTAACAGTCGGTTGTGTTGAACTTGATGTAGCAGAGTAATTTGGCTTCTGCGGTGGTTGTGTGTTAGCCTTATGTGGTTGTGTCATTGCAGCTCTCGGTGTTATTGGAAATCCCCAAATGTTGTCCATGAAATTCGAAATAACAACACTTAGGAAATCTGGAAATCTGAAATTTGGTTTGACCTAAACTGAATGATCGATGGTTCGAATGAACAAATAAACACTGCTTCGACCCTTTGGCTGAGCTCGAATGAGTAACTGATATGAAAGAACTTCGTTCGACTTTACAAAGTAACTGTTTCAACCCCACGAAGGTTCGAATGAATAATAGAGGGTTCGAATGGACACCAACACACTCTAAATGAAGAACAAACACCTGATTCGACCTAAAACACTTTTGGTTCGACGTGAAAGGCTTGATTCGACCCAAATTTTTAACTCGTTCGACCTGAATCACACTGATTCGACCTTACACATTTGAAAATCAATTTTTCCTCAAAAATCATCCAATTTGATATGAATTATGAAAAAGTTGATGGATTTTAATGAGATTAATCAGGTTTTGGATCGGATCATATGGAGATCAAGTTTTGTGAAAGAAATTTTGATTTTATCCGTAAAAACAAGTCAAAATCAATCAATCTCCATGCTGATGCAGTGTTCAGGCAAAACAGCAAAGATTTTGATGTTTTTGATGAAAAATCTAATTGAAAACTATCAATTTGTAGTTGTGTGATTGAGCAAAGCTCTGATACCACTTTGTAAAGGATTAGATTTGTAAAATCAACATGTTTATCACACAAGTATAAGCAATCAAGGTGTGGAAACCCTAGATCACATGCAAAATGATAATATCCAAATCAGAACGCGATAATATCCATGATAATCAAGTTTTCATTAATAATCAAGTAGTGATTTAGGTTACAAAGACCTTAGATTATAATGAAAACACACTACAGAACCTTCTAGACTCTCTCTCTAAAATACACACTGACACACACACGAAATGGCAAAAGTTCTAAGTTGCAAACTCATCAATCATATATATAGACCTGTCTATTAGACCTCTGTAGAGGTCGAATGAGTCTTTTCGACCTTGGCAAGACCCGAACCAAATAAACACAATCTTCATTCGACCCCATAAATATCCATTCGACCTCACGATAGGTCGATCGAATGAGTCTTCTCAAAACTTGCAATCTTGCAAACAATCTCAATCTCATCCAATCCAAAAGTGATAGCCACACTTATGCGTCTACAATTATCCACTAGTTAACCATGTTGAGCCTAATCCCGTGTTTTTTTTTCTTATTTACCACACCATTTCACCACTTAACCAAATTTAGCCTTTTTTTCTTTTAAACCATTTGTGTTAAAACTCGGTATAGGTTATTGTTTAACTCGTTTATGTATTGTAAATAGTTCGTGTTCGGGTTTATAAATTTAGAGCTCGTGTGTTGTATTTATTCGTGTTATAGTTATCGGTTATATCCGATATTAAAAAAAATCCAGAAAAATCCAGAAAATAGAACACCCTAAAATAGGGTGAATTAGCAGTGTTCGAGCAGTTTTAAGGACATTAAACTTATGATTTTTGTGATTAGCTCGATTTAAATAAAAATCACCTATATTCACGTGTGTTTTGTATAGTTATGTTTGTTTCTGTTAGTTAGACATAACCACCGAGTTTTATCCGATTTGTCACTATAAAATGCATTCCACACCCTTACCTTTGCCTATCATTACAACCATATTAAGACCTCTTGATTTGTGCTTTTTCACACGTTAGTTGGTGAATATTAGATCTTTTGACAAGCTTATTATATTACACGATTCATTGTCTTGGCAATGGAACGATTTACAAATACACATTACACGTATGTATCATAAATAAAATCGCGTGTGTGTGAACATTGTGAGTCATGTATTGGTTTGCATGCTATGTTGATCGGAAGTGAATCGTCGCCTTTTAGTTATCTTGTCGCCTGTTTATATATGTTGTCTTGAAACTTATTTGTACATGTTATTTTGCCTTTATTTTTTGTTTATTTCTATTTAGTTGTTTGCTTGAGGACAAGCATAGTTCAAGTGTGGGGAGGTTTGATATACGTTAAATTATAAATATAAAAGTCCCCGTTTATATACGTTTTTGATCTTATACACGAGGAATTGGTATTTATTTGGGTATCTTTATGATCACAGTGACTAACTTATCTTTAGAAGATTTTCATGAGATTATATCAGCTACTCGCTATTGAACAATTTGATGTGGTTAACGTGTGTTATCTTGTTAGCTTTTCGTATAGTTGTCATGTTAGGATTCCCGAAAGGGATACTAATTGTCTGAAAATGGGAATGTTGATCTCACGCCTGTTTAACATATGTTATATAGTTGACATGCTAGGATTGTTATTATAGTGTCTTATTGTATATATTTTGCATTTGGAATCTTACTAATGTTTCTTTAGTGTTTTAGAAATAATCTTGTTTAAACAACTTCAGACTATCTTTTACTGGTAAATCGGGGATAGAGTTTAAGTACTATTGCGTCCGCTCGCGTCTATGGATCGATATCTGGTTCTTATTTGAGCTTACTACATATATGATAGCGTATACATGCCCTTTTGTGTGAGTTTTAATGTTAAGGTCTAAACCATTTTTATAAAAATTAAAACCAAACGTGTGTATATTCAGTGTAAAATTATGTGTATATCCGCACACGTCAGTTAATGAATTTGAGTTTTGGGTGAAGTGGTCTTAGGCGAAGATGGGGCATCTTCGAATTGATAGTATGAACCTTATGATTAACGTACTAACATCCTAACACAACAACTTGGTCAATTTATTGCTCAGTTCTTTGTATAAACCATATATTTTCCTTAAATGGCATATTATGAGGATGTCACATCAATATGCATGTAAATATTTCACTTAAATGGAAAATTTCACGATTAAGCATGTTCTCACATTTATTAGGTCACTAAATCTGTTGCGTAATCATCCTAGCATGTTCGTAGTAGATTATTATCAACAACTTGCATAAACAATCCCTAGATGAAATAATAGACTCCCAAATGGGTCAAAACTCATAAGCAAGCCAAACACCACCTAAACATGCTTCTAACTCATCACAACTCATCCAAACAACATCATATTATCACTCAACCGACAAATAACACAAAAACCCCAATTTCTAGGTAACAATACCATCCCATTATCATCCATGTTCATTACTTTGAGAAAACTCACTTTTAATGTTTAGATCTAATTAAGAAACCATTAAGAAGGGTTTTTGAATGAGGAAAACATACTTAAATAAGATAGGGACATTTGGGTTTTATATACAACATCATTAGAAGTGATTTAAAAGGTTTTAGATAGGTTATACACCTTTGGATCCTCACTTGTAATGATTTTAGAGGTTGTTTATCTACAAAAATGAAGTGTTTGGGTGATAAAATGTATTTTCAGGTGTTAATATTCGTATAAGGATGTTAAGGGTGGTATTTATAGTTAAAACCCGTCAGACTAGCGAAGTTAGTCTGCTTGTAGAACTTAGGCTAAGTTCACATATAAGTTCACTTAACTAAGTTCACTTATAAGTTTGCTAACCTAAGTTCACTTATAAGTTCGTTCACCTTAGTTCACTTATAAGTTTGCTTACCAAGTTCACTTATAAGTTCACTTACCTAAGTTTAACTTATAAGTTCGTTTACCTAAGTTCACTTATATGTTCACCTACACATATGTTCTTTCAACATATGTTTAACTCTCTAACTCGGTTTATCTAGTGTCGGTCACAAACCAGATAACGCCTATTAACATGTAAAATACCTTTTATCATATCAATTTACGTAAACACATATTTTTAAGTTATAAATAATCATAAAGCATTCGATTTATAAGTAGTTATTTTTATTTTGTTATTTCACCAACGTATAGGATACGAGACTCATGTGTGTGTGTTTTACCCGGTGATCCTCCGAATCACCAACCCTTGGACGTATATGTGTAAAACGACTATCGATGAACCCCCGGATTAGGGGTGTAAATGATGTGCAACGGCATGAAAGCTACTCGAGATCGGATCGGTAAACAGCTTGAACGAGTCAAGCCTTAATGAGCCCGAGCTCGAGCTTGAAAAATGCCTTGGGCTTAAAAATGACTTGTTTAGTTATCGAGCCCAAGCTCGAGCTTTTCATATAAAGACCGTTTAGGCGAGCCTAAACGAGCCGAGCTCGGCTTGGCTCGTTTACACCCATACCCCGGATCATCGAACCGACTCCTGATGATTCCACGAATCATCTAACCGACTCAACTGACCCCGTTAAGTACGTTTTATGAGTGTTTTGCTAAGGTAGACTTATATGTTTGTTAAAATTGTTAATTTAAATTTGTCGGGTGTCACATCATCCCCTATTGAAGAAATTTTCTTTTCAAAAATTGCTTGAAGTTGCAAAGAAAAGAAAAAAATTTCCTGATTGTTATAAAAAAAATTTTTTTGAACGGCCAACAAATCAATTTCCGAGCACTCTCGGGCACCTTTTTGGTGAATCAGGTACTCGAGAGTACCCGGGCCACCAATTGCCACAAATTCCCGGGAAAACCCGACCATTCACCTGCCTGAAGGCACGACAGTGAAATAATCGGTAAAACCGGTCGGGATCAGGACTCAAATCCAAGCCAATGGTCGGGTCATCTCTCATTTCCCATCCACCAATATCCTCTAAATGTAGCTAGTGGGAATTGAACCCAAGCCTCCCATAGGAAACTTTAGGCCCTCAATCAACTGGGCTACAAGTGTTGGACGATTGTTATAAAAATTAAGTTGGCAACTTAATATGAGTACATAACAAGTAACTACAAGCTAAGGGAATGTTTGGAATCCAACCGTCAAATATAAAGTTAAGGTTTAATTTGATGAAATAAAACCTACCATTCCTAGATTGAACTATAATAAAGTTATATATACACCCAATTAAAATAAAAAGCAAATCAAACAATTTTGGAAGTGCTAGTTTCCACTTCTTAGTGGAGCGCAGCCTTCACCAACACCGGGTGAGTGGGACCCTATTGAAGCAAAAAAATAAACATAAAGTAGCGATTGATCTTTACGGTAAATACTAAATAATATATATTGTCAAAATATCTTATCAAGCACTGGTTTCGATCTAGAGATACTTACGTGTTACTATTGGTACATCCATCCTGTTTATATCTCTCTATTTATTCGTGGTGTTCCATTAATACAAGCCAGTTAAAAGATAAAATAAACTAGTTATGGTTTGCAATGCACTTTATATATATATATATATATATATATATATATATATATATATATATATATATAGGGTAGGGATCATACGAGAACCAACTTTAGGGAGAGAACCAGAGAACCATTGTCAACACAAATAAAAAAAACCTAAAAACCCCACCTTCACCCCCTAAAAACCTAAACCCACCCACCTCACTACCTAAAAACCTAAACCCCCCATCCCCCACACCGCCCCAACCCCCCACCCCCCCCCCCCCCCCCCCCTCAATTGTGAAATGCACATGTGCAGCTAACCCCACACCCCCCAAAAACCAAAACGCTCCATATCACGTTTATAATAGTGAAATGCACTTCGCGTTTATTTAAAGATAATTGAATAAATTTTTTTCCACCTTATATATCATATCACGTCCATTTAAATGATCATTTCATTATGGCAATTGATAATTTATTCAAAAGTGTGCTCTAATTGTGAAATGCACATGTGCATACGGTATATGACGTAATTATGACGTAAAAAAGGCCATTTTTTTGTTTTTTTTTTATTTTTTTTGTTTTTTTTATTTTTTTTCAGAAAGATTAACACTAAAAAAACATTTTGGTGTTTTTACTTTTTTTATTTTTTTAGGTTATATAATTTTTTTATTATTTTTTTTTATTTTTTGGTGGAGGGGTTTTTGTGTTCACACTTGGTTCTTTGGTTCTCACCCTAAATAGTGGTTCTCAAATGATCCAAATGCTATATATATATATATATATATATATATATATATATATTTAAAGAAAATTTGATTAAACTGCTCGAAGGGCCTCAAAGCAAGGACCTACGAACAAACAAACGAAGAAACAACATCAACCCAACGAAAATAAACACCATCTTTTCCAATCAACATTTTTTCATCTAGACCTATTGCGTAACAAAAAATAAGACGTCGACTTGATGCTTTCCATCACCTCTATCGGTCTCCGCCTCTTGTTAGAAAACACCCGGTCACAATGCGCTTTATATTTACGGTTATAAAACACTCATTTTTATTCAGAAATTGTGAATCAAACACAAGAAATCAACCTCATGCTGTATCATGTATAGTGGTTAAGTGATTTATCTTGAGAACTCCAATTTTATTGGTACACTCACATGAGTGGGAACATATAGGTTTTCTGTCGGTTTAATGGACCAACACAACCTTCACATGTATAAGCAAAGGTTTAAAAGATAATAACAAATCAATTTAATTTGTTATTTTGCGTAAATAACACACGTATTTCATTTTTGTATATAAAGAGTTAAAAAGTCAAAAAAAATATATATTTTAACAACCTAGAATTTCTTCGAAATTAGCCTCCTGTATATGTTTGTATTAGTGGGGTGCCCAAGCATTGTGGCGAGAACACAAAATTACTAAAAACGAAGCCATAACAAAAATTAATATGTGATGATAAACGCAAATAAGCGTAGAGCACGTGTCATGTTGTCTTATTGCCTCATGAGACAAAGAAGGACATCATAACCTCATTATGAAAGCTTGGCATGATGACCAAGTTTCGATATGCGTGTAAGTTCTGATTAACATATAGTAGTGTAAGTTTGGAAAATGAGAAGTTTGTCATCTCCTATTGTATCTTCCACATCTTTAGTTACTATTAAAGATTTATTGTCTTTATTGTTTTAAATGATATAGTTTTATTGTTTAAAATTAAAATTATTCAACTTAAACTACTGGCTCGAATATTACGAATTTATTTTTGATCTATTTTTTTGCATTTTTTTAACTCTTATGTTTATAAAAATAAACATAGTTCATTCTGTGTTTTACTATACAACTATGTAGTAAGCTTCCATCATTCTATGTTATGTTTATGTCTCAATTTAAAGACATTGTTTAGGTTTAGAATTATTCAACTTAAACCATCGGCTCGATTGTTACGAATTTATTTTCATTCTATTTTTTACATTTTTTATTTTAACTCTCATGTTTACAAAACATAAACATAGTACATTCATTGTTTTACTCTACAAGTATGTGGTAAGTTTCCCTCATTCTATGTCATATTTATTTTTATTTTATTATAATAAGTCAAATGGCGTCACCGTTTTAATTAATTAAAAATATATGGCATTGATTAATCAGTCCATATGCAAGTTTTTTCCATAATATATAACAAGTAGTGAATGAGTGTCTTTTGTCAACCAACAACCAAGATGGGTATACCACTATATAATCATAAGATGATATATATTGTATTCGGATCATATGAATATTTTATGGTTTTTAATTGCAAACACTTTTTTTAATGACAGCCTTTAAGATTTTTCTATACATTAACCCATGAGTAAAGCCATAATATGGTCATGTTTCTCATGTACGTCAAAACCAAACATACACAACCATCTCACTCTACCTTATATATCAATTTTTGTACCTTACCTATAACTTTTATGAGCGACTACGATAGTTCCATGCATCAATATATTATTCGATTTCTTTTCTACGAACTTCCTAAATACAAAAATACAACCCTAGATATTAATTGTACAAAAGATTATAAAAACAACAATGTATCGATTGGTTAGAGGCGTAAACACATAATGTTTGCAAAAATATTGTTTTAATGGTGAACAAAAGATTACCTTAAGATCAGTACCCTATATTTCACAAAATTTTGAACTACCAAATACAACATAACGGTTATCTGCAATATTCCTGTACACAAAATCGCTTATGAATCTGCAAAAACAAAAGAAAATGGTTCATTAATTGTATTCATGGTGGTATGAGACCTTATCGTCATACTTGCTGCAGAATGGGTATACTAGGGGGAAGATCGACATGACCTTATTCACCAAAGAAGTCAATAAACACTCTATCCTTGTTCAGATTTATGTTGATGATATTATCTTTGGTTCCACTGATGAAAATTTGTGCAGGGAATTTGAAAGCATCATGAAGTCTCAGTTTGAAATGAGCATGATGGGAGAATTATCGTTTTTCTTAGGCTTGGAAGTACAGCAAAAAGAAGACGGAATTCTAATTCATCAAGCGAAGTATACAAGAGACATCTTGGCAAAATTCAACATGACCGATTGCAAGCCGTCCAATACTCCTTTTGCGGCCCAAACAACACTTGTACCAGATCTTCAGGGGCCTTCAGTGAATCCTCATACATATCGATCAATGATTGGCTCTCTGATGTATCTTACAGCTAGCAGACCAGATATAATGTGGGCAGTTGGATGCTGTGCGCGTTTTCAGTCTAATCCTAAGCAATCGCATGAGACTGCAGTAAAAAGAGTCTTCCGCTACCTCAAAGGAACACCTAAACTTGGTTTATGGTATCCTAAGAGCGATAACTTTGATCTAATCGCTTACTCTGATAGTGATCATGCAGGTTGTAGGATAGACAGAAAATCTGTCTCTGGTGGCTGTCAATTTCTGGGTAACCGGCTAGTGTCTTGGCAAAGCAAGAAGCAGACCACCGTGTCAATCTCTACTGCTCAGGCCGAA
The DNA here is from genome assembly GCA_028751855.1 of Ambrosia trifida. NCBI lineage: Eukaryota > Viridiplantae > Streptophyta > Magnoliopsida > Asterales > Asteraceae > Ambrosia > Ambrosia trifida. The sequence continues at coordinate 83,180,238 of CM054129.1, read as the reverse complement.
TACACAGCTGCTTCCAGTTGTTGCTGTCAGGTGTTATGGATCCAAAATCAGCTTTTGGACTACGGTTTGAATGTCATGCATACACCTATTTTCATTGATAATGATGCATGTCGTGACATCGTGAAGAATCCAATTGACCACTCTAAAACCAAACACATTGAAATTCGGATTCACTCAATTCGCGATGCACACGACAAAGGGTACATACAGGTGTTGCCTATCGATACTGCTGATCAAAAAGCAGATATCTTTACAAAAGCTTTTGATAAAACCCGGTTTCATCAGTTGGTTTCATGGCTTGAGATGATCAACTTTGAATAATAAAATAAAAAAAAAAAAAAAAAATTGTATATTTTATAAAAAGAAAAATCTTATTTTCCTTTAAAACAAGATTTTTGGGGGAGAAAGTGAACCGGTCTATTCTTATTGCAAAATTAATTCAGGAAATGATAGGAACTAATCATATCTCGTCAGCATGTGAATAGGACCCAGAGGATGTTGTGGCCTCAAGCAACGATATGTCGGTAGATTCAGCCTGAAATCAAGTAAACTGCCACTAGGTGATCAACAATGAAGATCTACACGGAAAGCTGGATTCCCACTGTGCTTTAGGTCTGCACAAGCTGAGTCCGGTCAAACATAGGTTGAGAAATTAAAAGACACAGAAAATTTTGTGCATAAGCAAATCAAAAGACACCTAAGAGTGCAAGCTACCAATGCGGGGCTAAGAAAAACAAAATTTTTGAAACTGAGCAGAAAAGACACGCAATGTTAGTGACGTGCAAACATACATAGATAGCTCACCAAACGATCAGATGATCATCTTCTCTGCTTATGGTAACATAGACCTGAAGCTCTCATCATCTGATCAAGATAATGATCATCTTCTCTGCTTATGGTAACATAGACCTGAAGCTCTCATCATTATATTTCAATAAACCTTGAGGATCGGTAGGCCAATACCTAGCACACTGTGGGGTCCATAAAATTTTTCGTCAATATTACCGAAAAACATGATAAACAGTATCACCAAACACATGTTGAAAGAGAAAGGGCATGGATTTAAGTGGACAAGCATACCGACAATTGTTCTTAAGCTGCAGCTATCCAACGGGAAGTTGAAACGGGTTCCGGCAGGTATGGTCAGTATGATCTTGAATGCAGAAGGTAAGATTTGGAAAAACCCCCTTAATCTAAAGGATTTGGGCTTTATTTTCTATCTTTGGGCCAAAATTATGGGTATCTGCGTACTTGTTGGGCCCTGCGCACTTAACTCAAGTGCGCAGGCCCATTAGTTGAAGGTATATATATACCAGGTCAATGTTGGTCAAAAGTTTTTATCACCCTTAACAGTTTTCTTACTAACCCTAATCACCCCAAAATCACCTGTTCATCATCATCTTCACCGTTCATCATCATCAACATCATAATCACACAACAATCACACACAAATCACTCATACCATACCTTGTTTCTGTGTTCATTGACTCGTATTTACTGTTTATCAAGGTAGATCTTATGTTTCTAATGATTTATTTGTTGAGATTACAGGTTATAAACGGATCTTATGTTGGTTGTTCTTGTATTATTGGGTTTTTAAAGATTTGAAGATCTGCGTACTTGACATATGAACATGTGCGCACTTGTCTCATAGAGACTGCGTACTTGTTTCATAGTCATATAAGTACACAGAAACCCTAATCATCTGCGTACATAACTGTGAACTTGAAATCTTGAACGAAGGTTCAAGTGTCTGCGTACTTGCTTAGTACGCAGACTTGACTATGTGATCTAAGGGGTTACCATGCCCGGGTGGACTCACCTGCGTACTTGTTTTGGTCTAAGTGTTAACTAAGTGCTCAGTCAAAGTATGTGCGCACTTGACTGAGCACTTGACTTTAAATGGGCCTGCGTACTCAAATGGGCCTGCATACTAAAATGGGCCTGAGTACTTGAACTGGACTGAGTACTTGACACTCTTGAACACTTGGACTCTAAACCACACACATCTTTCATTTTGACTATTAAGACACTTTAACGGACTGCGAACTCAAAACCGGACCTTAATAGTCAAATAACTAAAATTCAAACGTACCATTGACACCAATAACATCAATTCATCAATCCTTAATCCAATGACCGTTAAAATTCAAAATCAAAAAAATATTAATAAGATCTAGGTCTAAGTTCGTTGTCCGTATAAGTTTAAGTCTAAAATCAATTATCCGAGATCTAATTGGCGTTTCGTGCTCTTGGTTAAACAGATGGAACTTGAATGGGATCGTAGAGGCATGCACAACCAGCCGATGAATCTGGATACCGATGATGTGCAGTTCAAAGACGTTGTGACCTGGATTAGACGCAGCCGAATCGGTTTTGCTGTGGAGAACGTCGAACCAGTGTACGTTTCACACATTGAAGATTTCTGGCGTTCTGCTCGAGTTGAAACAGTTGAAAGAGTCAAGCGTATCAAAGCAACAGTCCGAAACAGGCCTCTATTCATTACTGAAGATACAGTTCGAACAGTGCTGAGACTACGGGATGAACCAGGAACCGTCAGATTTATGGCAAAAGCAGACATTCATGAACAGTTCAGGAGGTTCGGTTACAAACGCGAATTTGACAAGAGGGGCGATGTTAAGAAGACACAACTGACGAGAGACTGGAGACTCATTAGTCATGTATTCATTATGTCTCTAGGTCACAGAAAGGGAGGCTACAATGCACTCAGCACTGAATGGTCGACGGCTATGATAAAGATCTGCAAAGAAGAAAAGTTCAACCTATCCGGGATGATTTTTGACTACTTGATAAAGAATGCAGAAGCTGGGTCGGGGAAATGGGCGATGTACCCCAGGTTCATTCAGATGATGATCAACACTCAGCACGAGAATCTGCCTCTCGGTGATGAATACATTTTCACCAGAGGGGCTAGATTCTTCACAGAATGCAACACACCGGATTGGGAACCAATGCTTGAGCACATGTATGCGGCTCAGCGATATCCGATTGTCATAGAGATCTACAACAAGATCAATAAGAGAAAGGCAGACGCTGCTCAGGCTCGACAACAACCCACAGCTGCTCCCACACCCGAACCATCTGCACCCACTACATCAGCTAAGCCAACTGCTGAAGAGATCGCCCAAGAAAAGGCCAGAGGCAAAAGAGTGGCATCTGAGCCGGCTCGAGCAAAGCCCAGCATGAAGAAAAGGCCAGCTGGCTTACTGCAAGAATCGAGAGAATCTTTGACACCCGAACAGATTGAAGCTGCAGAAAATGTACGAGCAGTAGCTGAATATGAAAGGGAAGCTAGAAAGAAAAGAAGACAACAGCTTCCTGAATCTGAGATCCCTCGAGTGATAACACCGGATGATGTTGAGCGCAAGTGTACATGGAACGGATTTTTGGGGAAGAACAACCAAACCAACTAGGGCCTTCTACTGCTGCAACTTCTGCTCCAGGGCCTTCCACTGCCACTGCATCAGCCCCCAAAGCTCCTACCCACCGATCAGCTGAACCTTCTTCATCAGCTCCTGCTGCACCTCGTCGAAAACCGGTGCATCAGGAACTATACGAGAAGCTTGTGAAGGAGATAGGTAAGGTTGCGGCCAGGGAATTCTGCACAATGAAAAGTGATGTGCACAATAACCAGGAGCTAAGAAAGAAGGTGAAAAAGCTCAAAGTCAAGAACAAGAAAATGGAGAAAGTGATCAAGGATCAAAGATACCTGATTAAGTTTCAACATCAGGTTCATGTGCAGATGTTTGACATGTTTCAGGATTTGAGGCAGCAGTTAACAGGTGCTCCCAGAGCTACTTTTGACGAAACTTTTGACTTTGGAAAGTTTCTGGAGGCGGAAAAGGAAAAAGAAAAGGAGGCTGAGGCTAGTGAAGTGGACGAGGTCAGTGAAGATGAGATGCCAGACAGTTTTGTAGAGATGGGAACCGATCAAGAAGTCATCTATGAGACATCTGATGGGCACAAACTAGACCCTGAAAGAGCAGCATGGTTCCCAAGAAAGCCAATTACCATTCCTGCTTTACATCAGAACATTCATCATACCAGGTCTGCTCATCGAGAAAAGATTATCTCGTGGAAGTATGATGCTGAAAAGGGACTGTTTGCTGTGAAAAGGAGAGGGGGGGGGTAATCCAATACTTCAAGGGTCAGAAGGAGCTGAAATCTCTTCCCCGATGGGATATCAGGGAACTTAGCAGGGCCCCATTCATTAATCCCTCTCTTGACTCACAAGCTGGCATGGTTGAGAACTTTATCAGGAAAGAATGTGAAAGTGACTTCCAGATATTCAAGCCGCAAAAGCCTAGAAGAAGAATATCAAAGACCAGAATCGATCCAGCAACGGGAAGAGGAATGATAACTTATGTGATAGACCCTCCTCAGGTCGTCACACGAGTTCCGATCAGACCCGAGCTTCCAGTGATGCTATGAAACTTCAAGAAATGGTTCTATGACAGCAACACTGGTGAAGCGGTGATCAAGCTGGAAAATGATTCAGAGGTGTTGAGAATCTTGGATCCGGTTGATGTGTTCGCACTAAACTTGTCAGATCTGAATATGCTTTTTGCGAATCAGATCAATGTTGGTGCTGGAAACACACTGTTTGAAGAAGCCGTGCTGTTTAGAAGAGCAGTAGATAGGGCTTTGAAATTGAAGAGTGAGCTGCTGGATTTAGTTGACAGGATAAACGCAGCAGATAAAGAAAAAGAAGACAGGGAGAAGGCTGCGCACGCTGCTGCTGCTGCTGCTACTGTTACAGAAACTGCTGATGCTGCTGCTACAGAAACTGCAGCATCGGAGGTACTTCCAGAAGAACCTGTATCAGTAGCAAATCCTGAAGGAACCACAACAGAATCTACACAAACTCCTCCAGCAGCTGAGGTAGATCCGGTCACACTGTACTTACAAGACCCCCTGCTCAGGTTGAGGGGGAGGAAAGCGATGTGGAGGTTGACTGAAGATTGAAGACTGGTAGCTGTGGTCTAGGGGGAGTATTGTTGGGTTATTTTGAGACCACAGTTACCAGAATAGAGACTTTTGAGTGATTATTGTAAAGACTTATAGTTGAAGGGCTTAGAATGTAATTAACACATGTTTTTGTACACAAACCCTAGGGCTGCGCACTTATATACACGGGCCCTGCGCACTTATGCTAAGTGCGCAGGCCCAGGGTTCTCCTATATATAGAAAGTGTGTGCACAGCTCTAGGTTTGGGGTTTTGGAGTTTATCTTTGTAGCACACTTTGCATACGTGCGCACTTAATCATATTCCAAGGTTATTCATCTTCAAATCAGTTATGGAATCATTATGTTATTCATTGTGTGTGTCGGGTCTTTCAATGTTCATCTAGTTTTATTTGTTTCTTGGATAAATCACTTGAAACACCTAACTAATAGGTGTTTCTAAGTGATAACAATCTATTGCATTCAATAAGATCTAGTATTTTGGGACTACAACGCTCTCGGTCCATCCTTTTGTTCATAAGCTTTATGTGCAATTGTTTCTTCTATTCTAGAGTCATCACCGGTGCATAAACTTGTTTCGGCTTTTTCTTCTTGACATCAGGAACATCTTGAATCTTCACGAACTTACCAAGCTTCTTGTCATAATCACATCCAGCATTTATGTCATGAGCAAAGCACAGAAATACCACACGCTGGTATTTACTTGCTTGTTCAGCATCCTTCACCTCACTGTATATCAGATTGTAATACAACATAATGATATCCTCATGTGAACAATTAATCAACCACATAGGATCAAATATGTGTATCTTCTTGAAATTCTTTTCTCCATCCTTTAAAACAATCACAGCCTTTGCAATCTTCCAATCATAATACCACCAGATAAAATCTTTTGCAAAGTGTTGTGGAATCTGCAATAATGGAATGTGTTTCAACACTTTCGGTGGTTTGTACTTCAAAGTCACCTTGGGCAAACCTGTAATAGTATCAATATCTTTCTTGTGAACAATTCGCTTTGGATACTGAGGTTCAAATAGATTCCATCTCGTCTTGCTTTCCCGCGCCATTCGATCAGCAAAATAAGTAATGTGATCGTTCGAGGATCCAGTCAACCGATGTCTACATATATCACGAATAGCCCAGTACGGGAGAGTCTTCAAATCGTGGAATCTTTAAAAATGAAGTATCCCTTTCTCCCACTTAACAGCAACACATTTCAACTATTTTACAAACTTCCAACCCAACGCTCTTCCTTTAAACATTTCGTTGTGTAGCTTACAAAAACTTCCCTGGATCTCTGCTTTTGGACGATTAACTTCTTTTTCCTTTAGTTCCCTCAGTAACTCTTTCAAACTGTCAGATTGTTCAATATTCGGTTTATCATGCCCCTTGAAAACTTCTTCAACAAACTTCTCACACTTTTCTTTAGCAAGTTTCTCGGCTTCTTTCAGTAACTCATCAGTGAACTCAGCAAATCCAGAATCTTTATCTTTCTTGAAATACCCTGGATACTCTTCACTGGTTATATCTTCAATTTCAATCTCCTCAAATGCAGGTACATCACGGTCATCAGAATGATTACTGGCTTCCTTTTCAGGTATATTAGGAATCTGATTATCAGCCAATAGTTCTTCTAACATCTTCCCAACCTGTTTCGCCAAACCTTCTATAATCTCCTTTGACATCGCCGCAGAAACTTCACCATCATCTAAATCTGGATCATTATACTCCAATTCAAGCATCCTGTCACTGGATTCAAAGATCTCAGAAAATCTACTGGTCATGTCTATCGTCCAGACTCGATCAGTTAGCATCTGGCGATACCTCCGTTTATCATCCTCAGACAATGACCTCCGCTTCTCATTCCAAAATATCGTATCATCATCAACAGATCCTCCAGGAGCTTTTGAACTGGATTCACCTCCTTTTCCAGATCCACGTTTCTCACATTTGTACTTATCGGTATTATCATCATCATCGTCATCACTATCAAAGCTTGCAGAGCTGTGTCCTTCACCATATTCACCATCTGAACCATCATCATCTCCATCATCTTTCTTTTTCTTCTTTTTAGGAGCATTTCCAGCATCTTCATCTAGATCCTCATCTTCCTCCTCCTCATTATCAGACGGTTCAAAATCGACCTGCTCCTCATCTTGTTCTTTGTCTTCTTCACCTTCTTTTAGTTGAGGAGCTCGAGCGTAGAAATCTTTAATCAAGTTGTCCATGTTTTTGTTACTCTCTTTTGTGAGCGAAAGATTTTAGCTAAAACAGGATTATATGATCATACAAGTCACAAAACCAGGTGCGGAAACCCTAGTTCTGAACAAAATGATAAAACTCTAATCAAAACACAATCAAGATCATTTTCAATATCTTTTCATAGATTAACTTTGTCAAATATTCAATTACAATCACACACGCGTTAATCTAGATCAAATACAGACTTTCACAAAATCACCTGGAACCTGACCTGAACACATACACAACTGACAACTCTATTACATACTCAAAAACACAAAACCTATTTATAGATACTGCACGTTCGCCCCTTTGCACTGGTCGAATGTGGATCTTTTCCACATTCGCCCATTACCAATGGTCGAATGAACATCTTGTCAGCTTCCAGTCTACCTTCGCCCATTATCATCCTACCTTCGCCCCTTTTATCTACCTTCGCCCATTCTCTAACATATGTTAATTATGTTTATCCAATCATTAGTCGCAAAACGCATCAACAAACTCCCCCTCGACTATTGATTGGATAGTTTTCTCTGTTGGTCCATTGTTCTGTTCATCAACTTGATTCTGAGCTGTTTCTTCTGCTCAGTAGTCATTGGAGGCTCAAATGTTCTCTTCACTGGTTTAGATACATTTGCTATCTTCACTGTCTTACCAAGCTTGTTCTCCAAATTGCTTCCCGCATTGATATCATAAGCAAAACAAACTCCAACCACTTGAGTATATTTTCTCGCTTGAGCAAAGTCTTTTGGCTCATAGTAAATCGGATTGTAGAAAAGCATGATGATGTCTTCAAACGTGCAATTAATCAACCACATAGGATCAAATACATGAACATGCTTGTATTTATCCTTTCCATCTCTCAACACAATCACCGCTTCAGCCTTTCTCCAATCATAATACCAGAAGATAAAATCAGCACTGAAATGCTGTGGCATAGGCATCAAAGGTATCTTTCTCATCACTTCAGGTGCTTTGTAGATCAAAGTAACTCGTTTCATATTGGTTTGAGGATCAATATCCCTATGAACTTTTCTTCGGGGATATTGAGGCTGAAATCTTTTCCATCTTGTTCGACTTTCCCAAACCAATTTATCTGCGCACCATCCAACATGCGAACCATTCACTTCTGCACCTGACATTGGGAATCTACATAAATCTCTGACCGCCCAGTACGGTAGTGTAAGCAAATCACAGAATCTATTGAAGTACAAGATTCCTGTTTCCCATTTCGCAGCTATGCACTTCAACCTGCCCAAGTATGTCCACCCGAGAGCTCTGCCTTTGAACTTGGCATTGTGGAATCTATAAAAATTACCTTGAGCTTCAGGCTTTGGTCGGTTCTCATCCATTTCCCTCAATTTCCTCAAATAACTCTTCAACTCATCAGACTGATTTGAAGGTCCTTGATTATCAGCACCAAATACTTTTTCTACAAACTCTGCACTCCTCTGCTGAGCTTTCTGCTTTGCTGAATTATTTGGTACCTCAGTGAAATCAGGAAATACCTCATTTTCATCCGTTTGTCTGAAGTACTGAGGAAACTCTTCATGAGTTATATCTTCCATCTCCACTTCATTGTTCTCAGGAGTCTGCATATCATCTGAGTGACTTCCAATATCCTTTTCAGGAATATCTGGAATCGACTCGTCCACTATAAACTCCTCAAAAGTCTTTCCTACCCTCTGTGCAAGACCATCTAGAATTTCCTTTGCCACAGATGCAGGTAATTCTCCTTCCTCAAGATCAGGATCTTCATATTCCAATTCATATCTTAAATCATCAGTTTGGAATATCTCAGCGAAACATCCTGTGAACTCAATGGTCCATTCTCTCTTTTCCAACATATCTTTATACAACTGTTTAGCATCATCAGATAAAGACCTCACTTTCTCATTCCAGAAGATACTTTCATCTGAATCAACGTTCTCACCTTTCTTCTTAGAACTTGATTCTCCAGTATCTTTCTTCTTTGATGTTCTCTTCTCATAAGTAAATCTGGAAGTATCATCTCCTCCATCATTATCACTTCCACTGCTAAACTCATCTCCTTTCTGTCTCCCAGCACCTTCTGCATCATCATCATCATCATTCTTGTCATCATCATCATCACTTTTCTCCGATTCATCATCATCCTCATCATCATCTTGTTCTTTATCAGATTCAGAATCTTCATAATCAACTTTCTCTTCTTCTTCTTCTTCATCTTCTTCACCCTCCTTCAACTTGGGTGCAGTGTTATACAAGTCATCAATCAAATCAATAAGGCGTTTGTTTTCAGCCCTTAGTTCTTTGTTATCTGCCTTAATCAGCTTAATCCTGCTCTTGTTTCTTGTACACTTTCTTTCAAGCTTTTCATTCTTAGCTTCAAGCATCTTAACCTTCTCATTGATCTCATCTTGATTAGATTTAGACGCAACCACAATCTGAAGCATTTTCTCCTCATTCTGCTTGAATTTGGCAATCTCAGCTTGTTGAGCTACAATCATTTTCATCATGTCATCCGTTTTCCTATTTACCTGCTTCATCACATCATCATCAACAGTGACTTTCTTGGATTTGGATTTGGATGGCTCAACTTCTTTTTCTTTCTGAGGCTTTCTGAACATGTCAAGTACATTGTCCAGTGCAACGTTAAGTTGATCAGCTGATATTGGTTCTGCCTCTTTGGATTTCTTTTGTTTCTTGGCGACAGGTGAAGATAGCTTTGATGATGTACCAGCATCGGGCACTCTCTTTCCTTTCAACAGTTGAGCTAACTCTTTCTCTCTCAACTCTTTCGTACTAGACTTCTTCGCCATGGTCTTTTGCTTTTTCGTCTTAGGCAAATTAACCACCACAGTCTCTCCAACACTCAACTCTGCTAAGTCAACACCTAGACTCTCATCTTCAACAGATTTCTTTCTTTTCTCAGCTTCTTCAATTGACTTATTCAAAGATTCAGACTCACCAACCATAGTGGCCTTACGTTTGGTGGTCCTAACATTTTCATCATCAGAATCCCACTGCTCGTCTATCTCAGTCTCCTCTGAATCAACTGACTCTTCATCCACCAAACCTGAACCTTTCTTTGCCGTTGATTTATGTCTAACCGCCTGTTGCTTTGAACTTCCCTGATCAATCTTTCCCTTGCCCTTCCCTTTGGCTCCAGGATTGACTACTTGTCTCTTCCTCTTAGTGCTTGAATCAGCATACACTAAGGGATCATCATTATCCGAATCACTATTATCATGCCTTGCTTTGTTCTTGCCAGGATCAGTGTAATCCTGACGAGCCAAAGCTCCAAAGAGTCTCCTATTAGGTGGCTTTTCACTATCTGACACACCTTTGTATCCCTTCATCCTCACTAGAGTACGAATGTTCATGTGATCTTGACCAAGGATCATAGTCGGATCCTTCTTCAACTCTGGATACTTGTGGTCAAAGATCATCATCAGAAATCTTGGATATAGCATGAACTTCTTGTGCTTCATACCTTTCAGTATCTCCAGCATATGGTCTAGAATCATACCAGAAACGTTAAATGGTTTGTTGAGAGTCAACGCAACCATTAACGAACTCAAACTTCTTCTCATAACATAATATCCACCGCTCACACATCCAAATACGTGGATAATAACGTGTGCAAAGTACTTGAACTGCACGCCCAGCTTCCCTTTATACATAGATCCATCTGTAATCGGACCTTTGTACTTCATCCGTAAGAAACAAGCTTTCTGCTCAGTCCATGATAACTCTCTGGGATCTTCACTGACTTCAAACTTGATCTGCAGTGCTTCCCGTATATCAGACTCTGTCAAAAACATCTCCATATCTTGAATCTTGCTCTTGATAATCGTCTGATTATCCCAGAAGTCATACTTCGCATTATGGTAGAAATCTTCAATAATGTCTCTGTATATGATCGTCGGTGTGGCTAATGCATGTACAATTCTGCTCCTTCTCAAAAACTCTATGATCCCGGTGAACTCTGTATTCTTCTCCACATCACCAAGATAAGCACAACAGTTATGAGATCGCTCGAACGGCCAACTGCTTGGAACAGATGCTTCAGCCTGTTGCACCGGATCTGGAACAATATTCTCTGCTGGAGCTTCCACATTTTCCACTGGTGCCTCAACGTTTTCGGATTGATCAGCCATCTGCACATCAAAAACAGAAAAACACGTCAAAATGCAAAAACGACAAAAATTTAAAAATTTTAAGGTTTTACAGATTCTACATTCGCCCTTTTTAAACTGGACGAAAGTGAAATGTTTTGGACGAAAGTAAAACATTTAGGTAGAATGTGAAAAATATTTGATCAAAAACACATTCGCCCGTTTTTAAACCACATTCGTCCAAAAAATGTACATTCGCCAGTTTTAGTGACCCGAATATGAAACATGTTTATCCCCAAAATTTAAAAATTTTGCAAACTTGTTTTTGACTCTTGATTTTGATTAAGATATGTCCTAATATGGCCGATTATCACTCGTGTATCACCAATTGTCCATTACTTTCAATATATATCAGTTTTTAAAGATGAATTAGGTTAAACCAGTTCATTCAATCAATTGATCACAAAAACGATGTTAATAACCTAATTCCTTTAACACTCTCCCCCTAAAACTGATATGTATTGAATGTAAATCAAAATCAAACATTAACAAACATCCTAAGACCCCTAAAATTGAAACCCTAAGTCCCGATATAAAAATGTCGATTCTGATCTGAATACAACTCCAATACCTGTGAAATTAGTGTCAAAATGATCAGTAAAAGACAGGGAATGAAACGCACAATCAAAAGAAAATCAAGCAACAAGGTCTGGTTATCGAAGAATTTTGAAAAATTTTGTGAATGAGGACTCGAACCTGGAATGGGTTATATATAAAGGCCACCTTCGCCCGTTTGTTATGGACGAATGTGGGGTAATTCCACATTCGCCCCAAGCTAATGACCCGAATGTGAAAAATTTTACCCGAAGGTGGAATTGATACCCGAAGGTGAAAATGTCCCATATTCGTCCAAATTGAAACGGTCGAAAGTGATGATTTTTCCACATTCGACCCAATTAAGGGGCGAATGTGAAATGGAAAAATCTGAAAATTTCGCCAAATCACGAATTCGAATCCCGTTCAACATTTTTCAATCTGTTAAACTTCCAAAACTCAAATTTTCACATTTTGAATGATACAAAGCCCAGATGGTGTTATCAAATCTCAGAAATTGACCATCAAGCATCCCCGGTTATCAAAAATAAAGCAGAAATGCAAATCTTTTGGATTTTCTGAAATTTTATCAAAACACACCTAAAATCTTTTTGGATTTTGTATCTTTTTGACAATAAAAGTAAAATGCAACAAAGTAAAATGCATCAAAGTAAATGAAAGCAGTAAACATTTTGTGATATCCGGTAAGAGGATCATATCAGTTTACTGAGAAATCTGAGCACAGCGTTGATCTGTTTTAATATTATCATTAGAAACAATATGTGATACGGCAATTGCTGATATTGTGGTCCACATAAGCTCACATGCAGACAATTTCGCAATGCTTTAAAATGATACGAGTTAGATGTTTTAGACTAACACATTGTGGTTCCCACACACACGACATACTCCCGTATCAAGTAATTGCACAAAGCTTCATCGTAACGCGTGATTATGCTAAAGTTATCCGTAAAATTTACAAAGTATATAGCACAGAGGTGTACAGGTCAGCAAATGAATGCAGCAAAGTAACATGTGCGTATACACTTGGTTGAGGCTGATATTAACCACTGTTTTGCATCAGAAGGTCAATACGATGTAATAATGATCTTTGATCAATAAAACATAAAGTTCCTCAATTCAGTAACTTTCGGTTTTGGCAATATGCTCTTTTGCAAATATTCTGATGAAACTAGGTCCGTAAATCAATACGACAGAAGTTTAATCAGAATATCCCGGATAACAATATCATAACGACCCGAAACCTCAGATTTTGGCAATTCTATCAAACGAAATTACGGTACTAAGACCATATGCCCATGAGGTGTTCAGCCACGAACGCGTAGTTTGTTATGTTTGTATCACTAATGCACGCAATATTTAGTCTACGAAGCCTATCAGCATATCACACGTAATCAACATACGTCTCATTATACTATACAATTCTTTAGCCTGTGTCAGATCCCCACTGATGTACTATCATTTCCTCTTTTTATCCAGGAAATCATTTTGGTTTTTCTAATTTTTTTTTAGGTCTTTTGAAAATTTTTCAATGTTTTTGGTTTTTCTGATAAAATGACTCCCCCTAAAATAAAGAACATATTTTTGGGTTTTTAATTTTTCTGAAAAACAAAACAAAAATTTGAAAGAAACAATCCACTTGAAAGCATCAACTTCTTTGAGGATTAAACAATCCCCTCGAAAGCATCAACTTCTTTGAGGATTATGATAGTAAAGAGAAATTCCCAATTAGCAAAGAGAAATTCCCAATTAGCAAAAATTTAAAACTAAAACTAAAAACTAAAAATCGATAAACCGAGGTGCCGATTAGTCCTGTTTTTCCTTTATATTGTTTACTTTTAAAAGATATTCAAAGCGGGATCTGTCAAAAGCTTTTGTAAACAAATCTGCACGTTGGTAGTCAGTATGGATTTTGACCATATCTATCAGTTCCTTAGCGTAACAATCACGAATAAAATGATATTTAATCCGGATATGTTTCGCTTTAGAATGATTTTCAGTATTTTTAGTTAATGCAATTGCGGCTTCGTTATCACAGTGTATAGGGGTTTTAAGAAACTGCAAACCGTAATCCACCATCTGTTGTTGAATCCAGAGTACTTGCGAACAGCAACTCGAGGCTGAAATGTACTCGGCTTCACAAGTAGACAGTGCCACGGAAGTCTGTTTCTTGCATTGCCAGGTAATTAACCTGCTCCCTAAAAACTGGCAACCAGCTGTTGTTGATTTGCTATCTTTGTCACAGCCGCCCCAATCTGCATCACTAAAAGCAATAAAATCAAAATCATCATCATTAGGGTACCAAAGTCCTTTTGATGGACAACCCTTCAGATATCGAAGGATACGCTTGACCGCCGTCAGATGACTTTGTTTCGGCTTCGATTGATAGCGAGCACAGAGACACGTTGCATACATAATATCTGGTCGAGACGCTGTCAAATACATCAGAGATCCGATGATTGCTCTGTATGTAAATGGGTCTATCAGCTCCCCCTTAGCATCCACTCCAATCCCGTGATTGGGTTGAATCGGGGTGTCCATCGGCTTAGAGTCCTCCATCTGGAATCGGCTCGAGATGTCGGATACATATTTCGTCTGGTGAATGAAGATCCCGTCGGGTCTTTGGTCCACCTGTAAGCCGAGGAAGAACTGCATCTTCCCCATTGCGCTTATTTCGAACTTTTCTTGCATAACAGTTTCGAATTCCCTGCATAAAAGTTCGTTAGTTGAACCAAATATAATATCATCAACGTAAATCTATACAAGAAGCAAATCATCTCCCGTCTTCTTCGTGAAGAGGGTGCAATCGACGAGGCCGCGCTTAAATCCTTTGGAGATGAGGTATGTACTTAGCTCCTCGTACCACTGTCTTGGAGCCTGGTGCAAACCATATAAAGCTTTGTTCAGCACGTAGACCTTATCCCGGTGGATTGGGTCCTCAAAGCCTGGTGGCTGCCCGACATAAACCTCCTCCTTGACTTTCCCGTACAAAAATGCGCTTTTGACGTCCATTTGATAGACTTTGAATTTCTTGTATGAAGCAAACGCAAGGAACATCCGAATAGCTTCAATTCGTGCTACTGGTGCATAGATTTCGTTGTAATCAATCCCTTCGATTTGATGGAAACCCTGCACGACCAATCTGGCTTTGTTGCGAACAATAACTCCACGATCATCCTTTTTGCACTTAAACACCCATTTAGTGCCTATTTTCTTCCTTCCCGGCGGCAAATCTGTGAGCGTCCAGACTCCCAATTTCTGGAATTGCAATAACTCCTCCTGCATTGCCTCAACCCAGGCTTCTTCATTCAAAGCGTCCTTGTATGTCCTTGGCTCTACCTGCGACACATAACATGCAAACGACCAATCATTTTGACTACCAGATTTTTGAATTTTGGCATATAATGCTAAAGCACCAAAACTCTCTGGCGAGTTAACACTTTTCAGCTGCCCTCTGGTCATAACACCACTTCCAGGATCACCGATAACTTGCTCCAGCGGGTGAATACGATGAATCCGAGATTCCGGATTAACAGGTACAATAACTCCCGTCTGAGCAGTTAAATTTTCTACAGCATCCTGATCATGACCCGTGTTTGATGATGAAGCAATATCTGGATTTGGAGTTGAGTTCACAGGTTGCGCCTCTAATTCTTCTGCATGTTCAAGAACAACTTCTTCAAATTGTTCATCTTCAGATTCTGAAGTGTCTAATGAGGTTGAAGCCTCTTGAAACATCTCTTCCTCTTGTATAGGAGCACTGGTATCATTAGAAGCTGGTAGGGGGTTCACGGTGATTGGACGCATCAACGGTGAAGTTGCCGCGTTTT
The DNA here is from genome assembly GCA_028751855.1 of Ambrosia trifida. Classification (NCBI taxonomy): domain Eukaryota; kingdom Viridiplantae; phylum Streptophyta; class Magnoliopsida; order Asterales; family Asteraceae; genus Ambrosia; species Ambrosia trifida. The sequence goes on along the minus strand of CM054129.1, from coordinate 83,164,466 downwards.
CACACTCGTAAAGTAATCTGATAACAGCTTCTTCAACCAAACTATCTAGGTTGAATGATTCAAAGAAATCTTTGTAATCAAACATCCAATCAGGACCCGTGCCTTGCAAATTTTGAGTGTATCGTTGAACTTCCACGTTAGCCCAATCCTCCACCTGACGAGTTCGCTTGTTGAATACCCGTTTGAGCGGGGTTGCATATCCAACAAAATATCCCTCCTCAGCTTTAGGACTAAACTTCTCTCCTGGATTCAACATCGTGCATGGCGCCCCGAAAGGTTCTAGATACTCTAAGTTTGGCTTTCGTCGGTGTAACAGTTCATAAGATGTTTTTCCAAACTTCTTCACTGTTAGAACCCGATTTAATGTATAATTTGCTGCATAAATCGCCTCATTCCAGAACATTACCGGAAGATTTGAATCAGCAAGCATTGTTCTAGCCGCTTCAATTAGAGTCCTATTCTTTCGTTCAGCAACACCATTCTGCTGTGGGGTATACGGAGCTGAATATTCATGATGTATCCCTTTGCTTTCACAAAGTTCATCCATCTTGGCGTTTTTGAACTCCGTCCCGTTGTCACTCCTGATTCTTTTTATCTTCAAATTGTAGATATTCTCCAATCGAGTGAACAGAACTTGTAGGTTGGTAAAGGTGTCGCTTTTGTTCTTCAAACACATCACCCATGAAAATCTTGAATAGTCATCAGTGACAACTAAACAATAAAGCTCTCCAAGATGACTTTTGCGCTTGACCGGTCCAAAAAGGTCCATGTGCAATCGCTCAAGCGGCATCTCAACAGAGTTAACTTTCTTCACTTTATGGGATTGTTTGTGTTGCTTCCCCTTCATACAACTTACACACTTGTCGTTCAGATGGAAATGTTTCACGTTTACTCCATCGACAAGCCCATTTCTCACAAGTTGATTCATTTTTCTCAGATGAATGTGCCCCATTCTGCGGTGCCACATTATCGATTCTTTCTCGGTCGCCTTGGATAGAAAGCATGTTATTTGCCCCTGTGATGTCATCGCCTTGGACATGTCAAGAATATAGAGATTGTTGACGCGAGGTGCCATCAACATTATCCACTCCTTTGGAATTTTGAAGCCCGGTTTGAGAATATAACAGGATTTGTCATCGAAATGCACAGAAAATTGTTTATCACATATTTGACTGACGCTCAGCAGATTATAGTCTATCTGTTTCACATAAGATATCCGCTCGAAAGTCACAATCCCATTACTCACGCTTCCTTCCATTGTGATATAACCACCTTTATTACCCGCGAAAGCGACATACCCTCCATTGATGTTTTTCACGTCGAACAGCAATGCGAGATCCCCCGTCATGTGGCCTGAAGCTCCACTATCAACAATCCATAGACTGCTAATAGGACCAACTGAAGCTCCCTGCACACAAAAAGTAAACATTTAGTTCTTTCGGGGGACCCAAGCCTGAGTCTTGGGCCTTTGAACATCGGCTTTCAAAGAAACATCCTCATTAACTTTTTCAACAACTTTTTGTTTTGGATCAATCTTTTTCTGATTGTTCAAAACATTTTCCTTTTTCTCACTTACCTTTGAAGTAGAAGCTCCTGGAGTACCATTGGGTGACCAAGATTGTTCAGACCTTTTAAGAATGCGAATTTGAGATTTTGGTTTTTCAATTGGTTTCTGAACATTGTTAACAAAAGTAACTTTCTTGGCAACCTTATCTAAGTTAACAGACTTAGGTCCAACATTTGATTTGACAATTGGTTTTTGTGGAACCTTTTGCCCATCAATTGTTGCGTTCACCACAGGCTTTCTCCATGATTGTTCCATAGCAATCCGATTTCTTTGATCATATTGAATTGGACGATTGTTCCTCATTTGAAAATTGTTTTGATTATAAAACTGTTGTTGTTGAGGAACAACTCGTCTATGTGGTGGAACATAATGATCAATCGGTTTTCTCATGGAATTTCTAACTTCAACCTCATGTCTTTTATGCCTTACATATGGACACTGAGCAAGTAAATGCCCGCGTTCTCCACATTTAAAGCATTTTCGATACTCTTCAAAAACATAACGAGCATTTGGTGGAGCAAATGATCTAACAGGATATTGATCATTATACTGTTGATTCCTTAAACTCTCAGGAAGTGGTCCTTTTGAGTAATTGGGCTCATGAAAACCATTTGCTTTGTCATTTGGTCGAATGAACTCGGTGACATGGACCTTTGGTTCTTGAGGAACATCCAAAAACAATTTCTTTAAAATTTCTGGTGGAATTTCGTTTGTTCTCTCATGTTTTGAAAACCAAATAGTGCTTTCTTGCCAAATCTTTTCAATTTTAGCATAGTTAGCATTTTTGATAGGAAATTCCTCATCAGAAATGATTTTATCGGATCCTTCCATCCGATAAAACACCTTGACAGGTTTGTCACTTGGTTCATTCTCAAGATCCTTTCTACTCTCATTCTTTTCAGACTTTTTCTCACGATGAGCAGTTGCCATCGGATGCACATGTTGAGATGGTGACACTGGTTCAGTAGTAATGATGTGATTTTCTTTTGGAATTTCACATGCATTAACAGTTTGGTCATTACTAGTATCATCACTCTCTGAGTCTGAATTCACACTTTCAGCATAAACACCCTCATCATTCAAGCCTAAAATCGGTCTCACATCGGAATGAGGATCACCAATACTCGAGGTATTAGATTCCATTTCCGATGATGAGTCTGATTTTACCGAGCTCTCCGGTATAACTTGGTGATAGTTATGATTTTCAAAAAGAACCGGAGATGGTACAGACTTGTAATTGGTGGTGTTATCATCAATGATATGGTCTACCACATAAGCAATATGCTTATAACTTTCCAACTTTTTGTTTACTTTCTCAGCAAAGCATTTTATGGCTGCCATTTCCAACTTTGTGTTTTCAATTTCATTGATATAGTTGTTAATTGCCAATTGTTTCAATGATAAAGTATTTTTCAAGTCAGAAATGTCCTTTTTATAGCCATCTAATACTTTGTTGAAAGCATTCAACTCTTTGCGAGTAGATTGACTGTTTATGATAGCACTATCACGTTGAATTCGGAGTTGTTTATTCTCCTCAGTCAATCTATCACATGTTCCACAATATTTATCACTCCTAACATCAGTGCTAGATTCAGAACTTACAGATTTTGGCGGTTCAGTCATGGCCATCAACGCGAAATGAGCTTCCTTTCCAGTGAAAAACTTGGAATAGTCAATCTTGGTGAAAGCATCATCAGCAATGCACGACTTCCTCGTCATTAGAAAATCAGCTTCTGCTAACAACTGATCAATATCATCATCTAAAGAATCAACACTTGCCTCTGTGTCCGATTCACTGTCTGAGTCTGAATAAACTGAACTGCATTCCTCAGGAACATCAGAAACTGTATCCATCACCATTCCAGAATGAGTTTCTTCAACCTTAACCTCAACAGGTTCATTCTCCACATTCATCTCAGTCTCAGAATCATCACTTGCACACTCCTCAGTTTCTTTCTTTTCTTCCTCCATCACTGACTCTTCAATATCAACCTTGCAAGCAACGCAAGCCACATTTCCACCAGTAGTGATTTCCTCAACTCCTATCTGCAATCCCGACCAATCAAACCTTTCATCTTGTTGAGTCATCAGTGCTTGATTCTGATTCGTGTTCTGTTGTGTCTCATTTGGTGTAGTGATCGGTATAACTGTTCGGTTAGAATTGTTAGGAGATTGGTTTTGAATCTGGTTTGATGTGTTAGGTTGTTTGTTTTGGTTGTTGTTAGAGTTGTTTTGACGGTTTTGGTAGTTGTTGTTGTTTTGGTAAGAAACTCGGTTTTGGTTTTGTTGTTGACGATTCTGATAGGTTGCATTGAATGGGTTTCTATTACCTTGTTTTGGTGGCTGGGTGCATTCACGTTTAAAGTGACCTCTTTCTCCACAATTAAAACACGTAACTTTCTCCTTGTTGAACCCGTAGGTTGTGTTAGGAGAAGTTCCCAAATCTGTTCGACCTGTCTTTTCAATAAAGTCTGTTGCTCTTCTCATGATGCTTGCAAAAGCCCATTGGATATCAATTAGTTCCATCTCTTCCTTGTCGATCTGTGCATAGTCCTCATTGGTTAAGTTGTTATTACCAATTTGACTAGCAACAAGTCCATTGTAGGATGAAACCATTGCTGAGACTAGTGCAATATGTTGTTGAGCAATTTCCACTGTCACATTGCCCAAGTTAGAAGTCTCCAAAACCACTTGTTGTTGATTAGGTTGAGTAACTTGGTTCATTGGTTGTTGAGATTGGCTAGCAGTATAGAAACCTGCTTGTTGCATTGGGGAGAATGGTGAAATGTAAGAATTGTTGTATTGTTGTTGTGGTGATGGTTGTGTGTATGATGGTTGTGAGTAAGATGAAGTTTGTGCCATGTAGTTGATGGTCGGTTTTGGTGGTTCCATAACATTGGAAATGCAAGCAACATGTGGTGCAACTACCCCTCCTGAACTTGAATTACTCACAGGAACTGAAGTACCTCCAAAGTACAAACTAGGATTCTGAGGAACCTGTGCTCTCCTAGCTTTCCTCTTCTCTTCCATTTCTTTGTTTTCCAGCTTCTGTATGAACTCTTGAATAGTCCAGTACTGATATGCATCCTTCTCTCTGAGAACATCCACATGCTGATCCCAGTAAGGTGGTAGAGCATCTGCAAACTTATCCACCAAATTCTTCATGGGAATCTGTATACCATAACTAGAAAATTCGGTTAGCAAATGACTATATCTAGGAGTTAATTCTTTTAAAGTTTCATTTCCAATATAAGAAAAATTCTCAAACTCCTTTCTCAGTTCATCCATCCTCAAACTTCTCGTCTTCTCGTTCCCATCATGCCTCCTCTTAAGCACATCCCACAATTGCTTAGAGGTCGTACAAGTCCCAAATTGATGTAGCAAATCATTTGTGATTGCCTGAGTCAATTGAGAAAAGGCTTTCTTTTCCACCACATATTTCTTCTTCTCATCCTCAGTTAAGCTTTCCAAAGGAATCATTTCACCTGTATTCTCCAAAATCGGTGATGTGTAACCTTTAGCAATCATGCTCCATGCCTCTGCTCCTTCCACTCCCATGCCCTCCAAGTGAATCTTGAATTTGTTCTGCCACTGATTGTATTCTGATATGTCCATGAGCTTCGGTGGCCTATTCCCACTACCTGAAGACAAATCGTTAATCAAAGTAGAAATAGCATTAGTAGTTTGAGTATTTACCACCGCCGCTGCTACTCCCCAGTAATCATGTTGTGGTGCTGGAGGTGCTACACTTTGAGGCATCGAGCTCGTCATCGCCATGTAGTTTATCGGTTGCGAAGACTGTGTGCTCGTCTTTTGTGCTGCCACTGTCCATTGGTCCATCACTTGCTGTTGTGGTTGTGTCGTTGCTGGTCTCGGTGTAGTCAGAAAATTCCACATGATCACAAACTTAGAAAACTTCAACACTTAGAAAATTTTCCAAAGTAAATCCTAGGTTCGCCCGAATTGACCTAGATTCGCCCAAAATGAACTAGGTTCGCCCAAAATATAACACTTTCGTCCCTTCTGATTCTAAGTTCGACCAAAACAGTACCACCCGAACGTAGAAATCACCAGAATGTAAACACAAACTAACACACTTTCCACTTTCGCCCAAAACAAACCGGTCGAATGTGGAAAATTTACCCGAAAGTGAAAAATTCAAAAACAATTTTCAGGTTCGTCCAAACTAATACTCAGGTTCGCCCAAAAACACTCAGGTTCGACCACTCAGGTTCCAGGTTCGCCCATTTTGCTCAGATTTCACTTTGAAAAACGGTTACACTTTGAAAAACGGTTATTTTGATCTCAGATTTTCAAAAGTTTATGGATTTGAATGATCTTAATCAGGTTATGCTTCGGAATTGATTTGGAGCAACTTTAATTCTTGGAAAACTTTATTTTAACCACAAATTCAACTCTAAATCAATCAAAAACACTCAAAAACCATGTTTATGTAAAAACAGATGTATTTTGATCAAAAACATGTCCAAATCAGCTCTGAGTTTATCAAATTTGTTATTGTATGATCCGTATGGCTCTGATACCACTTTGTGAGCGAAAGATTTTAGCTAAAACAGGATTATATGATCATACAAGTCACAAAACCAGGTGCGGAAACCCTAGTTCTGAACAAAATGATAAAACTCTAATCAAAACACAATCAAGATCATTTTCAATATCATTTCATAGATTAACTTTGTCAAATATTCAATTACAATCACACACGCGTTAATCTAGATCAAACACAGACTTTTACAAAATCACCTGGAACCTGACCTGAACACATACACAACTGACAACTCTATTACATACTCAAAAACACAAAACCTATTTATAGATACTGCACGTTCGCCCCTTTGCACTGGTCGAATGTGGATCTTTTCCACATTCGCCCATTACCAATGGTCGAATGAACATCTTGTCAGCTTCCAGTCTACCTTCGCCCATTATCATCCTACCTTCGCCCATTCTCTAACATATGTTAATTATGTTTATCCAATCATTAGTCGCAAAACGCATCAACATCTTTTAGCTTCTTGTTCTCTTCTTTCAAAGCTATGTATCGTCTGGTGTTTCTTTGCTCATGTTTCAATAACTTCTTGTTTTCTTTACTGAGTCGTTTAATCTCAGCTTCAAGTGCTTCCTGATTGTCATGAGATGTTTCAACAACGTCTAGCATCTTTTGATCGTTGTTTTTCAATTTCTCAATCTCTGCTTGCTGCTGATTGATTATCTTCATCATGTCAGCTAGCTTCCAGTTCACAGCGTTCATCACATCACTATCAACTGTGACCTTTGGTGTGGAAGCTTCAGCAACAGCAGGCAACTTTCCTTTCTTAATCTTCTTTAGCACTCTATCCAGTGCATCATTAAATTTATCAACAGGTAAATCAGTCTCTTTCTCAGTACCTGATGTCGTCTTCTGCTTCTTTGCAACTGGACTAGCAACCGGTGATTTCGAGTTAGATGCTGGTGGAAGTTTCTTTCCAGCAATCAGTGATTCAATCTCTCTAGCTCTCTTCTCCATGGGCTTCAATACCTTCTCCTTCTTCTTGAATTGGGGTTTCTTCTGTTTCTCCCCTTGCATTGGCGATCCAGGAAAATCTCCTGATCCCAAGCCTAATCCCTCATCAGTTTCATCTAAATGAATTGGGCTTTTAGTTCTCTGTTCCTCTAACGACTTATTGAGACTGACAGACTCACCAGCTACAGTGGCCTTGGGCGTGATGCTCTTCACTGTCTCTGCGTCAGAATCCCATCTTTCATCTTCTTGCGTCTCCTCTGAATCAACAGACGCTTCATCCACCAAGTGCAATCCCTTCTTCGCCATACTCTTGTGTCGTCTTGAAACTTTCTTCTTAGCTGGTTCAGCTTCTGCTTCAGTTTCTTTTTCTTTACCTTTTCCACTCTTTGCTCCTACATTCACCACCTGGCGCTTTCTTCAGCTTGATATGCAGTAACGTCTTCTATTCCTTGGTCATCACTAGTTCAAAAGTTTGTTTCGGCTTTTTCTTTTTAACTTCCTGAACTTCCTAAACTTCCAGAACTTTCACAAACTTCCCTAGTTTCTTATCAAAATCACATCCAGCATTCACATCCCATGCAAAGCATAAGAATACCACACGTTGGTATTTGCTTGCTTGTTCACTATCCTTAGCTTCGCAGTAAATCGGAATATAATAGAGCATTATAGTATCCTCATATGAACAGTTGATCAACCACATAGGATCAAAGATGTGAATCTTCTTGAAGTCCTTTGCACCATCCTTCAACACTATAATAGCCTCTGTAGTCTTCCAATCGTAGTACCACCACATGAAGTCTTTAGAAAAGTGTTGTGGGATCTGCATCAATGGAATATGTTTCAACACTTTAGGTGATTTATACTTTAACGTCACCTTAGGCATCCCAGTAATATCATCAATCTCCTTCTTATGAACAATTCTTTTTGGGAATTGTGGAGTAAACAAGTTCCACTTCGTTCTGCTTTCTCTCGACATACGATCTGCAAAGTAAGCAATATGATCGTTCACAGAACCTGTTAACTCATGTCTACAAATGTCACGAATAGCCCAATATGGTAATGTCTTCAAGTCATGGAATCTGTCAAAATACAGAATGCCTTTTTCCCATTTTACGGCTACACATTTCAACTGTTTCACGAACTTCCATCCAAGAGCTTTACCTTTAAACAAGTCATTGTGAAACTTGTAAAAACTACCTTAAACTTCTTTCTTTGGACAGTTCACCTCTTTCTCTTTAAGCTTTCTCAACAGATCTTTCAAAGCATTAGATTGTTAAATGTTTGGCTTATTACAATCTGAAAACACTTCTTCAACAAATCTCTTACTCTTTTCATGAGCAAGTTTCTCAGCCTGGCGTAACAGCTCATTAGTGAATTCAGGAAATCCAGAATCTTTGTTCTTCTTGTAGTATTCTATATATTCCTCACTCGTAATGTCCTCAATCTCTACCTCCTCAAATACTGGTACATCTCTGTCATCGGAGTGATTACCTGCTTCTTTTTCAGGTATGTTCGGTATCTGATTATCAATCATCAACTTCTCCATAGTTTTACCGACCTGTTTCGCCAGTCCTTCCAAAATCTCCTTTGACATGGCTGCAGAAACTTCTCCATCTTCTAAGTCAGGATCATTGTACTCCAACTCGAATCTCATATCATTAGACTCAAATATCTCAGGAAATCTGCCAGTCATTTCTATCGTCCAGACTCTGTCAGTCAACATCTGGCGATAAATATTCTTGTCATCATCAGATAAAGATCTGATCTTTTCATTCCAAAAGATACTATCATCGTCAACTGTACCACCAGGAGCTTTCGAAATAGAACCTCCTGTATCTTTTCCTGATCCCCTCTTCTCACACTTATACTTATCGCTGTCATCATCATCATCATCACTGTCAGAAGTCGCAGAGCTATCACCTTCTCCTGAATCATCTCCCTAACCATCATCATCACCATCTTTCTTCTTCTTAGGAGCTTTACCAGCATCCTCATCTAACTCATCATCTTCTTCTTCCTCTTCATCGGATGGTTCAAAATCAACTTCTTCTTCATCACGCTCCTTATCTTCTTCACCAGCTTGTAATTGAGGAGCTTTAGAGTATAAGTCTTTGATCAGATTATCCATACACTTATTACTTTCTTTCAATTTCTTGTTCTCCTCTTTGATAGCAATGTACCTCCTGGTGTTTCTCTGTTCATGCTTCAATAACTTCTTGCTTTCTCTATGAAGTTGTTTAATCTTAGCTTCCCGAGCTTCTTGATTCTCATGTGATGTTTCAACAATGTCTAACATCTTCTTGTCGTTGTTTCTCAACTGTTTTATTTCTTCTTGTTGCTGATTTATAATCTTCATCATGTCAGCAAGCTTCTGGTTCACTGCAGTCATAACATCACTGTCTACAGTAACCTTTGGTGGTGTTGAAGCTTCAGCAGCAGAAAACTTTCCTTTCTTCAATTTCTTTAACACTCTATCTAGTGCACTATTAAACTCATCAGTTGGTAACTCAGTCTGTTCAGCAGCAGATGATGTCTTTTGCTTCTTCGCTGCTGGGGATGTGATTGGTGATTTGGAGCTAGATGCTGGTGGCAGTTTCTTACTAGCAACCAAAAACTCAATATCTCTAGCCCTTTTCTCCATCGGCTTCAATACTTTTTCTTTCTTCTTGTACTGTGGCTTCTTCTATTTTTCGCTTGTCTTTGGCGATCCCACAAAGTCTTCGGATCCCAATCCTAAACCTTCATCTGTTTCATCCAACACAACAGGACTTTTTGTCCTTTGCTCCTCCACAGATTTATTTAGACTCTTAGACTCACCAGCCACAGTGGCATTGGGCGTGGTGCTCTTTACAGTCTCACTATCAGAATCCCATCTCTCGTCTTCTTGTGTCTCTTCAGAATCGATAGACACTTCATCGACCAAGTGTAAACCCTTCTTAGCTACACTCTTCTTTCTCCTTGAAACCTTCTTCTGAGCAGGTTCAGTATCATCTTCTTTCTCTTTACCCTTTCCTGTCTTTGCCCTAACGTTTACGACTTGACGCTTTCTCTTTGCATCAGGATCAACTAGACAAAGAGGATTATCTGGATCTGAATCACTGTTATAATGTCTAACCTTATCCTTTCCTAGATCTACATACCCTGGGTTAATCAAATGACCAAACAGGTTCTTGTTAGGTGGTTTTTCATTCAAAGGCACACCCTTATAACCCTTCATTCTAACAAGAGTATGCAAGTTCATGTGATCCTGAACAACAATCTGGGTAGGGTCTCTTCTCAGCTTCTTATGCTTCTTATCAAGTATCATCTGTATGAACCTCAGATAAAGGAAAAACTTCTTGTTCTTCAGGCCTCTAAGTGGTTCTAACATGTGTTCCAGTATCATACCAGCTACATTGAACAGTTTGTTCAATATAAGAGACACCATTAAAGAACTGATACTTTTCCTCATCACATCATACCCTCCACTCATTGACCCGAATGCGTGCAACATCACGTGAGCGAGATACTTAAACTGAGGGCATAGCTTCCCTTTGTGTAACGAAGCATCAGTTATCGGTCCGTTGTACTTCATTCGTAAGAAGCACTTCCTTTGTTCTATCCACGATAGTTCTCTAGGATCTGTTTTCTTCTCATCATGCAACTTTAATGCCTCACGGATGTCGTCTTCATAAATAATCACAAGCTCCCCCTGAATCGTACTAACCACAGCAGATTCGTTGTTCCAGAAGTCCATTTTTGCATTCTTCCAGAACTCCTGTTGATGATCCTTATAAATGATAGCTGGGGTAGCAAGTGCAACAATCACACGGCTTCTTTTCAGGAAATCTACGATGCCGGTGAACTCTTGTTGTTTCCTTAGATCACCCATGAACGCACAGCAGTTGTGCGTCGGTTCAAATGGTAAATCTTCCATTTGTTCCTTTCCAGTAGCCTTCTCAGAAGATCCAGCAGGAATATCAACACTTTCCTGTTCAGACATTATAAAACAGCAAAACAAATCAAGCAAACATGTTAAAAACGGACAAAAATAACAAAGCTTGAAAAAATTTGATTACCAGTTTCTACATCCGACCATTCGTAGGTTCAAATGTGAAATCATAAAGGTTTGAAAGTGGGAATAAAGGTTCGAATGTGAAAAACATTTTGTAAAATTGTACATTCGACCATTTGTTTCCAGGTTCGACCGTTTGACAATCTACATTCGCCCAATCAGTCACATTCGAGCGTTTGAATTGGGCGAAAGAGACTGTTCATATTCTTCAACATCAAATTTTGATTTGGTCTGTTTTAACATGCCATTTTGATTCGAATACATTCTAATGTGACCGATAGATCATTTCCAATGAACAATTTCAATTATCAACTATTGATTATGTGTTTTCTAATAAAAACTGGGGTTCGAAAGTTTTTAAACATCAATTCGTTAATCTGATTTGATATAAACTCTATTTTTTGGTTATTCTCCCCCTAAAACACATAAGCAATGAATCCTGTCCAAAAAGTATTGCAATTATCAGTTTAAAATTAAGATTTGAAGGCAGTTAGGGTTCAAACACAAAATCATTGATTAAGGACTATTCAGTTGATGTTAACCTGCAAATGATATGGCAAAATTATCAGTGATTCAGGACGAACACAATGGAATGAATTTTAATACACGGGCAACAAGATCACTTAATCTTAGAATTTTGAAACAAATTTAAAGTGGGGGTCGAATGTGCAGATATGGTATATATAGGCTCCACATTCGACCGTTTGACTAGGGCGAATGTGAAACTTTTTCCACCTTCGACCCTACTGAAAGGTTCGAATGTAGAAAAAGGGTTTGAATGTGAAGAATGTCACATGAACACTCACATTCGACCGTTTAAAAATTACGAATGAGCAGACAAAATTCCACCTTCGACCCAACGAAGGGGCGAATAAAAAATTGGAATTTTTGAAAATTTTACCAAATCTTAAAATCGAGTCCCGTTCAAAATATTTTTCAACTTTTAAGCATCTGACATTCATTATTTCACATTTAAAGATAACAAAACTCAAATGGTTCATCGAGTTTTAGAAAATCATTATCAACCACCATCAGCTATCAAAAATAAGATAGAAATGTAGAATCTTTTTGAATTTTCTAAACTTTTTTGTTAAAACACACCTAAAATATTTTTCAGTTTTGTATTTTTGACGAGAAAAATAAAATTCACAAAATGTAAAGATAAAACAGTAAATGTTTTATGATTTCCGGTAAAGGGATCATATCAGTTATCGAGAAATCTGATCACACCGTTGAACTTTTGATTTATTATCATTAAAGACAATGTTTGATCTAGCAACTGCTGATATTGTGATCCACATAAACTCACATGCAGACTGTTGTGCAGTGCATTATACTGATACTTTTATTTATAGTATAACCTCAATTGTCTATGGTTCCCACACACACGACATACTCCCGTATCAAGAAGTAAATGCACAAAGACTCATTGTAACGCGTGATTATAATTTCGTCATCTGTAATTTACAAGGTATGAGGCACAGAGGCATACAGGTCAGCAAATCAATGCAACAAAGTATCATGTGCACTCTACCAGGTTGAGGGCTAATATCAATCATGATTTGCATCATTGATTGGATTTGATGTAATAGATAATCTTTTATTATCGTCATACATGGAAAGTTCCTCAATTCAGTAACTTTAGGATTTGGCTTTAAAGCTCTTTTATAAAGACACCCTATCTAATCTAGGTCCGTAATTACTTACAGCAGAAGATCAGAGCGGCTATCCCCATACAACTAATAACATAACGACCCGAAACCTCCAAGTTTTGTACAAATACCCTATCAAACAAAATTACGGTACGAAGGCCATATGCCCATGAGGAGTTCATCCACACAACAATTTGTTTGATATGTATGTATCAGGCACGTAGTAATAGGTCTACGAAGCCTATCAACACATCACACAGACTCAGACACACGCCTTATATTGCATTACATTTCTTTAGAATGTGTCAGATACCCACTGATGTACTATCATTTCCCCTTTTTCTCCAGGAAATCATTTTGGGTTTTTCTAATTTTTATGGGTTTTTGAATTTTTCAATGTCTTTGGTTTTTCTGAAAATAAATTCTATCTGTGAAATGTAAAACATATTTTTGGATTTTTTGTATTTTTCTGAAAAGCAATAAAAACTGTACTAAAAAGTGATAAACTGAGGTGGTGATCAGTCCTGTTTTTCTTTAATACCATTAGCTTTTAAAAGATATTCAAATCTTGATTTATCAAAAGCTTTGGTAAAAAGATCTGCACGTTGATAGTCAGTGTGGATTTTGACCATATCGATCAACTCATTTGCGTAACAATCACGGATAAAATGGTATTTGATCTGGATATGTTTAGCTTTCGAGTGATTTACTAAGTCTTTTGTTAATGGAATTGCGGCTTCATTATCACAATAAATAGGGGTTTTAAGAAATTGAAAACCGTAGTCCACCATATGTGGTTGTATCCAAAGAACCTGTGAGCAGCAACTTGATGCTAAGACATATTCTGCTTCACATGTGGATAATGCAACTGCAGTCTGTTTCTTGCATTGCCAGGTCACGAGCCTGCCCCCCATAAACTGGCATCCAGCCGTTGTGGATTTGCTGTCTTTGTCACAGCCACCCCAGTCTGCATCACTAAAAGCGATATGGTCAAAATTATCATCATTAGGGTACCATAGTCCTCTCGACGGACAACCTTTCAGATTTCTAAGGATACGTTTGACAGTTGCAAGATGACTCTATTTCGGCTTCGATTGATAACGTGCACAGAGACAAGTGGCAAACATTATATCTGGTCTGGAGGCGGTGAGGTACATCAAAGATCCAACGATTGCTCTGTATGTAAAAGGATCAGTTAGCTCCCCCTTAACGTCAACACCAATCCCGTGATTAGGTTGTATTGGGGTATCCATCGGCTTTGAATCATCCATCTGGAATCGGCTCAAGACTTCAGAAACATATTTCGTCTGGTGAATGAAGATCCCTGTTGGTCTTTGGTCCACCTGCAAGCCTAGAAAAAACTGCATCTCTCCCATCGCACACATTTCGAACTTTTCCTGCATAACACGTTCAAATTCTTTGCACAGAAGTTCATTAGTAGAACTAAAAATAATGTCATCAACATAAATCTACACTAGAAGCAAGTCATCCCCTGTTCGTTTTGTAAACAGTGTGCAATCTACCAAACCTCGTTTAAATCCTTTGGACAGAAGATACGTGCTCAGCTCCTCATACCATTGCCTCGGAGCCTGGTGTAACCCGTAAAGAGCTTTGTTTAGAACGTAAACCTTATCCCGGTGAATAGGATCCTCAAAGCCTGGTGGTTGACGTACGTAAACTTCCTCCTTGACCACATCGTAGAGAAACGCGCTTTTAACATCCATTTGATACACCTTAAATTTCTTATATGATGCAAACGCCAGAAACATTCGGATAGCTTTTAAGCGTGCAACCAGTGCATAAATCTCGTTGTAATCAATTCCTTCAACTTTATGAAAGCCTTGTATGACCAATCAAGCTTTGTTCCTGACAATCTCTCCTCTGTCATCTTTCTTACACTTGAACACCCATTTCGTTCCTATCATTTTCCGTCCTGGAGGTAAATCTGTCAGTGTCCACAGTCCGAGTTTCTGAAACTGTAATAACTCCTCCTACATAGCCTCTACCCAAGCGTCATCCAAAAGAGCTTCCTTGTATGTCCGCGGCTCAACCTGCGAAACATAACAAGCAAAAGACCAGTCATTTTGAAAACCAGATTTTTGAATTTTGGCATATAAAGCAAGAGCGCCAGGGTTTTCTGGTGAGTTTGCATTCCTCAGTTGACCTCTTGTCATCACGCTGCTACCAGGATCACCAACAACCTGCTCGATCGGGTGAATCCGATGTATCCGAGATTCCGAATAATCAGGTACTTGAACTCCCGTCTTAGTAGTTAAATTCTCTGTGGAATCCAGATCATTACCCACATTCGATGATGAAACACCATGTGGATTTGGGTTCATTGGAGGTGTCTCTGTAGCAATATCAGGAACAACTTCACTTGTAACATCATCGTCATCTTCAGATTCCAATGAATTAAGAGTTGTGGAAGCTTCCTGAAATACCTCTTCTTCAGCTACAGGAGCATTGATATCATTAGAAGCTGTTTGGGGGTTCACAGTTATCGGACGTACCAACGGTGATGTCACTGCGTTTTCGACCTCGTAATATAATCGTAATACAGCTTCTTCAACCAAACTATCTAGATTGAATGATTCAAAGAAATTCTTGTAATCAAACATCCAGTCTGAACCGCTACCCTGTACATTCTGAGTATATCTTTGTACTTCGACATTAGCCCACTCCTCGACCTGACGAGTTCGTTTGTTGAAAACCCGTTTGAGCGGGGTTGCATATCCAATAAAGAATCCTTCTTCAGCCTTCAGTGCGAACTTCTCAGATGGATTAAGCATTGTAAATGGAGCTCCAAACGGTTCTATATACTCTAAGTTTGGCTTTCGTCTATTCAACAGCTCATAAGAAGTTTTGCCAAACTTCTTCACCTTTAAACCACGATTAAGAGTATAAAAAGCTGCGTAAATTGCTTCGTTCCAGAACATTACTAGAAGATTTGAGTCCACAAGCATTGTTCTTGCCGTTTCAATTAGAGTCCTGTTTTTGCGTTTAGCGACACCGTTTTGTTGTGGGGTATACGGAGCACTGTATTCATGATGAATACCTTTGTTTTCACAAAGAGCGTCCATCTATGCATTCTTAAACTCCGTCCCATTATCACTCCTAATTCTCTTGATCTTAAGGCCATGGATATTTTCCAATCGAGTGAACAGAACTTTCAGATTATCAAACGTGTCGCTCTTACGGTGCAAGCACATAACCCATGAAAATCTGGAAAAGTCATCGGTAACCACAAGACAGTACAATTCACCAGCATGACTTTTACGTTTGACCGGTCCGAACAGATCCATGTGCAAACGCTCAAGTGGCAGTTCAACGGAATTGACTTTCTTTGGCTTATGGGATTGCTTGTTCTGCTTACCCTTCTTGCAACTCACACACTTGTCATTTAAATGAAAATATTTAACATTCACGCCTGTGACAAGTTCATTCTTCACCAATTGATTCATCTTTCAAAGGTGAATGTGTCCCATCCTCCTATGCCACATGATTGATTCTTTTTCTGTAGCCTTGGAGATGAAACATGTGACTTGGCCTTGTGTAGTCATTGCTTTTGACATATCGAGAATGTACAAATTGTTCACTCTCAGCGCCTTTAACATCACCCACTCTTTTGGTAATACAAATCCCGGCTTGAGTATATAAGAAGATTTGTCATGAAAGTAAACTGAAAACTGCTTATCACAAATCTGACTGACACTGAGCAGATTATAATCGATTTGCTTCACATACGAAATTTTCTCAAAACTCACTATTCCATTACTGACACAACCCTCCATGGTAATGTATCCACCCTTGTTTCCAGCAAACGCTACATAACCTCCATTAATATTTCTGATATTGAACAGTAGCGATAGATCCCCTATCATGTGACCAGAAGCTCCACTATCAATAATCCAAAGACTGCTCACAGGGCCAGTTGAAGCTCCCTACACATATAAAATAAAAAGATTAGATTTTTCGGGGGACCCAAGCCTGCTTGGTTTTGGGTCTTTGAACTTTGTGTTTCAAAGATTCTTTCTTACAATCAGACAGATTTGAATTAATCTTTTTCTGATCAATTAAATGTTTTTCAGTTTCAGCTTTGACATTCTCATTCACCTGTGAAGATGAAACACCTTGTGAACCCTTTGGTGACCAATGCTGTTCCGAACGTTTCAAGATCCAGATTTGAGATTTTAGGGTTTCTACCGGTTTCTTTACTTCGTCTTTGAACGAAACTTTCTTCGTTACCTTCTCTGATTTAACAGAGACAGTTGTGTTCACCATCGGTTTCTTAAGGGATTTTTCAGTTGCTATCCGGTTGCGACGATCATATGTCATCGAACGATTATCCCTTGTTTGATAAAAATGATTTTGATTGTAAAAATGTGGTTGTTGAGGGACAACACGTTGTTGTGGATAACATTGATTAACGGCTGGACGTTGATAATTTTGCTTCACTTCCACCTCGTGCCTTTTGTGCCTAACATACTGGCAGTGATCAAGTAAATACCCTCTCTCCCGGCATTTATAACACGCACGATATTCTTCAAAGTTATTCTTGGCGTTCGACTTAGAGTATGTGGTGATAGGATATTGGTCCTCCACACATTTCCTTCTAAGACTCTCAGGAGCTGGATCCAAAGAGTAAGTCGGCTCAAGAAAACTGTAAGCCTTATTCTTTGGCTTGATGAATTCTGTGACATGAACTTTCAGTTCTTTAGGAATATCCAAGTAAATTATTTCTAAAACCTCTGGAGGTACATCATTTGTTCGCTCATGCTTTGGGAACCAAATGGTACTCTCCTGCCAAATCTTTTCAATCTTTGAATAATTGGCGAATTTGATTGGATATTCCTCGCCAGACATTATCTTATCGGATCCAATCATCCGAGAGAAAATCTTGACGGGTTTGTCACAAGATTCACGTTTCTTTTCATTTTTCTTTTCAACAGGCTTAACTGATTGATTCTTTCTATGAGCGTTAGCTATGGGATGCACAATCTGAGATGGTGAAACAGGTTCGTTAGTGATTTTGTGATTTTCATCAGGAATATCACACACCTTCTCAGATACCTTCTCAGATTGATCAGCCTCAGAATCGTAATCATCGGTTACAGCAACTACACCTTCATTGTTTAGTCTCAAAACTGGTCGAACATCAGAATTTGGGTCTCCTACACAAGAAGTGTTTGACTTATTATCCGATGTCGATTCAGACTTGACTGAGCTCTTCGGTGTTATTGAATGTAGAGTATGATTTTCAAATAACACTGGAGATGGGACGGCCTTGTAGTTTGCACTACTAGACTGTGAAGGCTCCTCTATTATATGATCAACAACATATGCAATATGCTTATAACTCTCAAGTTTCTTATTTACTTTTTCTGCAAAGTACTTGATGGTAGCCATCAAGCACTCTGTTAAACTCTCGTGCTTCTTTTTGATAGGATTGACAGTTGATCTTAGCACTCTCAAGCTGAACCTTGAGTTGCTTATTATCCTCTGTCAATTTATCACAAGCATGACAATGTTTATCACAAATTGAATTTGATGTAGATTCATTACTTACCTATTTAGGAGGTTCTGTCATCGCCATCAGTGCAAAGTGTGCTTCCTTCCCAGCGAAAAACATTGAATAATCAATCCTGGTACAGGCATCATCCACCATGCATGATTTGCGGGTCATCAAAAAATCAGCTTCAGCAAGCAATTGGTCAATATCATCATCCAGTGAGTTAACACTAGATTCAGAATCAGATTCACTCTTCACATCAGAATAAGCTGAATCATACTGTTCTGGCACCTCAGTAATCGAATCAAGAATCAAACCAGATTTCTTCTCTCCACAATCATCATTTTCTTCACTCAACTCTTCGATTTTCACTTCAGACAACTTCTCAGTCACTATCTCTTCTTCAACACATACCGGCTCATCCAGATCCAATTTCTGCGCAACACATGCCACTACCAGTGGTAATCTCCTCAATACCCAACTGCATACCCGTCCAATCAAAACCCTCGTATTTTGGTATCACCAAGGCTTGGTTTTGATTATCTGATTGGGTTTGTGTGTTTGGTGTAGAAATAGGAATGATTTTTCGGTTTGGATTTTGTTGTGTTTGATTTTGGTTCTGGTTTTGTGTTGTGGTTTGTCTAGGAGTGTTGTTTTGTGAAGTATTTTGACGGTTCTGGTTGGTATTTTGTGGTTGAAAGCTTGAATATTAGGGCTTTGGTAAGATACCTGGTTTTGGATTTGACGGTTTTGGAAATTGGTGTTGAAAGGATTTCTGTTCCCCTGTTGTGCTGGCTGTGTGCATTCCCTTTTAAAGTGACCTTTCCCACCATAATTGAAACATGTCACTTTGGCTTTGTTGAAGCCATATGTGGTGTTTGGGGAAGTAGAAAGATCAGTTCTTTCGGTCTTCTCAATGAATTCGGTAGCTCTCCTCATAACACTAGCAAATGCCCACTGGATATCAATGAGCTCCATCTCTTCATTATCAATCTGTGCGTAGTCTTCACTGGTCAAGTTGTTGTTCCCAATTTGACGGTTGCCCGTTATAAGAAGCAACCATAGCTGACACCAATGCTACATGTTGCTATGCAATCTCAACAGTAACATTGTTCAAGTTTAAGGTTTCTAGCAGGATTGAACTCTGAGTAGGTTGGGTTTAGTTCACTTGAGGAATATAGGATTGTTGTTGAGGTTGGTTTAGATTAGCAGAATAACAAGCTGCTTGTTGCATAGGTGAGAATGGTGGTATGAAAGTTGTAGTAGGATATGATGGTGGGGTATAAGATGAAGTTTGTGCAAGGTAATTGATAGGTGTTTTAGATGGTTCAACCTGGCTAGAAACGCACGCAATGTTTGGTGCAACATTTGAACTAGAACTTGAACCAGCAATAGATGAAGATGCATTACCATGATATAAATCCGGGTTCTGAGGAATTTGAGCTCTTTATGCCTTCCTCTTTTCTTCCATCTCCTTGTTCTCCAGTTTCTGAATAAACTCGTTGATGGTCCAGTATTGGTACGCATCCTTTTCTTTCAGTACCTCTATATGCTGATTCCAGTATGGTGGCAATGCATCAGCAAACTTGTCCACCAGTTCCGACATTGGTATCTTCATCTCATAGCTAGAAAGCTCGGTCAGTAAATGACAATACCTCTGAATCAGCTCCTTTAGCGTCTCATTCCCCATATAGATGAAGTTCTCAAACTCTTTCCTTAGTTCCTCCATCCTTAACTTCCTAGTCTTCTCATTACCATCATGCCGATTTCGTAACATGTCCCAAAACTGTTTAGATGTAGTGCAAGACCCAAACTGATGTAAGAGATCAGTATTAATGACCTGGGACAGTTGAGAAAGCGCCTTCTTCTCAATAGCAAATTTCTTTTTCTTATCCTCAGCAAGGTTTTCCAACGGAATTGGCTCACTCGTGTTTTCCAAGATCGGAGCCACATAACCCTTAGCAATCATTTCCCAAGCTTCTGTTCCCTCTAATCCCATTCCCTCAAGATGTATCTTGAATTTGGTCTTCCATGTGATGTAATCTATCATTTCCATAAGCTTTGGTGAACGGCTTCCACTATGCGACGATAAGTCTTGAATAAGAGTCGAGATAGCGTTGGTAGTGTGAGAATGAACCGCCGCTGCTGCTACTCCCCAATAATCAGCCATCGGTTGTGGTTGTGGTTGTGCAACTTGTTGGGGCATAGAGCTAGTCATCGCCATGTAGTTAATTGGTTGTGATGGTTGACTAGACTTTTGGGCAGCCACCGACCAAGGATCCATGGTTGTCTGCTGTTGTGGTGTTGTAATAGGTTGTGGTGTTGTAGGAAAATTCCACATATTGATAGGAAAATGATTAAACACGAAACGATTAGAAAAGTTTTATAACAGATTCTACGTTCTACCCTTTGTAATAATCGCGTGGTCAAATGTGAAAATCAAACCACGTTCGACCGTTTGAAAAAGCTCGAATGTAGAAAATAACAAACTCAAGTTCACTTTCGACCGTTTACACCCACGTTCGACCACTCGAATGGTCGAATGTACTCAATAAGGTCGAATGAACAATATCAGACTAAAACTTTCTAGGTTCGACCAACTAACACTCCACTTTCGACCAAATAATCCATGGTTCGACCAAATACTCTCACTTTCAACCAAATCTCCCTAGGTTCGACCCTACATGTTTGAAAAACAGTTATTCTTTGAAAATCAGTTATTTTGATCAAAATATTTCAAATGTTGATGAAATTTGATGATTTTAAGCAGGTTTTGCTTCGGATTAGATTTGGAACAAGTTCAACAAAGAGAATTATGAGTTTTATCCATGAAAACAAGTTCAAATCATTCAATTTAACACCAAATTCAGTTTATCAATGAAAAACAGAAAGTTTTGATCAAAATTGGGTCCAAATCAGCTATAATATTATCAATTTGTGGTTGTTTGATCCAAATGGATCTGATACCACTTTGTATGCGCGTAGGATCGTCTAAACAACAAAGATAATGATCAAACAAGTTCAATTCTGGTGCGGAATCCCTGAATTGATCACAAAATGATAATAAAACTAGCAAAACACATAAATCATCATAATCATCTTTAATTCATTCACTTTGATAAAGGATTACACTTGAAATCACAGTTTATAATGATTAAAAGACCTTTACAGACTCAATAATAAACCTAGGGAGAACACACACAAGGAGGGAAAACAAAATGTCAAAAGTTACAATTCAAAAATCAACTTGACCTTATATAGGCCTGCTCATTCGCCCATTTGTGTTGGTCGTATGTGCAGGTTCGACCATTCGACCAATCTAAGTTCTACCTTCGACCTCCCTGTGTTCCTTCGACCCTGCAATTCCACCTTCGACCGTTCATATTTTTACCTTCGACCATTCGACTGTTGACAAAACATTTGTTATCCGCAATCCAATAGCATTAGTCGCATAATATGCACCTACAAAAGGAAGTGGACTTAGCAGAGACATAGAGAAGGAGGGTATGAAAGAAAAATTTCATGACTGGTGGGAAAAACTTTTTGAAAAGTGTTGACCCAGTCATCTGTGGATCATAACCTCTTTCCTGAAATTTTGTGTGATGCTCTGCCTTAGGGAAAGAATCTTTACCTGACAGGTCATTGAGTGAGAAGGTTGTGGATATGAGTTCAGGGGTAATGACGATACTTGTCTCTCCAATTTTTAAGATAATAGATGTAGGCTTTTTGTCTTGAAGAAGAAACTCAGCGTTTAACCAGAATTCTTGGAGGGTATTGTGAGCATTGGATTTTAGCTAAAACAGGATTATACGATCATACAAGTCACAAAACTAGGTGCGGAAACCCTAGTTCTGAACAAATTGATAAAACACAAATCACGACACAATCAAGATCATTTTCAATATCATTTCATAGATTAACTTCATTCAAATAATCGTTTACAATCAGTTTATGTTAATCTAGAACACACACACTATTTCTCAAAAAACACCTCTGAACCTGATCTGAACCTGGACACAAATGACAACTCTCTTACATTATCAAAATCACAAAAACTATATATAGGCACTGCACATTCGCCCATTTCTTCTGGTCGAATGTGAGCTTTTTCCACCTTCGCCCACTTCCAGTGGTCGAATGTGTCTTCATGATCAAGTCCATTCTTCCTTCGTCCCTTTATCATCTACCTTCGCCCCATATCTATCTACATTCGCCCATTCTATTCACCTTCGCCCATCATTAACATGTGTTAATTATGTATATCCAATCCTTAGTCGCAAAACGCATCAACAAACTCCCCCTCGACTATTGATTGGATAGTTTTCTCTGTTGGTCCATCGTCTTGTTCATCAACTTGATTCTGAGCTGTTTCTTCTGCTCAGAAGTCATTGGCGGCTCAAATGTTTTCTTCACAGGCTTAGACACATTGGCTATCTTCACAGTCTTGCCAAGTTTACCCTCCAAGTTGCTTCCTGCATTGATATCATACGCAAAACAAACTCCAACCACTTGCGTATACTTTCTCGCTTGAGCAAAGTCATTAGGTTCATAGTAGATCGGATTGTAGAACAACATGATGATGTCTTCAAATGTGCAATTAATCAACCACATAGGATCAAATACATGAACATGCTTGTATTTATCCTTTCCATCTCTCAACACGATCACCGCTTCTGCCTTTCTCCAATCATAATACCAAAAGATGAAATCAGCACTAAAATGCTGTGGCATTGGCATCAACGGTATCCTCCTCATCACATTAGGTGCTTTATAAATCAAAGTAACACGCTTCATATTGGTTTGTGGATCAATATCCCTATGCACTTTTCTTCTGGGATATTGAGGCTTGAATCTGTTCCATCTCGTACGACTTTCCCAAACCAATTTATCAGCACACCAACCGACATGTGATCCATTTACTTCGGCACCTGACATTGGGAATCTGCATAAGTCTCTAACCGCCCAGTACGGTAGAGTAAGCAAGTCACAGAATCTGTTGAAGTACAGAATTCCGGTTTCCCATTTTGCAGCAATACACTTCAGCCTGCCTAAGTAAGTCCACCCGAGAGCTCTGCCTTTGAACTTGGCATTATGAAATCGATAGAAATTACCTTGAGCTTCAGGCTTTGGTCGGTTCTCATCCATTTCCTTCAATTTCTTCATATAATTCTTCAACTCATCAGACTGGTTAGAAGAATCTTTCTTTTCAGTACCAAATACCTTCTCAACAAATTCTTCACTCCTTTTCTTAGCTTTCTGTTTCGCTGACTTATTTGGTATCTCAGTGAAGTCAGGAAATACTTCATTTTCATCATCTTGTCTGAAATATTGGGGAAAATCTTCATGAGTTATATCTTCTACCTCCACTTCATTGTTCTCTGGAGTCTGCACATCATCTGAATGACTTCCCATATCCTTTTCAGGAATATCAGGAATCGATTCATCCATCATAAACTCCTCAAACGTTTTCCCTACCCTCTGTGCAAGACCATCTAGTATCTCTTTTGCCACAGATGCAGGTAATTCCCCTTCTTCAAGATCTGGATCTTCATATTCCAACTCATATCTTAAGTCATCAGTCTGGAATATTTCAGCGAAGCATCCTGTGAACTCAATGGTCCACTCTCTCTTTTCCAACATATTCTTATACAGCTGTTTAGCATCATCAGACAAAGATCTCACCTTCTCGTTCCAGAAAATACTTTCATCCGAATCAACATTCTCACCTTTCTTCTTGGAACTTGATTCTCCAGTATCTTTCTTCTTTGGTTTTCTCTTCTCATAACTAAATCTAGAAGTATCATCTCCTCCATCATGATCACTTCCACTGCTAAACTCATCACCTTGCTTTTTCCCAGCACCTTCAGCACCATCATCATCATCATTATTGTCATCATCATCATCATTATCATCATCGCTTTTCTCCGATTCATCATTATCCTCATCATCATCTTCTTCTTTCTCAGATTCAGAATATTCATAATCGACTTTTTGTTCATCTTCTTCTTCATCTTCTTCACCCTCTTTCAACTGGGGTGCCCTGCTATAAAGTTCTTCAATCAAATTACTAAGGCGTTTGTTTTCCTTCTTTAGTTCTTTGTTATCTGCCTTAATCAATTTGATTTTGCTCTTGTTTCTTTCACACTTTCTTTCAAGCTTCTCATTCTTTGCTTCAATCATTTTAATCTTATCATTTATATCATCCTGATTAGATTTTGAAGCAACCACTATCTGAAGCATTTTCTCCTCATTCTGTTTAAACTTAGCAATCTCAGCCTGTTGAGCAACCAGCATCTTCATCATGTCCTCCATCTTCTTATTCACTTGCTTCATGACATCGTCATCCACAGTCACTTTCTTCGACTTAGATCTAGATGACTCAACTTCAATAACTTTCTCCTTCTGAGGCTTTCTAAACATATCGAGCACTTTATCCATATCGATATTGAATTGATCGATTGGTAAAGTCTCTGCCTCTTTCGTTTTCTTCTGCTTCTTGGCAACAGGTGAAGATAGCTTAGATGGTGTACCAGCATCAGGTAATCTCTTTCCCTTCAATAACTGAGCTAACTCTTTCTCTCTCAGTTCTTTTACGCTTGACTTCTTGGCCATAGTCTTTTGCTTCTTTGTCTTTCTGGGCAAATTCACCACTACAGTATCTCCAACACTCAATTCAGCTAGGTCAACACCTAGGCCCTCATCTTCAACCGATTTCTTTCTTCTCTCAGCTTCTTCAATCGACTGGTTCAAGGATTCAGACTCACCAACCATAGTGGCCTTACGTTTGGTGGTCCTCACATTCTCATCATCAGAATCCCACTGCTCATCAACCTCAGTCTCTTCTGAATCTACCGACTCTTCATCCACCAAACCTGATGCTTTCTTCGCCATCGATTTCTTTCTAGCCACTTGTTGCTTAGTGCTTCCCTGATCCACAGC
Source organism: Ambrosia trifida (assembly GCA_028751855.1). Classification (NCBI taxonomy): domain Eukaryota; kingdom Viridiplantae; phylum Streptophyta; class Magnoliopsida; order Asterales; family Asteraceae; genus Ambrosia; species Ambrosia trifida. The sequence continues at coordinate 83,139,218 of CM054129.1, read as the reverse complement.
CTTTCCCTTGCCCTTCCCTTTGGCTCCAGGATTGACTACTTGCCGTTTCCTCTTAGTGCTTGAATCAACATACACTAAGGGATCATCATTGTCCGAGTCACTATCATCATGTCTTGCTTTGTTCTTGCCAGGATCAGTGTAATCCGGACGAGCCAAAGCACCAAATAATCTCCTGTTAGGTGGCTTCTCACTATCAGGGACACCTTTGTAACCCTTCATCCTCATCAATGTTCTAATATTCATATGATCTTGACCTAGGATCATAGTCGGATCCTTTTTCAGCATAGGATACTTGTAGTCAAAGATCATCATCAGAAACCTCGGATACAACATAAACTTCTTGTTCTTCATTCCCTTCAGCATCTCCAGCATATGATCAAGAATCATCCCAGAAACATTAAATGGTTTGTTGAGTGTCAACGCAACCATTAATGAACTCAAACTCCTTCTCATGACGTCATAACCACCACTCACACATCCAAAAACATGAATAAGAACATGTGCAAAATACTTGTACTGCACTCCCAGCTTCCCCTTATACATAGATCCGTCAGTGATTGGACCTTTGTATTTCATTCGTAAGAAACACGCCTTCTGTTCTGTCCATGACAACTCCCTGGGATCTTCACTGTCTTCAAACTTAATCTGTAAAGCTTCCCGAATATCAGCTTCAGTCAAGAACATATCCATATCCTGAATCTTGCTCTTGATGATCGTCTGATTCTCCCAGTAGTCATACTTCGCATTCTGATAAAAATCTTCAATGATGTCTTTATATATGATGGTTGGTGTGGCTAAAGCATGAACAATCCTGCTCCTCTTCAGAAACTCTATAATCCCGGTAAACTCCGTATTTTTCTCAACATCTCCAAGATAAGCGCAACAGTTGTGAGATCTTTCAAACGGCCAACTGCTTGGAACAGACGTTTCAGCTTCTGGCACTGGATCTGGAACTGTAATCTCAGCTGGAGTTTCAACATTGACTGCTGGTGTTTCAACATTCTCGGGTTGATCAGCCATCTGCACATGAAAATCAATGAAACACGTCAAAATACAAAAACGACAAAATTATAAAAATTCTGGTCAACATATACTGCACATTCGCCCGTTTCTAGAATGGTCGAATGTGAGTAAATCTGGTCGAATGAGAAAAATTATGGTCGAATGTAAAAATGCTCTGAGTAAAAATCACATTCGTCCAATTTAAATGTACATTCGTCCAAACCGGTTCCACCTTCGCCCGTTTATAACAACCGAATGTGAAACAGTTTTCCCCCAAAATTTAAAAATTTGTCAATTCAGTTTTGAACATCTCATTTTGATTTACATGTATCCTAATAAGGCCGATTAACACTAGTGCATTACCAATTTTCCTCAAATATCAATTTACATCAGTTTTTAAAACAAAATTAGGTTAAAACAATCAATTTAGTCGATTAAACAATCAAATGATGTTTAAAACCTAATTCCTAATTCCTTCCCCCCCTAAAACTGATGTGAATTGAAATGCGATCAAAATCAACCATTAAAACAGACTCTAAGACCATTAATTGTGAAACCCTAGGTCCGGTGATAAACACTACGATTCTGTGCAGATCATCAGTCCAATACCTGTAAAAGTTGTCTCAAATTGATCAGAAATAACCAGGGAACAAATCAATGAATCATATGAAACACGAGCAACAAGGTCTTGGTATCAAGAAAGTTTGAAAAATTTTTTGAATGAGGGGATCGAACCTGAAAGGCTTATATATAAGTAGCCACGTTCGCCCGTTTGTTGTGGACGAATGTGGGTTAAGTCCACATTCGCCCCAAGTGAATGGCACGAATGTAAAAACCATGCCACCTTCGCCCCTTTGTAAAGACCCGAAGGTGAAAATGTACCCGGAAGTGGAATTTACACCCGGAAGTGAAAAAGTCCACATTCGCCCATAATCAAAACGGTCGAATATGATGATTTTTCCACATTCGACCCATTTAAGGGGCGAATGTGAAATGGAAAAATCTGAAAATTTCGCCAAATCACGAATTCGAAACCCGTTCAACATTTTTCAATCCGTTAAACTTCCAAAACTCAAATTTTCACTTTTTGAATGATACAAAGCCCAGATGGTGTTCTCAAATCTCAGAAATTGACCATCAAGCATCCCCGGTTATCAAAAATAAAGCAGAAATGCAAATCTTTTGGATTTTCTGAAATTTTTATCAAAACACACCTAAAATCTTTTTTGATTTTGTATCTTTTTGACAATTAAAAGTAAAATGCGACAAAGTAAAATGCATCAAAGTAAATGAAAGCAGTAAACATTTTGTGATTTCCGGTAAGAGGATCATATCAGTTTTCTGAGAAATCTGAACACAGCGTTGATCTGTTTTAATATTATCATTAGAAACAATATGTGACACGGCAATTGCTGATATTGTTGTCCACATAAGCTCACATGCAGACAATTACGCAATGCTTTAAAATGATACGAATTAGGTGTATTATACTAACACATTGTGGTTCCCACACACACGACATACTCCCGTATCAAGAAGTAATTTGCACAAAGACTCATTGTAAAGCGTGATTATGCTTTCGTCGTCTGTAATTGTACAAGATATAATGCATAGAGGTATACAGGTCAGCAAATTAATGCAGCAAAGCAACATATGCACTATACCAGGTTGAGGACTGATATTAATCATGATTTGCATCAATGATCAATACGATATTATAGATAATCTTTGATCATCATATAACATGGAAAGTTCCTCAATTCGGTAACTTTAGGATTTGGCATATAGCTCTTTTATAAAGACATCCTGTCTGATCTAGGTCCGTAATGACTTACAGCAGAAGATCAGATAGGCTATCCCCAGACAACTAATAACATAACGACCCTAAACCTCCGAGTTTTGTACAAACACGCTATCAAACGAAATTACGGTACTAAGACCATATGCCTATGAGGTGTTCAGCCACAAACGCGTAGTTTGTTATGTTTGTATCACTAATGCACGCAATATTTAGTCTACGAAGCCTATCAGCATATCACACGTAATCAACATACGTCACATAAAACTATACAAATCTTTAGCCTGTGTCAGATCCCCACTGATGTACTATCATTTCCTCTTTTTATCCAGGAAATCATTTTGGGTTTTTCTAATTTTTAGGTATTTTGAAAATTTTTCAATGTTTTTGGTTTTTCTGATAAAATGACTCCCCCTAAAATAAAGAACATATTTTTGGGTTTTTAATTTTTCTGAAAAAACAAAACAAAAATTTGAAAGAAACAATCCACTTGAAAGCATCAACTTCTTTGAGGATTAAACAACCCCTTCGAAAGCATCAACTTCTTTGAGGATTATGATAGTAAAGAGAAATTCCCAATTAGTAAAAAATTTAGAACTAAAACTAAAAATTAAAAATGATAAACCGAGGAGCCGATTAGTCCTGTTTTTCCTTTATATTGTTTACTTTCAAAAGATATTCAAAGCGGGATCTGTCAAAAGCTTTTGTAAACAAATCTGCACGTTGGTAGTCAGTATGGATTTTGACCATATCTATCAATTCCTTAGCGTAACAATCACGGATAAAATGATATTTAATCCGGATATGTTTCGCTTTAGAATGATTTTCAGTATTTTTAGTTAATGCAATTGCGGCTTCGTTGTCACAGTGTATAGGGGTTTTAAGAAACTGCAAACCGTAATCGACCATCTGTTGTTGGATCCAGAGCACTTGCGAACAGCAACTCGAGGCTGAAATGTACTCGGCTTCACATGTAGACAGTGCGACGGAAGTCTGTTTCTTGCATTGCCAGGTAATTAACCTGCTCCCTAAAAACTGGCAACCGGCTGTGGTTGATTTGCTGTCTTTGTCACAGCCGCCCCAATCTGCATCACTAAAAGCAATAAAATCAAAATCATCATCATTAGGGTACCAAAGTCCTTTTGATGGACAACCCTTCAGATATCGAAGGATACGCTTGACCGCTGTCAGATGACTTTGTTTCGGCTTCGATTGATAGCGAGCACAGAGACACGTTGCATACATAATATCTGGTCGAGACGCTGTCAAATACATCAGAGATCCGATGATTGCTCTGTATGTAAATGGATCTGTCAGCTCCCCCTTAGCGTCCACTCCAATCCCGTGATTGGGTTGAATCGGGGTATCCATCGGCTTAGAGTCCTCCATCTGGAATCGGCTCAAGATGTCGGCTACGTATTTCGTCTGGTGAATGAAGATCCCGTCGGGTCTTTGATCCACCTGTAAGCCGAGGAAAAACTGCATCTCCCCCATAGCGCTCATTTCGAACTTCTCCTGCATAACAGTTTCAAATTCCCTGCACAAAAGTTCGTTAGTTGAACCAAATATAATATCATCAACGTAAATCTATACTAGAAGCAAGTCATCTCCCGTCTTCTTCGTAAAGAGGGTGCAATCGACGAGGCCGCGCTTGAATCCTTTGGAGATGAGGTATGTACTTAGCTCCTCGTACCACTGTCTTGGAGCCTGGTGCAAACCATATAAAGCTTTGTTCAGCACGTAGACCTTGTCCCGGTGGATTGGGTCCTCAAAGCCTGGTGGCTGCCCGACATAAACCTCCTCCTTGACTTTACCGTACAAAAATGCGCTCTTGACGTCCATTTGATATACTTTGAATTTCTTATACGAAGCAAACGCAAGGAACATCCGAATAGCTTCAATTCGTGCTACTGGTGCATAGATTTCGTTGTAATCAATTCCTTCGATTTGATGGAAACCCTGCACAACCAATCTGGCTTTGTTGCGAACAATAACTCCACGATCATCCTTTTTGCACTTAAACACCCACTTAGTGCCGATTTTCTTTCTTCCTGGCGGCAAATCTGTGAGCGCCCAGACTCCCAATTTCTGGAATTGCAATAACTCCTCCTGCATTGCCTCAACCCAGGCATCTTCATTCAAAGCGTCTTTGTATGTCCTTGGCTCTACCTGCGACACATAACATGCAAACGACCAATCATTTTGACTACCAGATTTCTGAATTTTGGCATACAATGCTAAAGCACCAAAACTCTCTGGCGAATTAACACTTTTTAGCTGCCCTCTGGTCATAACACCACTTCCAGGATCACCGATAACTTGCTCCAGCGGGTGAATACGATGAATCCGAGATTCCGGATTAACAGGCACAATCACTCCCGTCTGAGCAGTCAAGTTCTCTACAGCATCCTGATCATGACCCGTGTTAGACGATGAAGCAACATCTGGATTTGGAGTTGGGTTCACAGTTTGCTCTTCTAAGTCTTCTGCATGTTCAAGAACGGCTTCTTCAAATTGTTCATCTTCAGATTCTGAAGTGTCTAATGAAGTTGAAGCTTCTTGAAACATCTCTTCTTCTTGTATAGGAGCACTGGTATCATTAGAAGCTGGTGGGGGGTTTACGGTGATTGGACGCATCAACGGTGAAGTTGCCGCGTTTTCACACTCGTAAAGTAATCTGATAACAGCTTCTTCAACCAGGCTATCTAGGTTGAATGATTCAAAGAAATCTTTGTAATCAAACATCCAATCAGGGCCCGTGCCTTGCAAATTTTGAGTGTATCGTTGAACTACCACGTTAGCCCAGTCCTCCACTTGACGAGTTCTCTTGTTGAATACCCGTTTAAGCGGGGTTGCATATCCAACAAAATATCCCTCCTCAGCTTTAGGACTAAACTTCTCGCTTGGATTCAACATCGTGCATGGCGCCCCAAATGGTTCTAGATACTCTAAATTGGGCTTTCGTCGGTGTAACAGCTCATAAGATGTTTTTCCAAACTTCTTCACTGTTATAACCCGATTTAATGTATAATTTGCTGCATAAATCGCCTCATTCCAGAACATTACCGGAAGATTTGAATCAGCGAGCATTGTTCTAGCAGCCTCAATTAGAGTCCTATTCTTTCTTTCAGCAACACCGTTCTGTTGCGGGGTATACGGAGCTGAATATTCATGATGAATCCCTTTGCTTTCACAAAGTTCATCCATCTTTGCATTTTTGAACTCCGTCCCGTTGTCACTCCTGATCCTTTTTATCTTCAAATTGTAGATATTCTCCAGTCGAGTGAACAGAACTTGTAAGTTGGTAAAGGTGTCGCTTTTGTTCTTCAAACACATCACCCATGAGAATCGTGAATAGTCATCAGTGACGACTAAACAATAAAGCTCTCCAAGATGACTTTTGCGCTTGACCGGTCCAAAAAGGTCCATGTGCAATCGCTCAAGTGGCATCTCAACAGAGTTAACTTTCTTCACTTTATGGGACTGTTTGTGTTGTTTTCCTTTCATGCAGCTTACACACTTGTCGTTAAGATGGAAATGTTTCACGTTTACTCCATCGACAAGTCCATTTCTCACTAACTGATTCATTTTCCTCAGATGAATGTGCCCCATTCTGCGGTGCCACATTATCGATTCTTTTTCGGTCGCCTTGGATAGAAAGCATGTTATCTACCCCTGTGATGTCATCGCCTTGGACATATCAAGAATATAAAGATTGTTGACTCGAGGTGCCATCAACATAACCCACTCCTTTGGAATTTTGAATCCCGGTTTGAGGATATAGCAGGATTTGTCATCAAAATGCACAGAAAATTGTTTATCGCATATTTGACTGACGCTCAACAGATTATAGTCTATCTGCTTGACATAAGAAATCCGCTCGAAAGTCACAATCCCATTACTCACGCTTCCTTCCATCGTAATATATCCTCCTTTATTACCCGCGAACGCGACATACCCTCCATTAATATTCTTCACATCAAACAGCAACGCCAAATCCCCCGTCATGTGGCCTGAAGCTCCACTATCAACAATCCAGAGACTGCTAATAGGGCCAGCTGAAGCTCCCTCCACACAAAAAGTAAACATTTAGTTCTTTCGGGGGACCCAAGCCTGAGTCTTGGGCCTTTGAACATTGGATTTCAAAGAAACATCCTCAACAACTTTTTCAACAATTTTCTTTTTTGGATCAATCTTTTTCTGATTGTTCAAAACAGTTTCATTTTTCTCACTTACCTTCGAAGTAGAAGCTCCTGGAGTACCATTAGGTGTCCAAAATTGTTCAGACCTTTTGAGAATACGAATTTGAGATTTTGGTTTCTCAATAGGTTTCTGAACATTGTTACCAAAAGTAACTTTCTTGGCAACCTTATCTGAATTAACAGACTTAGGTCCAACATGTGATTTGACAATTGGTTTTTGTGGAACCTTTTGCCTATCAACTGTTGAGTTCACCACAGGCTTTCTCCAAGATTGTTCCATAGCTATCCGATTTCTGTGATCATATTGAAATGGACGGTTGTTCCTCATTTGAAAATTGTTTTGATTATAAAATTGTTGTTGTTGAGGAACAACTCGTCTATGTGGTGGGACATAATGATCAATCGGCTTTCTCATGGAATTCCTAACTTCAACCTCATGTCTTTTGTGCCTTACATATGGACACTGAGCAAGTAAATGCCCGCGTTCTCCACATTTAAAGCATTTTCTATATTCCTGAAACACATAATGAGCATTTGGTGAAGCAAATGATCTAACAGGAAATTGATCATTATACTGTTGATTTCTTAAACTCTCAGGAAGTGGTCCTTTCGAGTAAGAGGGCTCATGAAAACCATTTGCTTTATCATTTGGTCGAATGAACTCGGTGACATGGACCTTTGGTTCTTGAGGAACTTCTGAAAACAATTTCTTTAAGATTTCTGGTGGAATTTCGTTGGTTCTCTCATGTTTTGGAAACCATATTGTGCTTTCTTGCCAGATTTTATCAAGTTTAGAATAGTTAACATTTTTGATCGGAAATTCCTCATCAGAAATGATTTTATCGGATCCTTCCATCCGATAAAACACTTTAACCGGTTTATCACTTTGTTCATTCAGCTCATTCTTTTTTACCACATTCTAAACATCATTATCTTTCTTAACATCAATCTTTTCAGACTTTTTATCACGATTGGCATTTGCCATCGGATGAACATGATCAGATGGTGACACTGGTTCAGTAGTAATGATGTGATTTTCTTTTGGAATCTCACATTCATTAACAGTTTGATCACTACCAGTATCATCATTCTCTGAGTCTGAATTATCACTCTCAGCATAAACACCCTCATTGTTCAAGCCCAAAATCGGTCTCACATCGGAATATGGATCACCAATACTCGAGGTATTAGATTCCATTTCTGATGATGAGTCTGATTTTACCGAACTCTCTGGTATAACTTGGTGATAGTTATGGTTTTCAAAAAGAACCGGAGATGGTACAGACTTGTAATTGGTGGTGTTATCATCAATGATATGATCTACCACATAAGCAACATTCTTATAACTTTCCAGCTTCTTGTTAACTTTTTCAGCAAAGCATTTTATGGCTGCCATTTCCAACTTGGTGTTTTCAATTTCATTGATATAGTTGTTTATGGCCAATTGTTTCAATGACAAAGTATTTTTCAAGTCGGAAATGTCCTTTTTATAGCCATCTAATACTTTGTTAAAAGCATTCAACTCTTTGCGAGTAGATTGACAATTCAGGATAGCACTATCACGTGAAATTCGGAGTTGTTTATTCTCCTCAGTCAATCTATCACATGTTCCACAATATTTATCACTCATAACATCAGTGCTAGATTCAGAACTTACAGGTTTTGGCGGTTCAGTCATGGCCATCAACGCAAAATGAGCTTCCTTTCCAGTGAAAAACTTGGAGTAGTCAATCTTTGTGAAAGCATCATCAGCGATACACGACTTCCTTGTCATCAAAAAGTCAGCTTCTGCCAGCAACTGATCAATATCATCATCTAAAGAATCAACACTTGCCTCTGTGTCTGATTCGCTCTCAGAATCTGAATACACTGATCTACACTCTTCGGGAACATCAGAAACTGAATCAATCACCATTCCAGAACTCTTTTCCTCAGCCTTAACCTCAACAGGTTCACTCTCCACTTCCATCTCAGTCTCAGAATCATCACTTTCACACTCCTCAGTTTCTTTCTTCTCATCAACTGCACTGACTCTTCCATATCAACCTGATAAGCAACACATGCCACATTCCCACCAGTAGTCACTTCCTCAACTCCTATTTGCATACCCGACCAGTCAAACCTCTCATCCTGTTGAGTCACCAAAGCTTGGTTCTGACTCGCATTCTGTTGAGTCTCATTAGGTGTAGTAATAGGTACAACTGTTCGGTTTGTGTGATTAGGAGATTGGTTTGAATCTGGTTTTGAGTGTTTGGTTGTCTGTTTTGGTGGTTAAAGTTTCGGTTTTGGTAGTTGTTGTTATTTTGGTAAGAAACTTGGTTTTGTTGACGGTTCTGGTAATTTGCATTGAAAGGATTTCGATTACCTTGTTTAGGTGGCTGGGTGCATTCCCTTTTGAAGTGTCCTTTTTCTCCACAATTAAAACACGTAACCTTCTCCTTGTTGAATCCATAGGTTGTGTTGGGAGAAGTTGCCAAATCAGTCCTTCCAGTTTTCTCGATGAACTCTGTTGCTCTTCTCATGATACTCGCAAAACCAACCCATTGTAGGATGAAACCATTGCTGAGACTAATGCAATGTGTTGCTGAGCAACCTCCACAGTCACATTTCCCAAGTTAGATGTATCCAAAACCACCGGTTGTTGTTTATGTTGAGTAACATGGTTTACTAGTTGTTGTGATTGGTTAGCGGTGTAAAAACTTGCTTGTTGCATTGGAGAGATTGGTGAAATGTAGGAATTATATTGTGGTGGTGTATATGATGGTTGTGAGTAGGAATTGTATTGTGGTGGTGTGTAGTTGGTGGTTGGTTTTGATGATTCCATGACATTAGAAATACATGCAACATGTGGTGCAATACTTCCTGAGCTCGAGTTTCCAGCTGGAACTGAAGTGCCTCCAAAATACAAACTGGGATTCTGAGGAATCTGTGACCTTCTAGCTTTCCTCCTATCCTCCAACTCTTTGTTCTCCAACTTTTCGATAAACTCTGAAATGGTCCAGAATTGATAAGCATCCTTCTCTCTGAGTACCTCCACATGCTGATCCCATTGTGGTGGTAAAGCATCTGCAAACTTATCCACCTGCTTAGTCATTGGAATCTGTACACCATAACTAGACAATTCAGACAACAAATGCATATATCTAGGAGTTAGTTCTTTCAAAGTTTCATTATTAATGAAAGAAAAAATCTCAAACTCTTTGACTAATTCCTCCATTCTTAGACTCCTGGTCTTCTCATTACCATCATGCTTCCTCTTTAGCTTATCCCAAAGCTGCTTTGATGTAGTACATGTCCCAAACTGATGCAACATGTCACTTGTGATTGCCTGTGTCAGTTGGGAAAACGCCTTCTTCTCTACCACATATTTCTTTTTCTCGTCCTCAGTTAAGCTTTCCAAAGGAATCATCTCACCTGTATTCTCCAGAATTGGTGCTGTGTATCCTTTAACAATCATGCTCCATGCCTCTGCTCCTTCAACTCCCATGCCTTCCAAATGGATCTTGAACATGGTATGCCACTGATTATACTCTTGCATATCCATGAGCTTCGGTGGCCGAGTTCCACTACCTGTAGACAAATCCTTAATCAAAGTAGAAATAGCATTAGTGGTTTGAGTATTTACCGCCGCTGCAGCTACTCCCCAGTAATCAGATTGTAGTGCCGGATGTGCTACACTTTGAGGCATCGTGCTCGTCGTTGTCATGTAGTTAAGTGGTTGTGAAGACTGTGTGTTCGTCTTTTGCGCTGCCACTGTCCATGGGTCCATCGTCTGCTGTTGTGGTTGTGTTGTTGCTGATCCCGGAGTAGTTTGAAAACGCCACATGATCACAATCTGAAAATCTCAACACTTAGAAAAAATTTTTTCAGCAAAAATCCTAGATTCGCCCGAAAAATTCTAAGTTCGCCCAAACAATCCTAGGTTCGTCCAAACTTAAACACTCTCGTCCAAACTTTCTCACTTTCGTCCCTTCTGATCCTTAGTTCGCCCAAACAGTAACACCCGAACGTAGACTTAACCAGAATGTAAACACAGACTAATACTTTTCCACTTTTGCCCAAACCAAAAACGGTCGAATGTGGAAATTTCTACCCGAAAGTGAAAAGTTCAACAAGAAAATTCCAGGTTCGTCCACTCAATACTCAGGTTCGCCCACTTTCTAACACTTTCGACCACAACACTCAAGTCAGGTTCCAGGTTCGCCCAAAACAGTCAGATCTCATTTTTGAAAAACGGTTATTGTTTGAAAAACGGTTATTCTGATCTCAGATTTTCAAAAGTTCATGGATTTGAATGATCTCAATCAGGTTATGTTTCGGAATTGATTTGGAACAACTTTAAGTCTTGGAAAACTTGAATTCGACCACAAATTCACCTTTAAATCGATCAAAAACTCTTAGAAACAATGTTTATGTAAAAACAGATGATTTTATGTCAAAAACATGTCCAAATCAGCTCTGATTTTATCAAATTTGTTGTTGTATGATCCTCTATGCTCTGATACCACTTTGTGAGTGTTGGATTTTAGCTAAAACAAGATTATACGATCATACAAGTCACAAAACCAGGTGCGGAAACCCTAGTTCTGAACAAATTGATAAAACACAAATCACGACACAATCAAGATCATTTTCAATATCATTTCATAGATTAACTTCATTCAAATAATCGTTTACAATCAGTTTATGTTAATCTAGAACACACACACTATTTCTCAAAAAACACCTCTGAACCTGATCTGAACCTGGACACAAATGACAACTCTCTTACATTATCAAAATCACAAAAACTATATATAGGCACTGCACATTCGCCCATTTCTTCTGGTCGAATGTGAGCTTTTTCCACCTTCGCCCACTTCCAGTGGTCGAATGTGTCTTCATGATCAAGTCCATTCTTCCTTCGTCCCTTTATCATCTACCTTCGCCCCATATCTATCTACATTCGCCCATTCTATTCACCTTCGCCCATCATTAACATGTGTTAATTATGTATATCCAATCCTTAGTCGCAAAACGCATCAACAGGTATCAAGATAGATAGGGGTATTAGCGGTTAGGATTGTCAGGTATTTGGATTGTAATATGATGTCGATGGTGGAATGGAATGGAGTGTTTTCATCTGTTTTCACCAGATATGGGAGATAATTGTGGGTAGCTTTTGCTTGAAGATCCATTGTAATGGATTCCGTGTGAGAGAGTGAGTGGAATTAGAGTAAGGGTTTGAGAATGAAGAAGGCGGTTTCAGTATTTTTTAATACAATGAGACAGTGTAACGAATGTTGTGATAAAACAGGGTTTTTATTGGCTCTGGTGAACCCACTGATGTGGCCAAAAAGCTGCTTGTAGGAGCAGACGTGGCAAACATCTGATGGTGAAGCAACTGGTGGTATACAGCTGTTGCCAAAGATCTGATGCAAACAGTTGTTGCTTTACCAAAGTGCTGAAGCCAACAGACCTTGGGTTTTTTTTCTTAGATTGATATATGTATATATGTATATATCTATATATAGATAATGAAACAGTTGTTTTATCTGATCAGAAGTTTGAAACAGATTTTTCAACCAAGCAGTGGTTGTTTTATCTGATCAGATGTTTGAAACAGATTTTTCAACTTAACAGTGGATAGAATGGATGAAACAGTGGTTGTTTTATCCTTAACAGATTTTTCAACCAAAAGGCTATATTTTTTTTTAAGGATGGATGTTGATTTTCTGAAACATTTTAATGCTTTTATTAAAAACATTTGTGTTGTTTAATCCATGTTTAGCATACCAACTCTAGAAATCAGATTTGTAAAGGTAGATGTGTCTAAAGCTTTTGTCAACACATCTGCCAACTGATCCTCTGTTGGAACATGGTGTAGATAAATCAAACCTTTTTCATGGCTATCCCTGACAAAATGATGTCTGATGTCTATGTGCTTGGTGGTTGAGTGAGAAACTGGATCCTTGATGATATTTTCAGCAGCTTGACTGTCCAACATGAGTGGAGTCTTTAGTGCAGTTATCGCAAAAAATCCAGCAATTGATTTTGAAGCCACATGAGTTGGGCTGTACAGCTTGCAGCAACAATGTATTCAGCCTCAGCTGTTGAGGTTGAAACAACTGCTTGCTTTTTGCTTTGCCAAGAGACTAAGGCATTCCCTAGAAACTGGCACCCTCCTGAAGTACACTTCCTTGTGGTGTGGCAGCCAGCAAAATCACTATTTGAATAACCTGAAAGCTCAATATTTCCATTAGCAGGATACCAGATACCAAGTGTGGGAGCACCTTTTAGGTATCTTAATATCTTTTTCACAGCAATAAGGTCGGACTTTCTAGGTGAAGCCTGGGATCTTGCACAAACACAAGTGGCAAACATAATGTCTGGCCTAGATGCAGTTAAGTAGAATAAAGACCCAATCATGCATCTGTAATGTGTTTGGTCAACCAGTTCATCCTTGTCATCAATAGTGAGTAGCTTGACTGTACTCATGGGGGTACTACATGGCTTACAGTCATTCATCTCAAATCTAGTTAACAAATTTTTTACATATTTATTTTGATGAATGAATGTGCCATTCTACAGTTGTTTCACTTGGAGACCAAGGAAACACTGAAGTTCACCCATAGCACTCATTTCAAACTCTGCTGTCATGAGTTCCCTAAACTCTTCACACATTTTGTTACATGTGGATCCAAAAATGATGTCATCCACATATATTTGAACAATCATTAAATCTTTCCCTCTCCATTTCAAAAATAAGGTTTTATCAATTTTACCTCTTGTGAAACCAATGGATAAGAGAAAGGTGGAATGAGTTTCATACCAGGCCCTAGGTGCTTGCTTGAGTCCATACAAAGCTTTATTTAGCTTGTAGACATGATCAGGATGGAAAGTGTCTTCAAAACCAGGTGGTTGACATACATAGACCTCCTCCTGAATTTTGCCATATAGGAAGGCACATTTGATGTTCATCTGATACACCTTGATGTTGTGGTTGACAGCAAAGGCTAGAAAGAGTCTGATAGCTTCTAACCTTGCTACAGGAGCAAAGGTTTCATCATAGTCTATTCCTTCTTCTTGTCTGAAGCCTTGAACCACAAGCCTGGATTTATTCTTGACAACTATACCCCTTTCATCAGTTTTGTTTTTGAAGACCCACTTTGTACCTATTGGACAAACATCCTTAGGCAGTGGTACAAGTTCCCATACTTGTTGTCTTTTAAACTGAAGGAGCTCTTCTTGCATTGCTTCTACCCAACTGTTGTCTTTTAGAGCCTCTTGGTACTTGACAGGTTGTGTGAGAGATAGAAACCTGCAAAAAGACATATATTTGAGGATTGGCTTCTTCTTAGCACACCCTCTCTGATGTTGCCAATGATTTGATCTGGTGGTTGAGCTCTTAGGTAGATTAGATCTCCCTGATATGGTATGATGGCATTTTGAGGTGAAGGACAGAGGTTTGGTGACTATGTTGGTGTAACATCTGTTTGCACTTCTGTAGTGCCATCAGATGTTTGAAATAGAAGTGGGGGAATGGGTCCAAGTGGTGTAAAACTGGACTGACTTTTGTCAACAGATGTTTGACTTTTGTCAACAGATGATTGAGTAGTGGATGTGAAGGGTGAAGCAGTGGTTTGAGGGTAAGACTGGCCAACAGTGGCTTGACTCAGCTGTGACAGAGTTTTGACAGTTGTTTTGAACAGCTGCTTCCTCTGATGCAGAATAGATTTTATAGTGATTTGGAATCACAACATCTGTTCTGTAATCTTGTTGTGGAGATTGTGGAGTACCTGCATTGTTAGTTTTAATAGTAATATCTTCATATTTGAATTTATCTAAATCAAACAACTCAGCAGGATTTGCTGGGATTTTTAGGGATGAAAGTTCATTGAACTTTACATTCAGAGTTTCTTCTATTATCCTGGTTCTTGTGTTAAACACTTTATAGGCCTTGGCAGTAGAAGAATATCCCAGAAAGTATCCACAATCTACTTTGGCTGCAAATTTTGAAATGGAAACTTTGAGATTTAAAATGAAACATCGGCAGCCAAAGATTTTGAAAAATGAGATTAATGGTTTGATTTTGAACAAAATTTCATAAGCAGTCTTTTGATGTCTTGGGTTGATCAAAACACTGTTTTAAACATAGCAAGCAGTGTTTACAGCTTTTGCCCATAAGGACAGTGGCAAACCAGAATCTGCTAGCATGGTTCTTGCAGCTTCAATAAGAGTTCTATTTTTCCTCCCAACCACCCCATTTTGCTCTAGTGTTCTTGGGATGCTGTACTGCGTCACAATCCCTTTTGACACACAGAAGTCATCCAACTCCTTATTTTTAAACTATGTTCCATTGTCACTTCTAAAGACTTTTACTGGCAAGTCATATTGTTTTTCAACTTTGGTGACTAAGTCCTTCAAGATACCTGCAGTCTCATCCTTAGAGTGTAAAAAGTAAGTCCATGTAAACCTAGAAAAATCATCAACTATGACAAGACAAAATCTTTTTCTTCTTAGACTCATGATTTTAACTGGGCCAAACAAGTCCATGTGCAACATTTGTAGACATTGACTTGTTTTGGACTCATCAATGGATTTGTTAGAGCTTTTATGTTGTTTTCCTTTTAAACAGGAAACACAATGCTCATCATATTTGAATTCTTTTGATGGTAAACCTCTGACAAGGCTTTATTTGGAGAGTGTGTTGATAGTTTGAAGGTTGGTATGACCCAGTCTCCTATGCCACAATTCTGTTTACTTCGTGGAGGCAGCAGAAAACAAACAGATATTTGCCATTGGATTGTCCTTCAACATATCAACAACATACACATTGCCACTTCTATGAGCAACAAGTTGTGCTTTGCTCTCAGTAATTATGGTATCAATCTTTTTCACCACTTCTGGCCCAATAATCATACTAGTTTTCTTAGTGAAGAATGAGCCATAACCTTTGTCACTCATTTGTGAAAAAACTAAGAATATTAAACTTAAGATTATCAATAAGATTGACATTTTCACACTTGAGTTTCCCAGCTTGAACAGTCCCTGAACCCAACATCTTACCTTTTGAATCATTACCAAAGGATATATCACCCCCTCCATGAGCTAAGAAGTCCAGAAGAAGGGCTCTACATCCTGTCATGTGCCTGGAGCCTCCACTATCTACATACCAAAGACTATCTAAACAAGCAGAAGCTCCCTGCACAGCAGTAATGAATTAGTTTTGGTGAGTGTCCAAAGCCAAGTTGGCTTTGGATGGGTCCACAGACTTTTCAGTCTCAAGCTTGGGAAGGTGATCTGTGGTTTGAACTGGTTTTTGAATCAAGTTCAACAACTGTTGCTGACCATTTGCAAGTGCTTGAATGTCAACACTTAGGGCAACAGTTGTTTGATCACTTCCAGACAGATGATAATACCCATAGGGATTTCTGTTCACTCTTGGTTTAGAAGGTCTTTTTGGTTCCTCATAAACATGTGAGAGATTATGACATGGTGGTTGTGCTTATCCTCGTGGGTACTTGCTTGTGGGTGGAGCATCTGTTACTTGTACATCCCTGGGAGCAGATGTTTCAAGACTTTTGGTAACAGATGTTTGGACTGGTGTAAAAGTCTGTTTGGGCTTTCCTTTTGAAGTACTCACCACCTGACTTGCAAGAGTTTTAGCCGTGTACTCTTGTATTTTGACATCAAAATTTTTGAGATACAGACACTCTTTGGTTTTATGATTTTTTTTACCACATATTGAACATGTGGCCTTGGAATCACATGCACTTGTTCCTTTGTTTATATCATATTATTTTAGAAGAAAACAGTTTTTAGTAACATGATTCTTCTTTTCACATAAATCACAGAACAAGTGGACAGACTTTTCTTTCTTTTTCCCTTTTTCAACCTTTTTTTTCAACAGATCTTTGAGCATCTGCTGGAAGGTTTTTCAAGGGAATGATCTTTGCCTGTGGTGCTGTCTTCCCCTCAGGAGTTTTGAAATCAACTTGTTTAAAGTTCTCAAGAGTACCACACTCATCAGAGCAAGTAGGTTTAAATTTATAATTTTCAAGTTCAGTGAATGATGAGGAGCCTTCTGGTTTTTCGAGAACAATTTTCTTACCATTAGGTTCAGTGATTTTAATCTCTTGACCCTTCAAATTAGTTGGTACTACCTCAACTAACTTTTGATCTCTTTTGTCAGTGTTTTCAAAAGCTGGAGCAGTGGTTTCAAAACCAAAACCAAACTTCACATGACTTTTGGTTTGCTTGTTGAGTAGCATTTCAAAACCTCTACATGATTCCACCAATTTCTGACATTCAACTTGGGTGGACTCAAGCTCACTTTTGCAACTCTGATATTTAGTTATCATAGTTTGGAGCTGGTCTTTGGTTATGGTTGCTTCATGTTTTAAGCTGCTTATTTCAGATTCTTTTTCAGTTAAATTTGTTTTTAACTCTTTTGAAAGTTTCTCAAATTTAACTTCATCATCAAAAATTTTCTTTATAAGGTTTTAATTCACCTCTTTGATGTTAGCAAATGCTATTACACATTTTTCATAACACAAATCTTTAAGAATTTGAGGAGATACCTTAGCAGCAGCCATCAATGCACAATCACACTTGCACTCACAATCATCAGATGCTCCCCAGGGATCTGAGAGATTCACAACCTCTTCTTCAGGTTTTTCACCTGCAACTATTTCATCAACAACATCATCAGTCTCAACTATAGATTCAGTTACCACCTCCTCAGATTCAACTTCTTCTACCATAGCCATGAAAAAAAAAATTCTGGTTCATTTTCAGCTTTAGCAACTAATGAAAGATTTTCATCTGTCAACTCATCTGGTAGACTGCTCCAATCAATAAAGCCTTGTGTGAAGAAACTCTGTTGACTGGTCTCTGCAGGCGCAGAGGATGAAGCAACAGTCATTGGCACAGGTGCCTGAGCAACAGGTGTTTCCACATAGTGGATCTGAGGAACAGTGGTTTGGACAAACTGGACAGGAACAGTGTTTGAGGACTGTGCAAAATGAGAAGTGTTTTGCACATTAGGTCCAGGGGTACTATAGGAATTTTGATAAGTGTTGGTCTGAGGCCTTTGATTTGGATAGGTAATCATAGGTGTACCATGTTGACTCCTACATTCCCTAGCAAAATGACCAAGTCTATGACATTTATAACACTTTATCTTTGATTTATCCAACCCCATCTTTGATCTGCCAGTTAACCCTGAAAACCTTCTCCCAGTTTTCTTGTAAAAATTATTAGTTCTTACACTGAGAAGGGCTAATTGGTGCATAATGTCCATTTCTTCCAAATCATCAGGATCTAAGTATTTTAGGTCATCATACTCAAAGGATATGTTATCAGATGCCTGGATATCACCACCACTTGCTGTAAAAGCATAATTTGGTGAATAAGAATCAGAGTTAAAACCTGAGTTAAAACCTGAAGTTATGTCAATGAAATGATCATAACCCTGATCCTTACTGTTTCCAGGCACCTCATCATGACCCAAAAGTGC
Source organism: Ambrosia trifida (assembly GCA_028751855.1). Taxonomy (NCBI): domain Eukaryota; kingdom Viridiplantae; phylum Streptophyta; class Magnoliopsida; order Asterales; family Asteraceae; genus Ambrosia; species Ambrosia trifida. Next base: position 83,120,716 of record CM054129.1, on the reverse strand, counting down.
TGTATTACAAAATACATAATCATCAGACACTTTTCCAGAGTCCTGGAGCTTCTTTTTCTGGTTAAGCTCTCTCTCATAGGTCAAGAGCTTACCATGAAGCTGGGTCAGTGATAGTGTCCCATTTATCTGGTAATGTTCTTAAAAACCTATGGTTCAAGGTTGAATGAGGGTAAGTTAGACCAACCAGTTTTAGTTCACTAATGAGACAGTTAAACCTCTCAAATTGTTGAGTTAATGACTCTCCCTTAACATGACTGAATGTTTCATATTGTTGGTTAAGTATTTCACGTTTGTTTTCAATAACCTCTTCAGTCCCACCAAATTGTTCTTTCAGTGCATCCCACAACTCCTTTGCACTGTTACAGTGTAACAGCCCAGCATATATATCATTGGGTAGAGCCATTGCCACAATGCCGAAGGCCTTAGCATCTAACTCAATTTTCTGAAAATCCTGGTCGGAGTAGTTTTCAAGTTTCTTATGCTCCTCAACCTTGGGATCTTCGGTACTCGGCACCTTCGGAAAACATGTGGTCCGAAGATAACCGACTTCCAACACCCAGTGTTCTGTTGAGCTAGAACATGGCTTATCCGACGTTGCCAGATATTGTATTCAGATTTGACAAGCATCGGTGGCTTGTTGTTCTTGCCAGTGTTGTGTGGATCGTGATTGATTGAAGCCATTCTCTGATTTTTCGAAAACAAAGTCTGTTTATAAGCGGTTGAAACGAAAAATAAACTATTACTCTGTTTTCAATCCGATAAACAAACGATATCAATAATTGGGAGCTGATCTGTTTATATTAAATTGATTGATTAGATCGAATTTAATTGACCAAGCTTTGATACCAATTGTTAGGATCTGAGTTTGATTGTTTTGATTTGTTTTAAGCTGAATAAGAAATGAATGAAGTGAATATATATGGTAAGTGCAGCGGAATAATACACTACAATCAAAACAAAAGGAATAAATGTTTTCTTAATCGAATGCTTTCATTATATTGAAAGATTAAAATCAATTACAAGTACTCCCCCTCAGCCTGATCACTCTGTGATTGTTTGTCTGAGAGAATGTTGTCAGTGACCAATAGAACAGTACAAGCATTGTTCTATTTATAGACAAATCTAAACCACTAGTGACCTAGGCTGACGTCACCTAAGATAGTGACCTCTAACAGAATAACAACATAAAACATCTGCCCTATGCAAACTACTGTTATATTACAAAACACTGTAAGGTAAACTACTGTTGAGGAAAACTCTGATGGTCTTGTATCATCTATTGGAGCCTAAGTGATGTTGGCTCTAACAGACCTTTAGTCTTCAGCACTTGATCAGCAGTTGTTCTCTATCAGACCTTTGGTCAGCAGATGTTCTCTATCAGTTGTTATCCAACAGTCCTTTGTAGCAGCAGTTGTCATAGCAGTTGTTTGGGTGGATTAGTTGTTAGGGTCAACAGTCTTTTGGGAAGAGTATGTTGTAAAGGCTGTTTATTTATGTGGATCAACTGTTAGTATATTTTGGCTTTTCAATCATCTGTTCTTCTTCAGGTCAGCAGACCCAACATTATACGTTGTAATTACTTAAATTTGGTTGGAATCCTTCTCTCATGCTTTATAATATAGTATAGATACACATTAGATATTTCAAATGAAAATAATTTTTTCTTGTAAGAAAAAAAAAGAACAAATTTAAACCAATAGAAATCTTTCATTTAATCTTAAATAAATTTTTAAGTTTTAGTAACTCCATAAACTAGATAAATAAATCAAATCATAATTTTCTTTTTCAAATATATATATCTTTAAACCAAAGATAATTTATAGTGAATGATCAATTTCGGTATGTGTATGATAAATGTAGGATGAATTTGTACATGTGTAGGATAAACCTAATGATAACTTCGATATGTGTAAGATAAAAGTATGATAATTTCGATGTGTGTAGGATGAATTTTGATATATGTAGACAAGTTTGATGTGCACAAGATAAAATATTTAAAACTGATTAATTGGATAATTAATGTGAAATAAGTTAAAGTTTTTAATGTTATTTCTTCTTTTTCTTCTCAAATGATCCTCCCCATGTATACACATGTGTATGTATATATAAGGAAATTAAATAACTTGAACATAGCCATTTTATCATTTGGCTATCCTTATTTCCAACTCCTTATAACTTTTCCAAAAAGTTAATAAGTTGAAAAAATTGTTGGATAATGGAAAAGGACTTAATCTTTTAACTCTTTGTTCGCCTATAATAAGTTGTTTTAGAAAAGTAAGGGGGGAGTGACTTTTTGAACCTCCTTATAACTTATTCATGGTTATTTGCCTACATGTCCTTCTTATATCCTTATACATTCCCTCCTTATACCCTTTTTGGTCATTTTACCTAAATAAGTTAAACCAAACAGTTTTTTACAAAATAACTTATCAACTTATTGTTTTTCCTCACCACATAAGCTAATCCAAACACTTTTCTAAAAACTTCTTTTATTAAAAAGTCATAAGCTAATAAGTCCTTTTAACCAAAAGTCCACTTTGACTTAAAGAAGTTTATCCAAACATGCCCTTAAAGCATCCACAATGCTCTGTCTGGAATCCAAACCAAGTGAAAGCGTATGAGCTCAGTTGGAGGAGGTGGTCCACTGGGGTTTGGTTTGGTTAACCGGGGACGTCGGGAATGTGGATGGTAGGCCTCTTGTGTTTGAACTGTTCATTAAAAAATTTAAGTTTAAATACAAGTTACCGTTGGAATATTAAATTAAAATTGAATACGTAAATTAAACATAAAATAAATCAAATATATAACTTAAAAATAACATAAAATTAGAAATTGAAAACATTAGAGTACATAATTAAACAAACTAGATACTTAAAGTTAATCGAACTACATAATTAACCTATCGTCAACCCCTGAACCATCAGAGTTAGAATCTGGATGCACAACTCTTACTCTTAGTAATTGTAGGAAGGAATGTCAGTAAATTTGCAATTGTGATGCATCTAGTGTAGGCGAAGAGCATCGACAATTGCTTCAGCCTCCGTTCCGCCTGCACCGCGATCCCTCACAATGTTGAAGAGTTGACTAAACCAAGTAACCTTCTTTCTCAAAAGTTTCACCCTCAAAAGAGCTTGGACTGAAGTACGATCGATTTCTCCTACACGTTGTTGGTATGATGATTGTATAATTGACCTCATCAATTGATTGAGGTGAGATGTGTATTTATAATAAGATTAAACAATCAAGTACAATCAATCACTCCTATAATTTAGGAGATATACATATATAACAAGATACATAAAATATACAAGTTATTCGCTAATACCCCCTTCAATCGAAATGGTGGCGGTCCAAGACGTAACATAGCACGATATTGCTCGAATTGCACACAAGGAAGACTTTTAGTAAAGATATCCGCCACTTGAAGATTGGTTGGCACAAACTTGGTATAAAGCTTTCCTGATTGAACAAGCTCCCGAATAAAATGATAATCCAAGGCAATATGTTTTGCTCGCTTGTGAGAGACAAATCAGGACAAGTGATAGTCAAGTATTGCAGTGCTCCAACCAAGGATCGGTAAGTGGTTGGATCAGTGCACGGCGGATCATCGATAGTAAACGACTCATGAGGAGCCAAAGGAGTGTTAACAGGTTTCGCATCAAACATATCGGCCCGTTGAAGAATATCTTTAGCATATTTAGATTGAGTAAGGAATAAACCCGTGTTAGTGTAGGCTACCTCAAGACCCAAAAAATAATTTAGAGCACCTAAGTCTTTAATTGCAAACTCATGATGAAAACGAGATATAAAGGCATTAATATCGGATTCATTGTTTCTAGTGATAATTAAGTCATCAACATAGACAAATAAGTACATAAGGCATGAATTGTTTTTGTAGACAAATAAAGAGGTGTCGGCCCTACTGCAAACGAAGCCAGAAGAGGCAAGAAAAGTACATAGTCGTTGAAACCACGCACGAGGAGCCTGTTTAAGACCATGCAAGGCCTTAGAGAGTTTTTCACAGATGATTAGGAAAACGAGAATCAGTGAACCTACGTGGTTGCTCCATATAAACAGTCTCTGTAAGATTGCCATTTAAGAATGCATTTTTAACATCCAGCTGATGAAGATGCCAGTTGTTTAAAACGGCAATGGAAACAACAATTCGAACCATTGATGTCTTAACGACCGGACTGAACGTATGAGAATAATCAAGACCAGGAATTTGAGTATAGCCTTGTGCAACCAAGTGAACCTTATAACGTTCAATGCTGCCATCAGAGTGATACTTAATACGGAAACACAATATTAGTTGAGGACGGACGAGGAACAAGTGTCCATGTATGATTATGATGAAGGGCATCAAGTTCCTCATGCATAGCAGCAAGCCACTTAGGATCTTTGACAGTAGTCTTGAATCGACGAGGTTCAGTAGCCGAAGTAAGAGAGACATGAAGCGCATGCGAAGTGAGAGAGGAAAGGTCCGCTCGATGCTTTGGTTTGAAAATTCCTGCTTTTGAGCGAGTTTTCATAGGGTTAGCCGAAGCAGATTGGTTTGATGTAGGAATAGTTGACTGGGCCATAGCTGTAGACGGCAGGTCCGAAGTAGCAGATGTACCGGAAGTCGTGGCAGCCAGGTAGCGGATTCAGCACCTGACTGCTGATCCAAAACTAATGGGTCGAAAACACCAAATATGGGTGGCCCAGTAGCAAGCGATTCAGAATTGTTTCGCCTAGGTGGTGTAGAAGGCGGCGAGGCTGTAGAGACAAAGTAAGGCTCATCAAGATAAGTGGTAACATCCAAAGAAGATATATTAAGATCCTTCGAGGAGCCAGCAAAGGGAAAAACTATCTCATTAAAACGAGCTTGTCGAGAAATAAAGATTCTCGAAGTAGAAGGATCAAGACATCTATACCCCTTGTGTTGCGGACTGTACCCAATGAAGACACAAGATAAACTGCGAGGTTCAAGTTTATGCTTACTATAGTCACGAAGATAAAGAAAAACCCGACAACCATAGGTACAAAAATTATCATACTGCGGATGCTGCTGAAATAACAACTTATAAGGCGATTCATTGTCCAATAGAGGAGTAGGAAAACGGTTGATAATATAAGTGGCTGAAGTAAATGCATCAACCCAATAAGTAGCTGGAACATGAGCATTAAAAAGCATTGCCAAGCCTGTGTCCACAATATGACGATGTTTCCTTTCAGCACAGCCGTTTTGTTGAGGCGTATAAGGACATGAGAACCGATGAAAAGTGCCATTTTCCTTAAAAAAATTCAAACCGTGTGGTTAACAAATTCAGAACCTCCATCACTTTGAACAATATTGACCTTTCGTGAACACTGTGTTTGAACAAGATTAAGGAAAACAAGCAAAACAGAAAAGAAATCTTTTTTTTCTTTGAGAGGGTACAACCACGTAATTCGTGAGAAATCATCAATAAATGCAACATAATAACGATAACCATCTTTAGAACAAATAGGTGCAGGACCCCATAAATCACAATGAATCAAATCTAAAGGTAAAGAAGCACATTTCAAATTAACGTCAAAAGATAATCATTGTCCTTTTGCAAGTTGAGAAGGGGTGCAAAGCACAGGTTTTGGTAACAATGAAGTAATTGTCAAAAAACCTAACTTATTCATAATTTCTTCGTAAGACCAGGAACCACAAGAACATTACGTAGATTAATATTGCGAGCGATTGTAGACGTCCCTGTATAAGAAATAGGAAGTGTCTTACCATTACCAAAAACAACTCGATTATTACCTTTGTAAGGAGCCGAATTGTGAACCGTATCTATCGGTGGGACCATGTAGTCTGTGGCTCCAGAATCAGCACGCCAGTCAGAAGAGTCATCATTCATGTGACATTATGCATGAAAATCCATTGCCAAATTTTCATCCGAAGGCGCTTGCGAGGCAAAGGAATGAAGCTACGGACAGGCACTTGTATAGTGGTCGTTTGTACGGCAAACCTACCAGTGTGGTGATCGGCGCTGTTGCTGCCCACGACCACGGGAAAACCCATGGCCAGAAGAAGAAGAACCATGGCCAGAGGAAGAACCGCGGCCACGGGTCTGCTGTGCATTGAACGCAACAGCCGGGGTTTCAGAACCGTGTTGCGACTGAATAAACAGCTCCTGACTTTCAGTTTGGGCCACAAGATCACGAAAGGACAGACGAACACGACTGGTATAAATAGTGGTAGACTAAACCTCATAGGCCAGACCAAGACCACAAAGATACCAATGTAGGAAAGTTTTAAATCGACGAAAATAGTCAGCAACCGAAGACGTACCCTTTTTTATTAAACAGAGAGAGTCACGTAACGAGTGGATTCGTTCTACTGGAGCATTGATGTAGGCTTGTTCCAGGGCAGTCCAGATGGCAGACGCAATTTTGAGCCGTATTACTTCAGCAGACGCTTCCTCTGTGAGAGAGGACTTGATTAATAAAACCGCTCTCTGATTTCTATCAATCTAGGCAACATCATCTAGGTTTGGGGAAGACTTGCCATCAACAGTAATCAAGGCTGGAGGCGATGAAGCATCGGCTGAAACATGGGCCGATAACTTATGAAACTTGAGAACCAAAAACATTTTTTCTTGCCAAATAAGGTAGTTTGAGGAGGAAAGTTTCATGTGCATCATGGTGTTAAGAGAAGACATGGAGAAAAGAGTTTCGGAAGGGTTGGAGGGTGAACCCATCGGGTCACAGGATTAAGGAAGAAGATGACAGAAGGAGGCGACGGCTAGGGTTAAGAATGAAGAGGGAGGGAGATTATGGTATCAACTCCTATAATTTAGGAGATATACATAAACAACAAGATACATAAAATATACAACTTATTCGCTAATAGTTGGAAGTCTTGAAATAGGGCTTCTTTAAACGGTACATCTCGTCATAACTCATTCACGCATAGGTGAATCTAAGAGTTACCCAAAGCTATATATTCATCTTCAATCTAACCTATTCTTGCCATTTTTTATGATTTTTTGTGGTTAATTGTGTGTTAAGATATGGAAAGTTGGGTTCAATTTATGGACACTATTACAATCGTTGGAAAATAAGTGTTTGATAAATAGCCGTTGGTAATACTAAATATTATTTTTATTATTTAAGTTTTATTATTTAATATACTTTATATAATTAATTAATTTATTATAAAATATTTTAATTAAAAAATAAATAAATGACAACGTAATAATTAAATTAAAATAGAGTATATAACAACAACAACAACAAAGCCCAGTAAAACTCACAAATAGCAAAGCTATTTGTAGGGTCTGGGAAGGGTGGGATGTAGGCAAGCATTACCTCTACCCTAAGGGTAGAGAGGCCCATCTGCTCGATACATTAAAATAGTGTATATAAATCTATACTATATTATAATGCATGAAGGAGGGGTATTTTAAGATACCCAAAAGTTAAGAACTAATTTTTCATTAACAACCCTAAAATGGGGGTAAAATAGTCTTTCATACATTATTTACACTTTAATTCCCTAGATTTTAGTTACTAATTGCATTGTCCTCCCCTCCCCTATAAAATTATAATTCTTTTATTTAATTCTATCATAACTTTAAAACTATTATATGTTAAAACACTCGAAAATACCATGACGACCGGCTCATTTTTGTCGACGTTTTAGTGTTCATCTTAGGTACATTTTAATTGCTCATTTTTAGTTAGTATTTACCCTCTACAAAATTATAATTCCATTCCTTAGTCCTATCATATCTTTTAAACTACTCGAAGGTACCGTGACGACCTGCTTATTTTTATCGATGTTTCAATGTTTGTTTTAGTCGATATCGACGTGTGAATTAAAATGTACAACAACTAATGCCTACATATACAAGTGATTATATCAATTGAAATGATTTAATCACAAACAAATAATATATACTCCCGAAGAGTTTTTTTTTTCTTTTCAGAACATCTTGAAAATTCGGTTTGACATACATATGAGATTTTCTAAAATACAAACCATATTTATTTTTTTATACACAAATATATTTAAAATGTTAAGCTAACATGATATGGTATGCTATTTTAAAAAGTAGTAAATGTTATTTAAAATATGATCGACTCGTTTTTTTCGAATGAAATAATAAGAAAAAAATTGCTTCTATCAATAATAAGTACCGCAGTGTTTATTTCATTTTTTTATAGAATTTATTTAATGCAATAGTTTCCATGGCATTTTCGGTAAAAAAAATTAAAACTAACACTATTGTCATATATTTGACTAAAAGTTTCTTTACACTTTATTTAAAATATTAACAAAACTTCCTGACTTAAAGGTTTGGTCAAACATAAACAAAAACGTCCTAATTTAAAGGGGATAAAAAACTTTAGTCAAATATCTCAACAAAACGTCCTATTTAAAGGGGGTGACAAAGTTTTACAGTTAATCAAGAGGGAAATAATTTTCAAAATTTAAACCCTATAGTGGAATACTAAATTTTATCATATAAATACATAGTAATGCACGGTTCAAACTTCTAAGGTTAGGTCTTTGTTAATTTATAATTTTCCATATGCTTCTTATATACATATATTATTTTTCTCCTATATAAATGTTAACATTTTTGTTTTGCAGATTCATTTGGATGATGAGCATATCGCTTTGAACAAACCAGTAGCTATACAAGCGTCCAAGGTTGCGTCTTATACAATATTTTTTTAAGGTTTAACTTTTTTGAATATCTTTTATATTAACATGTTTGCTATGGTATGTGGTACACGGTATGGGCATTTTATTGCACGATGGTGGTAATAATAGTGTTGAGATTATTTGCTATGGTTCAATTTTTAGCCCCTACAAGTTTAAACTTCAACGTGAATTTGGTGAAGATGTAATAATAAAATTTATATAATCCTTTTTGGTTGTGTAATTAAATTTTGCACTTCCTTTATAAATCAGATGTTTGAAACTCAAAAAAAGAGATCTAAGAGGCCTTTTTTAGTGAAAATGGAGACATGTTATTAATCTTGATTTTTGTGATGACAACGAAAAAGAAGACATCTTTCAAGACAGTGCGGATTCAAGCACTAAGTTAAAAACTTAGTTTAAGATACCTTGAGTTTCAATTCAAAAGTGAAACATATTTCATGCAGTTTAATATTATAAATTTCTTTAGGTGGATGGGTTTTTTTCAATGTCCTAGTTTTTTTTCTTTATTCAAAATGCAGTTTTTTTTCTAATATATTTTATGATCATTTTCACTATCATAGTTTTACTTCATTCTAATGAAAAGGTTGCCAACATGATCATAAAATATATCGGAAATGGTACTTCTTTTCTTTTAATGTCGTGTTATTGCAAAAAATCTAATGATTACGTACATATTGATGTGATGAATGTATTCTTCTTAACTATGAGTATAACTAGCCAATTCAAAACAAAACAAACTTTTCAACGTGTAATAAGAATGGTAAAAAGAAAAATACAACATTTACAAATCATTACAAATTAGTGTGGTGAATGCATTCTTTTTTATTTAATTTGACAAAAAATGACATAAAAAATGTGAATGCGTTCTTTATAATTAAAAATGACCAAAAAAAAAAGAGATGTTTAATTGTCAAAACATCACATAAAGAATTGAATTAAACGTAGAAAACAGTGGGAGAGGTCGTTTAGACTATGTTTACAACAAGATTAAAGTTAATTAAGTTTTCTAACTTTGAAAAATTACCTTTGGGTTTGTGTACAACATTCAAATTGCTTAAGCGAGCTATAAACACTAAATTTATCATTATTAGGAAATAGTTGGTGATCAATATATTAAAAAAGAAACGTTGGAGGTTAAAAGCTTAAGCCAGCCCATGAATAAAAAAATTAAGAAAATGAAAAATAAGATACGGGGATGGGTTACATATACTTGTTTTTAAACTCATTATTTTATACTTATAATTGAATATTATATGTTAGTTAAGTTTTGTAAACTGTGTATTTTCTAGGATTTGAGAACAAGTTTTGAGTTAAACTAAAGGTTAAAATAGTCATTTTACCTTGGATTTTGCATGGACAACACCAATTTGAAAATGGGTACGCTTTTTTGACCTATGTTTTAGCTCAGTGGTATATTTAAAACTGTTTGGATGAAACAAAATGACAACATTTGGTAAAAGTCAAATTGTCTGTTCAATCCGGAAACATCCAGACTAAGTGTCTATTCACCGTTTTCATTTGCAACATTGGCTTGAAATAAAGATATTTGATTCACACTAACATCTCGCCCTTTCCAACTAGAATAGATACAAGTTTTATGTTTAACAGTTATTTTTTCTTATCAATGTGTTACTATAATACATCAATGGTTTTTTGAAGTATTTGATAATTCAAATGATAAATCTATTAGTTAGTATATGTGTGTAACGCTTATGACGTATATTCACCACAATGATGCTGCAATAAATATTATACGAATTAGAAAACTATAATATACGAGTATAGCAATGCAAATTGTCGTCCCCGCCGCTTCGCGCGGGTTTCCCACTAGTTAAATATAATTTATATAAGAGGGAAAAATAGGTGATGGGTGGAGATTTAGAATAGTTTATGATTGTAAGAAAAAATGGGTTTGAAATGGTTGTGATGTGGAATAGTGTGCCTGTAAGTTTGTTTTGATATTATTTTTATTGGAATACCCTTTTGACCCTTTGATCAATTGGCCCTCTCACTTGTGTTTAACGTGCTACTTTTGTAATCTCACTTTAGTTATTGATATTTATAAAAAGTGTATTGACATAATGGGCACTTTTGATTATACTAGAATAAACTATGTTTTCCCAAATAAGAAGAACCCATCCACATCGGCTGCAGCTTCATGCTTCAAACTTAGTGACAATCCTCCACCTATTTATATCTCATCTTACCTCTTTCATCTTCTCATCTCATACACATTTTTTACCTCAAAAAACATATTTTGTTATAAGAGTTTGTGAGTTGGTCATTAAAAAATATTTAAATCAGCGCAGAGCTATGACTCGTTCGCATAGATTCCTATCCACCGTTGCCCACTTGTCGACAACAAAGGTGACGGAATCACCCGAAGAAGCCTCCATAAAATCCGATTTCATCTTCGTCGTTGCCGCGCTACTATGTGCTCTAGTTTGTGTGGTTGGGTTGATAGCCGTAGCGCACTGCGCTTGGCTTCGACGTAGATCGATGGCCAGTCAAACAACAGGCCATCGATCTGCAGCTAATAAAGGAATAGAAAAGAAACACCTAGACACGATCCCTAAGGTCGCATACGATTCAACTAACGAAGCGAACCCTAGTGGTGATTGTGTGATCTGTTTGGCGGAGTACGTAGATGGAGATGAGATCAGAGTGCTGCCTCAGTGTGGACACAGATTTCATATCGGATGTATTGATAAGTGGCTCGGCTCGCACTCGTCGTGTCCGTCGTGTAGACATATTGTGGTGATCGGTAAATGCAAAAAGTGCGGTGAATTTCCGGCTATTACAGCCGGAAATATTATGGTGGAACATGAAGGTAGGCAACATAGTGGTGGCTCTAGTTCAGTTAGTAAAGTAGAAGGAAGTTAATTGGTTAGTATGGTTTACTGAAGCATAGAAATACCGATGTATACATTTGTTTAATATTGATAAAGTATGTTACTTGTTCCAATAAAATTAAGTTATGCAACTAATATCTTCGGATGCTTGGAAAGATCTATATTGAATGTTTATAACCTAAAGTGTAATATTATATAATTGTCACTAATAGAAGCATTGACGCAAGATATTTATAATCTAAAGTGTAATATTACAGAAGTGTCACTAATAGAAGCATTGACTCAGGATATTTATAACCTAAAGTGTAATATTACAAAAAATGTCACTAAGGACAGATGGGGTGGTTAGTGATACCATCACACTATCACACACAATAATATTGTGCCGCCTTATTTACATCACACTATCACATTCATCACTAAAACCATGATGTGGAACGATACCATCACACTTAATTGTTTTAAATAAAAATAAAACATTACATTAAATAAAAAAAACTTACATTAAATGTAGAAAAAGTTACATTACATAAAAAATACTAGAAATTAAATAAAACATTACTAGAAAATATAAAATCTATAATTTTTTGCGTAACATTCGCCACGCTGAAACAAGCAAAAAATCAACATCGACCTCGGTAGCATAGTCGATTTCAGCGAAGCCTTCCTGCATGTCTTTTGTTTCGTCGGGGTAGTTTAGCACCGCTTCCTTAAAAAATTTTTCAAACTTTTGACACTTCGATTCGAGTTCCCCGTACTTGTGAGAGATTGAATCACAGGTACAATGTGTTCCCCCAACAAGTTCACCAAAGTCGGTCAATACTTTTTCTTGCATGGAGCACTACGGCCATGGCTACGACCACCGCTCGTTGATGCGCCATCGTTTTTTACGTTGTCGTACGCGATCACGAGTGCAATTTCTTCCTCTTCTGTCCACGCAACCATTGTATGATTTTTTGTGAAGGAGAAAGATGAGAAAAATTGCATGATTTTTTGTTTGTAGTAGAAGAATTTTTTGAATTTTTGTATAAAAGGGGGTAAATATGTGTATTTATAGTAGGTGGTAATTAATTTTATTTTTATTTTTGGTTTTGGACCGTGAGCCAACGGCTAGCTAGCTGCTAGCGAGCGTGATAAGCATCATGACGTTATTGCATTGCGGCCGTGATTATTTAGGCAGGGCGGTGTTCGTGATGGTCACAGCCAACCCATCACGGACCGATCCGTCCACCTTAATAGAAGCATTGACACAGGATATAGCGGGACAGGGGATCACCCGACCACCCCCCCCCCCCCCCTCCATGCGAATTTTCACTCAGAAGTTTCGATTATAATGTTGTAACACCCCAACCGATGGCGGAAACCTCGAGGTGTCGCGTAGTGACGATTGTTCAATAGCTCATGGACTAGAAATGTAAATTTGAATACATTGAATTGAATAATTTATTACATTGAAATGAAAAAACAAAAAATTCTAAAGTGACAACTAATGCTGAAATACAATAAATCCAACATCTAAGTAAGATTCCAAAAGCTTAAAAGTCATCTCATAACAACCTGAAACAAGTATGAAAATAATTTGGTCAATACAAAAATGTATTGGTGAGCATACCCTGTTTGAATATATATATATAGTAGAAAAGTGTTTCGCAATTCACGTGTTGTATACTGTTTGCAATTATTTAATAAGTAATATCCGTTCGAAATCAACCCTATGAAATGAAACGAAATATATATAGTATGCGATAGCAATAATGAAATATATAGCAATGATAAGGACTCTCAACATAGTCACAAGGGTATATACCATAGTACTATTCATTGAAATGTCAGGCTCTCAAAGGTTAATGATTTGACAAGTCAAAGACACACAAATTATCACAAGCAAACACACATGAGAATTGCTATTTTAGTAAAAGGAAATAGAAACTTGGTAATTGGTACATGAGTCACCCCAAAATAGTAAAACAGTAAAAGGGGGAAAAGATATACTCACAGTTTGCGAAAGCGATCAAAATCCAACTTAAGCGATCGTGAGCTAAGTAATAGGAATTCCGTGGAATTCAACCTATATCGTAATAGAATACTAATATGGGAAAAGTCTAAGAGTCTAAGGTAACTAGGGTCTAAGGCATTAGGGTTTGCTTAGTCGATTTGGAGAATTAGAGTTTTATGATAAATTGGATTAATATAAAAGTTGTATAATAATATACCAAAGTTTGTAAATACGGTTTAGGTAATATAAATATTACCAATTAAATATTTAGATAAAAATTATGTTTGACTAATTAAGACAAAATAATTTAGTTAATTACTTTAACTAATTATTATTAATAAATACAAAAATCATTAATGAATAAGTAAATAATTATGAGTTACACAATGATCCAACTAAGACTTTCCAACATAAAAATATTTCTATTTTATAAGAAAAATATTTATAAAATAGATGTTAATTAGAGTAGATAAATAATTTTTTAATTATGTATAACTAAACATAAATAAGATTAAAAATACAAAACGTGATCCAAAATGCTATTTTTATAGAAAATGGATACTTTCTGATGTAGATTATGGGAAGTAATTTTTCCATAATTTTTATAAACTTATTTATATTTAAAACTAACTTAATGAGATTAAATCATGTTTAAATGATTAAAAATGGGAAAATCAATAAAAATAAATGTTTTCTTAACCAATAATTTTTATTTCAGTTCATGATGATTAGAAATAATTTCCCAAAAAGTTTGAGATTAAAATCATTAAAAATGAATTTTTAATCAATTAAATTTGAATAAAACAAATAAATTCCATAAAAATATAAAAATAAGACATTTCTAGAAAATAAAAGTGTGGAAATTTTCTTTATTGTATAAAGATGTTATACCTAAATTTTGATAATTTTTGGGGCAAAAGTGAATTTACTATGAATATTAGGAGTTAAAATGGATTATAAACGATTATGCTGGGTTCGAACCCAGATACCAACCATCAAACAAAGTTTCAACAACCACTACACCATAGCCTCGTATTTAGAAAATTTTGAAAACAATATCTATTTAAACATGTTATCTCTATTCATCTTCTTCTTCCCCAAACTAACAACTAAGAACCCTAACCCTAAGCTTTAAATCGACCTTCCATTCGAATCTGTTACAAACCACAATGATGGGGCTTTTATAGAGGGTCGAACATGGAGTAAAACGGCATAATATTCAAATACTTACAACAACGAATTTTACTCGAAAAGGAGGAAAAACAGGCGGACTCTTTTGAGTCGATTTAGGAGCCTCCAGGTCGCGTTTTGATTATTTGTTTTGTGAGTTTGAGAAGTGTATACGTGCAGAAGCGAGATGGTTATAAATATTTATTAGTGTATTCGATGAAAACGAACTTTTTTATGGTGTTAAATTCCGGTCGGTTTCTAACATAGAACCCGATAAAAGATTGATTAACTCACGATTATGGCTCGTTAATGCTCAAAATTACTTTGTAACTAAATGTAGTTTGGTGGAGAAACGTTATTCCAATTATAAAAATTATAACTACATGCTAAAACGCGGTTTGTACTCGCCGGAATATCACCAGTTCCGGCCAAAGTGTTCACCGGAAACAGTAAGGAGAGGGAAGGAGGATATTCAGATTTGAAAGTTTCAGTTTTGGCAAAATGGGTCCCTAAAATTGTAACTAGGTTAGTTTATTTTAGAGTTGGTAAGTTTTTCCTTTTATAAAACTTAATTTGGTTAACCAATTTAACTTAAAAGTTTGTAAAACATTTTAAAACTTGAATTTTTTTTATAGAATTTTTTTTTGTAGAATCTTTTACGAACACGTGTCCACATACGCATTCGATTAAAACTCATACCTGAACCATAATAAATATAAACGATAAATTTTTAATTCGCTCTAAAATTTATTTTGAAAACGACGAAATTCACAGGGACTATAATGGAAATAATTGAGGGGCTATTATTGTCAATTTGACGAAAGACGAGGGTGGCGAATGTCACAGTCTCCCCTACTTTAGAAAATTTCGTCTCGAAATTTCTTTCAAGTGGAGGCTACTATGAAACTAAAAGGCATTATAAAAGTCAGCTAGGTTTTTAAAAGAAAATTTCATCATTTATGATTCGACAAAATTTAAAATAGTTGTCTAATACCTAAAGTAAAATTTCAAAATCCTTGACAGTTAATCCAAAATTAGAAAGATGAGAGTTTAAATGAGAAATGTTTTGGGAATGTGTAACGGGTGAAGGCAGAGGTACTAATGAAGGTAGTCTCCCCTACTTTAGAAAAGTTTCTAACCGAAATTTATTAAGGACATGCAAGAGGATTTCGACTAACAGAGAGTGCAAGAGTATACAAAG
Source organism: Ambrosia trifida (assembly GCA_028751855.1). NCBI lineage: Eukaryota > Viridiplantae > Streptophyta > Magnoliopsida > Asterales > Asteraceae > Ambrosia > Ambrosia trifida. The sequence goes on along the minus strand of CM054129.1, from coordinate 83,104,805 downwards.
TTTAAGGTTTTCTTTAGAGGCAGTCAACAAGAAAGGCTCCAACATAACTAATTGAAGCTTATGTGAAATGTTCTTATCGGAAATGATAACCGTTAGTCAATGACATTGTGACACCCGGCAAATTCTGGTTAACAACGTTGTCTAGATGGAAGTCTACCTTAGCGAGTCACGCGTATATTGTACTTAACTGGGTTAGTTAAGTCGGGTTATGGTTCGGGAACTATTGGTTTAGTCTAGAGGATCATTGGATGTTGGTCTAGAGGTTCATTAGATGTCGGTCCTTAACCAAGTGTACAAACGGTGACGATCGGTAGGATCGTCAGGGCATATGGAACATACGAGTCTCGAGTCCCGGGAATTGGTGAACGAGTGTGAATATGTGTATTTACTTGTGTTATGTGTTTACAATCATTATGTGACTTGTCGGTACATTAATATGTGTTAACATATGTTAAAACGGGGTTTAACGCGCAAAACGCACAAAACCAACCCCTATAGGCGATTAGGAAGCCTAATCACCTATAGGGGAGGCGAGTAGGGAACTTTAAGGGCGAGTAGGGCCCTAATCGTGTGTATGTAGGGGCGATTAGGCCCAATCACATGAACATTCATGCGATTAGCAGCCCTAATCGCATGAAACTGCTGCATACTCGCTAGTAACGGGCTGGACGACTAAAAACGACTATAAATACCATACTTAACCTCCTAAACTTCATTATACAAACCCTAGTCGTCCCATAACCCGCCCCAACACATAAACAACCTCTGGAAGGCGATTTTTGATCAAAACACAAGGTTTCAAGCTTGAATCATCATACTTTCATAATCCTAAGGTTTGATTTTCATCCATAAATCTTTATAAACGTTTTTAATCAATCCCTAATGGTCCAGACCTGTTCTTAAACGAAAAAGCTTTCTGAAAATCGTCAATAAGGGTTGTTAATCGGATTATAACTAATATACATGCGTTATGGGTGTGTATGATTAGAAAGCTAGGATTTTTATGATTCATGATGATGATTTGATATGTTATTATGTTAGATCAGTATTGATATTGATAGTATGATGATAGAAATCTCAGTAATTGGATATTAGGGTTATGATTACGCGTGTTAGTATGATGTTGCATGCTATGTGAATAGTGTTTGGATTACTTGGTTGCATGCAGGACTGATTATACGAGGTTAAACGAAGGATTTTGGGTTAAACATGTTTAGGATAGTGTTTGGGATGATATTGGGTGGTTACACACGTTCTGGATCTGATTTGGAGCGTTAAACGCGCGAAAAACCGGAACAGCAAGGTTACAGGCGAGTAGCATTCCTAATCGCCTATGTTATAGGCGAGTAGGGTGCTAATCGCCTATAACTCAGGCGAGTAGAGTCCTACTCGTGTGACAGTAGGGGTGATTAGCCCTAATTGCTAGTAAGTTCATGTGATTAGCCCCAATTGCTAGTAAGTTCATGTGATTAGCCCCAATTGCTAGTAAGTTCATGTGATTAGCTCCTAATCGCCTATAATAGAGGCGAGTAGGGTTCCTAATTGCTAGTTGACCAACCTAAATGCTAGTTGACTTTTCCTAATCGCGTGTACTGCTGCTGTAAGTGTAAATTAGCATTCCGAGACCCGATTTAACATGTAGTAACATGCTAGGAACCCCGTAACATGTATAATAACTTGGTAACATATATTTGGATGTAATTCGGTGATACGTGAACTATGTGCTATAACTTGTTGTGCGTTAACGTATGTTAAGTGTGAGTGCGTTATTGTATGTTGTGGAGCGTAAACATAACACGGGGAGTCTCGGGTCACCAATGGGATGTCGAGTCTTGTACTTTGGGTCAGTTAAACAGTCACGGTATTTTCAAACGAACTTGGTTATGGTCTGGACATCTAGGGACTAATTAACCTGCGGGTTATTAGTCTAAGTACTTGTAACTGGCGTATGTTAGGTCGCCGCTTTACGGGACTAGCATAGCAGCTGAGTTTACTCGGGTTAAGGAGTAACGCAACTTAAGGTGAGTTTACGGCCCCTCTTTTAAACTGGTTTTATGCTTTCGGGGGAGAAAACATGTGTTAAAACGATTATTTGGTAATTACTGTCATACTATGGGTTTCTATTGTGTACTACACGATCTTTGGAAGTCCCGGGGGGAACCATGAATGTGCGGGTTTGCACAACGGGGAAATGTGAATAGCGCTATTGGGAGTGACCAACCCCGCTCGTCGACTTGGAGGGTCGGCGGGTGCATATTGTCTCAAACAGGAACAACAGGAACATTTGGTACTTTTCGGGCACAACATTTGGTATTCGAGTTAGTAATGGTTTTCCAATCGTGGTAGTAACAAAACGTACGCCTAGCTAGCGTATACTGGTTTTCGATTTGTTATAGTATGGACAGGTGGACTTGGTACTTGGATACAAAACCTGTAAACTCACCAGCATTTTTGTGCTGACGTAAACTTTTACATGTTTTCTCAGGTCGCTAAGGTAGCATGACTGGACTAGGGCGCACGCGTCTGCACGGCGTCTAACTAGGGTTGCATGGTCTTTTGAACGTTGAACTATTATTTCATTGTTGAGATACTGTTTTGAATAAGCTTCCGCTGTAAACGGGATTTTTAAACTATGTTTTGAAATTGCATTTATATTCATTTAGACTTGTTTATTGTGATCGTTGGTTTGGATCCTGGTTTGTCATGCGCCTCGCGGTAAAACCCCGCAAGTGGATTTTGAGGGTGTGACAGACATAATGAAGAGGTAATTATAAAGTAATGGGTAGGTTCTTGGTTACACTCCTAGTCCGTTCCAGCACTATCGTTTATGCTTATATATAAGGTGTACCGCAGCTAACCCACCACACTCCCGATACTTTAGACTCGTACTAATTGTCTACCAACAACCTAAATAGAATTACACACCAGCCTCATGTACCTGTAAACCCATGATTGCGTTCCGGACCGTAATCATCGATTTACCTTACACTAGGGTGTTATGGTTTTCCATAACCCTATCCTAAGTAATACCATAAACAAATGCATGCAATCAAAATATGCTAAGTAATTGATACTGCAATGAAACAATGACATGGTTAGCGGTCCTCCCCTTTCGTGTTTACCCTTTAACCGTAATGAGAGTAACATGTAAGTAATAGACATGGTTAGAGGTTCTTCCCTTTCGGGTTCACCCTTAACCGGTAACTTCTGTTCACATCATTGGCTCCAAACACTCATATTGATCGACTCCGAGGTTTACACGTTTCCCCTCGGATTGAAGAAATACTCTAATCCGAGTCGTACGTGGGCACTGGCTTAGATCTCATACGAGTTATCAACTAGTATGTTCGTTGGCCATGATGATGAACAAAATAATGTAAAGTATAACAGGGTTTTGCTCAAATCAGGAAAGAAAATATGCATACCAAATATGCGTTCAAGTAAGTATATAAGTATAGCATAAAAATTCGATTGAAATAATAATACAACATAAATCAAGTAAATCGCACAATTTGAACCAAATGAAAGTAAACGAGTTAAAATAATGCTCAAAACCAGTGTTATAATAATATCTACTAATAACTAGTGCGAGAATAGTTGTGATTAACGCGTGACAATAACCACTAATAATAGAATAATACGAGAGTAATAAGATAATGTGAGTAACTATAGATAGAATAGTGTAAGAATAAGGAAATTTACTGTAAATGAAAGTGCTTAGAACAGACATATAGTGTACCGGCATGAGGATAACTTTTTTTTAGAAACCGAAGAATGTTTAAGTTCAAAATTGATTCACATGAAAAGATTTCGTAAGTACACATTTTCATGTGTTTACGAGAAGTCGAGTTTGAAAAGTGTTATAAGGTATATTATTTGTTGCAAGTTTGTCCTGAAAACATATATTGGATACGTCATATAAAAACAAAAGGTTTACATTTGATTTGAAAAATATGCAATACAAGTTTATAAAATGCAAGATAAAACCATTTGATGAAGTACGTGTAAATCTAATGTGTTTCAAAAGACCAAGATTTAAAATGACGTGAATAATAAAAATCAACGTATGTAATACGAATAGATTCCCAATATTTAAGAAAATTCATAATTTATCATTTGAGTCTTCAAATGATAAACAAAACATAAATATCAATATCATAAAACATTGAGATTGTTTCCATATAAAACTTTGACTAACCCAAGTATTTGAAATTTCCTAGTGACTTGTGGGGGTGTACTTTAGCCTATAAGTGAATGCTCATCCCAAGAGTTCCCAGGTAGGTATACGGGTCCCTCGTCTGATTGGATTTATACGAAATACCAGGCCTAGACAGAAAACTCAGGATACAGGCGCTCACCCTTCCGGTTTGCACGTCCCCATCACTAGTGTATTCCAAAACTTTAGCGAAATTAAAAATGAGATGCAGAAATAGATCATTGAGATGTGGATTTCACTCCTAACTCAAAGATGTATTTTCAAAATTGAAAACTATTGTGGAATGAAACCAATCACTAAGTTAAAGATATCACTCCCAGCTTAGTGGTTAAGTTTCTTTTTGAAGGAAATACTCTTTGAGGTGTGGATATCACTCCTATCTCAAAGATATATCCCTAAGATAAATAACGTATAGAGGAGTGAAACTAATCACCAAGGTATGGATGTCACTCCTAACTTGGTGTTATCGTTTCGTTTGTGAAATACGACTGTCTTTTTCTCCAAGCAACATATCGAAAGAATAACGAGAAATAATGATAACGAAAATACCTTGAAAGAAAATATAAGAATAAAGAAAATATACACGAGAGGACTTGTGAAAGTAAGCTTAGTTATAGTCTAGGCTAAAAGGCATTTTATTAACCTAATTCCCTATAACCATGGCTCTGATACCAATCTGTAACACCCCAACCGATGGCGGAAACATCGAGGTGTCACGTAGTGACGATTGTTCAATAACTCATGGACTAGAAATATAATTTGAATACATTTAATTGAATAATTTATTACATTGAAATGAAAATACAAAAAAAAATCTAAAGTGACAACTAATGCTGATATACATTAAAACCAACATCTAAGTAAGATTCCAAAAGCTTAAAAGTCATCTCATAACAACCTGAAACATGTACGAAAATAATTTAGTCAATACAAAAATGTATTGGTGAGCATACCCTGTTTGAATATATATAGTATAGAAGTGTTTCGCAATTCACGTGTTGTATACTGTTTGCAATTATGTAATAAGTAATTGGTAATTAGTCAAACAAAATATATATAGTATGCGCTAGCAGTAATGAAATACATAGCAATGATAAGGACTCTCAACATAGTCACAAGGGTATATACCATAGTACTATTCATTGAAATGTCAGGCCCTTAAAGGTTAATGATTTTGACAAGTCATAGACACACAAATTATCACAAGCAAACACACATGAGAATTGCTATTTTAGTAAAAGGAAATAGAAACTTGGTGATAGGTACATGTGTCACCCCAAAATAGTAAAACAGTAAAAAGGGGAAAAGATATACTCACAGTTTGCGAAAGCGATCAAAATCCAACTTAAGCGATCGTGAGCTAAGTAATGGGAATTCCGAGGAATTCAACCTATAACTTAATAGAATACTAATAAGAGAAAAGTCAAAGAGTCTAAGGTAACTAGGGTCTAAGGCATTAAGGTTTGCTAAGTCGATTTGGGGAATTAGAGTTTTATGATAAATTGGATTAATATAAAAGTTGTATAATAATATACCAAAGTTTGTAAATATGGTTTAGGTAATATAAATATTACCAATTAAATATTTAGATAAAAATTATGTTTGACTAATTAAGACAAAATAATTTAGTTAATTACTTTAAATATGTATTGTAAATAAATGCAAAATTCATAAATGAATAAGTAAATAATTATGAGTTACACAATGATCCATCTAAGACTTTCCAACATAAAAATATTTCTATTTTATAAGAACAATATTTATAAAATAGATGTTAATTAGAGTAGATAAATAAATGTTTAATTATGTATAACTAAACATAAATAAGATTAATATACAAGACGTGATCCAAAAATGCTATTTTTTATAGAAAATGGATATTTTCTGATGTAGATTAATGGAAGTAATTTTCCCATAATTTTTATAAACTTATTTATATTTAAAACTAATTTAATGAGATTAAATCATGTTTAAATGATTAAAAATGGGAAAATCAATAAAATAAATGTTTTTTTGAACCAATAATTTTTATTTCAGTTCATGATGATTAAAATAATTTCCCAAAAAGTTTGAGATTAAAATCATTAAAAATGAATTTTTAATCAAATAAATACGATTAAAACAAATAAATTCAATAAAAATATAAAAATAAGACATTTTCCAGAAAATAAAAGTGTGGAAATTTTCTTTATGGTGTCAAGATGCTATACCTAAATTTTGATAATTTTTGGGGCAAAAGTGAATTTACTATGAATATTATGAGTTAAAATGGATTATAAACGATTATTATGCATTTTAAATAAATGAAATAAAATAAATATTTCAGAAAAATAAAAGGTCTTGGATGCTGGGTTCGAACCCAGATACCAACCATCAAACAAAGTTTCAACAACCACTACACCATAACCTCATATTTAGAAAAATTTGAAAACAATATCTATTTAAACATGTTATCTCTATTCATCTTCTTCTTCCCCAAACTAACAATTAAGAGCCCTAACCCTAAGCTTTTAATCGACCCTCCATTCGAATATGTTACAAACCACAATGACGGGGCTTTTATTGAGGGTCGAACAAGGAGTAAAACGGCATAATATTCAAATACTTACAACAACGAATTTGACTTGAAAAGGAGGCAAAACAGGCGGACTCTTTTGAGTTGATTTAGGTGCCTCCAGGTCGCATTTTGATGATTTTTTTGTGGGTTTGAGAAGTGTATTCGTGCAGAAACGAGATGGTGATAAGTACTTATAAGTGTATTTGATGAAAACGAACGTTTTTTTATGGTGTTAAATTCGGGTCGGTTTCTAACATAGAACCCGATAAATGATTGATTAACTTGCGATCATGGCTCGTTAATGCTCAAAATAACTCTGTAACTGAATGTAGGGTGAAGAAACGTTATTCCAATCATAAAAATTATAACTACATGTTAAAAACGCGGTTTGTACTCGCCGGAATATCACCGTTCTGGCCAAAGTGTTCGCTGGAAACAATACGGAGAGGGAAGGAGGATATTCAGATTTGAAAGTTTTAGTTTTGGCAAAATGGGTCCCTGAAGTTTTAACTAGGTTAGTTTATTTTAGAGTTGGTTAGTTTTTCCTTTTATAAAACTTAATTTGGTTAACCAATTTAAATTAAAAGTTTGTAAAACATTTTAAAACTTGAATTTTTTTTATAGAATTTTTTTATAGAATCTTTTACGAACACGTGTCCACATACGCATTCGATTAAAACTCATACCCGAACCATAATATATATAAACGATAAATTTTTAATTCGCTCTAAAATTTATTTTGAAAATGACGAAATTCACAGGGACTATAATGGAAATAATTATGGGGCTATTATTGTCAATTTGACTAAAGACGAGGGTGGCGGATGTCACAATACAGTAGCCGTATAAAAGGTTTTTGTTAGATACGATCTCGACCACCGGTTTTTTTAAACTAGTTACATACTTCCGATCCCCTGTTATGAATTCTCAAGCTTCACCGAATAGAAGTAACTAGCTGTAATGGGTCTTTATAAGGTATAACATTCCGTTAGGGTTTAACAGTCTTTTCTTAATGTAATAGAATTGGAATTCACGTGGAAACAAAAATTTGATTTGAATTGTAGGCGTGTTTGTTTCACATAATGCAATGAAATTTGCATAAAATTCAAATGTACATTCCATTTTGTATGTTGTTGTTCAATCCCAATCTCTTGACTCTTATTTTATTATAACGAATAATATAAAAATGAAATATAAACTCCGGTTCATCTTGATTTTTAAAAATTTAGCGAAACGAACACCACTGAAGGGATATGGTGCTAAAACCAGGAGCACCATACCAACAAAAGTCTCAACTTAACTGAACAAGTACAACAAAAGCTTGACCAATGCTCCGTCAGACATAATGACGCCATTTATCTTGCCCATTTTACGTCGACAGAGACATCTGCGTCAGACATAAAGACGCCACCTCTCCCGTCCGTTTTACGTTGGCGGAGACACCTGCGTCAAACATAATGATGCCAGCCATCCCGCCTATTTTACGTCAGCGCACGTCTGACACAAACAAAGCATCTTCAGTACGAAAGTCAAAGCTCCTTCAACACGACCAAAGGATTCAACACGACCAAAGGATGCCTTTTCGGGCAACATCGAGACACACACCCATGGACAGACATGCCCTGGGCAACTGTTCCTGACTACAAGCCGTTCGACCAGAGGATGATTATAGACCGCCACAAGATACCACTAGACGGACACCACGTGTTCACCGATCTTCTGCGTCCACTCAACGGACGCCACGTGGATTTACGATAGGGCGGTAACATCTTCTTTTACCTTTTATTACATGCTCACTTTCACCTATTTGGGCCTAGATATTGGGACAGAGAGTTAGAGATACCTCTATCTGGGTCGGGCCCCACTAAGGATTGAGGACGGGTTGAGAGAGTCGGATGTTTTGTGCTATAAAATGAGGAGCCCCTTCTCCTTTTAGGTAATTAATTTCATTCACAACACTCTCATTGAAAAGACTACGAGCACATCATACTTTTTGGACCTTTGTTTAATTATATCCAATGTTTAGAGGCTCAGCTCTTTTAACCGGTTATCTCCTACTATTCTTGGTCTAGTTCCAAAGGCCCTCAATAGGTCACAACTTTTGCAATAGTCTTGAGGCTGCATATAATTTTACACAGCTCAGCCAATTTGCTAATGAAATTAAAATTTTTATCTATTATTACTGTCATTTTCTTCAATCATTCTGATTCAAAATACAGAATCATGAAATTTTACACAATGAGCCATAAAATATAACACAATGTCAAAAAATAACACAATATTGAAAAAAAAAATGTTGGAAAAATGGGTGAAAAGAGTATTTTTCACAATTATAGAAAAATGAGTTTTTCCTAACTTTGGACTAAAATATATATTTGAAACTGAGCTTTATTTATATATTTCTTTGTGGGTTTATGTTCTATGTTGTGAGAGCTTCTCAACGAACCAAACCATGTCCAAAACGGAGCTAGGATGAATGAGATATCGATGTTCATAGTTTGTTGAATGAAACATTCAAAGCTGGAAATTAGAAGTTGAAGTGGGCAAGTGGAACTTCTCCCACATTGGTGAAGAAACAATACTTGGAGGATATTAAAAGGGAGAAGTCTCCTTCCATATTGTTTCATGGAAGCACACACTAGTGGATTCGCTAAGGGTGCGGATCGCACACGCGTGCGCGTGGCATGGGCGAAATGGGGCGCTTTGATGGCGCACTTTGCACTTCGCACACACACATGATGAACAAGTGGCAGGGTGAAGTGGGTGGTGCACGAGTACATGCGGAAGACTAGGGGCGTCCTGGTCCGCGTGGAGGTTTCTATGTGGGCACGCGGGTGCCAATCTCAATGACGTGGAACGTAAAAGACGTGCTATGTGTAACACCCCAACCGATGGCGGAAACATCGGGATGTCACGTATTGATGATTGTTCAGTAGCTCATGGTAATTAATAAGTTTCAATAAATGATTTAAATAAATTACATACAATTGTTGTAAGAATTTTGTACATCCAATGAAAAATGCTAAATCTAAATATACATCTTCAAGCATTATCTCTAATCTTCAAGCAAGCTATAACCTGAAACATGTTAAGTTTGAAAATATTTTGGGTCAACAAAAAGTTGTTGAGAATTACATAGGTTTTGATAATCGAATAAAAATGTTGTACAATTCAAGTGTCATGGCAAGTCTAGTCCATATGTGAAAACATACTAGAAGTAAATCGAGTGCATAATCAACCCTTGTGACTGTTATATTGTGGTACATCCCATACGCTTATGGTTCACTCGATTATGTTATGCGATAACAATCACCCACGCTACCTTTGTAGGATGCACGTATCCGGGTGGGATTGTCAGTCTAATAGATCTATCATTGTATACCGTCGGCTGATCAATGTTAATGATTATGCTAGAATTGTGCTTACCCTAGTCATGTTTAAGACATAATGCAACATAGAAAAACACATAGACACTTTGATGATTGAATTGCATATAGAATGTTGTAACATGTTTCACCCCAAAAATGGTGATAAATAGAAAAGGGGCTATGTAAAACTCACCTTAGCAAAATGTTATGTCTCGTGAAAAAAATAGAATATTGTGTTGTGAATGTATGCGAGGCGAATCCCAAAGACTCAACAACGTAGCTAGTCCAAATTGAAGAAAATGAAAAAGAAAGAATATCAAGCTTCCAATTCGCCAATTACAAGAGCTTATAATCAAAGCTTCAATTGTAGAAGTAATAGACTATAGAAGAAAGGTATGAGGGAAAGTTTAATCGGATTGAAACAATCGATTTAGAGGTGCAAAGTATAATGGGCCATAGGTGGGTTTTTATACTAGTTTTGGAGTCAATTAGCCATTAAAATTGGTCAACACCATAAAGTAAGGTTTTATGATGAATTGACTATTTGACTAAGACTTTGACTGTTTGACTAAGTCTTTGACTGTCAATTTAAGGAATGTGTTAAGTTTATTTTCTTCTGAAATACTACACAAGATGATAGTTGGCTCAGTTGGTTGTCACTGTGTGTTGGTTGGCTGTGGACGCGGGTTCGAGTCCCGGTCCACACAAATCCTTTTTTTGGCAATTATTTCCCCAAAACTATATTATTCTAAATTCATAATATGATTATATCAGCCCGAAAGTGACTCGAAATATTTTTAAAACGTACAAAAGTGTCGAGATACAAATAATTATTAGTTTAAGGTATTTAAAACATATATTGGTTAAAACAATACATTCTTTTTAAAAAAAATTAGGGGAAATTCGCGATGTTACACTATGCGAAGCTGCTTCCGCGTGACGTAGAACGTAAAGACGTTCTACACAGACCTACGGGTCTGATCCACGCCTGACGTTGCTCGTGTCGCGCAGAACCTTCGTGCACGCGTCAACTGGGACTTCTAGAAGCTGATGTTTCAGTCAGTGAGTTGCAACAGACGAGTCAAACTGTAACCGATAGAAATTAAGACATAATTAAAAGTCATTGAAGATGTTCAATGCACTTTAATTTTGTTTTTAGTTTGTTTGACCAATTTAACTCAAGACTCCACTATAAAAGCAAGATGCTCCTTGCTTTGGAGATACACCAATTCACAGCAAACTCCAACTTTTCTCCAAATTCTCTCTAGCAATCTTTTTCTGTTCTTCAAGTTCTTCAAGGTACTCTCCGGGTTCTAGAGTCAACTCTGGAAGTACTACTGCTCTGGCTGTTGTACCTTGGGAAACAAAACGAGCTTGTAATAGACTTAGAATTTGTTTTAAGGGCCCTGTGTTCAACACGATACTCAGCCACAACATTCATCTTCTACCTCTTTCTTGTAATTTGATTATTTTTAGTTGTAATTTGTATTGTAATTTTGCATTAATTTCCTTTGTAATAGTAATAAAATTGTTTATTTTTATTTTATATACGAACGGTTCCTACAAAAAACACAATGTATCGCAGAAATGACACAATGATAAGAATAAGGAAAAGAAACAATGTTATTTAAAATACACAATGATATAACGAAAATTCTAAAAATTACAAGCTAAAATCCAAAAAAATGAAAACCTAAAAACTAACATCATAGGGTTCGATGAGACGGTTCCAATGCCGCTTGAATGAGTTCAGTCGGAGTCCGTTTGATATCCTTCCTAAGACTTCCTAATTTTCTTTCAATGTATACATATATGGGTTATATAATTAAGTAAATATTTATTGGTTTGTGTTCTACGATGTGAAAGTTTCACAATGAACCAAACCATGACTAAATATCACTAAGATGCATGAGATATCGATGCTCGAAGTTGCAGCAAATGATGAGAAAAAATGGATAAGATTTGTCAACTTGTCACGCATAAATGGGATAACAAAACCTGAAGTGGTATATAAGGAGGAGTACTCTTTGGTTATTGTTCCCTAAAGACAAACATTAATGGGAACCCTTCACACCCTAACTTGTACTCACAAACTCGTGTGCGTGACGTGGGCTTTGTTTCTTTGTATTTTTGTCCACATGCACGTGGCCACACTCATGGTGCTAAAGGTTTGAGCACGATCTTGGCGTGAGTTCAACAATGCGCAACATGTTAAACCAGTCTACTACCATTAGTTAGAGTCAAATGGTTCCAAGTCGTCATACGAGAGTTATGGTAAACCACCTAAATCCATTTAATTAGAAAATTATAAAATAGAACATTATTAGATAGATGCATGTATTTTATAATACTGTTAGAAAAGTAGCCCTTTTGCTACAAAAAATTTCTACGGAAAAAAATTCGTCACAAATTGAAAAAAAATGCTTCTTATTTGTCACGACAAAAAAAAAAAAAAAAAAAAAAAAAAAAAACCCTTAGTTTTTAGACAAGTTTGCTACACAATAGCGACAAATACATAGAAAATTGGGTAGGAAATGCATCACAAATTTCCCACACCATATTTTAATTGGATATATGTTGAAAATTGCGTAGTAAATTTGTACGTGGTAATTGGTTTTCGACGAGGATTTTTCCAACATCAAGGTTTCGTTGCAAACACGTAGATAATTCAAATTCGTGACGCATTTTCAACGAAACCTTGATGTTATAAAAACCATCGTCGGAAATAATTACTGCACATTTACTACGCAATTTTCAACGTAATTCCTAGGAAAATATGGTGTGAGAAGTTTGCGATGTATTTCCTACGCAATTTCCTAAGTATTTGTCCCTATTGTGTAGCAAATTTTGTTTAAAAAATTAGAGTTTTTTTTGTCGTCACAAATGTATAGCAATTTTGTCAAAAATTTTGACATATTTTTCTCCGTAGGAAACCTATGTAGCAAATCTTTAGTTTTCTAGTGGTGTATGTAGAACTCGACGACAAGGTTTCATGGTTCGTAAGAACCTGTCGAATGAAGAAGTTCTTGGACATTTATTTGTTTGGGATTCCCGTGCATAGGAACATCCTGACTTCTAATCTGCTGCTCATTATTCTGCACGTCATCCTCCATAACAACATCATGCGTATCTTGAATCTCAACCTGCCCTCCCACACAACCCACATCTTGGTCCTATATATGGCCTATATCATCCTCCAAATCGACCGTCTCAATGAACGACTCAATTTGTGAAGCAATTACATCTGACCACTTAGGCAAACCCTGTTTTGTTTTAGCCAAACTACGTTTAGTTTCTTCAACGAAACCCTAAATACGAAGGTCATAAAGCAAGGGACTATACCTCACTTACGGTTTAGATCTGTTACAACTATGAAGGCCCTGTATTTTGACTCTTGCAGCTCAGGGATTTGCACTCGTGTAGCCACATGAGGGTAGACCTGCTTCCCTCATCAAATTAGCATTTGATGCAAATTTTTGGGCTTGGATTTGCGCTAACTTCTCATCTGCGACTGTTTCACAACGAGGGGATGTTCTAGGATTTGTCGTTTGATGAGGTAATATCCAATTAGGTGAGCCCCGAAAGTGACTCGAAATATTTTTAAAACGTACAAAAGTGTCGAGATACAAATAATTATTAGTTTAAGGTATTTAAAACATATATTGTTTAAAAAAATACAATCTTTTAAAAAAAATTAGGGGAAATTCGCGATGTTACACTATGCGAAGCTGCTTCCGTGTGACGTAGAACGTAAAGACGTTCTACACAGACCTGCGGGTCTGATCCACGCCTGACGTTGCTCGTGTCGCGCAGAACCTTCGTGCACGCGTCAACTGGGACTTCTAGAAGCTGATGTTTCAGTCAGTGAGTTGCAACAGACGAGTCAAACTGTAACCGATAGAAATTAAGACAATTAAAAGTCATCGAAGATGTTCAATGCACTTTAATTTTGTTTTTAGTTTGTTTGACCAATTTAACTCAAGACTCCACTATAAAAGCAAGATGCTCCTTGCTTTGGAGATACACCAATTCACAGCAAACTCCAACTTTTCTCCAAATTCTCTCTAGCAATCTTTTTCTGTTCTTCAAGTTCTTCAAGGTACTCTCCGGGTTCTAGAGTCAACTCTGGAAGTACTACTGCTCTGGCTGTTGTACCTTGGGAAACAAAACGAGCTTGTAATAGACTTAGAATTTGTTTTAAGGGCCCCGTGTTCAACACGATACTCAGCCACAACATTCATCTTCTACCTCTTTCTTGTATTTTGATTATTTTTAGTTGTAATTTGTATTGTAATTTTGCTTTAATTTCCTTTGTAATGGTAATAAAATTGTTTATTTTTATTTTATATACGAACGGTTCCTACAAAAAACACAATGTATCGCAGAAATGACACAATGATAAGAATAAGGAAAAGAAACAATGTTATTTAAAATACACAATGATATAACGAAAATTCTAAAAATTACAAGCTAAAATCCAAAAAAATGAAAACCTAAAAACTAACATCATAGGGTTCGATGAGACGGTTCCAATGCCGCTTGAATGAGTTCAGTCGGAGTCCGTTTGATATCCTTCCTAAGACTTCCTAATTTTCTTTCAATGTATACATATATGGGTTATATAATTAAGTAAATATTTATGGGTTTGTGTTCTACGATGTGAAAGTTTCACAATGAACCAAACCATGACTAAATATCACTAAGATGCATGAGATATCGATGCTCGAAGTTGCAGCAAATGATGAGAAAAAATGGATAAGATTTGTCAACTTGTCACGCATAAATGGGATAACAAAACCTGAAGTGGTATATAAGGAGGAGTACTCTTTGGTTATTGTTCCCTAAAGACAAACATTAATGGGAACCCTTCACATCCTAACTTGTACTAACAAACTCGTGTGCGTGACGTGGGCTTTGTTTCTTTGTATTTTTGTCCACATGCACGTGGGCACACTCATGGTGCTAAAGGTTTGAGCACGATCTTGGCGTGAGTTCAACAATGCGCAACATGTTAAACCAGTCTACTACCATTAGTTAGAGTCAAATGGTTCCGAGTCGTCATACGAGAGTTATGGTAAACCACCTAAATCCATTTAATTAGAAAATTATAAAATAGAACATTATTAGATAGATGCATGTATTATATAATACTGTTAGAAAAGTAGCCCTTTTGCTACAAAAAATTTCTACGGAAAAAAATTCGTCACAAATTTAAAAAAAAAATGCTTCTTATTTGTCACGACAAAAAAAAAAAAAAAAAAAAAAAACCCTTAGTTTTTAGACAAGTTTGCTACACAATAGCGACAAATACATAGAAAATTGGGTAGGAAATGTATCACAAATTTCCCACACCATATTTTAATTGGATATATGTTGAAAATTGCGTAGTAAATTTGTACGTGGTAATTGGTTTTCGACGAGGATTTTTCCAACATCAAGGTTTCGTTGCAAACACGTAGATAATTCAAATTCGTGACGCATTTTCAACGAAACCTTGATGTTATAAAAACCATCGTCGGAAATAATTACTGCACATTTACTACGCAATTTTCAACGTAATTCCTACGAAAATATGGTGTGAGAAGTTTGCGATGTATTTCCTACGCAATTTCCTAAGTATTTGTCCCTATTGTGTAGCAAATTTTGTTTAAAAAATTAGAGTTTTTTTTGTCGTCACAAATGTATAGCAATTTTGTCAAAAATTTTGACATATTTTTCTCCGTAGGAAACCTATGTAGCAAATCTTTAGTTTTCTAGTGGTGTATGTAGAACTCGACGACAAGGTTTCATGGTTCGTAAGAACCTGTCGAATGAAGAAGTTCTTGGACATTTATTTGTTTGGGATTCCCGTGCATAGGAACATCCTGACTTCTAATCTGCTGCTCATTATTCTGCACGTCATCCTCCATAACAACATCATGCGTATCTTGAATCTCAACCTGCCCTCCCACACAACCCACATCTTGGTCCTATATATGGCCTATATCATCCTCCAATTCGACCGTCTCAATGAACGACTCAATTTGTGAAGCAATTACATCTGACCACTTAGGCAAACCCTGTTTTGTTTTAGCCAAACTACGTTTAGTTTCTTCCACGAAACCCTAAATACGAAGGTCAGAAAGGAAGGGACTATACCTCACTTCCGGTTTAGATCTGTTACAACTATGAAGGCCCTGTATTTTGACTCTTGCAGCTTAGGGATTTGCACTCGTGTAGCCACATGAGGGTAGACCTGCTTCCCTTATCAAATTAGCATTTGATGCAAATTTTTGGGCTTGGATTTGCGCTAACTTCTCATCTGCCACTGTTTCACAACGAGGGGATGTTCTAGGGTTTGTCGTTTGATGAGGTAATATCCAATTAGGTGAGGCCACAACAGCATACCTATCATTAATCCCCTGAACAGAGGGTGAGATGGTGGAAACAACCAAGGTGGGAGGCTGATTGTGGATGTGTTATAAATAGGGAGGAAAAAAAGCTTGTTTTTGGAAGAGGAAAATGCTAGTTTTGGTTGATTAGGGTTTCAAATATGTGCATGTGTGTTTATAAAGGGTGGAATATGATGAAGGGACATGAATGGACAGTTTTACCCATG
This sequence comes from Ambrosia trifida, assembly GCA_028751855.1. Lineage (NCBI taxonomy): Eukaryota > Viridiplantae > Streptophyta > Magnoliopsida > Asterales > Asteraceae > Ambrosia > Ambrosia trifida. Next base: position 83,088,066 of record CM054129.1, on the reverse strand, counting down.
AGTTTAATGGAGTTAACTGAATCTTCTAACCCAGTTAGTGATAAATGACACAATATGCAAGAAATAAAGAGATTTTGGACATAAAATACAAAAAAATTAAAATAAAGACACGTTTCATAATTTCAAAGATACTTAAAGAACATAGAGTGTAATTTTGCCTAAATGGATTGACAATTAGTATTATATAGTTAATGTTTGAAAAACATGAAAAAATATGATTGTTAATTTTAAATATGGTAAGTTTTTTTTTGGCGAATTAATAATTATATTGTTAATGTTTTAAATAAGGAAGTTATTTCAGTTTAAAAAAAACTATAAATACAAAAGTCAATATATATATATATATATATTAAATAAGGACGTGTTTTGTGTTTTTTAACCGAAAAATTTTGAATTGATATATCAATGAGAGAGTGTCATATATCACAAAAGGGCGAAAAAATATTGAAAACTCAATGAGAGGATGCATGTGTCTCAATTTAATTTATATATTAGGTGTTCTGTATTTTAAATATAGCATACATATATCCATTCTTTTAAAACTGATACCGGAGGAGAAGTGAAGATTTAGAATAAGGCCATAGGTCTCAAGTATGAATCCGATCTCAATTAGGTTCTACTACAGTGGCCATTTGTGCGGTGAGTTTTTTTTTCCAGAATTAAAAGTAGTGGGCTTAGGCTACTGAGCGTTAATTGCGATCGTTGATATATGTAGTCACCTTTTGCCATTGGATTAACCTGAATAGCCAGACTTTTATTTGCATGGTGCTAAAATAAATAATTATTTCTTTTACACGTGATAAAAGGGTTTGAGATCTTAATTAAAATTCAAAATTAACAACTGAACCGTAAAGTTCCACTTCTCGGTCCGCAGCCTTCAGCAGCAATTACTCAATTAGCGAAAAGTTGTAGTTTTAAATTCTAATTTTAATTTAAAAAATGTATAAAGTAGAGATGGCTTTTAATGTGATATATTCTCACTTATCTCATCAGATACTGCTTACTATAGATCCTTAAAAGATTATTAGTTTGATAATTAATGGAAAAGTTAGTGTACATATGATATTTTCTTAAACGTTTACATGTCTGTTTATATGTTGAAATTAATAATTAATGGGTTGAGTTATTTTAAAAAGGCCATAAAAATGAGAATGGTAAATAACATGTGTTCAAACGATTAAAGAAGTGGGAAATATCATTTTGTTAAAAAAATATACACATGCAAGTAACATTCCATTTCCACCTTTATTTTTAAACGTCTATAACTTTTTTTATACGTCATCTTCAAAAAAAAATTATACCATAAAATTGAGCGTCTTTTTATCTTTAATATGAGTACCATATTGTTATACTTTTGAGAAAAAAAATCGAAAACTCAGTTGCGTAAGACACAATAGAGATAACGTAAAACAAAATGAGTACCAATTAAATATGCAATAAACAATAGGGTATAAAACACAATGAATAGTTTAATAAAACACAATAGACGACATACTAAATACACAATGAACACAAGACTAAAACACAATGAATACTTTTAAAAATAAAAGTTGAAAACCCAGTATGGAGATAACCTAAAACACAATGAGTACCAATTAGATATGCAATGAACAATAGGTATAAAACACAATGAACAGTCTAATAAAACACAATGGATGACATACTAAAACCACAATGAACAAAAGACTAAAACATAATGAATAGTAGACTTAAACACAATGAACAACATAATAAAACAAAATGTACACCATAAATACAAAACGCAATTGCGTAAAACACAATGGAAAGCATACTAAAAACACAATGGACAAAGTTAAATTACGTGTAGACTAAAAAACATAACTAACATATTTATAAAGCACGCGTGAATACTATTGTCACACCCTGACATGCATAGCGGACGACTTGTCATGCGGTAACGGAAGTTGTTACCATATAAATATTTAACAATCGCACAATAAACATATAATGGACATTTTACTTCAAATCCTCTAGACAAACAAGTTTAGTTTTTCCCATAAATAATAATAGTAAAAACATTGTTCGACCAAGATTTAAGTTTTAAAATGAAATACAAACTTCAACAAAAGAGGGCCAAGCCCTAAGAGTTAGGTCCCAAAAACATGTCTAAAAATGCAGTGCGTGCCAAATCGTGTTTTCAAAACCTCATGAATCAAGTACCTGAATAACATACTTAAAAATATCAACATAAAGTTGGTGAGTTCACAGGTTTTAAGGCAAATCCAAATATTTCCTTTTCAAAAATGTATGATCGATGGCCGACTAAACCTAGAACCAAGTAGACCAGCTAGGTCATACAAGCATGATCGCAAGCTAAGGCTCTTAATCAAACCAGGACATTTCTTTCCCAGTTTCCCAACTATGTACACCCAAGTGTGTCTCTCGGCGGCTTTCAATGAAGTATATTCATCCTATAAGACCTAGTCCATACTAGTCAGGGAGGGGGCGTCAAACCCAATAGATCTGTCAACATAATTCAAGGCTCTAATCCTAGAGTTAATAATTAAGAACTGCAGGGATGTATCCTCCGAGGGATAGACGAAAACCAAATCAATCGCGTTGTGACACCCGACAAACTCAGGATAGTAATTTTTGTAAAACTAGTAAGTCTACGTTAGCGAGTCATGCATACATCATACTTAACTAGGTCAGTTGAGTCATTTCGATGGTTCTGGGAATCATCAGGAGTCGTTACAATGATCAAAGGGATCATTGGGAGTCGATCTATAACCATGTGTACACAGATTGGTGATTTGTAGAATCGTTGGATTTAATGCAGACACGCAAGTCTCGAGTCCCGGGGATTGGTGAACGAATGTGAACATGTTAGATTGTTAGGATCTGAGTTTGTTTGTTTTGATTGTTTAACTAAATGATGATAATAATGGAATGAAAATAGAATGAAAGTGCAGCGGAATAATAAACTGTAAATCAAAACAAGAGAGTAAATGTTTTTCGATCGAATGCTTTCATTAATTCAAAGATTACAATCGTACAAGTTACTCCCCCTCAGCCTGATCACACAGTTGTTTGTCAGAGAGAATGTTTTGTGTGTGATGCAATAGAACAGTACATGCACTGTTCTATTTATAGACTGACTCAAACCACTGATGACCTAGGCTGACGTCACCTAAGACAGTGACCTCTAACAGAATAACAAACTTAAACATCTGCTATACAAACTACTGTTACATTGAAAGCACTGATAGTAAACAGCTGTTAAAGATAAACTCTGATGGTCTTGTATCCACTGCTGGAGCCTAAGTGCTGTTGGTTCCAGCAGTGCTTTGGTCTTCAGTACTTGTATCAGCTGTTGCTCTTCATCAGACCTTTGGTCAGCAGTTGTTCTTCATCAGTTGTTTCCTTAGCAGTTCTTTGTATCAGCAGTTGTTGAGCAGTTGTTTGGATAGAACAGTAGTTAGGGTCAGCAGTCTTTTGGGAGAAGCAAGTTGTAAGGACTGTTTATTCAAGGATCAAATAGATAGCATATTTTGGCTTTCCAATCATCTGTTCTTCTCCAGGTCAGCAGACCCAACAATCTCCCCCTAGAACAGATGATGCCAAAACTCAACTTTATTCATTGATCTTTATTTCTCATCAGACTTTCTCTGATTTGACCTTTGAATTGTAATTCAAAGTTCAAAGCAAATAGGTCTTCTTCATCTCTTTCCAGATCCAGATTTAGCAGTGCTTGGTGATCTTCTGCACAGAGGCTGTAAGCATCATCCATACTGATCTTCTGAACCTTTCCATCTGACCTGAGCAGTGTCAATTCGTGGTTGTCTTTGTTGACCTTCCACTTTAGAATTTTTGAGTCAGTGGATTTGCTGAGATGAACCTTTATTCTTGATGAGTTGGGTGAAGGTGGTCTTCCTATGAGTTCTCTGAGTTTCTCTGTTGTGGGATCAGAGAAATAATGGATTTGATTGAAGAGCCCTTCCTTGATAAATGTGTCAGCAAACTTTCTTTGGTCTTCCTCTGACATCTCCTTCTGCCTTTTGAACTGTCTACTTGCAGCAGCTGTGAGATCAGAGGTTTCAAGTAAGCTGTCTAGATTAAAAGTCTGTTGGGGTCTCTTCATCATAGGCTCATCATTGTAGATTGGCTTTCTTGGAAGGCTGGGATCCTTCTTTCTATTCTCTTCCAGACTTTTATAGGTTTCAACCAATCTAAGCTCTGACCATCTGGAAACAGACCTCATCTCCCCATAATTGGCAGCTACAATCTCCTGCCTCATTCTTTTGAACTTCAAGGCTCTGACTGGGTCTCTGCCTTTACCAAAATCGGGAATGGAGACTTTAGCTTTGGGATTTTTGGCCATTTCTTCAATTCTGATCAGTTCTTCCCTCAAAGCATGAGTAGTCCAGCCATTGAACTGCTTTTTGTTTGCTTTGTAAGGCTTGGTTGCCATTATCTGTTCAAGAAGGGATTCCCTTACCTCCTTCTCCAAATCTACACTGAGAGGCATGGTGGACATGGAATTGCTCAGGGTCTTAGCAAAGTCTTCAATCCTTCTGAGTTTGCTAAGCTCTGCTGAATGGATGCCCTGAGCAGTCCTGTCATCCTTCCCTTTGCATTTCTCCCTGATGATGGCATCCACCTGTTCACCCTTGTATTTTAGATAGGTATCAATGTTGAGGGGAACAGGGAAATTTGGGAGAGATAGGAAGGATCTTTCAGATGGCTGTTCAGTATTGTAGAAGGATTGTAATTCCCCCTTGAGTAGATCAAGTTCAAGGGGATACTGAACAACCAATGGTGTAATGGTTGGTGGTGGTCTATGGGTTTTGAATTTGGATGTATGTGGTGAGAATGATGTGAGTGGAATGGCTGTGATGGGAGGAGTGGATTGGGCAGTTGAAATGGTGGTTGGTGATGTGTGTATGTTTTCATCATGCACAACAAAGGTTGATTTTCTCTTCCTTGTGTACATGATTTTTGGTGAAGGTGATTTGGTAGCAGTGGTTGGATTAACATCTGTTGGCCTTTTAGAAGAACCAGCAGATGTTGGGGTTTTGGTTGGTGATGTAGGTTTGGTGGTTGTTTGTTCAGGAGTGTGTGTTGGTTTGGGTATAGTGGTTTCAGTGGTTTGGGTGGCAGTGGTTTCAGTGTTTTGGGTGGCAGTGGTTTCAGCAGCAGTGGTTTTATCAACAGAGGTTTGTAACTTAGATGGTGGTTTTCTAACATGCTTGGCAGGTCTTTTCATCCTTTTAGAGGATCCCACATCTTCAGTTTCCCTTTGTTGTTTCTTCTTGAGTTCAATCAATGACTCTGCTTTCACTTCCAAGGTGTCAGCCCTTTGTTGTTTGGACTGAGCAGCCTTTTCAGCTTCTATGTTTGCAGAGTCATCTACTGCCTTATTCTTTTCAGTGGTTTGTGGTGGTGGTGCTTGATGTTGTTGTTGTGGAGCTGATTTGGTAGACTCTGGTTTCTTGGCAGACTTGGCTTGACCTTTTTGAGAAGGTGGGCAACCAAAAGGATCTAATTTTGGTAGCCTATCTCTGCCACTCTCCCCCTTTTTGGCATCATCAGTCGTGAAATCATCATCAGTTTCATCCCTGAGGATGGTGGTAGGGGCAGAGCCAGTAGTCTTCAGCAGGTGGTCCTTGATGGCTTTGATGTCAGCATGGGTATCTTTGTACCTTGCATCAACCATATTTCTGATCTCAGCCATGTAGGTTTCATGTGTCTGATCAGCCAATTTTCTGTGAGCTATGATGATGGGGGAAACTGATTTCCATAACTCATTGGCTATATCAGTGGTAGATGGTTGACTCTTGGAGAGATCTGCAATTGAGCTTAGGAGAAGCTTGACATCAGATTTGATGTCAGCAACAGATGTTTCAATAACAGAAACTCTGGCCGTCAATTCTTGGTATTTTGACTCATCTCCTAAATTAATAGGATCATCTGAGTCCCTACCAGTGGTAGTTTTATCTGATTCAGGCCTAATAGGAGAATCAGATGCCCCTTTGTCTTGGTACTGGGGACTTCCAACTGTTTTTGGAGACACTATAGTGGCTTCAACAGTTGTTGCCTTCAAGGGAGTCTTAGTTATGAAATCACTGTCCTGATGTGAGACAGTGGTCTCTACATCAGTAGTGGCTGCTCCACTTGAAAACTCACCTAGAGTTTCATTGAACCCAGGTGGTGTAACCTCCTCTTCTGTTTGGGGGATAGCAGATTGAATATTCTCAGGCTCAGTCACTTGTTGGAGTATACTCTCAGTGACAGGTGGAAGAGAGGAACTGGGATCTTCCTGAGATTTTTCAATTGCTTCAAACAGAGGTTGCATTGTTTGTGGGACATGTGATGGTGAGAGTGGTGGAGTAAGAAGAGAGTTAGCCCTGGGAGAGGGGCTTGTGAACATATGGTCAAGTGACTCATATGCATCATGATGTGTGTCCCCTTGGCTTACAACATGATCCTTTTGAGAGGATTCATGAGGAGGTTGGTCAGGTGGAGGTATGTCCAACTGTTGTGAGGAAGTAACAACAGTGGTTTCAGGTTGCTTTTGTTGTGCAACAGAGGTTTCTTCTGGTACCTCAACATCCAGAAGCCTCATTTGTGGTTGAGTGGTGGTTTTTGTGGATGAATGTTTCTTTTTGGAAGGTGCTGGTGTGGGTTTCACAGCACTGGATGTAGTGCCATGATCACCAGGAGCAGTGGGCTCAACAACAGAGGTTTTGACAACAGTTGTTGCCTTTGTCCTCTTTGTTTGTGTTTTAGAAACTTTTGACACTTTTGACACTTTTTCTTGGGTGCTTCCACCCAGCATTCTTGTGAAAGTTTCATCAGTTAAGCTTTTCATTTGCATAGCAGCACCCTTTTTGAAAACTTTTTCAGGTAATAATTTTTGTAAAATTACACTAAGAATTCGTGGGTAAATAAGAAAAGCATTGTTTGACCCAGACTTGACTGCTTTCACATTTGATACCAAGTCCATGAACAATCCCTGGGAAAGATTGAAGTCAGAGTTTGACAACATAGCATATCCCAGATATTGCATCCTTAATGGAATTTCATTAAAGGATGTGGACTTAGCAGAGACACAAAGAAGAAGAGTATGGAAGAAAAATTTCATGACTGGAGGGAAAAACTTTTTGAAAAGAGTTGATCCAGTCATCTGACCATCATACCCTCTTTCTTGGAACTCAGTGTGAAGCTCTGTTTTAGTGAAGGAATCCTTACCTGCCAGGTCATTCAGTGTGAAGGTTGTGGATATGATATCAGGGGTAATGACGATACTGGTTTCACCAATTTTGGAAATAATGGATGTAGGCTTTTTGTCTTGTAATAGAAACTCAGCATTCAACCAAAATTCTTGGAGTGTATCCAGATAAATGGGGGCGTTGGCGGTTAAGATGGGTAAGTATTTGGAATTAAGAAAAATGTCGATGGTGGAATGAAATGGAGTGTTGTCATCTGTTTTAATCAGATAGGGGAGACAATTGTGTGTAGCTTTGGCTTGAAGATCCATTGTAATGGATTTCGAAGGTGAAAATGACTGAAGATTGATGAAGGGTTTGAGAGTGAAGAAGGCGGTTTACAGTATTTTGAATACAATGAGACAGTGTTACATCTGTTGTGGTAAAACAGGGTTTTTATAGGCTCAATGAAACCGCTGATGTGGCCAAACATCTGCTTAAATGAGCAGACGTGGCAATCATCTGATGGATGTAACATCTGGTGGAGAACAGCTGTTTTGGTAAACAACTGATACAAACAGCTGATGGATCCAACCGTTGGGTTTTTTTTTTTTTTTTTTTTTTTTTTTAATATAGTATATATATATATATATATGTGGACAGTTGTTTTATCTGAACAGATGTTCTGAAACAGATTTTTCAACTAACAGTTGTTTTATCTGATCAGATGTTTGGAAACAGACTTTTCAACCAACAGTGGAAATGAATGAAACAGTGGTTGTTTTATCTGATCAGATGTTATAAACAGATTTTTCAACCAAACAGCTATTTTAGGAAAATATTTAATTTCTGAACAATTTTATTTTTAAAAATTTATTTGGTTAATCCATGTTTAACATGCCAATTCTGGAAATCAGATTTGTAAAGGTAGATGTGTCTAAAGCTTTTGTTAACACATCTGCCAACTGATCCTCTGTTGGAACATGGTGTAAAGAAATCAAACCCTTTTCATAGCTATCCCTGACAAAATGATGTCTTATGTCAATGTGCTTGGTAGTGGAATGAGAGACTGGATTCTTGATGATATTTTCAGCAGCTTGGCTGTCCAACATGAGTGGAGTCCTAAGTGCAGTTATCCCAAAATCCAGTAGTTGATTTTGAAGCCACATCAGTTGGGCTGTACAGCTTGCAGCAGCAATGTATTCAGCTTCAGCTGTTGAAGTTGAAACAGCTGCCTGCTTTTTGCTTTGCCATGAAACTAAGGCATTCCCTAGAAATTGGCACCCTCCTGAAGTGGATTTTCTTGTGGTGTGACAGCCAGCAAAGTCACTATCTGAAAAACCTGAAAGCTCAATGTTTCCATTAGCAGGATACCAGATACCAAGTGTGGGAGCACCTTTGAGGTATCTGAATATCCTTTTCACAGCAATAAGGTTTGACTTTCTGGGTGAAGCCTGGGATCTGGCACAGACACAGGTAGCAAACATAATGTCTGGCCTAGATGCAGTTAGGTACAATAAAGACCCAATCATACATCTATAATGTGTTTGATCAACCAGTTCATCCTTGTCATCAATAGTGAGCAGCTTGACTGTACTCATGGGTGTGCTACATGGCTTACAATCATTCATCTCAAATCTGGTTAATAAATTCTTTACATATTTGTTTTGGTGAATGAATGTGCCATTTTGCAGTTGTTTCACTTGAAGACCAAGGAAACACTGAAGCTCACCCATGGCACTCATCTCAAACTCTGCTGTCATGAGTTTTCTGAACTCTTCACACATTTGGTTACATGTGGATCCAAAGATGATGTCATCCACATATATTTGAACAATCATTAAGTGTTTCCCTTTCCATTTAAGAAATAAAGTTTTGTCAATTTTACCTCTTGTGAAGCCAATGGATAAGAGAAATGTGGAAAGAGTTTCATACCAGGCCCTTGGTGCTTGTTTGAGTCCATACAAAGCTTTGTTGAGCTTGTAGACATAGTCAGGATGGAATGTGTCTTCAAAACCAGGTGGCTGACATACATAGACCTCCTCCTGAATTTTGCCATAAAGGAAGGCACATTTGATGTCCATCTGATACACCTTTATATTGTGGTTGACAGCAAAGGCTAGAAAGAGTCTGATGGCCTCTAGTCTAGCTACAGGAGCAAAGGTCTCATCATAATCTATTCCTTCTTCTTGTCTGAAGCCTTGAACCACAAGCCTGGCTTTATTCTTGACAACAATACCCCTTTCATCAGTTTTGTTTTTGAAGACCCACTTTGTTCCAATAGGACAAACATCCTTAGGAAGTGGTACAAGCTCCCATACTTGTTGTCTTTTGAACTGAAGGAGTTCTTCTTGCATGGCTTCTACCCAACTGTTGTCTTTCAGTGCCTCTTGGTACTTGACAGGTTGTGTGAGGGATAGGAAACCTGCAAAAAGACAGATATTTGAGGATTGGCTTCTTGTGAGCACACCCTCTCTGATGTTGCCAATGATCTGGTCTGGTGGATGAGCTCTTAAGTAAATAAGATCTCCTTGATATGGAACAATGGCATTTTGAGGTGATGGACAGAGGTTTGGTGACTCTGTTGGTGTAACATCTGTTGGTACTTCTGTAGTGCCAACAGATGTTTGAAATGGTAATGGAGGAATGGGTCCAAGTGGTGTGAAACTTGACTGACTTTTGTCAACAGATGATTGACTTTTGTCAACAGATGATAGGTCAGTGGTAGTGAGGGGTGAAGCAGAGGTTTGAGGATAGGACTGGCCAACAGTGGTTGACACAGCTGTGGCAGAGTTTTGACAATTGTTTTGAACAGCTGCTTCTTCTGATGCAGAATAGACTTTGTAGTGACTGGGAATCACAACATCTGTTCTGTAATCTTGCTGTGGAGACTGTGGAATACCTGCATTGTTAGTTTTAACAGTGATATCTTCAAATTTGAATTTATCTAAATCAAATAATTCAGCAGGGTTTGCAGGGATTTTCAGAGATGAATGATCATTGAACTTAACATTCAAGGTTTCTTCTATTGTCTTAGTCCTTGTGTTAAACACTTTGTAGGCCTTAGCAGTAGAAGAATATCCCAGAAAATAACCACAGTCTACTTTGGCTGCAAATTTTGAAATGGAATCTTTATGATTTAAAATGAAACATGGGCAGCCAAAGATTTTGAAGAATGAGATTAATGGTTTGATTTTGAACAAAATTTCATAAGCAGTTTTTTGATGTCTGGGGTTGATCAAAACTCTGTTTTGAACATAGCAAGCAGTGTTTACAGCTTCTGCCCAAAAGGACAGTGGCAAACCAGAATCTGCTAGCATGGTTCTTGCAGCTTCTATAAGAGTTCTATTTTTCCTCTCAACTACCCCATTTTGTTCTGGTGTTCTTGGGATGCTGAACTGCCTCACAATCCCTTTTGACACACAGAAGTCATCTAACTCCTTATTTTTAAACTCTGTTCCATTGTCACTCCTGAAGACTTTTACTGGCAAGTCATACTGCTTTTCAACCTTGGTGACAAAGTCCTTCAATATACCTGCAGTCTCATCTTTAGAGTGTAAAAAGTAAGTCCATGTAAACCTAGAAAAATCATCAACTATGACAAGACAAAATCTTTTTCTTCTTAGACTCATGATTTTAATAGGGCCAAACAAGTCCATATGCAACAGTTGTAAGCACTGACTAGTTTTGGACTCATCAATGGATTTGTAAGAGCTTTTATGTTGTTTCCCTTTTAAGCAAGAAACACAATGCTCATCACATTTAAATTCTTTTGATGGAAGACCTCTGACAAGGCTTTGTTTTGAGAGTGTGTTGATAGTATTAAGGTTGGTATGACCCAGTCTCCTATGCCACAATTCTGTCTCCTTAGTGGAGGCAGCAGAAAACAGACAGACATTTGCCATAGGATTGTCCTTTAACATATCAACAACATACACATTGCCACTTCTATGAGCAACAAGCTGTGCTTTGCTCTCAGCAATAATGGTATCAATCTTTTTCACCACTTCTGGCCCAATAATCTTACAAGTTTTCTTTGTGAAAAATGAGCCATAACCTTTGTCACTCATTTGTGAAACACTCAGAAGATTAAACTTGAGATTATCAATAAGATTGACATTTTCAAACTTGAGTTTTCCTGCCTGTACAGTCCCTGAACCCAACACCTTACCTTTAGAATCATTACCAAAGGATATATCACCCCCTCCATGAGCCAAGAAGTCCAGAAGTAGGGCTCTACATCCTGTCATGTGCCTGGAACCTCCACTATCTACATACCAAAGACTATCTAAACAAGCAGAAGCTCCCTGCACATCAGTAAATGATTAGTTTTGGTGAGTGTCCAAAGCCAAATTGGCTTTGGATGGATCCTCAGACCTTTCAGACTCAAGTTTTGGAAGGTGATCAGTGGTTTGGACCAATTTTTGAATTAAGGTCAACAACTGCTGCTGACCATTTGCCAGTGCTTGTATGTCAGCACTTGGGGCAGCAGTTGTTTGATCACTTCCTGACAGATGATAATACCCATATGGATTTCTGTTCACTCTTGGTTTAGAGGGTCTTTTTGGCTCCTCATAAACATGTGGCAGACCGTGACATGGAGGTTGACCATAACCTCTTGGGTATTTGCTTGTGGGTGGAGCATCTGTTACTTGGACATCTCTAGAAGCAGATGTTTCAAGCCTTTTTGTAACAGATGTTTGGACAGGTGTGAAGGTCTGTTTGGGCTTTCCTTTTGGAGTACTAACCACAGGGTTTGCAAGAGTTTTTGCTTTGTATTCTTGTATTTTTACATCAAAATTTTTGAGATACAAGCACTCTTTAGTCTTATGATTCTTTTTCCCACATATTGAGCATGTGGCTTTTGAATCACATTCACTTGTTCCTTTGTTGATGTCATATGCTTTTAGAAGAAAACAGTTTTTGGTGACATGATTCTTCTTTTCACAGAAATCACAAAACAAGTTAACAGTCTTTTCTTTCTTCTTCCCCTTTTCAGGCTTCTTTTCAGCAGATGTTTGAGCATCTGCTGGAGAATCTTTCAGGGGAATGACTTTTGCCAAGGGAATGACCCTTGCCTGAGGAGCTGTTTTTCCCTCAGGAGTTTTAAAATCAACAGGTTTATAATTCTCAAGAGTATCACACTCATCAGACCAAGTAGGTTTAAATTCATACTTTTCAAGTTCAGCAAAAGATGAGGAACCTTCTGGTTTTTCAAGAACAATTTTCTTACCATTTGGTTCAGTGATTTTAATCTCTTGACCCTGCAGGTTTGTTGGTACTATCTCAACAGACTTTTGACTCTTTGTGTCAGTGTTTTCAAAAGCTGGAGCAGTGGTTGCAAAACCAAAGCCAAACTTCACATGACTTTTGGTTTGTTTGTTGAGTAGCATCTCAAAACCTCTACATGATTCCACCCATTTTTTACATTCAACTTGGGTGGACTCAAGCTCACTTTTACAACTTTGATATTTTGTTATCATAGTTTGGAGCTGGTCTTTGGTAATAGTTGCTTCATGTTTTAGACTGCTAATTTCAGATTCTTTTGCAGTTAAACTTGTTTTCAAATCTTTTGTGAGTTTTTCAAATTTAACTTCATCATCCAAAATTTTCTTTCTAAGGTTTTCATTCACCTCTTTGATGTTAGCAAATGCTATTACACATTTGTCAGAACACAATTCTTTAAGAATTTGAGGAGATACCTTAGCAGCAGCCATCAATGCACAATCACACTTGCACTCACATTCATCAGATGCACCCCAGGGATCTGAGAGATTCACAACCTCTTCTTCAGGTTTTTCACCTGCAACAACTTCACTAACAATATCATCAGTCACAACTTCAGATTCAGTTACCACTTCCTCAGATTCAATCTCATCAACCATAGCCATGAAACAAAAGTTTTCTGGTTCATTTTCAGCTTTGGCAACTAGTGCAAAATTCTCATCTGTTAGCTCATCAGGTAGAATGCTCCAATCAACAAAGCCTTGTGTAAAGAAGCTCTGTTGACTGGTCTCTGCAGGAGCAGAGGATGGAGCAGCAGTCGTTTGTACAGGTGGTTGAGCAACAGGTGTTTGCACATAATGGATCTGAGGAACAGTGGTTTGGACATACTGGACAGGAACAGTGTTTGAGGACTGTGCAAAATGAGCAGTGTTTTGCACATTTGGTCCAGGGGTATTATAGGAATTCTGATAAGTGTTGGTCTGTGGTCTTTGATTTGGATAGGTTATCATAGGTGTACCATGTTGACCCCTACATTCCCTAGCAAAATGACCAAACCTATGACATTTATAACACTTGATCTTTGATTTATCCAACCCCACCTTAGATCTGCCAGTCAACCCTGGAAACCTTCTCCCTGTTTTCTTGTAAAAATTATTAGTTCTTACACTGAGAAGGGCCAATTGGTGCATAATGTCCATTTCTTCCAAATCATCAGGGTCAAAGTATTTCAGGTCATCATACTCAAAGGATATGTTATCAGATGCCTGTATATCACCACCACTTGCTGTGAAAGCATAGTTTGGTGAATAAGAATCAGAGTTAAAACCTGAGTTAAAACCTGAAGTTATATCAATGAAATGATCATAACTCTGATCCTTTGTGTTTCCAGGCACCTCATCATGACCCAAAAGTGCTGTATTCCCAAACACATAGTCATCAGACACTTTTCCAGAGTCCTGGAGCTTCTTTTTCTGGTTAAGCTCTCTTTCATAGGTCAAGAGCTTACCATGAAGCTGGGTCAGTGATAGGTCTTTAAATCCTATTGAGTTTCTCATAACAATAGCAATAGTGTCCCATTTGTCTGGTAATGATCTTAAAAACCTATGGTTCAAAGTTGAATGAGGGTAAGTAAGACCAACCAATTTTAGTTCACTAATTAAGCAGTTAAATCTCTCAAACTGTTGAGTTAATGACTCTCCTTTGACATGACTGAATGTTTCATATTGTTGGTTAAGTATTTCACGGTTGTTTTCAATAACCTCCTCTGTCCCACCAAACTGCTCTTTCAGTGCATCCCACAACTCCTTTGCACTGTTACAGTGTAACAACCCAGCATAGATATCATTTGGTAGAGCCATGGCCACAATACTGAAGGCCTTAGCATCTAGCTCAATTTTCTGAAAATCCTGGTCGGAGTAGTTTTCAAGTTTCTTTGGCTCAAACACTTTGGGATCTTCAGTACTCGGCACAGTCGGAACATGTGGTCCGAAGATAACCGACTTCCAACACCCAGTGTTTTGTTGAGCTAGAACATGGCTCATCCGACGTTGCCAGATATTGTATTCAGATCTGACAAGAATCGGTGGCTTGTTGTTCGTGCCAGTGTTATGTGGATCGTGATTGATAGAAGCCATTCTTTGATTTTTCAAAAAAAACAAAGTCTGTTTAACAACGGTTGAATCGAAATTAAACTATTACTCTGTTTTCAATCAAACTGACAAACGATATCAATAATTGTGAGCTGATTATTAAATTGATTTGTTAGATCGAATTTAATTGACCAAGCTCTGATACCAATTGTTAGGATCTGAGTTTGTTTGTTTTGATTGTTTAACTAAATGCTGATAATAATGGAATGAAAATAGAATGAAAGTGCAGCGGAATAATAAACTGTAAATCAAAACAAGAGAGTAAATGTTTTTCGATCGAATGCTTTCATTAATTCAAAGATTACAATCGTACAAGTTACTCCCCCTCAGCCTGATCACACAGTTGTTTGTCAGAGAGAATGTTTTGTGTGTGATGCAATAGAACAGTACATGCACTGTTCTATTTATAGACTGACTTAAACCACTGATGACCTAGGCTGACGTCACCTAAGACAGTGACCTCTAACAGAATAACAAACTTAAACATCTGCTATACAAACTACTGTTACATTGAAAGCACTGATAGTAAACAGCTGTTAAAGATAAACTCTGATGGTCTTGTATCCACTGCTGGAGCCTAAGTGCTGTTGGTTCCAGCAGTGCTTTGGTCTTCAGTACTTGTATCAGCTGTTGCTCTTCATCAGACCTTTGGTCAGCAGTTGTTCTTCATCAGTTGTTTCCTTAGCAGTTCTTTGTATCAGCAGTTGTTGAGCAGTTGTTTGGATAGAACAGTAGTTAGGGTCAGCAGTCTTTTGGGAGAAGCAAGTTGTAAGGACTGTTTATTCAAGGATCAAATAGATAGCATATTTTGGCTTTCCAATCATCTGTTCTTCTCCAGGTCAGCAGACCCAACATAGATATCATGCCTTATGTGTTTATAATCATTACATGACTTGTTGGTATATAAATATGGGCTTATATGTGTTAAAATAGTGTTTAACGAGCCGAAAACCACACACACCTGCAGGGGGCGAGTAGGATTCCTACTCCCCACCTACCTCCTACTCGCCTCTAACAGGGGGTGAATAGAACCCTACTTGCTTGTAACAGCAGGGACGATTAAGATCAGTTATAAATACCACCCTTGACTGGTAAAACCTTATTTGTGAAACCCTAGCTCATCCCAAACCTCTCTCACACCATACTTAACCTTTGGAACTCGTTTTTGCACTAAATCCACCATTTCCAAGCCTTAAACATCATTTCTAGCAAAATCTAAGGTGTGTTATCCATCCTAAACTTTTGTAAACACATTATTTTGATCCCTAAGGGTACAGACCTGGTTTTGTAAAGTTTGTGTCTTTGAAAACCTTTGAAAAACAGTTTTAAAACAAGTCAAAACCCTTATGTTAGGTATTTATGAAGTATACATGCAAAGAAGAAATTTTTATGATTAAACATGGGAATTCTTATGTGTTTGATGTTTTACTAATATGGATAAGTTGTTAGGATATTTATCTAGGAGTTTGAAGGTTGTTTGATGTGTTTTGATGATAATACACGTTTCGACCCGTTTGAGTGATTTAGGATGTTATGATATGATTTGATGATTGTATGATGTTAGGGTTTGTACTAGGATGATGTAGTAATAGTAGGATGATGATTTGCAATGTTGTTATGTGAAGAAATCTAGATATTTGACATTTAGGGTAAGTTATGCATGCTTGAAATGATGCTTTTGTAGATGCATTTTGTGCGACTAATGCTTTGGATTACAATTAACATATGTTTTGTGTTTATCGAATGGGCGAAGGAGGTTTATGTGGGCGAATGAAAGATTATGAAGGTGCGAAGGAGAAGAAATAGTGCGAAGGAGAGATAAGGAGGCGAATGTAGTTTAGATGTTTATGTCATTCTTGGTTCGACTAGTGTGTTTGGGCGAACCTGCACATTCGACCATGCAATATGGGCGAATGTGCAGGCCTATAAATAGGTTAAGCTCTTTTTGAAAGTTAGTTGTTGGTCATTTTATTCCCTCCTGTTTTGTGTCTCTCCCTAGTGTTTGTGTCAACTTATTTTCACGTTAGATTTGATTGTAAACATTATTAAAACGTGTAATTCAAGTTGTTTATGAATGAGAAAAAGTTTTGAAAGATGATTTCTGTGTTTTGATTGTTTGATTATCATTTTTGTGATTGATTCAGGGATTCCGCACCTGAATCAAACTTGTTTGATCGATCTCTTTGTAGATTTGACGATCCTAAGTGCATACAAAGTGGTATCAGAGCCATTATGGATCAAACAACCACAATTTGATAATTTTACAGCAGATTTTGACCCTATTTTGATCAAAAACTTTCTGTTTTCATTGATAAAACTGAATTGGTGATAAATTGATTGATTAGAGCTTGTTTTCATGGATAAAATGGATAACTCTCTTTGATAAACTTGTTCCAAATCAAATCCGAATCAAAACCTGATTAAAATCATCAAATTCTTTCAACTTTTAAAAAATTTGATCAAAATCAACTGATTTTCAAAGAATAACCGTTTTTGAAAGTGCAGGGTCGAACCTAGGGAGAAATGGGCGAATGTGTGTGTTAAACGGTCGAACCAAAGGATTTTTGGTCGAAGGTGGTGTTTTAAGTGGTCAAACCTAGAGTTTATTAGTGTATTGGTGTTAATTCGACCATAGTTGTTTCAAACGGTCGAAAGAGGGTTAAACGATCGGAAGTGATTTGTGTTTGTTATATCTCTCATTCGTATCTTTTAAAACGGTCGAAGGAGAACATTTTCTCTCATTCGACCACTCGACTCATACGAAGGAGAAAACTGTTTTAAACTTTTCTAATCTTTTCGTGTTTAAACTTTTTCAGAACAAGATGTGGAACTTTCCGACAACACCATGACCAAACACGACACCACAACAACAGACAACCATGGATCCTTGGTCGGTTGCTGCCCAAAAGTCTAGTCAACCATCACAACCCATCAATTACATGGCGATGTCTAGTACAATTCCTAAACACGTTGTGCAACCACAACCGCAACCGATGGGCGACTATTGGGGAGTAGCAGCAGCAGCGATTCACACACAGACGACTAATGCCATATCAACGCTTATTCAAGACTTGTCATCTGGGAGTGGAAACCGACCACCTAAGCTTATGGAGATGGTCGACTACAACATGTGGAAGACTAAGTTCAAGATCCATTTGGAGGGTATGGGTTTAGAGGGAACTGAGGCGTTGCAGATGATTGCGAAAGGCTATGTTGCTCCGATCTTGGAGAACACGGGAGAGCCTATTCCACTAGAGAATCTAGCAGACGATGAGAAGAAAAAGTTTGCTATTGAGAAGAAGGCGTTTTCTCAATTGTCCCAAGCTATCAACACTGATTTGTTGCATCAGTTTGGTTCTTGCACTACTTCTAAACAGCTGTGGGACATGTTGAGGAACAGACATGATGGAAATGAGAAGACTAGGAAGCTAAGGATGGAAGAGCTTCGGAAGGAGTTTGAGAATTTAAGTTACATGGGTAACGAGAATTTGAAAGAGTTGGTTCCAAGGTATTGCCACTTACTCACAGAGCTGTCAAGCTATGAGATTAGCATACCAATGTCCGAATTGGTGGACAAGTTTGCCGATGCGTTGCCACCGTATTGGAATCAGCATATTGAGGTGTTGAAAGAGAAGGATGCGTACCAGTATTGGACGATCAATGAGTTTATACAGAAACTGGAAAACAAGGAGATGGAAGAGAAGAGGAAAGCAAAAAGGGTTCAAATTCCTCAGAATCCGGAACTTTATCTTGGTGGTACATCTTCTTCCCATTCTACTTCCAGTTCTACTACCAATGTTGCTCCACACATTGCCTGCGTATCTAACATTGTTGAACCACCCAAACAACCAATCAATTACCTTGCTCAAACATCTTCATATACCTCACCATCTTATCCAATAACTTCCTATATTCCACCTTTTTCACCCATGCAACAAGCAGCATGTTACTCTGCTAGCCAACCTCAACAACAACAACCTTACAACCCTCAGATGAACCAAATGCAACTTAACCAAAGTCAAACTAACCAAAGCCCGATTGTGTTGGAGACTTCAAATCTAAACAATGTTACTGTTGAGATTGCTCAACAATGTAGCATTAGTTTCAGCGATGGTAGCATCATACAACGGTCTTGTTGCTAGTCAAATTGGGAACAACAATTTGACCAATGAGGACTATGCACAGATCGACAAGGAAGAGATGGAATTGATGGATATACAGTGGGATTTTGCAAGTATCATGAGAAGAGCCACTGATTTTATTCAAAAGACCGGGAGAACGGATCTTTCAACTTCTCCTAACACCACTTATGGCTTCAACAAAGCCAAAGTAACTTGTTTCAACTGTGGTGAAAAAGGTCATTTTAAAAGAGAGTGCACACAGCCAGCACAATAAGGTAATCAAAATCCATTCAACTCTACATACCAAAACCGTCAAACTTAAAACCAAAATCAAGTATCATACCAAAGTTCCAACAACATTTCAAGCATTCAACCTCACAAAAACTATCAAAACCGCCAAAATAACCAACAAAATAACAATGCTAGACAATCCACATCACAAAACCAAAACCAATCACAACAGAACTCAAACCGAACAATCATTCCCATTTCTACACCAAACACACAAACCCAAATCGAGAACCCAAATCAAGCTTTGGTGATACAGAAGGATGAGGGTTTTGATTGGACCTGTATGCAGTTGGGTGTGGAGGAAATTACAGCTGGTAATGTGGCTTGTGTGGCACAGCAGATGAACTTGGATGAACCGGTGGAGGTTGAAGAAGAGATTGTGTCTGAGAAGATGAGTGAGTTGAAGATTGAAGAGTTGAATGAGGAGATGAATGTTGATGTTGAAGAAAAGAAGTCTGGAATGGTTATGGATACGGTTGCTGATATTCCAGAATAGTTTAATTCTACTTATTCTGATGAGGAGAGTGATTCTGACTCTGAATCTAGTGTTAACTCACTGGATGACGACATTGACCAGTTGCTTGCTGAAGCTGACTTTTTGATGACAAGGAAATCATGCATAGTGGATGATGCTTGCACCAGAATTGACTATTCCAAGTTTTTCGCTGGGAACGAAGCACACTTTGCACTGATGGCCATGACAGAACCTCCCAAACAGGTAAGTACTGAATCTACTGTTAATTCTAATTCAACTTGTGTTAAACAATGCAAAGCTTGTGATAAATTGACAGATGAAAATAAGCAACTCAAGGTTCAAGTTGAGAGTGCAAAAATCAACTGTCAATTATATCAGAAAGAATCAAAAGAGTTTAACAGAGTACTTGATGGGTATAAGAAAGATGTGTCTGAATTGAAAAAGACTCTGTCGTTAAAACAAATGGCCATAAATAACTATATCAATGATTTAGAAAACACAAAATTGGAAATGGCCACCATCAAGTGCTTTGCAGAGAAAGTTAACAAAAAGCTTGAGAGTTATAAGCATATCGCTTATGTTGTTGACCACATTATAGAAGAGCCTTCACAGTCGAGTAGTGCAAACTACAAAGCTGTCCCAGCTCCGGTGTTTTTTGAAAACCATAACTTGCATGCAATAGCACCGGAGAGTTTAGTAAAATCTGACTCTACATCGGCTAACGAGTCCAACACATCTAGTGTGGGAGACCCGTATTCTGATGTTAGACCTGTTCTGGGAAATAATGAGGGTGTGGTTGCTGGTGATGAAGAGGATGAACAGTTTGAGACGGTTGTTGAAAAAGTGAGTGATATTCCTGATGAAAATCACATCATCACTACTGAACCAGTTTCACCATCTCAGATTGTCCATCCCATGGCTAACGCTCACAGAAAGAATCAATCAGTAAAGAATGTTGATAAGAAAGTTGAGAAGCCTGTTGTTAAGAATGTTGAAAAGAATGTTGTAAAGAATGTTGAAAAGAATGTTGTTAAGACTGTTGAAAAGAAAGTTGAGAAGAAAATTGAAAAGAAAATTGAAAAGTTAGATGCAAAAGAAAATGAATCGTGTGATAAACCTGTCAAAGTTTTCTATCGGATGCAAGGCTCCGATAAGATCATGTCTGATGAAGAATATCCGATTCAATTTGCAAATTATTCAAAAGTTGAAAAGATATGGCAGGAAAGTACCATTTGGTTTCCGAAACATGAACGAACAAATGATATTCCTCCAGCCATTTTAAAGAAAATTCATTCGGATAATCCTAAAGATCCAAAGGTCAATGTCACACAATTTGTTAAGCCAACAGATAAGTCAAATAGTTTTATTGAGCCGGCTTACTCAAAGGACCCCACTCCTGAGAGTTTAAGAAGACAGTGTATGGTTGATCAATATCCCATTGATAGTTACTCTAAGTCGAACATCAAAGAAAACTATGAAGAGTACCGTGCGTGTTTTAAGTGCGGGGAAAGGGGGCATTTACTTGCCAACTGCCCGTATGTACGACACAAGAGGCACGAGGTGGAGATGAAGCAAAAGTATGATTGTCCGGTTGATAATCACAGTTATCCACAGAGACGGTTTTTCCCTCAGCCAGCACCTTTTTATAACCAAAACAACTATTTCAAAAGGAGGGAAAATCGTCCGATGACTTATGATAGACGCAACCGGATAGTCACTGAGAAACAGTTGAAGAAACCAATGATGAACGCAACTGCTGACAACAAAAAGGTTCATGTTAAACCTAATGTCAAACCAGCAGTTGGACCTGTCTCTGTTAAATCAGAGAAGGTAACAAAAGGTATCGTTCAAGGATGAAGTAAAGAAACCGGCTGAGACCTCAAAATCTTAGATCAGGATCTTGAAACGGACTGAACAATCTTGGTCATCAAAGGGTTATGAGGGTGCTTCAACTTCACAACAGAATGTGAAATCTGAGAATGAGAAAGATTTATGTGATAAGAAAAAGGTTGAGAAAACTCAAGATGTTTGTGAAAAATCTGATGAATCTGAATCTTTGAAACAATCTGTTCAAAGACCCAAGACCAAACAGGCTTGGGTCCCCCGAAAAGTCTAACTTCATTACTTAATATGTACTGGGAGCTTCAGCTGGCCCTGTGAGCAGTCTTTGAATTGTTGACAGTGGAGCTTCTGGCCATATGACTGGGGATCTTTCGCTACTGTTCGATATTCGAAACATCAATGGAGGTTATGTAGCGTTTGCCGGGAACAAAGGAGGCTATATTACCATGGAAGGTAGTGTGAGAAATGGAATTGTGAGCTTCGAGAGAATTTCTTATGTGAAGCAGATAGATTACAATCTGTTGAGTGTCAGTCAGATATGCGACAAACAATTTTCTGTGTACTTTGACGACAAATCTTGCTACATACTCAAGCCGGGTTTTGAATTACCGAAAGAGTGGGTGATACTAAAGGCGCCGAGAGTGAACAACTTGTATATTCTCGATATGTCAAAAGCCATGACCACCCAAGGCCAAGTCACGTGTTTCCTCTCCAAGGCTACAGAAAAAGAATCCATTATGTGGCACAGGAGAATGGGACACATTCACCTCAGAAAGATGAATCAATTGGTGAAGAATGAACTTGTCACAGGCGTGAACGTCAATCATTTTCACCTAAATGACAAGTGTGTGAGTTGTAAAAAGGGTAAGCAGCACAAACAATCCCATAGACCAAAGAAAGTTAATTCCGTTGAACTGCCACTTGAACGTTTGCACATGGATCTGTTTGGACTGGTCAAGCGTAAGAGTCATGCTGGGGAGTTATACTGTCATGTGGTGACTGATGATTATTCAAGATTTTCATGGGTAATGTGTTACACAGGAAGAGCGACACATTTGACAATTTAAAAGTTCTGCTCACTCGTCTGGAAAATATCTATGGCCTTAAGATCAAGAGGATTAGGAGTGATAATGGGACGGAGTTTAAAAATGCACAGATGGACGATCTTTGTGAAAACAAAGGAATTCATCATGAATACAGTTCTCCGTATACCCCACAACAGAACGGTGTCGCGGAACGTAAAAACAGGACTCTAATTGAAACGGCGAGGACAATGCTTGCGGACTCAAATCTTCCAGTAATGTTCTGGAACGAAGCAATTTACGCAGCTTGTTATACTCTTAATCGCGTATTAACGGTGAAGAATTTTGGCAAAACTTCTTATGAACTGTTGAATCATCGTAAGCCGAATTTAGAGTATCTAGAACCGTTTGGAGCTCCTTGTACTATGCTTAATCCATCTGAGAAGTTCGCACCAAAGGCTGAGGAAGGATATTTTGTTGGATATGCAACCCCGCTCAAACGGGTATTCAACAAAAGAACTCGTTAGGTCGAGGAGTGGGCTAACGTTGAAGTGCAACGGTACACTCAGAATTTACAGGGAAGCGGTCTAGACTGGATGTTTGATTACAAAGATTTCTTTGAATCATTCAACCTAGATAGCTTGGTTGAAGAGGCTGTATTACGTTTATATTACGAGGTCGAAAACGCAGTGACTTCACCGTTAGTGCGTCCGATCACCGTGAATCCTCAAACAGCTTCTAATGATACCAATGTTCCTGTCGTTGAAGAAGAGGTATTTCAAGAAGCTTCCACAACGTTGAATTCATCAGAATCAGAAGATGACGACGATGATGTTACAAGCGAAGCTATTTTAGATCATGCTATAGAGACACCACTAGTGAACCCAACTACAAATGGTGCTTCAACATCGAATGTGGGTAATGATCTGGTTTCTGCAGAGAACTTAACTACTCAGACGGGAGTCCAAGTACCCGATATCCGGAATCTCGGATACATCGAATTCACCCGATCGAGCAGGTTATTGGTGATCCTGGTAGCAGTGTGATGACAAGAGGACAATTGAGGAATGCTAACTCACCGGAAAACCTTGGCAATCTTGCATTATATGCCAAAATACAAAAATCAGGTTTTCAGAATGACTGGTCTTTTGCTTGTTATGTTTCGCAGGTGGAGCCGCGAACTTGCAAGGATGCTCTTTTGGACGACGCTTGGGTGGAAGCAATGCAAGAGGAGTTATTGCAGTTCCAGAAACTTGGCGTCTGGACACTGACAGATTTGCCCCCAGGAAGAAAGAAGATTGGAACAAAGTGGGTTTTTAAGTGCAAAAAGGATGATAGAGGAGTGATCGTAAGGAACAAAGCTCGTTTGGTTGTACAAGGATTTCATCAAGTGGAGGGAATCGATTACAACGAGATCTATGCACCAGTTGCACGTTTAGAAGCAATCTGAATGTTTCTAGCGTTTGCATCATACAAGAAATTTAAGGTGTATCAAATGGATGTAAAGAGCGCATTTCTTTACAGTGTGGTCAAGGAGGAAGTATACGTAGGTCAACCACCAGGCTTTGAAGATCCTATTCATCGGGATAAGGTCTACGTACTGAACAAAGCTCTCTACGGGTTGCACCAAGCTCCAAGGAAATGGTATGAGGAGCTGAGCACGTATCTTCTTTCAAAAGGATTCAAGCGAGGTTTGGTAGATTGCACACTGTTCACTAAACGAACAGGCGATGACTTGCTTCTAGTCCAGATTTATGTTGACCATATTATATTTGGGTCTACTAACGAACTTCTTTGCAGAGAATTTGAACGTGTTATGCAGGAAATGTTCGAGATGAGCGCAATGGGAGAGATGTAGTTTTTCCTAGGCTTGCAGGTGGAACAAAGACCAACGGGGATCTTTATTCACCAGAAGAAATACGTTTCTGAAGTCTTGAGCTGATTCCAGATGGATGATTCAAAGCCGATGGACACCCTAATACAACCTAATCACGGGATTGGAGTTGACGCTAAGGGGGAGCTAACTGATCCATTTACATACAGAGCAATCGTCGGATCTCTGATGTATCTCACCGCCTCCAGACCTGATATAATGTTTGCCACATGTCTCTGTGCACATTATCAATCGAAGCTGAAACAGAGTCATCTTGCAGCTGTCAAACGTATCCGTAGATATCTGAAGGGTTGTCCGTCGAGAGGACTATGGTACCCTAATGATGATAATTTTGACCTAATCGCTTTTAGTGATGCAGATTGGGGTGGCTGTGACAAAGACAGCAAATCCACAACGGCTGGATGCCAGTTTATGGGGAGCAGGCTCGTGACCTGGCAATGCAAGAAACAGACCGCAGTTGCATTATCCACATGTGAAGCAGAATACGTTTCAGCATCGAGCTGCTGCTCACAGGTTCTTTGGATCCAACAACAGATGGTGGACTACGGTTTGGAATTTCTTAAAACCCCTATTTACTGTGATAATGAGGCCGCAATCGCATTAACAAAAGACTTAGTAAATCACTCAAAGGCTAAACATATCCGGATTAAATACCATTTTATCCGTGATTGTTATGCTAAAGAGTTGATCGATATGGTCAAAATCCACACTGATTACCAACGCGCAGACCTTTTTACCAAAGCTTTTGATAAATCGAGATTTGAATATCTTTTGAAAGCTAATGGTAATAAAGAAAAACAAGACTGATCACCACCTCAGTTTATCGCTTTTTAGTTTAAATTTACTGTTTTTCAGAAAAATTCAAAAATCCAAAAACATTGAAAAATTTCAAAATCCATAAAAACTAGAATTTTTTTTGCTGACTGCTATATCTTCTTCCCTTAGATTAATGCCGTCAGATTTCTGTGAACAAACGATATTTGGGCAGTCACATATTTGAAATGCTCCAGCTTATCCTTAGGAACAGTAAATTCAAAATTTATAATAATCAGAAAAACCAAAAATGATTTCCTGGAGAAGAAGGGGAAATGATAGTACATCAGTGGGGATCTGACACAATCTAAGAAATGTAATGCTATATAGGACGTGTGTCTGAGTCTGTGCGATGTGCTGATAGGCTTCGTAGACCTAATACTGCGTGCCTGATACATATATATCAAACGAATTGTTGTGTGGATGAACTCCTCATTGGCATATGGTCTTAGTACCGTAATTTCGTTTGATAGGGTATTTGTACAAAACTCGGAGGTTTTGGGTCGTTATGTTATTAGTTGTCTGGGGATAGCCTCTCTGATCTTCTGCTGTAAGTCATTACGGACCTAGATCAGATAGGGTGTCTTTATAAAAGAGCTTTATGCCGAATCCTAAAGTTACCGAATTGAGGAACTTTCTATGTTTTATGATGATCAAATATTATCTATTACATCGTATTAATCACTGTTGCAAATCATGATTGATATCAGTCCTCAACCTGGTAGAGTGCACATGTTACTTTGCTGCATTAATTTGCTGACCTGTATACCTCTGTGCATTATACCTTGTAAATTACAGACGACGAAAGCATAATCATGCTTTACAATGAGTCTTTGTGCATTTACTTCTTGATACGGGAGTATGTCGTGTGCGTGGGAACCACAAGCAATTATGTTTCTACTATACATAATCGTATCAGTCTAAAGCACTGCACAAATGTCTGCATGTGAGTTTATGTGCATGACAATATCAGCAGTTGCCAACTCACACATTGTCTTTAATGATAATAATCAAAAAGATCAATGGTGTGACCAGATTTCTCAATAACTGATATGATCCCTTTACCGGAAATCCCAAAAACATTTACTGCTTTATCTTTACATTTCTGCATTTTATTTTCTCGTCAAAAATTGCAAAACTCAAAAAGATTTTAGGTGTGTTTTAACATAAACTTTAGAAAATCCAAAAAGATTTTACATTTCTATCTTATTTTTGATAGCTGATGGTGGTTGATGACGATTTTCTAAACCTTGATGAACCATTTGAGCTTTGTTATCTTTAACTGAGAAAATATGATTGTCGGATTCTTAAAAGTTGGAAAATATTTTGAACGGGACTCGATTTTGAGATTTGGTAAAATTTTCAAAATTCCTGATTCACCTTCGCCCATTCGCTTGGGTCGAAGGAGGAATTTCTTTTTCATTCATACGTTTCATTTTGGGCGAATGTGAGAGTTCTTAAGTTGTTTTCTCTTTCGAACCCTTTTATTTCATTCGCACCTTTAATTAGGGGCGAAGGAGACAAAAGCTTCTCATTCGACCAGGGTGAACGGGCGAATGAACAGCCTATATATAGCCTTCTCTGCTCATTCGACCCATTACAAATTTTTTTTTTTCAAAATTTCTGATCCTAAGTCCACTTGTTGCTCGTGACTTTTAGACCTTACCATTGTTTTCGTTTGCTAATCCTGATCATTTTGCACTCATTTTTACAGGTTAACATCAAGTTTTGAGTGATTAATCCGTTTATTTCAGTCCAAGCCCTAACTGACATCAAACTATGATTAAACCATGATAATTGACTTAATTGTTGATAGGGAAACATTGGTTCAGTGTTTTAGGGGGAGATAATCCAAAAACTTAGGGTTTTAATCCATCAGAATTGATCATTTGATTAGTTTTAGGCTCGAACCCTAGTTTTTAGTTGAAAACACTGAAACAATGTTGGTTTGATAAAATTGATTGTTTTGAAACCATAATCGGTGTTTTTACTTGCTAACTGAATCAAAATTACATGTTTTAATCCACTGAATTTCAAAAATTAAAATTTGAATTGAAGCACAGTCACTTTTGCCCTTTTTCGAACGGTCGAACGTGTAAAACTGGGCGAAGGGGATGTTTTGTTTGGGTGAATGAAGTTTAAATGGGCGAATGAAATATTTTTCAAAAACATTTTACATTCGTACCCCAAAAACTTCACATTCGCACCCCAGAATCTCTCATTCCCACCTCCGAATGGCGAATGTAGAGATCAATTACCAAATTTTCAACTTTTGATTGTTTTGTCGATTTCTAATATGTTTACTTGTTTTGTTTTGTAGTATAAATCATGTCTGAACAGGAAAGAACTACTGAACAAGCTGGATCATCTGCACAAGCTGCTGAGAAAGGAAAGGAAGAGCTTTTGTCGTTCGAGAATGCGCATAACTGTTTTGCATATCTTGGGGACATGAAGAAGCACACAGAATTTACATGGATTATCGAGTTTCCAAAGAGAAGTCGGGTGATAGATGCAATTGCTACACCTGCTATTATCTACCGAGACTTGCTACAAGAGTTCTAGACGAACGCGAAGATGGATTTCTGGGAGTGTGAATCATCTCTGGTTAGCAAGATTCAAGGAAAATTGATTATTGTTTCAGAGAATGATATCAAGGAAGCTTTGAAGCTTGAAGATGAAAAGACTGATCCCAGAGAACTTAGCTTTACTGAACTGAGGAAATGCTTTCTAAGGATTGATTATGTTGACCCTGGTAAAGATAAGGTAAGGCATGCTGACAGTGCATCGGACGAAGATAATCCATTACATCCTGTTGACCCTGAGGCAAAGCGAAAACGTCAGGTTGTGAATATGGGAGCAAAGAGTGGCAAAGGTAAAGAGAAAGAGATCAGGATTGAAGTTGTTCCTGAGACTGAGCCTGCTAGGAAGAAGAGTGCATCAAGAAGACATAAGAGCATGGCTAAGAAAGGTTTACACCTGGTTGATGAAGCATCAGTCGATTCTGAAGAAACGCTAGAGGATGAACGTTGGGATTCTGAGACTGAGACTGTAAAGACTACCACGCCCAAGGCCACTGTGGCTGGTGAGTCTGCCCTATTCACTTAGATGAAGAGGATGAGGGATTAGGTTTAGGAGCAGGAGATTTTCCTGGTTCGCCAGTTCAGGGGGAGAAACCAAAGAAGCCCCAATTCAAGAAGAAAGTGTATAAGCGTGAAAGGATCGATAACAAACAATGAATGATCAAACACGTTAGTTTTAGGTGCGGAAACCCTAAAACTATCACAAAATAATAATCAAACAGATTCAAACACACAGATCATCATTTTCAAAAGTTTTCATTAATAAATCACTCGATTACACATTGAAATAATGATACAATCAAGGTTTGAACGATAAACGAGTTAAACAAAACACTAGAGAGAGTTTCTGAAAGTGGAGGGAATAATAATGATCAAAAGTTACATTCAAAAATCAAACTTGTCTATTTATAGACTGCACATTCGCCCAAATTGATTGTGCGAATGTGCAGGTTCGCCCAAATCATATGGTCGAACCAAGCTTTACAATAATCTATAATCTTCATTCGTCCATGTCACTTCCTTCGCACCTTCTATCTTCCTTCGCACCTACAAAACGTCTCCTTCGCACCAACTTAAACTCTCCTTCGCACCAACGATATTTACCAAAACATTAGTATTGTTCAATCCGAAGCATTAGTCGCACTTTTGCATCTACAGAAAGAAAAAGTGTTAAAGCCCACAGAGAAACGAGCTAGAGAGATTGAATCGTTAGTAGCAGGAAAGAAGTTGCCACATGCTTCAAGCTCGAAATCACCGGTTGCTGCTCCAGCTTCTAAGAAGCAGAAAACCACAACCACTTCTAGTACTGAACAGGGAGCTGATTTACCTGTTGACGCTTTTAACGAGGCATTGGATAATGTACTGAAGAAGATGAAGAAGGGTACACTGCCTGAAGTTGCTAAAGTTTCTACTCAAAAGGTTACAGTGGATAGTGCTGTGATGAACACTGTTAACCGGAAACTAACTGAGATGATGAATAATATAAATAAGCAGCATACAGAGATAGATTAGTTGAGAAAGAACGACTCAAAGATGTTGGATGTCGTTGTTACATCACATGAGAACAATGAAGAGCTGAAAAAGAAGATTAAACGGTTGCAGAAGAATAATAAGAAACTATTAAAACATGAGCAAAGAAACACCAGAAGGTTTATAGCTTTGAAGGAAGAGAATAAGAAGCTAAAAGAGAGTAATAAAAGCATGGATAATCTAATTAAAGATTTATACTCTCGAGCTCCTCAATTGAAAGAAGGTGAGGAGGATAAAGATCAAGATAAGGAACAGGTTGATTTCGAACTGTCTGATAACGAGGAGGAGGAAGATGAGGATCTTGATGAAGATGCTGGAAAGGCTCCTAAAAAGAAGAAGGATGATGGAGATGATGATGGTTCGAATGATGAATCTGGTGATGGAAGCAGCTCTGCATTTGATGATGATGATGATGATAATGATGATGACGATACAGATAAATACAAGTATGAGAAACGGGAATCTAGAAAAGGAGGAGAATCTAGTTCTAAAGCTCCTGGAGGATCGGTTGATGATGATACGATCTTTTGGAATGAAAAGCTGAAGTCATTGTCTGAAGATGATAAACAAATGTATCGCCAGATGCTTACTGATCGAGTCTGGACGATCGACATGACCAGCAGATTCTCTGAGATCTTTAAATCTAGTGACAGAGTGCTTGAATTTTAGTATAATGATCCAGATTTAGAAGATGGTGAAGTTTCTGCGGCAATGACAAAAGAGATTTTAGAAGGTTTGGCGAAGCAGGTTGGGAAAACGTTAGAAGAACTATTGGCTGATAACCAGATTCCTAATCTACCTGAAAAGGAAGGTGGAAATCATTCTGATGATCGTGACGTACCTGTATTCGAGGATATTGAAGTTGAAGATGTAACCAGTGAAGAGTATCCAGAATATTTTAAGAAAGATAAAGATTCTGGATTTACTGCATTCACTGATGAGCTATTGAATGAAGCCGAGAAACTTGCAAAAGAAAAGAGCGATAAGTTTGTTGATGAAGTATTCAAGGGGCATGATAAACCACATATCAAACAATCCGATAGCTTGAAAGAGTTACTGAGGAAACTAAAAGAGAAAGAAGCCAATCGTCCGAAAGCAGAGATTCAAGGAAGCTTTTATAAACTTCACAACGAGATGTTTAAAGGAAAAGCGTTGGGTTGGAAGTTTATAAGGCAATTGAAGTGTGTTGCCGTGAAGTGGGAGAAGGGGATACTTTATTTTGATAGATTTCATGATTTGAAGACTCTCCCATACTGGGCTATTCGTGATATTTGTCGACATAAGTTGACTGGATCGTCAAATGATCACATTCCCTATTTTGCTGATAAAATGGCGAGGGAAAGCAGGACGAAGTGGAATCTTTTTGCACCTCAGTATCCAAAACGGATTGTTCACAAGAAAGACATTGATGCTATAACCGGTTTGCCCAAGGTGACTCTAAAATACAAACCACCGAAAGTGTTGAAACATATTCCATTGTTGCAGATTCCTCAACACTTTGAAAAAGACTTTATCTGTTGGTATTACGATTGGAAGATTGCAGAGGCTGTGATAGTATTAAAGGATGGTGAAAAGAACTTCAAGAAAATACACATATTTGATCCTATGTGGTTGGTGAACTGTTCACATGAGGATATAATTATGCTGTATTACAATCCGATATTCAGCGATGTGAAGGATGCTGAACAAGCAAGTAAATACCAGCGTGTGGTATTTCTGTGCTTTGCTCAGGACATTAATGCCGGATGCGACTACGATAAGAAGCTTGGCAAGTTTGTTAAAGTTCAAGAGGTTCCTGAAGTGAAGAAGAAAAAGCCGAAACAAGTGTTTGAACAGGTGATGATGTTAGAACAGAAGAAACAACTGCGCATAAAGCTTACGAACAAGATAATGGACCAAGAGCGTAAACAATCCAAGCAATAGTCGAGGGGGAGTTTGTAGATGCATTTTGTGCGACTAATGCTTTGGATTACAATTAACATACGTTTTGTGTTTATCGAATGGGGGAAGGAGGTTAATGTGGGCGAATGAAAGATTATGAAGGTGCGAAGGAGAAGAAATAGTGCGAAGGTGTAACAACCGGCAAAAATAAGGTAATTCCGTACAATTAATTAATATATGATTAACGTAATTAAATGCAATTATGTGTAATTTAATTATCAAGGCCTTAGGGAATAGCAATTTCCAAATAATGCATAGGAATGCATACGTTTAATGGTAAAGCATGATTGGATCATGTGCGAATAAGCTATCCGGTACGGATGTTGGCAATTACCCGGTAATAATTAAATAAACGAAACGAATCCCGGACACCCAGGATATAAAATAAAGGGTATTTTCATAAGATATAATGATTTTTGGAACTCCAAAACCATAAATGAAAACGTCTTGTACAAATCTCCCGGTAACGAATAAAATGCGCGTATCGCACCCGATACGCGTATAACTCATAATTCCACCCGGTAAAGGCCTAAATAACCAATCAACGCTTAAAATAGACTATATTTAAGGATTATTAAAGGTATTTTTAATGTCCGGATAACGCGTGATTAAAACCCGAAAAATACCCGAACGACACCCGAACGACGGGGGATTAAACATAACAAACAATGGGTAAATATTTGAAGTTGTGGACCCCACTTAAAACCCACAAGGGGCCGGCCTAAGAGGCCTTATTATACCCACATTTTATGTTGATAATAATAGCCTATAATCTTAGTAAAGCATGCTTTATGCAAAAGACAAAAGTGGAAGGAAAGTTGTAAGTAAACATGAAGTACAAAAGCATGCACATTCTTGTCCCCTCCTTACAATTTTCGGCCAAGGGCCCTAATAATCCAAGGCAACTCTAAACCATCATCACATTAGAGTAGGCATGTGTGTGTGATAAGTCTTGTATATAGGATAATGATACCTTATAAAGATTGATCAAGATTTGCAAGAAAACTCATGCATATACATATATACATACGGCACATCATACACACACACACATCCTCTTTTTCAAAATCTCCCAAGTACTCACATAATCTTCCATAAGATCTCTTGGATCTTTAGCATCATTACATGTGATAGTTATATAATAACACATGTTAGAAGATTGAATCACCAAGCAAAACAAACCTCATTCTTCCTTCCTTCTTGGCCGTGAGCTTCCATAAGCCCACACACATTGTTCTTTCAAGTTTCTACATCTCCAAAATACTTAAAATCATCCATCATCCAAACCCCTTTTGTGTGTTTCAAGAGCTTGGAGCTAAACCACTAGGAAGAACACACTAAACCCCTCCCAAATCCAAGGTTTTTGTCTTCCCTAGCCTTGTGCTAGTAGTAAGCTTCTTAATCTTGTTTTTGATTGTTATTATTCATGTATGTGTTCCTAGTAGCAAGTTGTACATGAAGGGTTTAAAAATGGTTTTGAACATAATCTTTAATAGGTTTTCATGTGTAAAATGGAAGGTTAAAGATATGAAAATAAACCATGGATTTGTTGATGATGATGTATTAGTCTTGAAAATATATATAGTTTACATGTAAGACTAAGTAGGATGATGTTTTGGTTAAGATTTTGAGATGAACTTGAATATGTTAAAACTAACTTTAATTCATCTTATTATGATCATTTAAGTTATAAAATGTGGTAAAACATGTTAGAAGTTCATAAATGAATAAGATGGAAAATTAAAGTTAACTCACTTGGATGAATGATATTTTGAGGAAATGGACAAATACATAAAACACACACATAATTAGTCTTCCATATGGAATATAAGACTAACATAAGTGTTTTAATACAAAAATAACTTACCAATAAAAAGTTGAATCTTCAAAGTTAACTATTTTGAGTGAAAAATGCTAACTTTGGAAGTTAGAGTAGAAAAATGCAACTTTTGTAAGTTAAGGGACTAAAGTTGTAACTTTGAAAGTTAAGGGACTAAAATGGACATTTTAGAAACTATTAGTCCAAAAATACAAGTAAGGAAAGTTTGGTGTCAAAAATGCAAGTAATAAAGTCTAAGGATGATTTTTGTAAATACTAGTAGAAATACTTGGGTATTTTGTCTAAAAGTGTATTTTTGAAAGTTATAAAAATATAAAGGGTTTTAACATAAGGATTTTTATAAAATAGAGATTTTATAAAAATATTAAACAAACTTGGGAAACTTATACAAAAATGAATACTTTTATATAAATGGGAATATAAAAGTGTTGGAAACATTTTTGTAGTTAAGTTGACAAGTTGGGTTAAAAATACATAAGTATTTTAACCATCCAAGTAACATGTGAAAATAGGAAGAAATATGGAAAATATGTCTATAAAATACATGTTGGGAAAAACTTGGAAAAATTAACTAATCGAGTTAAGATATCGAACTAAAACGCGTTAACGAACCATAACCGGACAAAATATGAGAAAAATGCCATTGCGGCAAGATAAGAAAAATATATATTTTAAGAGGTAAAATATATATATACTTTGGGTGAAAA
Source organism: Ambrosia trifida (assembly GCA_028751855.1). Taxonomy (NCBI): domain Eukaryota; kingdom Viridiplantae; phylum Streptophyta; class Magnoliopsida; order Asterales; family Asteraceae; genus Ambrosia; species Ambrosia trifida. The sequence goes on along the minus strand of CM054129.1, from coordinate 83,054,466 downwards.
CAAATAAACACTTTCCTAAGTGTTGGAGGATTAATTCGTGGGAGAAACATATGACACAAACGAATAAGACGTTAAAACAAACGTATATACTTAACAAGAAAAATTACACATTTATATATATATTGGTACGCTCGTCTCGGCAAAATTCTAGTATATCTACTTAATGGGAAAGTAGATATGCGGGAAGGAAAGCCGCGACGAGAAGACAAGGATATATATATGTGTATGTCGTACCAACGAAATCCTAGTATATTTATTTGAATGGGAAAATAAATATGCGGTGTGGTGAGTTGAATCGGACGTTAAGAATATACGATCGAACGACAAAATCTTAGCATATTTGTTTAAATGGGAAAACAAATGTGTGGCAAAGTGAGTCGGGTCGAGGATTGAAATATATATTATATCGAGCGATGCGATCTTAAGTATAATTATTTAAATGGGAAAATAATTATATGTTAAGTGAAGTCGAGTCGATGATAATAAGATACAAGTTATGGAAATATTAACAAGAGTAATATATAACTTGTAACACAAAGGGTAATGTAACGCCAACGAAGCCTAGGATACACGCTTAATTAAACGGGATTTGGAACAACTTGTGGTCGGGAGTTGGGTGTACAACTTGCCAAGGCACATGCACTATAGGAATAGTGACTTATACGTTTAGGACGTTTGTAGGTGCAAGACCACCCCTTGCTATTCACCTTACTGAGCCAGACGCAGTTTCAGGTGAGTTTCACGGCCCCATTTTAAACTATTTTTACGTTTTCCGGGGGAAAGATATGTTAGGGATAGTGTTTGACGGATTTAATACTTGAGGTGTGACCGCCACTCGGGGTTGAGTCCTCGCCTCTATAATCATTTGTTCAGGGAATTGAAACCGGAGGAATATTCGAATAGTACTATTGGTGCCTGACAAGGCCCACCCCTAATCGATAGCGTCGATTATGCATTAGGTTATGCCTGGGGTGCAAATATTCTGAACTTAAGTCGTGGGAAACCGAGTAACGACTTGGAGCGGGGCACAATTATTATATGTCTTGGTTTGATTATAGTCTCAAGTAGATTTATAGGAATTTGCAACTCCTATATATTGTCATAACATGGTATTCCCAAGTATTCAAGTTTTAGAAACTGAAAACCTGTGAACTCACCAATATATTTATATTGACGAAACTTTTTAAAACATATCTTTCAGGTAACTAGAAGATGAAAGATCAGGCAAGCAGGGTCGGGGAATCTCCAATGCGACGTCGAGCTTTTGTGGGGTTTCACCTTTATTTCCCAAGGCATTTGGGATATATATGAGAAACCTCTATGTTTATTTCAAAAACAATTAACTTTTGTGTAATGTTTGAAACTGATTTGACGTCATAATAAATGACCCATTTTCTTAAATTACTTGTGTTTAGCCATAACCTTGACTTTATGCTTTTGAACCGTCGCGCCACGTGTTTCCGCCTTTGTCGTGGTGTGACAGAACGTGGTATCAGAGCCAAGGTTATAGCGAACTAGAGTATTTTCTTTAAAAACTAGACTATAACCGGATTTGGTTCTAAAGATAAAGTTTTCAAAAGAAAATGTACATGGTTTTAAATAAAAGTAATTTTCAAGAAGCATTGGGCATAAGGAGATTCCGACCAAGCCAGCCATGGGTATTGTTATGCATTAGCGTGAAATTAGAAGTTAGGAAGGTTACTGATAACGTAAGCCATAACTATCTAATTTAAATAATTCATATATGTTAGTACGGTTCTTTTGCCAGGGATGTCAGACACAGACGCAGGGAGCGTAGCACCGAGCTACGATAGCAGTATTCAGATTATCCCAGCGCCGCCAGCAGAGCCGATCGAGCTTGTGGTACTCGATCCGGAGGATGACGAGATGGAGATTGACGCCGCCGTGGAGGGCGCAGGAGGAGATAGCTCGGACGAGACTGACCCGAGCGAGGACCCAGCGTGGGCCCCCGCTGAGGGCGACGTGGTCGACCTACCTATGGCCGAGGCACCACAGGCAGACTTGCCTATAGTGCCAGTCCAGGCAGCGCCACTGCCAGTACTACCCCTCCAGGCCATCAGAGACTTCCCAGAGGGCTGTGCAGGTCCATCGAGGCCTGTCCCCGCGCAGTCAGAGACCGTTGAGTCTCCCTATGATCGACACGCACCGATCGATCGTGAGCCCTTACCTACCCCACTTATCCCCGTACCCCCGGGCATGATGCTCGTGCCCGTTCCCCGTGGACACAACGGGTGGATCTCTGATGACTCCGACGATGAGTCGACCGCATCGGTGGAGCACATTGCTGTGCCGATCCCACCAGTAGACCAGGAGGAGCACGTCGCTCCGACGATCGAGCATGCCACTACTGCACCAGCACCTCTCGAGCCCATACCTCAGGAGGAGCCAGCCCCCGCAGCACTTATACATGAGGGTAGTCCCGCCCGTAGCTCTGAGCTACATAGGGCAGGCATGGAGGCCTTCGCCACTGCGAGCCCTCCCACACCCCCTGTAGTGGTGTCCACTCCAGAGTGGGCCACTATCTCTGAGCCGTTGGTAGCCCCACTAGCTGAGCCTATGCCACCAACCACCATTGCCATGACTATACCCATCCCCACCATTCCCAGCATGACACCTGCACCATACCCTCTAGGTGCAGGAGACCCCTATATGATGCCACCCTACTTTTCCATCAGGCCACCCGGTTTCACTCCATTGCTGCCACACATACCAGTACCATTCCCCTTCGGGCCCTTCCCATCCACACACCCTGATGTACCCGGACCATCCCACCTTCCCAGGATGACACCCCCCTCTGGACCAGCCCAGACCTCGACCATCACTTTAGAGCAGGATTTTCAGACTCTAGTCAACACAGTGCAGCGCACCGTGAATCAGGTTGAGCAGCAGACGAGGTTGATGTGGGCTAGGATGATTGACACTCGTGATGCCTTGGCGCATTACGCAGAGGAGCTCTTGCGCATGGATGCGCAGAGCGGGATTACTGGGGATGCACACTGGGCACATCGACAGTTTTTGTACGAGCGCATCTCAGAGATCAGCATGACGATTAGCATGTATGCGCCGCAGTACCAGTACCCACCGCCACCGCCACAGTAGGATGTATCGGGGATGCACTGAAGACACACCAGCTTATGTACATATTAGCAGCATTATGGTAGTACAGCACGGGTTATGACACTCGTCTGCATTTTGCCTAGCCGTACGGGTATTACGGCGTATGATATGATGTTTTATTATTTCAAAAGCAATGTATTGTATGAGAAATGTATTCTCCATTTTGTATTATGAACAAGCATTGTACTGACATTATTGAAATTAATGAAAAATCTTATTATTATGGTGAAATATGTTGTTGTCTATGATTATTATTGCTTACTCCATATGTTGTGGTTTGTATATTTGTGTGGTGATGTTATGTCGATTTCTATTTATATTTCTGTATGATGTGTTGGTATGTTGTGTGATGATATGGTGTTGATTATTGTGTTCATGCTTTGGTTTGTTATTTATGCTTTGTATTGTATAAATGTTTGCCAAATTAACCTTTGATAATTATTATTGAAGAAAGATGGCACCTGCCACCCGAAGCAATAGTGGAGCAGACGGACTGCCCACAACACCGGCCGAGCTCGAAACCATGATATCGGAACGCATAGCTCGTGCCATCGCTGAACACGAAGCCGCACGCTCGGAACACTCCCATGACAGGACAGGGAGCGAGCGACGAGAGACCTCCCCCAGTGGTAAGAGGTTTAAAAATAAATGAAAAAGTGATGGGAGGATATTTCACAAACTCCTATCCCATAATAACATACTATGTTACTATTACAGGGACAACCTCGGGAGAGCGCGGCTGCACTTTCAAGGCTTTCTTGGACTGTAAGCCAATAAACTTCAGCGGCACTGAGGGTTCCATAGGCCTGGTCAAATGGTTCGAAAAGACCGAGGCAGTTATCCGCATCAGCGGGTGTACCCCTCGACAGTCTGTCATGTACGCCACCAATCTGTTCCTAGATCAAGCGCTAACTTGGTGGAACGGCCAAGTACAGTCTTTAGGAGATGATGTTGCATACGCTCTATCATGGGCGGCACTGAAAGAACTCATGACTGCCGAATACCGCCCGGCAAGCGAAGTGCAGAAGTTGGAAACCGAGTTCTGGAACCTCACCATGGTAGGGGCAGACGTCACTGGGTATACGTCAAGATTTCATGATCTCGCACGACTGGTACCTCGTCTGGTTACACCGGAGAAGAACAAAGTGGAACGTTACCTATTCGGGCTAGCACCACAGATTCGCAGCATGGTCACCTCTTCCAAACCCACGACCATGCGCGAGGCAATTGATCTGGCACTAAGTCTGACTGAGGATGCTATCCGCATGGGTACCCTAATCCGCCAAGTTTCCGGATTAAAAATTTCTGAAGCAAGTAGTGTTGAGGCCAAGAAACAGGGATCAAGTTCAGCGGTTGTAACTAATGATCAGGGTAACGGGCAGAGGTTTGGGAAAAGAAAGAGAGATGAAGGGAAAAGGGATCGAGCGTCGGGTAGCTCGAACAAGAAAGGAAAGGGTTATGCCGCCACGGGACGTGGTAACAATAACAATAACAAACAGGGAAACCAGGGGAGAAACAATGGATTAACTTGCGGGAAGTGCCACCGCACCGGGCACAAGACTGAAGAGTGCCGATCTGGAGCACCAAAGAATGGAGGGGCCAGACCCTGTTTTGCATGCGGGTCATTGGACCATTGGAAGAAAGATTGCCCCAAAGTCAACAATCAGGCCCGTGGCCGGGCATTTGTGATTGGAGCCGGTGACGCACGGCAAGACCCCAATGTGGTCACTGGTACGTTTCCTCTAAATGGTCATTATGCCTCTGTATTATTTGATACCGGTGCTGACTTTAGCTTCGTATCCATTGAGTTTAAAAGACTACTTGGTTTAAAAACTAGCAAATTAGATACACCCTACTCTATAGAACTGGCTAATGGTAAAACTATTGAAACGAGAGAGGTAGCTAAAGATTGTAAGTTAGAACTCTGTGGGCACGAGTTTGGGATTGATCTATTACCGGTTGTATTGGGAAGTTTTGACATCGTTGTTGGCATGGATTGGTTGTCCGCGCACCGTGCCATCGTGGTTTGCAACGATAAAGTTATTCAGGTTCCCCTCGCAAGCGGTGAAACTCTCTCAATTCAAGGTGAAAGACACGGGACGCCACTAAGAATTATTTCGAGCATGAAGGCTCGTAAGTGTCTGAGAAAATGGCTTGTCGCATTCTTAGCACACGTAGTGGACAAGAAGGCCGACGAGCGAAAATTGGAAGACATTCCAGTAGCCAGAGATTTTCCAGATGTATTTCCAGAAGATTTGCCGGGGTTACCGCCACCTCGACAAGTCGAGTTCCGCATCGACCTCGTTCCCGGAGCAGCTCCTGTGGCACGATCGCCATACCGCCTAGCTCCATCAGAGATGCAGGAACTGTCCAGCCAGCTACAAGAATTATTGGACAAAGGTTTTATAAGACCGAGTTTCTCACCTTGGGGAGCTCCCGTCTTATTTGTGAAGAAGAAGGATGGCACATTTCGCATGTGCATCGACTATCGAGAGCTGAACAAGCTAACCATCAAGAATCGCTATCCTCTCCCCAGGATCGACGATTTATTTGATCAGCTCCAAGGTTCCAGCTATTACTCCAAGATCGACTTGAGGTCAGGCTATCACCAGTTGCGTATACAAGAAGAAGATGTACCAAAAACGGCCTTCAGAACCCGGTATGGACACTATGAATTTTTGGTGATGCCGTTCGGCTTAACCAACGCACCAGCGGTTTTCATGGACCTAATGAACCGCGTATGTAAGCCATACCTGGATAAATTCGTCATCGTCTTCATTGACGATATTTTGATCTATTCACGCACGAAAGAGGACCACGAGAATCACCTTCGGTTAATTCTTGAAGTATTACGCAAAGAGAAGCTCTATGCTAAATTCTCGAAATGTGACTTTTGGATTCGGGAAGTTCACTTTTTAGGTCACGTGGTAAACGAGAAGGGCATACACGTTGATCCGGCCAAGATCGAGGCAATTTAAAATTGGGAAGCACCTCGAACTCCTACCGAAGTACGACAATTTCTAGGCCTCGCGGGTTATTACAGAAGGTTCATCGAGAACTTTTCAAAAATAGCGCAAGCTTTAACCATGCTAACCCAAAAGGATAAGAAATTTGAGTGGACGGAAAAGCAAGAGGCAGCATTCCAATTGCTGAAAGACAAGTTATGTGGCGCTCCGATACTATCACTCCCCGATGGTACGGAAGATTTTGTGGTTTACTGTGATGCCTCGCATCAAGGGTTGGGTTGTGTATTGATGCAGCGAGAAAAAGTAATAGCTTATGCTTCCAGGCAACTGAAAATCCATGAGAAGAACTACACTACACACGATTTGGAATTAGGTGCAGTGGTGTTCGCTCTCAAGATATGGAGGCACTATTTGTACGGAACCAAGTGCACGATTTTCACTGATCACAAGAGTTTGCAACACATCTTTGATCAGAAAGATTTGAACATGCGACAACGGCGATGGGTTGAATTATTAAACGATTACGATTGTGAGATAAAGTACCATCCCGGTAAGGCGAATGTCGTAGCCGACGCCTTGAGTCGCAAGGAACGGGTTAAACCATTGCGTGTTCGAGCTTTGGGATTGACTATCCACACGAATATGACTGAACGAATTCGTGAAGCTCAAGTTAACGCCCTCAAACCCGGGAATGTCAAAGGTGAAAGGTTACGAAAGATGGTTGATTCACTGGAACCAAAAGCGGACCAGACATTGTATTTCATGAATAGAATTTGGGTCCTAGTATATGGTGGTTTGCGTGAGCTAGTATTGGCCGAAGCTCACAGTTCTAGATATTCGGTTCACCCGGGTGCAGACAAGATGTTCCACGATCTGAAGGAACTTTATTGGTGGCCGAATTTCAAAAGGGATATAGCAGCCTATGTTGCGCGATGTTTGACTTGCGCAAAGGTCAAGGCTGAGCACCAGAGACCTTCCGGTTTGCTCCAGCAACCGGAAATACCGGAATGGAAATGGGAACGAATCACCATGGATTTCATTACCAAGTTACCTAAGACAACAAGCGGCCATGACATGATCTGGGTAATCGTAGATCGATTGACGAAATCTGCACACTTCCTCCCGATACGCGAAACGGACAGGTTGGAGAAACTGACCCGTTTGTACATTAAGGAGGTGGTATCTAAACACGGTGTACCTGTTTCTATCATCTCCGATCGAGATAGTCGTTTCACTTCCAGATTTTGGGAAAGTTTGAACGAAGCCCTCGGTACTCGCCTCGACATGAGCACCGCATATCACCCCCAAACGGATGGTCAAAGTGAACGAACCATCCAGACCTTGGAAGATATGCTACGGGCATGCGCGATAGATTTCGGAGGTAATTGGGATACGCACTTGCCATTGGTAGAATTTTCCTATAACAACAGTTATCATACGAGCATTCAAGCCGCACCGTTTGAAGCTTTATATGGACGCAAGTGCCGATCGCCATTATGTTGGGCGGAAGTTGGGGAAAAGCAACTCACCGGGCCCGAAATTGTTCAAGAGACCACGGATAAGGTCTTTTTGATAAAGGAACGCCTCAAAGCGGCCCGGGACCGCCAGAAAAGCTATGCTGATATGAGGCGAAAGCCTTTAGAGTTTCAAGTCGGAGACAGGGTCCTATTGAAAGTGTCACCTTGGAAAGGTGTCGCGCGCTTTGGGAAGCGCGGGAAGCTGAACCCGCGATATATTGGACCATTCAAAGTCTTGTCGAGGGTAGGCACAGTGGCATACAAGCTCGAGTTGCCTCAAGAGCTTAGTGGAATACACGACACGTTTCATGTGTCGAACTTGAAAAAGTGCCTATCCGACGAAACTCTCATTATTCCTGCTGACGAGATCCAGATTGACGACAAGTTACATTTTGTGGAAGAACCAATCGAGGTAACTGATTGGAAGGTCCAAAAATTAAGGCGCAGCAAGATCAGGTTGGTCAAAGTGCGCTGGAATGCCAAGCGTGGACCGGAGTTCACGTGGGAAAGGCTGGACCGGATGAAGCAAAAATACCCCGCCCTATTCGAGAAGACACCTGTACCGGAGAACTCGAAGTGAATTCCGGGACGGAATTCTCTTAACGGGGGGAGAATGTAACAACCGGCAAAAATAAGGTAATTCCGTACAATTAATTAATATATGATTAACGTAATTAAATGCAATTATGTGTAATTTAATTATCAAGGCCTTAGGGAATAGCAATTTCCAAATAATGCATAGGAATGCATACGTTTAATGGTAAAGCATGATTGGATCATGTGCGAATAAGCTATCCGGTACGGATGTTGGCAATTACCCGGTAATAATTAAATAAACGAAACGAATCCCGGACACCCAGGATATAAAATAAAGGGTATTTTCATAAGATATAATGAGTTTTGGAACTCCAAAACCATAAATGAAAACGTCTTGTACAAATCTCCCGGTAACGAATAAAATGCGCGTATCGCACCCGATACGCGTATAACTCATAATTCCACCCGGTAAAGGCCTAAATAACCAATCAACGCTTAAAATAGACTATATTTAAGGATTATTAAAGGTATTTTTAATGTCCGGATAACGCGTGATTAAAACCCGAAAAATACCCGAACGACACCCGAACGACGGGGGATTAAACATAACAAACAATGGGTAAATATTTGAAGTTGTGGACCCCACTTAAAACCCACAAGGGGCCGGCCTAAGAGGCCTTATTATACCCACATTTTATGTTGATAATAATAGCCTATAATCTTAGTAAAGCATGCTTTATGCAAAAGACAAAAGTGGAAGGAAAGTTGTAAGTAAACATGAAGTACAAAAGCATGCACATTCTTGTCCCCTCCTTACAATTTTCGGCCAAGGGCCCTAATAATCCAAGGCAACTCTAAACCATCATCACATTAGAGTAGGCATGTGTGTGTGATAAGTCTTGTATATAGGATAATGATACCTTATAAAGATTGATCAAGATTTGCAAGAAAACTCATGCATATACATATATACATACGGCACATCATACACACACACACATCCTCTTTTTCAAAATCTCCCAAGTACTCACATAATCTTCCATAAGATCTCTTGGATCTTTAGCATCATTACATGTGATAGTTATATAATAACACATGTTAGAAGATTGAATCACCAAGCAAAACAAACCTCATTCTTCCTTCCTTCTTGGCCGTGAGCTTCCATAAGCCCACACACATTGTTCTTTCAAGTTTCTACATCTCCAAAATACTTAAAATCATCCATCATCCAAACCCCTTTTGTGTGTTTCAAGAGCTTGGAGCTAAACCACTAGGAAGAACACACTAAACCCCTCCCAAATCCAAGGTTTTTGTCTTCCCTAGCCTTGTGCTAGTAGTAAGCTTCTTAATCTTGTTTTTGATTGTTATTATTCATGTATGTGTTCCTAGTAGCAAGTTGTACATGAAGGGTTTAAAAATGGTTTTGAACATAATCTTTAATAGGTTTTCATGTGTAAAATGGAAGGTTAAAGATATGAAAATAAACCATGGATTTGTTGATGATGATGTATTAGTCTTGAAAATATATATAGTTTACATGTAAGACTAAGTAGGATGATGTTTTGGTTAAGATTTTGAGATGAACTTGAATATGTTAAAACTAACTTTAATTCATCTTATTATGATCATTTAAGTTATAAAATGTGGTAAAACATGTTAGAAGTTCATAAATGAATAAGATGGAAAATTAAAGTTAACTCACTTGGATGAATGATATTTTGAGGAAATGGACAAATACATAAAACACACACATAATTAGTCTTCCACATGGAATATAAGACTAACATAAGTGTTTTAATACAAAAATAACTTACCAATAAAAAGTTGAATCTTCAAAGTTAACTATTTTGAGTGAAAAATGCTAACTTTGGAAGTTAGAGTAGAAAAATGCAACTTTTGTAAGTTAAGGGACTAAAGTTGTAACTTTGAAAGTTAAGGGACTAAAATGGACATTTTAGAAACTATTAGTCCAAAAATACAAGTAAGGAAAGTTTGGTGTCAAAAATGCAAGTAATAAAGTCTAAGGATGATTTTTGTAAATACTAGTAGAAATACTTGGGTATTTTGTATAAAAGTGTATTTTTGAAAGTTATAAAAATATAAAGGGTTTTAACATAAGGATTTTTATAAAATAGAGATTTTATAAAAATATTAAACAAACTTGGGAAACTTATACAAAAATGAATACTTTTATATAAATGGGAATATAAAAGTGTTGGAAACATTTTTGTAGTTAAGTTGACAAGTTGGGTTAAAAATACATAAGTATTTTAACCATCCAAGTAACATGTGAAAATAGGAAGAAATATGGAAAATATGTCTATAAAATACATGTTGGGAAAAACTTGGAAAAATTAACTAATCGAGTTAAGATATCGAACTAAAACGCGTTAACGAACCATAACCGGACAAAATATGAGAAAAATGCCATTGCGGCAAGATAAGAAAAATATATATTTTAAGAGGTAAAATATATATATACTTTGGGTGAAAACAAATAAACACTTTCCTAAGTGTTGGAGGATTAATTCGTGGGAGAAACATATGACACAAACGAATAAGACGTTAAAACAAACGTATATACTTAACAAGAAAAATTACACATTTATATATATATTGGTACGCTCGTCTCGGCAAAATTCTAGTATATCTACTTAATGGGAAAGTAGATATGCGGGAAGGAAAGCCGCGACGAGAAGACAAGGATATATATATGTGTATGTCGTACCAACGAAATCCTAGTATATTTATTTGAATGGGAAAATAAATATGCGGTGTGGTGAGTTGAATCGGACGTTAAGAATATACGATCGAACGACAAAATCTTAGCATATTTGTTTAAATGGGAAAACAAATGTGTGGCAAAGTGAGTCGGGTCGAGGATTGAAATATATATTATATCGAGCGATGCGATCTTAAGTATAATTATTTAAATGGGAAAATAATTATATGTTAAGTGAAGTCGAGTCGATGATAATAAGATACAAGTTATGGAAATATTAACAAGAGTAATATATAACTTGTAACACAAAGGGTAATGTAACGCCAACGAAGCCTAGGATACACGCTTAATTAAACGGGATTTGGAACAACTTGTGGTCGGGAGTTGGGTGTACAACTTGCCAAGGCACATGCACTATAGGAATAGTGACTTATACGTTTAGGACGTTTGTAGGTGCAAGACCACCCCTTGCTATTCACCTTACTGAGCCAGACGCAGTTTCAGGTGAGTTTCACGGCCCCATTTTAAACTATTTTTACGTTTTCCGGGGGAAAGATATGTTAGGGATAGTGTTTGACGGATTTAATACTTGAGGTGTGACCGCCACTCGGGGTTGAGTCCTCGCCTCTATAATCATTTGTTCAGGGAATTGAAACCGGAGGAATATTCGAATAGTACTATTGGTGCCTGACAAGGCCCACCCCTAATCGATAGCGTCGATTATGCATTAGGTTATGCCTGTGGTGCAAATATTCTGAACTTAAGTCGTGGGAAACCGAGTAACGACTTGGAGCGGGGCACAATTATTATATGTCTTGGTTTCATTATAGTCTCAAGTAGATTTATAGGAATTTGCAACTCCTATATATTGTCATAACATGGTATTCCCAAGTATTCAAGTTTTAGAAACTGAAAACCTGTGAACTCACCAATATATTTATATTGACGAAACTTTTTAAAACATATCTTTCAGGTAACTAGAAGATGAAAGATCAGGCAAGCAGGGTCGGGGAATCTCCAATGCGACGTCGAGCTTTTGTGGGGTTTCACCTTTATTTCCCAAGGCATTTGGGATATATATGAGAAACCTCTATGTTTATTTCAAAAACAATTAACTTTTGTGTAATGTTTGAAACTGATTTGACGTCATAATAAATGACCCATTTTCTTAAATTACTTGTGTTTAGCCATAACCTTGACTTTATGCTTTTGAACCGTCGCGCCACGTGTTTCCGCCTTTGTCGTGGTGTGACAGAAGGAGAGATAAGGAGGCGAATGTAGTTTAGATGTTTATGTCATGCTTGGTTCGACCACTGTGTTTGGGCGAACCTGCACATTCGACCATGCAATATGGGCGAATGTGCAGGCCTATATATAGGTTAAGCTCTTTTTGAAAGTTAGTTGTTGGTCATTTTATTCCCTATTGTTTTGTGTCTCTCCCTAGTGTTTGTGTCAACTTATTTTCACGTTAGATTTGATTGTAAACATTATTAAAACGTGTAATTCAAGTTGTTTATGAATGAGAAAAAGTTTTGAAAGATGATTTCTGTGTTTTGATTGTTTGATTATCATTTTTGTGATTGATTCAGGGATTCCGCACCTGAATCAAACTTCTTTGATCGATCTCTTTGTAGATTTGATGATCCTAAGCGCATACAGCTTTCATAATATCATTCCATTTTGGAAAGTGCTTGTAATTAGGGTGTTAGACTGAGGATAAATTGGGGTTTTTCATTTAGGAAATGTTGCTTGATGATTTTGGATTGATGTTGGGTGTTTTTACATGTTTTGGATCTGATTTGGAGGGTTAAACGCGCAAAAAGTGGCTTCTGGACTGCAGGGGGCGAGTAGGTTTCCTACTCGCCTGTCCAAGGGGCGAGTAGGTGTTGGGTCTGCTAACCTAGAGAAGAACAGATGATTGAAAAGCCAAAATATACTACTCAGTTGATCGATATTAATAAACAGCATTTACAACATACTCCTCCCAAAAGACTATTGACCCTAACAACTGTTCTACCCAAACAACTGCCGTGACAACTGCTGCTACAAAGGACTGTTGGATAACAACTGATAGAGAACAACTGCTGACTAAAGGTCTGATGAAGAACAACTGCTGATCAAGTGCTGAAGACTAGAGGTCTGTTGGAGCCAACAACACTTAGGCTCCAACATATGATTCAAGACCATCAGAGTTTTCCTCAACAGCAGTTTACCTTTCAGAGTTTTACAATGTAACAGTAGTTTGTATATAGCAGATGTTTTATGTTGTTATTCTGTTAGAGGTCACTGTCTTAGGTGACGTCAGCTTAGATCATCAGTGGTTTAGATTTGTCTATAAATAGAACAGTGCTTGTACTGTTCTATTCATCACTCGAAACATTCTCTCAGACAAACAATCACAGAGTGATCAGGCTAAGGGGGAGTACTTAAATATTGTAATCTTTCAATTAATGAAAGCATTCGATTAAAAACAATTATTCTCTTGTTTTAATTTATAGTTTATCATTCCGCTGCACTTTCCATTTATATTCAATTCATTCTTCTCATCTTTTATATAAACAAATCAAAACAATCAAACTAAGATCCTAACAATTGGTATCAGAGCATGGTCAATTAAATTCGATCTAACCAATAAATTTAATATAAACATGTCAGCTCACAATTATGGATATCGTTTGTTTGTCAGATTGAAAACAGAGTAATAGTTTATTTTCAATTCAACCGTTTGTAAATAGACTTTGTTTTCGAAAAATCAGAGAATGGCTTCAATCAATCACGATCCACACAACACTGGCACGAACAACAAGCCACCGATGCTTGTCAGATCTGAATACAATATCTGGCAACGTCGGATGAGCCATGTTCTATTTCAACAGAACACTGGGTGTTGGAAGTCGGTTATCTTCGGACCACATGTTCTGATGGTGCCGAGTACTGAAGATCCCAAGGTTCAGGAGCCTAAGAAACTTGAAAACTACTCTGACCAGTATTTTCAGAAAATTGAATTAGATGCTAAGGCCTTTAGTATTGTGGCCATGGATCTACCCAATGATATATATGTTGGGATGTTACACTGTAACAGTGCAAAGGAGTTGTGGGATGCACTGAAAGAACAATTTGGTGGGACTGAAGAGGTTATTGAAAACAACCGTGAAATACTTAACCAACAATATAAAACAGTCAGTCATGTTAAGGGAGAGTCATTAACTCAACAATTTGAGAGGTTTAACTGTCTCATTAGTGAACTAAAACTCGTTGGTCTAACTTACCCTCATTCAACTCTGAAGCATAGGTTTTTAAGATCATTACCAGATAAATGGGACACTATTGCTATAGTTATGAGAAACTCAATTGGATTCAAGGACCTATCACTGACCCAGCTTCATGGTAAGCTCTTGACCTATGAGAGAGAGCTTAACCCGAAAAAGAAGCTTCAGGACTTTGGAAAAGTGTCTGATGACTATGTATTTGGTAATACAGCACTTCTGGGTCATGATGAGGTGCCTGGTAATAGTAAGGATCAGAGTTATGATCATTTCATTGACATAACTTCATGTTTTAACTCAGGTTTTAACTCTGATTCTTATTCACCAAACTATGCTTTTACAGCAAGTGGTGGTGATATCCAGGCATCTGATAACATATCCTTTGAGTATGATGACTTAAAATACTTTGACTCTGATGATTTGGAATAAATGGACATTATGCACCAATTGGCCCTTCTCAGTGAAAGAACTAACAATTTTTACAAGAAAACTGGGAGAAGGTTTCCAGGGTTAACTGGTAGGTCAAAAGTGGGGTTGGATAAATCAAAGATAACGTGTTATAAATGTCATAGACTTGGTCATTTTGCTAGGGAATGTAGGAGTCAACATGGTATACCTATGATTACCTATCCAAATCAAAGGCCACAGACCAACACTTATCAAAGTTCCTATAAAACCACTAGACCAAATGTGCAAAACACTGCTCATTTTGCACAGTCCTCAGACACTATTCCTGTCCAGTCTGTCCAAACCATTGTTACTCAGATCCATTATGTGCAAACCCCTGTTGCTCAGGCACCTGTGCCAATGACTGCTGCTCCACCCTCTGCTCCTGCAGAGACCAGTCAAAAGAGTTTCTTCACACAAGGCTTTGTTGATTGGAGCAGTCTACCAGATGAGTTGACAGATGAAAATTTTGCACTAGTTGCCAAAGCTGAAAATGAACCAGAAAATTTCTGTTTCATGGCTATGGTAGAAGAGGTTGATTCTGAGGAGGTGGTAACTGAATCTGTTGTTATGACGGATGATATTGTTGATGAGGTAGTTGCAAGTGAAAAATCTGAAGAAGAGGTTGTGAGTCACTCAGATCCCTGCAGTGCATCTAATGAATGTGAGTGCAAGTGTGATTGTGCATTGATGGCTGCTGCCAAGGTATCTCCTCAAATCCTTAAAGATTTGTGTTCTGACAAATGTGTAATAGCATTTTCTAACATTAAAGAGGTAAATGAAAACCTTAGAAAGAAAATTTTAGATGATGAAGTTAAATTTGAGAAAATTTCAAAAGAGTTAAAATCAAATTTGACTGAAAAAGAACTGAAATAAGCAGCTTAAAACATGAAGCAACTATAACCAAAGAGCAGCTCCAAACTATGATAACTAAATATCATAGTTGCAAAAGTGATCTTGAGGCCACCCAAGTTGAATGTGAAAAATGGGTGAAATCATGTAAAGGTTTTGAGATGCTCCTCAACAAACAAACCAAAAGTCATGTGAAGTTTGGGTTTGGTTTTGAAACCACTGCTCCAGCTTTTGAAAACACTGACAAAAGGGATCAAAAGTTAGTTGTGGTAGTACCAACTCATTTGAAGGGTCAAGAGATTAAAATCACTGAACCTAATGGCAAGAAAATTGTTCTTGAAAAACCAGAAGGTTCATCATCATTCACTGAACTTGAAAAATATGAATTTAAACCTATTGGTCTGATGAGTGTTGTACTATTGAGAACTTCAAACCAGTTGATTTCAAAACTCCTGATGGGAAGACAACACCACAGGCAAAGGTCATTCCCTTGAAAAACCTTCCAGCAGATGCTTAAACATCTGTTGAGAAGAAGGTTGAAAAAGGGAAAAAGAAAGAAAAGTCTGTCCACTTGTTCTGTGATTTCTGTGAAAAGAAGAATCATGTTACTAAAAATTGTTTTCTTCTAAAAGCATATGATATCAACAAAGGAACAAGTGTGTGTGATTCCAAGGCCACATGCTCAATATGTGGTAAAAAGAATCACAAAACCAAAGAGTGTCTGTATCTCAAAAATTTTGTTGTCAAAATACAAGAGTACAAGGCTAAAACTCTTGCAAGTCATGTGGTGAGTACTTCAAAAGGAAACATCTGCTCCCAGGGATGTCCAAGTAACAGATGCTCCACCCACAGGCAAGTAACAGACTATGACAACCACCATGTCATAGTCTGTCACATGTTTATGAAGAACCAAAAAGGCCTTCTAGACCAAGATTGAACAGAAATCCCTATGGGTACTATCATTTGTCTGGAAGTGATCAAACAACTGTTGCACCAAGTGTTGACATTCAAGCACTGGCAAATGGTCAGCAACAGTTGTTGAACTTGATTAAAAAACTAGTTCAAACCACTGATCATCTTCCTAAGCCAACTTGGCTTTAGACACTCACCAAAACTAATTCATTACTGCTGTGCAGGGAGCTTCAGCTTGTTTAGATAGTCTTTGGTATGTAGATAGTGGAGACTCCAGGCACATGACAGGATGTAGAGCCCTTCTTCTAGACTTCTTAGCTCATGGAGGGGGTGATATATCCATTGGTAATGATTCAAAAGGTAAGGTGTTGGGTTCAGGGACTGTTCAGGCTGGGAAACTCAAGTTTGAAAATGTCAATCTTATTGATAATCTTAAATTTAATCTTCTTAGTGTATCACAAATGAGTGACAAAGGGTATGGCTCATTCTTCACTAAGAAAACTTGTAAGAATTGGGCCAGAAGTGGTGAAAAAGATTGACACCATCATTGCTGAGAGCAAAGCACAACTTGTTGCTCATAGGAGTGGCAATGTGTATGTAGTTGACATGTTAAAGGATAATCCTATGGCAAATGTCTATCTGTTTTCTGCTGCCTCCACAAAGGAGACAGAATTGTGGCATAGGAGACTGGGTTATACCAACCTTCGAACTATCAACTCACTCTCCAAACAAAGCCTTGTCAGAGGTTTACCATCAAAAGAATTCAAATGTGATGAGCATTGTGTTTCCTGCTTAAAAGGAAAACAACATAAAAGCTCTTACAAATCCATTGATGAGTCCAATACAAGTCAATGTCTACAACTGTTGCACATGGACTTGTTTGGCCCAGTTAATGTAATACCCTACCCATAATAGGGGTAATTAAACGATAATATACTTGGTTCGTACTTGGAAAGCTAAAGCATTTCAAAGTTTACTTTAACTCATTAACATCCAAAAGCGATATTGATTAATACAAACATCCTAAATAATACTTACGGCTTAGCATATTACAAAATAACCAAGTATCTTCATAAGTTTATCAAATCATTACGGAAACGGACGAGTTAGGCATGTTCGGTTCTTCAAATAAGGCTCGATCCTCATCCGGTTCATGTAGCTAAGTACCTAAGGGTTTAACACAGTTAGACAACCCATAAATATATTATTATGATTGAATTTAGATGAAAAATACAAAAAGATTGAAATTTTGGCTGATTTGGCGTATCCTACGCTATTGGCGTAGGGAGAGGGCATCTGGTGGCGTAGGGCAGCAGAAATCAGCGTAGGTACTATGACGTTGGCGTAGGCAACTACAAAAGTGGCGTATCCTACACCAAATCCTGACAAGGTACGAAATGTTTCAGCACCAAGCTGCCCCTTTTGGGTCCGTCTAGAACTGCTCCCGAGGCTTCCAGGGACACATTTAAGGGTTCTTATACATAATACAAACATGATTAGATGTATATTTGAATTCCTTGTTCGGTTTCTAACCCAAGAACCCTGAATTATATGTCTATCAATATGTTGACCTGTTAACTTTTGCATACATCCATGTTTTTTAAGATTTTATGATTTCCAAGGCCTAGTAATGATTTTTCTAAGCTTATCAAGCCTCAACTCGACTAGGTGACCTCCGCCCAAGTCATTTATATCGGGTTTGCGATGCCTCGTGTCCATGGCCACATGTGCCATTTCTCTCGGTCTTGTTCGCTCGGTCTCTAAGACTTGCAATGGGATCTAAACACGATGTTTTCTTATGACCCTTGGAAATCACAATCTCATCTCATCTAAAGATATACCCACGCTTTATTTATACACCCAACATGAGCATATATGTATATATATATCCTACAAAGTCATAGATATGACTTACCTTGGCTTGCGCCCTTTTTGCTTCTAGACTAGCTTGAGGTAGATAACATTGAGCCTATGAATACACTCAAGCAACTAGCACAAATTCGTTACCGGCTTAAGGTTAACTCTTGTGACACCCGGCATATTTGACTTAAACATTTTAGTAACATGTAAGTCTACCTAAGCGGGAAACGTTTACAAACGAACTTAACTAGGTTGGTTGAGTCGGGTCAAGTTAGGATTATCCAGGGTTCAATGATCCGGAGGATCTTTGGGAGTCATTTTGGGAATACACTAGTATCGGGCCCCGTTGTTGGTGACATTACATAAACTAATTAAGTGTATGTGTAGATTATGGGTCGTTTGGTGGATTATATACATTGATGTGTTTAAATGATGTGTAGATGATTATCCATGCTTAAATATGTTAAACATAGACTAAGGTTGCATGCTCATATGTTAAGGTGCGTTAAATTGCGTTAAACACGACAAACTGGAAAACTAGATAAACATAGGTTCTGGTTCGACCACTTCGAGTGGTCGAAGGTGGAATTGTGTCTTGGTTCGACCCTTGGAAAAGGGGCGAACCTAGGATATGGAATTTGAAGAATTTCATTCGACCAAGTCAGGGTTCATTCGACCCTGTGAAAGGGTCGAAGGAGGCTACCTTCGACCACTGATAGGGGGCGAAGGAGGAATAGTATAAATACCAAACTTTGTCATTTTTCACCATTTCACAAACCCTAACCGTCTCAAAACACTCTCAAACGATTTTAATCACTAAGGAAGGAGTTTTTGCTCTTCTTTTTCATAATCTAACCTATCAACAACATCTAGACAAGAATCCAAGGTGTGTTCTTAATCCTAAACCTTTTTAAGGCATTTTAATCCGTTTTTATCTAACCCTAAATATCCAGATCTGTCCTAAGGAAGTTGTTATCAATAAAAACCTTTTAAACACCTTTCTAAATCTAAACCCTATCATTAAATATAGGTTTTGTATCAATAAACATATGTTAATTATGTGTTATGTGATGTTATGTGTTGTTTAATGATTTGCTGCTGTTCTAATGTTAGAAACATGATCTAGGGCTACTATGAATGATAGTTTAGGATTGTAAAGGTTATTATTAGATAGATGATGATATTATGGGTATTTTGGGGATTTTATGAAATCTAGGGCTTGTGCATGTTGAGTATTATTAATAAAATGAATGGGGGTTTTCGATTACAAGATAAACTGAGCATTTGTAGATGATTATGGGTTGGTATTAAAAAGTTTCCTAATTGGGTAAAGATTTCATGCATGATGTGACATTTCCATAATTTTGCCATTTTGGGAAAGTATTAAAACAAGCTGGTTTTGGGGCAAAATTGGTGGGGTTATGTAGGGATATGTTAATCATACTTGACTGTTGTGTTTGATGATGTTTCGAGATGTTTCGAATGTGTTTGAAGCGTTTTTAGGAAAATTTATAAAATAGGGGCGAACCTGGACTCATTCGAACATTCGAATGGTCAAGTGGTCGAACGTGGAAAAATGGGCGAAGGAAAACTTAAAAACGGGCGAAGGAAACTTAAAATGGGCGAAGGAGATGTTATCTGACTGGTTCGACCGTTCTGATGCAGAAATGAGATTTTTGATACAAACTAAATGTTTTATGCATGAACCTTGTGTGTGATCTATGTGTACTTGATTAGTTAGGGTAATGAGTCACCAACGGGATGTCGGGTCGGTCTAGTGTGTCGGTTGAACATTTAAACACGTTTTAAAACATACTTGGTTACGATCTGGACAATCGGGGACTAGATAACCTTATGGTTATTAGTCGGAACACTTATGTGAACATTTTGATAGATCTCCGGTAGAGGGATTATCAAGGGCTTAGCATTTTTACTAGTACCCGAAGAACGCTATCTAAGGTGAGTTCACGACCCCACTTTTGCAGCTTTAACTTTTGGGGAAGAAAACATGCGCTAAACTATTTTGGTAACATATGTCATACTATGGTTTTAACTTGTATTTCTATACGATAATTGGAAGTCCCGGGGGAAACCATGAATGTGCGTGGATGCACAACGGGGGAAATGTGGATAGATCTATTGGGCGTGACCTGCCTCACTCGACGGCTTGGAGGGCCGGGCGGGTGCATGTTGTCTCGAACTTTACTAAACATGCTGAACATATTCGGGCTGCTTAAACATATGCTAAACATTGCTAAACATGTCCAGTAATGGTTTCCAATCGTAGTAGTAATAAAACATATGTCTAGATAGCGTACTTGATGACATTGGTATAGTATGGACATGGTAACGTTTTGGTAACTTTGGTAACTTATTGAACAAACCTGTGAACTCACCAGGTCGTTAAGGTAGCAACACTGGACTAGGCGCACGAGTCTGCATGGCGTCTAAGCTTAGTTACATGTTTTGAATAAAGTTGTTAAAACATCGTCTTAAATGGTTTTGTAACAGGTTTAATGCTTCCGCTACGATTTCGATAATTTGAAAAACTATGTTTGGGTTTTACGTATTCATATAGTGTTGTATATTGTGACTGTTGACTTGGATCCTGGTTTGTCATGCGCCTCGCGGTAAAACTCCGCAAGTGGAAATTTGAGGGTGTGACAACTCTTGGCCTAAGCTATTGTCTATCTAGCATTTTTACCCAATTAACCCGATAGTCTAAATGGGATATTAACATCCTTCATCTAAGGCCATCTTCTATGAATCTTGTATCGTATTTATGCTTCTTTTTGTGACATTACAATGTCTAATTCCCAAATGCATATACAAAGGTATAATTAAGCATATAAACATAATAGAGACATATTAAGAATTAAGTCATTGAGTGACTTACGTTATGCGTGCTTCCTCTTTACCTCAACTCGAGATTCCTTTGATTCTAGGCCTCCCGAAGCCCCTCTTTTTCTACCTAGTAGATTGTAATCCACCTAGGTGGTTAGGATCATAATTAACAACATGGTTACACATGATCAATCAACCTTTTTTTTTACGTATCATGTTCAACACATTTATCGAGTTTTAGTCCAAATTCATTCATTTGGACATTTTAACAAACACTTGGTGGGCATGAATTATCAAGACAATAATTTTGGGTGGTTTATGAGCCATTTGCCTATCAATCAAGTATTTAGCCTTGATTCATCAAACGATGACAATTTGACAATCCAAGTTCACCTTCTTAGCTCTAAAACACTCATTTTAGCTTATGAGCACACATGTTGCTCACACCCATCAATACCCACCAAGTTATCTTAGGGATTTCACTCCATTTGATAAACTAGCATGAATTCAATAAAGATTTGTTGGGAATAAGGTTTCCATGCACTAGAGACACCTTCCCCAACACCCAATTCGACTTTTATATAAACCCTAGATTATCAACATTTCCATGAAAGCTATAATACATCAAATATGATGAAACAAGAGTTACCTACTGATTACACGAGGTTAGTAGGTCCGATTTCTTTCTATCCCAAGCAAAAGCCCCTTGAATTGAACTTGATTCAAGCTTGTTTATGAGTTTTAGGGTTTGGTTTGCAAGAGGGTGTTTGGATCGTGAGTTATGAGCAGGGAAAACATATTCCCTGCATTTTATTCAAGCCTACAAGTCATGTTAAAGGCTTTGGCAGGTTTAGTCCCTCCACTTTTGCCAAGTATTTTCTAGTTAAAAGCCACGTGTGCTTATATTATCATAAAATACGGTTTATAAATTTTGGGGTGTTACAGTTAAAATCATGAGTCTAAGAAGAAAGAGAATCTGTCTTGTCATAGTTGATCCCAGGCTTCACCCAGAAAGTCAAACCTTATTGCTGTGAAAAGGATATTCAGATACCTAAAAGGTGCTCCCACACTTGGTATCTGGTATCCGGTATCCTGCTAATCGAAACATTGAGCTTTCAGGTTATTCAGATATTGTTTTCATGAAAACTTTCTAAAAACTCACACAGAAAGTTCTTCAGAAGTACTGATAAAATCTGACTTTAAGCCATCAGTAGTTTCATCTACATCAGGAGTTGAGAACCTGAAAACTATTGATGACCTAAAACAAATCAAAACAGTCAGAAATTTTCCTTCAAATGAAAAAGAAAAGGTAAAAGAATGTGAAATCTGTGGTTTGTTTAACCACAAGACAGAATTTTGTAGATATAGAAAAGGAATTCAGTACAACAAGAAAATTTCACAACTGGTTGTGGGAAAACAAATAAAAAATGATTTTGAAGAAACCTTTTCTCCCAAGAAACAACAACCAGCAAACACCTTTTCCCAGAAAAAGATTAAATTTCAACAAAAATCTTTTTCTCAAAATTCTCTTTCAGTAGTTAGACCTACATCATCAGCAGTTTTGTTAGGATCTGAGATTGATTGTTTTGATATATTTAGAATAAGATGAGAAGTGAATGATGTAAGAATATATGGAAAGTGCAGCGGAATAATAAACTATAATCAAAACAATGGGAATAATTGTTATCAATGATCAAATGCTTTCATTTATTGAAAGATTACAATCAGTACAAATACTCCCCCTCAGCCTGATCACACAGTGATTGTTTATCTGAGAGAATGTTTGTGTGTGATGTAATAGAACAGTACAAGCACTGTTCTATTTAAAGACAAACCTAAACCACTGGTGACCTGTGCTGACGTCACCTAAGATAGTGACCTCTAACAGAATAACAATATTAAACATCTGCCCTATACAAACTACTGTTATATTACAAAGCACTGTTAAAGCAAACTACTGCTAAGGGAAACCTCTGTTGGTCTTGCAACATCTGTTGGAGTCAAAGTGCTGTTGACTCCAACAGGCATTTAGTCTTTAGTACTTGATCAGCAGTTGTTTCTTCATCAGACCTTTGGTCAGCAGTTGTTCTCTATCAGTTGTTCTCTGGCAGTCCTTTGTATCAGCAGTTGTAGCAGCAGTTGTTTGGATGGAACAGTTGTTAGGGTCAGCAGTCTTTTGGGAAGAATATGTTGTAAAGACTGTTTATTTGTGGAATCAACTGTTAGCATATTTTGGCTTTTCAGTCATCTGTTCTTCTCCAGGTCAGCAGACCCAACAATCTCCCCCTAGAACAGATGATGCCAAAACTAAGCTTTATTATTGATCTTTATTTCTCATCAGACTTTCTCTGATTTGTCCTTTGAATTGAAGTTCAAAGTCCAAGCCAAATAGGTCTTCTACATCTCTTTCAAGCTCAAGATTCAGCAGTGTTTGGAGATCATTTGCACACAGGCTATATGCATCATCCATGCTTATCTTTTGAACTTTTCCATCTGACCTGAGCAGAGTCAATTCATGGTTGTCTTTATTGACTTTCCATTTTAGAATTTTTGAGTCAGTGGATTTGCTGAGATGCACCTTTATTCTTGATGAGTTTGGTGATGGAGGTCTCCCAATGAGTTCTCTGAGCTTGTCAGTAGTGGGATCTGAGAAAAAGTGCACTTGATTGAAGAGGCCCTCTTTAATGAAAGTATCAGCAAACTTCTTCTGATCTTCTTCAGACATTTCTTTCTGTTTCTTGAACTGTCTTCTTGCAGCAGCTGATAGATCAGAAGTGTCCAGTAAGCTGTCAAGGGTAAAAGTCTGTTGATGTCTCTTCATCAGTGATTCATCAGTGTAGACAGGTTTTCTAGGTAGGCTGGGATCTTTCTTCCTGTTTTCTTCTAGTCTCTTGTATGTTTCAACCAGCCTTAGCTCAGACAATCTTGCAACAGACCTCATCTCCCCATAATTAGCAGCCACTATTTCTTGTCTCATCCTCTTAAACTTCAAGGCTCTGGCTGGATCTCTGCCTTTACCAAAATCAGGGGCAGAGACTTTAGCTTGGGGATTCTTTGCCAACTCTTCTATTCTTAAGAGTTCTTCCCTTAGTGCATGAGTGGTCCAGCCTGCAAACTGTTTCTTGTTTGCTTTGTAAGGCATGGTTGCCATGATCTGTTCTAGAAGGGATTCCCTAACCTCCTTTTCCATGTCACTACAGAGAGGCATGGCATACATGGAATTGCTCAGGGTCTTAGCAAAATCTTCAATCCTTCTGAATTTGCTAAGTTCTGCTGAATGGATGCCCTGAGCAGTCCTGTCATCCTTCCCTTTGCATTTCTCTTTTATGATTGCATCTGCCTGTTCAGCCTTATATTTTAGATATGTGTCCATGTTTAAGGGAACAGGGAAATGTGGAAGAGAAGGGAAGGATCTATTAGATGATTGTTCAGTATTATAGAAGGATTGCATTTCCCCCTTGAGTAGATCAAGCTCAAGAAGATACTGAACAGCCAATGGTGTAACGGTTGGTGGTGGTCTATGGGATCTGAATTGTGATGTGTGTGGTGAAAATGATGAGAGTGGAATGGCTGATATAGGTGTTGATTGTGTGGTTGAGGTGGTGTGTGGTGATGTATGTATGTTTTCATCCTGTACAACAAAGGTTGATTTTCTCTTCCTTTTGTACAAGATTTTTGGTGATGGTGGTGTGGAAGCAGTGGTTGTGTCAACATCTGTTGGCACCTTAGTAGGACCAGCAGATGTTTGGGATTTGGGTGGTGATGTGATTGTAGGTTCAGATGTTGTGGTTTTATCAGTGGTTTGGGTGGCAGCAGTGGTTTTGTCAGCAGTGGCTTTATCAACAGAGGTTTTAGCAGGAGTGGTTTTCAGTTTAGATGGTGGTTGTCTGACATGTTTAGCAGGCATTTTCTTCCTTTTTGAGGATCCCACATCTTCAACTTCCTGCTGTTGTTCCCTTTTTAGTTGTACCAACAATTCTGCTTTGGCTTCCAAGGTGTCAGCCCTCTTTTGTTTGTCTTCAGCAGCCTTTTCAACTTCTTCATTTGCAGAATTGTCTACTGCTTTATCTTTGCTGGTTTGTTGTTGTTGTGGTGTAGTTTGAGTTTGTTGTTGCTGTTGTGGTGCTGTTTGAGTAGACCCTGGTATGTTGGCAGACTTTGATTTACCTTTTTGAGAAGGTGGACAACCAAAGGGATCTAGCTTTGGCAACCTATCTCTGCCACTCTCCCCCTTTTTGGCATCATCAGCTGTGAATGCATCATCATCTTCATCCCTGAGAATGGTGGTAGGGGTAGAGCCAGTGGTCTTCAGTAGATGGTCTTTGATGGCTTGAATGTCTGCATGAGTATCTTTGTACCTTGCATCTACCATGTTTCTGATCTCAGCCATGTAGGTTTCATGATTTTGATCTGCTAGTTTTCTGTG
Organism: Ambrosia trifida; assembly: GCA_028751855.1. Classification (NCBI taxonomy): domain Eukaryota; kingdom Viridiplantae; phylum Streptophyta; class Magnoliopsida; order Asterales; family Asteraceae; genus Ambrosia; species Ambrosia trifida. The sequence goes on along the minus strand of CM054129.1, from coordinate 83,028,979 downwards.
AGCTATGATGATGGGGGAAACAGATTTCCATAGCTCACTAGCAAAATCAGATGTGGATGGTTGACTCTTGGAAAGAGTAGCCAAGGATTCCAATATTAGCTTGACATCAGATTTGATGTCAGCAACAGAGGTTTCAATGGTTTGAACTCTAGTCGTCAATTCTTGGTATTTTAATCCATCACCTAAGTTAATAGGATCATCTGAATTCCTACCAGTGGTAGTTTTACCCGATTCAGTCCTAGGAGGTGAATCCAAAGGATGAGAACCAGATGCCCCTTTGTCTTGGTTCTGGGGACTTCCAACTAATTTTGGGGACACTATAGTGGCCTCATCAGTTGTTGCCTTCAAGGGAGTCTTAGCTATGTAACCACTATCCTGGTGTGAGACAATGGTCTCTACATCAGTAGTGGCTGCTCCACTTGAAAACTCACCTAGAGTTGCATTGAACTCTAGGGGTGTAACCTCCTCATCTGTTTGTGGGATGGCTAATTGAATTTCCTCAGTCCCAGTCACTTGTGGAGGTATACTCTCTTTGACAGGTGAAAGAGAGGAACTGGGATTTTCCTGAGTTTTGTTAATAGCCTCAAACAGAGGTTGCATGGTCTTTTGAACATGTGATGGTGAAGGTGGAGGAGTGAAAAGAGAGTTAGCCCTGGGAGAGGGGCTTGTGAACATATGGCCAAGTGACTCAAATGTATCTGTAGATAATAGTCATATAATCTAGATGAAAAATTTCTTGAATTCTTTTGATAAGAATTTTTCATCTGATCATTTCCTTTCGATTTGTTTGGTTTTGGTCCATTTACTTTAGGACCATTCTTATTTTCAACATTTTTCTTTTGATCCTCTTTATTCTCATGTTGGTTAGGACTGAGTTCAAAATGAAGATGATTAAATTGATTTCTAAATTGATTTAACAAATCAAGATTATCAACAAAAATACATTTAAGTAGAGATTGTTCGATATTCTCAATTAGAAAATCTTTGTTGAAAATCAATTTGTCATGTCCTTCCAACATGTAGGATCCTTCAACTCCTTCAGGAAAACTGAATATGGGTTTTTCTTCAGATTCAGATTCTGAAGTTGTTTCAACATTTTCAGTTTTCTGTTCAAACACTTATTTCACTTTAGAATCAGAATTAACAACGCAAGGTGTTGTGATATCCAACTCTGATGTAGAAGTATTCTTTGAAACATTTTTATTCATTTCTAACATTTCTTTCTTTAAAGATTCAATTTTATTTAACAAATCTTTTTCATTCTTTTCAAAAACTTTAATTTGGTTTTTACAATTTTCTAGTTCATTTGCTAGTTTCTGTTTGTCCTCAATAAGTGTCATCAATTCACAATTCAACTTGACACATTTAGAACAACTAGCACTTACCTCATCATCTAATTTATTACCATTATCAGATTTTGCATCACCATTTGAACTATCACTCTATTCTGATGTACTTTGTTCTGAACTCGTATCAGAACTCAAATCACTCTTTAACAATTCACTGGAATCATCATTTCTCATTTGTTTGACTAAACATACAACATTCCTATGAACACCTTCTCTGTTAACACACTTGTTAACATGTACCATTTCATCAGTTGGTTTCGGTGTCATTGGAAATCCCCAAATGTTGTCAGCTTGAGAATTTTGTCTCTGTAATTGTTGTTGCTTTCTTTCAGCTTCGACTAGAGCTTTGATCTCCTCATCCGTTCTACATACGGCCATGTAATTAATCATTTTTCCAACAAAAATATCTCAAAAAAAAAAATTTTTCTCAAATCAGGTCGAAATTTTTAGGCACTAAATTCTACGTTCGCCCCTGGTAATTCTACGTTCGCCCCTTTTGATTCCACGTTCGCCCAAAAGTATCAGCCAAATGTAGAATAAACACCAGAATGTAGAATATCAAAATTCAAATTCCACGTTCGCCCAAAAATGTCTACGTTCGACCACTTCTATTCCACGTTTGGCCAAAAATTTTCAGGTTCGCCCACTACAGTTCCAGGTTCGCCCAAAAATTCTAGGTTCGCCCACAATGATTCCAGGTTCGCCCATTTTGATTCCAGATTCGCCCAACAAGGTTCCAGGTTCGCCCAGTTTGAAAAAATTTCAGATTTGAAAAACGGTTACACTTTGAAAAACGGTTATTTTGATCTCTGATTTTCAAAAGTTTGTGGATTTGAATGATCTTAATCAGGTTATGATTCGGAATTGATTTGGAGCAACTTTAATACTTGGAATTTTAGATTTTAACCACAAAATCAACTTCAAATCAATCAAAAACACTCAAAAACCATTTTCATGCAAAAACAGATGTATTTTGATCAAAATTATGTCCAAATCAGCTCTGAGTTTATCAAATTTGTTGTTGTATGATCCGTATAGCCCTGATACCACTTTGTAAGCGAAAGATTTTGACTAAAACAGGATTAGATGATCATACAAGTTACAAAACCAGGTGCGGAAACCCTAGCTTTGAACAAACTGATATAAACTCAAATCAAAACACAATCAAGATCATTTTCAAAGCTTTTCATAGATTAACTTTTTTGCATAAACTTGATTACAATGACAATACGGTTAATCTAGATCAATTACAGACATTTTCAGTCTAGCCTGGAACCTGACCTCAAAACACACACAACTAATAACTCTCTTACATTCACAAAAACACAAAAACTATATATAGACTCTGCACATTCGCCCCTTTACTGTGGTCGAATGTAGAAGTCTTCCACATTCGCCCATTACAAAGGTACGAATGTGTATCTGATCAGCTTCCATTCTTCCTTCGCCCATAAGCTATCTACCTTCGCCCACATTTAACATACCTTCGACCAGTCAGCACTATTTAACACATTCGGTTTCAGACGGGGAATTCGAGACGAGACAGAAATATACGATAACAACGTCATCACAGATTCGTATTAATACAGAAACGATTACAGACACTGTCATCAGTAGGATAAACGTCTATCTCGGGGCCGGGGGAGGTCGGGCATGGCCTCCCCCTTGAGAGCATTCAAAGTATCAACTCAAATCACCAAATGAACAATAACACATGAGATTGCTATTTATAGTCCAATACCCAAAAGCCACCTTCGCCCCTTTGGAATGGTCGAATGTGGAGCATTTCCACATTCGCCCATTTGTAATGGTCGAATGTGGAAAACTTCCACATTCGCCCAGTGTATATAGGTCGAATCTAGCTGTGGTATTGTCCTATATTTTACAAATGCGTCAGATCCATAAAATGCCCTTATGGATCACCACAATCTCATGTAACACATTACTAAGACTCAACCCTGGTCTATTCGACAGTGACGTCCACAGAAAGTGCATCAACAATAACACATAAAGGCACGGGTCCTGATTGGATGTTTGATTACAAAGACTTCTTTGAATCATTCAACCTAGATAGCTTGGTTGAAGAAGCTGTTATCAGATTACTTTACGAGTGTGAAAACGCAACGACTTCATCGTTGGTGCGTCCAATCACCGTGAACCCACTACCAGCTTCTGATGATACCAATGCTCCTATACAAGAGGAAGATGTGTTTCAAGAGGCTTCAACTTCATTAGACTCTTCAGAATTTGAAGTTGAACAATTTGAAGAAGTCATTCTTGAACATGCAGAAGAACCAGAGGCAATGCCAGTGAACCCAACTCCAACTCCAGATGTTGCTTCATCATCAAACACGGGTCATGATCTGGATGCTGTAGAAAACTTGACTGCTCAGACGGGAATTACTGTACCTGATTATCCGGAATCTCGGATTCATCGTATTCACCCACTGGAGCAAGTTATCGGTGATCCTGGAAGTGGTGTTATGACCAGAGGGCAGCTGAAAAGCGTTAATTCGCCAGAGAGTTTTGGTGCTTTAGCATTATATGCCAAAATTCAAAAATCTGGTAGTCAAAATGATTGGTCGTTTGCGTGTTATGTGACGCAGGTAGAGCCAAGGACATACAAGGACGCTTTGAATGAAGATGCATGGGTTGAGGCAATGCAGGAGGAGTTATTACAATTCCAGAAATTGGGAGTTTGGACGCTAACAGATTTGCCGCCGGGAAGGAAGAAAATAGGCACTAAATGGGTGTTTAAGTGCAAAAAGGATGATCGTGGGGTTATTGTTCGTAACAAAGCCAGATTGGTCGTGCAGGGTTTCCATCAAATCGAAGGGATTGATTACAACGAAATCTATGCACCAGTAGCACGAATTGAAGCTATTCGGAAGTTCCTTGCGTTTGCTTCATACAAGAAATTCAAAGTTTATCAAATGGACGTCAAGAGCGCATTTTTGTACGGGAAAGTCAAGGAAGAGGTTTATGTCGGGCAGCCACCAGGCTTTGAGGATCCAATCCACCGGGATAAGGTCTACGTGCTGAACAAAGCTTTATATGGTTTGCACCAGGCTCCGAGACAGTGGTACGAGGAGCTAAGTACATACCTCATTTCCAAAGGATTCAAGCGCGGCCTCGTCGATTGCACCCTCTTTACGAAGAAGACGGGAGATGATTTGCTTCTAGTACAGATTTACGTTGATGATATAATATTTGGTTCAACTAACGAGCTTTTATGCAGGAATTCGAAACTGTCATGCAAGAAAAGTTCGAAATGAGCGCGATGGGAGAGATGCAGTTTTTCCTCGGCTTGCAGGTGGACCAAAGACCCGACGGGATCTTCATTCACCAGACGAAATACGTATCCGACATCTTGAGCCGATTCCAGATGGAGGACTCTAAGCCGATGGATACCCCGATTCAACCCAATCACGGGATTGGAGTGGACGCTAAGGGGGAGCTGACGGACCCATTTACATACAGAGCAATCATCGGATCTCTGATGTATTTGACAGCGTCTCGACTAGATATTATGTATGCAACGTGCCTCTGTGCTCGCTATCAATCGAAGCCGAAACAAAGTCATCTGACGGCGGTCAAGCGTATCCTTCGATATCTGAAGGGTTGTCCATCAAAAGGACTTTGGTACCCTAATGATGATGATTTTGATTTTATTGCTTTTAGTGATGCAGATTGGGGCGGCTGTGATAAGGATAGCAAATCTACTACAGCGGGTTGCCAGTTTTTAGGGAGCAGGTTAATTACCTGGCAATGCAAGAAACAGACTTCCGTGGCGCTGTCTACCTGTGAAGCTGAGTACATTGCAGCCTCGAGTTGTTGTTCGCAAGTACTCTGGATCCAACAACAGATGGTGGATTACGGTTTGCAGTTTCTTTAAACCCCTATACACTGTGACAACGAAGCCGCAATTGCATTAACTAAAAATACTGAAAATCATTCTAAAGCGAAACATATCCGGATCAAATATCATTTTATCCGTGATTGTTACGCTAAGGAATTGATAGATATGGTCAAAATCCATACTGACTACCAACGTGCAGATTTGTTTACAAAAGCATTTGACAGATCCCGCTTTGAATATCTTTTAAAAGTAAACAATATAAAAGAAAAATAGGACTAATCGGCACCTCGGTTTATTGCTTTTTAGTTTAGTTTTTAGTTTTTAATATTTTGCTAATTGGGAATTTCTCTTTTCTATCATAATCCTCAAAGAAGTTGATGCTTTCAAGTGGATTGTTTCTTTCAAATTTTTGTTTTGTTTATTCAGAAAAATTAAAACCCAAAAATATGTTCTTTATTTTAGGGGGAGTCATTTTGTCAGAAAAATCAAAAACATTGAAAAACCAAAGTGATTTCCTGGATAAAAAGAGGAAATGATAGTACATCAGTAGGGATCTGACACAGGCTAAAGAATTGTATAGTATAATGAGACGTATGTTGATTACGTGTGATATGCTGATAGGCTTCGTAGACTAAATATTGCGTGCATTAGTGATACAAACATAACAAACTACGCGTTTGTGGCTGAACATCTCATGGGCATATGGTCTTAGTACCGTAATTTCGTTTGATAGGATTGCCAAAATCTGAGGTTTCGGGTCGTTATGTTATGGTTATCCGGGATATTCTGATTAAACTTCTGTCGTATTGATTTACGGACCTAGTTTCATCAGAATATTTGCTAAAAGGGCTTTATTGCCAAAACCGAAAGTTACCGAATTAAGGAACTTTATGTTTTATTGATCAAAGATCATTATTACATCGTATTGACTTTCTGATGCAAATCAGTGGTTAATATCAGCCTCAACCTAGTGTATACGCACATGTTACTTTGCTGCATTCATTTGCTGACCTGTACACCTCTGTGCTATATACTTTGTAAATTTTACGGATAACTTTGGCATAATCACGCGTTACGATGAAGCTTTGTGCAATTACTTGATACGGGAGTATGTCGTGTGTGTGGGCACCACAATGTGTTAGTTTAATACATCTAACTCGTATCATTTTAAAGCATTGCGTAATTGTCTGCATGTGAGCTTACGTGGACAACAATATCAGCAATTGCCGTGTCACATATTGTTTCTAATGATAATATTAAACAAATAGATCAACGCTGTGATCAGATTTCTCAGCAAACTGATATGATCCTCTTACCGGATATCACAAAATGTTTACTGCTTTCATTTACTTTGATGCATTTTACTTTTATTGTCAAAAAGATACAAAATCCAAAAAGATTTTAGGTGTGTTTTGATAAAATTTCAGAAAACCCAAAATTTTTGCATTTCTGCTTTATTTTTGATAACCGGGGATGCTTGATGGTCAATTTCTGAGATTTGATAACACCATCTGGGCTTTGTATCATTCAAAAAGTGAAAATTTGAGTTTTGGAAGTTTAACAGATTGAAAAATGTTGAACGGGATTCGAATTCGTGATTTGGTAAAATTTTCAGATTTTTCCATTTTCACATTCGCCCCTTAATTGGGTCGAATGTGGAAAAATCATTACCTTCGGCCGTTACATATTGGACGAATGTGGGAACTTTATAACTAAATTTTACCTTCGGGTATTCGTTTTACCTTCGGGTCATTAAGTTGGGGCGAAGGTGAAATAGTTTCACATTCGCCCACTATAAACGGGCGAAGATGGACTTCCTATATAAACCATTTCCAGCTTCGAACCTTCATACATATTTTTCAGAATTTTTCTTCAATACCAAACCTTGTTGCTTGGATTCCTTTTTCTTGTGCATTTGATTTCCTATCATATACTGATCATTTCTATACTAATATCACAGGTAATGGAGCCTTAACGAGATCAGAATCGTCGTTTTTATAACCGGACTTAGGGTTTCATTTTTGGGGGTCTTAGGATGTTTGTTGTTGTTTAATTTTGAACACATTTCAATTTACATCAGTTTTAGGGGGAGAATAATCAATGAATTAGGTTTATAACATCGTTTAGTTGGTTAATTGATCGATTGGAACGGTTATAACCTAATTTCTTATTAAAACTGATGTAAACTGAATTAAAAGTACAATTGGTTGTGGACGAGTGTTGATCGGCCATATTAGAACACATCCTAATCAAAACCACAGTTTAAAAACAAGTTTGCAAAATTTTTAAATTTTAGGGAAAAACAGGTTCACCTTCGGGTCATCAAAACGGGCGAAGGTGAAGAGTTTTGGGCGAATGAACATTAAAACGGGCGAATGTGTTTTTAACTCAATATTTTTTTCACATTCGACCAAAATGTTTTACTTTCGTCCAGAAGATTTCACATTCGTCCAGATCAAAAGGGGCGAATGTAGAACTTTAAAACCTTAAAATTTTAAATTTTTGTTGTTTTTGTATTTTGACGCTTGTTTAGCGTTTTTGATGTGCAGATGGCTGAACAGACTGAGAATGTTGAGACTCCAGTGGAGAATATCGTTTCAGAACCAGTTCCAGAGAACGTTCAGGAAGGAGAATCGTCAAGTATAAGCAGTTGGTTGTTTGAGAAAACACATAACTGTTGTGCTTATCTGGGCGATGTGGAAAAGAATGTCGAGTTTACTAGAATCATTGAATTCTTGAGGAGGAGCAGAGTTGTCTATGCTTTAGCTACTCCGACTATCATTTACAAAGATATCATTGAAGACTTCTACAAGAATGCTAAGTATGACTTCTGGGATAATCAGACAATCATTAGAAGCAAGATACAAGACTTGGAGATGTTTATTACTGAGTCTGATATTAGAGAAGAACTCCAGATAAAGTTCGAGGTCAGTGAAGATCCCAGAGAATTGTCATGGACTGAACATAAGGCTTGTTTCTTAAGAATGAAGTACAAAGGTCCGATCACTGATGGATCTATGTATAAAGGGAAGCTGAGTGTGCAGTTCAAGTACTTTGCACATGTCATTATCCACGTATTTGGATGTGTGAGTGGAGGTTATGATGTGATGAGGAAAAGTCTAAGTTCATTGATGGTTGCGCTGACTCTCAACAAACCATTCAACGTATCTGGGATGATACTGGATCATATGCTTGAGATGTTAAAGGGTGTGAAGAAGAAGCAATTCATGCTATATCCGAGATTTCTCATAATGATTTTTGACCACAAGTATCCAGAATTGAAGAAGGATCCAACTATGATCCTAGGTCAAGATCACATGAACATTCCTACTTTGGTGAGAATGAAAGGATATAAGGGTGTGCCAGACAATGAAAAGCCACCTCACAGGAGACTATTTGGAGCTTTGGCTAGTCAGGATTACACTGATCCTGGCAAGAACAGAGCAAGACATGATGACAGTGATTCTGATAATGATGATCCCTTGGTGTATGTTGATGCAAGTACCAAGAGGAAGAGACAGGTAGTTAATCCTGGAGCCAAAGGGAAGGGTAAGGGAAAGACTGATCAAGGAAGTTCTAAGCAACAGGTGGTGAGGAAGAAATCAACTGCAAAGAAAGGTACTGGTTTGGTGGATGAAGAATCAGTGGATTCAGAGGAAACTAAGGTAGAAGAACGATGGGATTCTGATACTGAGAATGTTAGGACCACCAAACGTAAGGCCACTATGGTTGGTGAGTCTGAATCTTTAAACAAATCGATTGAGGAAGCCGAGAAAAGAAAGAAATCATTGAATGTTGAAGATGAAGGTTTAGGTGTTGACTTGGATGAGTTGAATACTGGAGAAACTGTGGTTGTAAACTTGCCCAAAGCCAAGCACAAGACCATGTCTAAGAAGACAAGCACTAAACAGTTGAGAGAGAAAGAACTAGCACAACTGTTGAAAGGAAAAAGAGTACCCGATGCTGGTACGTCATCAAAGCTATCTTCACCAGTCACCAAAAAGCAAAAGAAGTCTAAAGAGGCAGAAACAATATCAGCTGATCAACTTAATGTTGCACTGGACAATGTACTTGACATGTTCAGAAAGCCTCAGAAAGAAAAGGAAGTTGAGCCATCTAGATCCAAATCCAAGAAAGTCACTGTGGATGACGATGTGATGAAGCAGGTGAACAAGAAAATGGATGATATGATGAAGATGATTGTGGCTCAACAAGCTGAAATAGCCAAGTTTAAGCAGAATGAAGAGAAAATGCTTCAGATTGTGGTTGCTTCTAAATCAAATCAAGATGAGATTAATGAAAAGGTTAAGAAGCTTGAAGCAAAGAATGAAAAGCTTGAGGGAAAGTGTGCAAGAAACAAGAGCAGGATTAAGTTGATTAAAGAAGACAACAAAGAACTAAGGGCGGAGAACAAACGCCTTAGTGATTTGATTGATGATTTATATAATACTGCACCCAAGTTGAAGGAGGGTGAAGAAGATAAAGAAGAAGAAGAAGAGAAAGTTGACTATGAAGAGTCTGAATCGGATGAAGAAAAAGATGATGATGAGGATGATGAAGAGTCAGATAAAAATGATGATGAGGATGATAATGATGATGATGATGATGCTGAAGGGTCTGGGAGACAGAAAGAGGATGATAGTGATAGTGATGATGATGATGATGGAGGAGATGATACTTCAAAGTTTACATTTGAAGAAAGGACATCCAAAAAGAAGAGTACTGGAGAATCAAGTTCAAAGAAGAAGAAAGGTGAGAACGTTGATTCAGATGAAAGTATCTTCTGGAATGCGAAAGTGAGGTCTTTATCAGATGATGCTAAACAAGTGTATAAAGACATGTTGGAAAGAAGAGAATGGACCATTGAGTTCACAGGATGTTTCGCTGAGATATTCCAAACTGATGACTTAAGATATGAATTGGAATACGAAGATCCTGATCTTGAAGAAGGAGAAGTACCTGCTTCTGTGGCAAAGGAAATTTTGGATGGACTTGCACAGAGGGTAGGGAAAACATTTGAGGAGTTTATAGTAGATGAGTCAATTCCAGATATTTCTGAAAAGGATATTGGAAGTCACTCAGATGATAAGAATACTCCTGAGCTTGATGAAGTGGAGGTTGAAGATATAACTCATGAAGAGTTTCCTCAGTACTTCAGAGAAACAGATGAAGATGAAGTATTTCCTGATTTCATTGAGACACCAAACAATTCGGCAAAGAAGAAGGCACAGCAAAGAAGTGCAGAGTTTGTGGAGAAGGTGTTTGGTGCTGATAAGCAAGAATCTTCAAATCAATCTGATGAATTGAAGAGTTACTTGAAGAAATTGAGGGAAATGGATGAAAACCGACCGAAGCCTGAAGCTCAAGGAAACTTTTATAGATTTCATAATGCCAAGTTCAAAGGCAGAGCTCTCGGGTGGACATATTTGGGCAGGCTGAAGTGCATAGCTGCTAAATGGGAAACAGGAATCTTGTATTTTAACAGATTCATTGATTTGCTAACTCTACCGTACTGGGCGGTCAGAGATTTATGCAGATTCCCTATGTCTGGTGCTTCAGTAAGCGGTACTCATGTCGGTTGGTGTGCAGATAAGCTGGTTTGGGAAAGTAGAACGAGATGGAATAGATTCAAGCCTCAATATCCCCGAAGGAAAGTTCATAGGGATATTGATCCTCAAACCAAGCTGAAGCGGGTTACTTTGATATACAAGGCACCTGAAGTGATGAGAAAAATACCTTTGATGCCTATGCCACAACATTTCAGTGCTGATTTTATTTTCTGGTATTATGATTGGAGGAAGGCTGAAGCGGTGATAGTGTTGAGAGATGGGAAGGACAAATACAAGCATGTTCATGTATTTGATCCAATGTGGTTGATTAATTGTACTTTTGAAGACATCATCATGCTTTTCTATAATCCGATTTACTTTGAGCCAAAAGACGCTGCTCAAGCAAGAAAGTATACTCAAGTGGTTGGAGTTTGCTTTGCTTATGATATTAATGCAGGGAGTAATTTGGAAAATAAACTTGGCAAGACAGTGAAGATGGCAAATGTGTCAAAACCAGTGAAGAGAACGTTTGAGCCTGCAATGACTAATGAGCAGAAGAAACAGCTCAGAATTAAGCTAATGAACAAAGCCATGGACGAAAAGAGAAGACAATCCAATCAATAGTCGAGGGGGAGTTTGTGGATGCGTTTTGCGACTAGTGATTGGATATTAACATGTGTTAAATAGTGCTGACTGGTCGAAGGTATGTTAAATGTGGGCGAAGGTAGATAGCTTATGGGCGAAGGAAGAATGGAAGCTGATCAGATACACATTCGTACCTTTGTAATGGGCGAATGTGGAAGACTTCTACATTCGACCACAGTAAAGGGGCGAATGTGCAGAGTCTATATATAGTTTTTGTGTTTTTGTGAATGTAAGAGAGTTATTAGTTGTGTGTGTTTTGAGGTCAGGTTCCAGGTTAGACTGAAAGTGTCTGTAATTGATCTAGATTAACCGTATTGTCATTGTAATCAAGTTTATGCAAAAAAGTTAATCTATGAAAAGCTTTGAAAATGATCTTGATTGTGTTTTGATTTGAGTTTATATCAGTTTGTTCAAAGCTAGGGTTTCCGCACCTGGTTTTGTAACTTGTATGATCATCTAATCCTGTTTTAGTCAAAATCTTTCGCTTACAGTATCATGATGTGGTTCCCCTTGGCTTACAACATGATCCTTTTGTGAGGATGCATGAGGAGTTTGGTCAGGTTGAGATATTTCCAACTGCTGTGAGGAAGTAACAACAGTGGTTTCTAGTTGCTTTTGTGTTGCAACAGAGTTATCTTCTGGTATCTCATATTCCAGAAGTCTCTTTTTAGGTGGAGTGGTGGTTTTTGTGGATGGACGTTTCCTTTTGGAAATGGCTGGTGTGGGTTTCACAGCACTGGATGTAGTGCCATGATCACCAGGAGCAGTGGGCTCAACAACAGAGGTTTGGACAACAGTTGTTGTCTTAGTCCTCTTTGTTTGTGTTTTTGAAACCTTTGACACTTTTGATGCTTTTTCTTGGGTGTTTGCACCCAGCATTCTAGTAAAAGTTTCATTAGTTAGACTCTTCATTTGCATAGACTCACCCTTTTTGAAAACTTTTTCTGGTAAAACCTTTTGAAGGATTACACTTAAGATTCTTGGGTAAATTAGAAAAGCATTGTTTGACCCAGACTTTATGGCTTTCACATTTGACACTAAATCCATAAACAGTCCATGGGATAGATTGAAGTCAGAATCTGACAACATAGCATAGCCCAAGTACTGAATCCTCAATGAGATTTCATTAAAGGAGGTGGACTTAGCGGAGACACAGAGAAGGAGGGTATGGAAGAAAAATTTCATGACTGGTGGGAAAAACATTTTGAAAAGTGTTGACCCAGTCATCTGAGCATCATACCCCCTTTTCTGAAACTCTGTGTGAAGCTCTGTTTTAGGGAAAGAGTCTTTACCTGACAGGTCATTAAGTGAGAAGGTTGTGGATATCAGTTGAGGGGTAATGACGATACTTGTTTCACCAATTTTTGAGATAATGGAAGTAGGCTTTTTGTCTTGAAGCAAGAACTCAACATTTAACCAGAATTCTTGGAGAGTATCAAGATAGATGGGGGCGTCAGTGGTTAAGATTGTCAGGTATTTGGATTTTAGAATGATGTCGATGGTGGAATGAAATGGAGTATTTTCATCTGTTTTAACCAGATAAGGAAGGTAATTGTGGGTGGCTTTAGCTTGAAGATCCATTGTAATGGATTCCAAAGTTTGAGAATGAATGAAATTTGATTGAGGGTTTGAGAATGAAGAAGGCGGTTTCAGTATTTTGAATACAATGAGACAGTGTAACGACTGTTGTGAAAAAACAGGGTTTTTATAGGCTCTGGTGAAACCGCTGATGTGGCCAAAACTCTGCTTGTTAGAGCAGACGTGGCAAACAACTGATGGTTAAAACATCTGGTAGGGAACAGCTGTTTTTGGCAAACAGCTGATGCAAACAACTGATGCAAACAGCAGTTTTTTTTTATTTTTTTTAATTTTTTTATTATCATTATTGTAAATATATATATATATAGATAAATATGAATAATAAAACAGTTGTTTTATCTAATCAGAGGTTTGAAACAGATTTTTCAACCAACAGTGGATAAAATGAATGAAATAGTGGTTGTTTTATCTGAACAGAAGTTTGAAACAGATTTTTCAACCAACAGTGGATAAAATGAATGAAACAGTGGTTGTTTTATCTGAACAGAAGTTTGAAACATATTTTTCAACCAAAAAAAAAAACTATTTTTAAGGATGAATTTTGATTTTCTGAAAACATTTTAATGCTTTTATTAAAAACATTTTGTTGTTTAATCCATGTTTAGCATACCAATTCTAGAAATCAGATTTGCAAAGGTAGATGTGTCTAAAGCTTTTGTCAACACATCTGCCAACTGATCCTCTGTTGGAACATGGTGCAGAGAAATCAAACCTTTTTCATAGCTATCTCTAACAAAATGATGTCTGATGTCAATGTGTTTGGTAGTGGAGTGAGAGACTGGATTTTTGATGATATTTTTAGCAGCTTGACTATCCAACATGAGTGGAGTCTGTAATGCAGTTATCCCAAAATCCTTCAATTGATTTTGAAGCCACATGAGTTGGGCTAAACAGTTTGCAGCAGCAATGTATTCAGCCTCAGCTGTTGAGGTGGAAACAGCTGCCTGCTTTTTGCTTTGCCAAGATACTAAGGCATTCCCTAGAAATTGACACCCTCCTGATGTGGATTTTCTTGTGGTGTGACAGCCAGCAAAATCACTATCTGAATAACCAGGCCCTTGGTGCTTGTTTGAGTCCATATAAAGCTTTATTGAGCTTGTAGACATGATCAGGATGGAATGTGTCTTCAAAACCAGGTGGTTGACATACATAGACTTCCTCCTGAATTTTGCCATAAAGGAAGGCACATTTGATATCCATCTGATACACCTTGATGTTGTGGTTGACAACAAAGGCTAGAAAGAGTCTGATGGCTTCTAACCTTGCTACAGGAGCAAAGGTTTCATCATAGTCTATTCCTTCTTCTTGTCTGAAGCCTTGAACCATAAGCCTGGCTTTATTCTTGACAACAATACCCCTTTCATCAGTTTTGTTTTTGAAGACCCACTTTGTAACTATTGGACAAACATCCTTAGGCAGTGGTACAAGTTCCCATACTTGTTGTCTTTTGAACTGAAGGAGCTCTTCTTGCATAGCTTCTACCCAACTGTTGTCTTTCAGTGCCTCTTGGTACTTGACAGGTTGTGTGAGAGATAGGAACCCTGCAAAAAGACAGATATTGGAGGAGTGGCTTCTTGTGAGTACACCCTCTCTGATGTTGCCAATGATCTGGTCTGATGGATAAGCTCTTAGGTAGATAAGATCTCCCTGATATGGTATGATGGCATTTTGAGGTGAAGGACAGAGGTTTGGTGACTCTGTTGATATAACATCTGTTTGCACTTCTGTAGTGCCATCAGATGTTTGGAATGCAAGTGGGGGAATGGGTCCAAGTGGTGTAAAACTGGACTGACTTTTGTCAACAGATGATTGTTCAGTGGTTGTGAGAGGTGAAGCAGTGGTTTGAGGGTAAGACTGGCCAACAGTGGTTGACTCAGCTGTGACAGAGTTTTGACAATTGTTTTGAACAGCTGCTTCCTCTGATGCAGAATAGATTTTATAGTGACTGGGGATCACAACATCTGTTCTGTAGTCTTGTTGTGGAGACTGTGGAATACCTGCATTGTTAGCTTTAACAGTGATATCTTCAAATTTGAATTTATCTAAATCAAATAGTTCAGCAGGATTTGCTGGGATTTTTAGGGATGAAAGTTCATTGAACTTTACATTCAGAGTTTCTTCTATTGTCTTGGTCTTTGTGTTAAACACTTTATAAGCCTTGGCAGTAGAAGAATATCCAAGAAAACAACCACAATCTACTTTGGCTGCAAACTTTGAAATGGAATCTTTGAGATTTAAAATGAAACATGGGCAGCCAAAGATTTTGAAAAATGAAATTAATGGTTTGATTTTGAACAAAATTTCATAAGCAGTTTTTTGATGTCTAGGATTGATCAAAACTCTGTTTTGAACATAGCAAGCAGTGTTTACAGCTTCTGCCCAGAAGGACAATGGCAAACCAGAATCTGCTAGCATAGTTCTTGCAGCTTCTATAAGAGTTCTATTTTTCCTTTCAACCACCCTATTTTGCTCTGGTGTTATTGGGATGATGTACTGCCTCACAATCCCTTTTGACACACAGAAATCATCCAACTCCTTATTTTTAAACTCTGTTCCATTGTCACTACTGAAGACTTTTACTGGCAAGTCATATTGTTTTTCAACTTTAGTGACAAAGTCCTTCAATATACCTGCAGTCTCATCCTTAGAATGTAAAAAGTAAGTCCATGTAAACCTAGAAAAATCATCAACTATGACAAGACAAAATCTTTTTCTTCTTAGACTCATGATTTTAACAGGGCCAAACAAGTCCATGTGCAACAATTGTAGACATTGACTGGTTTTGGACTCATCAATGGATTTGTAAGAGCTTTTATGTTGTTTCCCTTTTAAACATGAAACATAATGCTCATCACATTTGAATTCTTTTGATGGTAAGTCTCTGACAAGACTTTGTTTAGAGAGTGTGTTGATAGTGTTAAGGTTGGTATGACCCAGTCTCCTATGCCACAATTCTGTCTCCTTTGTGGAGGCAGCAGAAAACAAACAGACATTTGCCATAGGATTGTCCTTTAACATATCAACAACATACACATTGCCACTTCTATGAGCAACAAGTTGTGCTTTGCTCTCAGCAATGATGGTATCAATCTTTTTCACCACATCTGGCCCAATAATCTTGCAAGTTTTCTTTGTGAAGAATGAGCCATAACCTTTGTCACTCATTTGTGAAACACTCAGAAGATTAAACTTGAGATTATCAATAAGATTGACATTTTCAAACTTGAGTTTCCCAGCTTGTACAGTCCCTGACCCCAACACGTTACCTTTTGAATCATTACCAAAGGATATATCACCCCCTCCATGAGCTAAGAAGTCCAGAAGAAGGGCTCTACATCCTGTCATGTGCCTGGAGCCTCCACAATCTACATACCAAAGACTATCTAAACAAGTAGAAGCTCCCTGCACAGCAGTAATGGATTAGTTTTGGTGAGTGTCCAAAGCCAAGTTGGCTTTGGATGGGTCCTCAGACTTTTCAGACTCAAGCTTTGGAAGATGATCAGTGGTTTGAACTAATTTTTGAATCATGTTCAACAACTGCTGCTGACCATTTGCCAGTGTTTGAATGTCAACACTTGGGGCAATAGTTGTTTGATCACTTCTAGACAGATGATAATACCCATAGGGATTTCTGTTCACTCTTGGTTTAGAGGGTCTTTTTGGCTCCTCATAAACATGTGACAGATTATGACATGGTGGTTGTCCATATCCTCTTGGGTACTTGCTTGTGGGTGGAGCATCTGTTACTTGGACATCCCTAGGAGCAGATGTTTCAAGACTTTTAGTAATAGATGTTTGGACAGGAGTGAAAGTCTGTTTGGGCTTTCCTTTTGAAGTACTGACCCTAGAATTTGCAAGAGTTTTAGCTTTGTACTCTTGTGTTTTTACATCAAAATTTTTGAGATACAAGCACTCTTTGGTTTTGTGATTCTTTTTCCCACATATTGAACATGTGGCTTTGGAATCACATACCCTTGTTCCTTTGTTAATGTCATATGCTTTTAGAAGAAAACAATTTTTATTGACATGATTCTTTTTTTCACAGAAATCACAGAACAAGTGGACAGTCTTTTCTTTCTTCTTCCCTTTTTTCAACCTTCTTTTCAGTAGATGTTTGAGCATCTGCTGGAAGGTTTTTCAAAGGAATGATTTTTGCCTGAGGAGCTGTCTTTCCTTCAGGTGTTTTAAAATCAACAGGTTTAAAGTTCTCAAGAGTACCACACTCATCAGACCAAGTAGGTTTAAATTCATACTTTTCAAGTTCAGTGAATGATGAGGAACCTTCTGGTTTTTCAAGAACAATTTTCTTACCATTTGGTTCAGTGATTTTAATCTCTTGACCCTGCAAGTTTGTTGGTACTATCTCAACAGACATTTGATCCCTTTTGTCAGTGTTTTCAAAAGCTAGAGCAGTGGTTTCAAAACCAAAACCAAACTTCACATGACTTTTGGTTTGTTTGGAGCTGGTCTTTGGTTATGGTTGCTTCATGTTTTAAGCTGCTTATTTCAGATTCTTTTTCAGTTAAACTTGTTTTTAATTCTTTTGAAAGTTTCTCAAATTTAACTTCATCATCTAAAATTTTCTTTCTAAGGTTTTCATTCACCTCTTTGATGTTAGCAAATGCTATTACACATCTGTCAGAACATAAATCCTTAAGAATTTGAGGAGATACCTTAGCAGCAGCCATCAATGCACAATCACACTTGCACTCACAATCATCAGATGCACCCGAGGGATCTGAGAGATTTACAACCTCTTCTTCAGGTTTTTCACCTGTAACAACTTCATCAACAACATCATCAGTCACAACATTAGATTCAGTCACCACCTCCTCAGATTCAACCTCTTCTACCATAGCCATGAAACAAAAATTTTCTGGTTCATTTTCAGCTTTGGCAACTAATGCAAAATTTTCATCTGTTAACTCATCTGGTAGACTGCACCAATCAATAAAGCCTTGTGTAAAGAAGCTCTGTTGACTGGCTTCTGCAGGAGCAGAGGATGGAGCAACAGTCATTTGCACAGGTGCTTGAGCAACAGGTGTTTGCACATAGTGGATCTGAGGAACAGTGGTTTGGACATACTGGACAGGAACAGTGTTTGAGGACTGTGCAAAATGAGCAGTGTTTTGCACACTTGCTGTGAAAGCATAGTTTGGTGAATAAGAATCAGAGTTAAAACCTGAGTTAAAACCTGAAGTTATGTCAATAAAATAATCATAACTCTGATCCTTAGTATTTCCAGGCACCTCATCATGACCCAAAAGTGCTGTATTCCCAAATACATAATCATCAGACACTTTTCCAGAGTCCTGGAGCTTCTTTTTCTGGTTAAGCTCTCTCTCATAGGTCAAGAGCTTACCATGAAGCTGGGTCAGTGATAGGTCCATAAATCCAATTGAGTTTCTCATAAGAATAGCAATAGTGTCCCATTTGTCTAGTAATGATCTTAAAAACCTATGGTTCAAGGTTGAATGGGGGTAAGTAAGACCAACCAGTTTTAGTTCACTAATGAGACAGTTAAACCTCTCAAATTGTTGAGTTAATGACTCTCCCTTGACATGACTGAATGTTTCATATTGTTGGTTAAGTATTTCACGATTGTTTTCAATAACCTTTTCAGTCCCACCAAATTGTTCTTTCAGTGCATCCCACAACTCCTTTGCACTGTTACAGTGTAACAGCCCAGCATATATATCATTGGCTAGAGCCATGGCCACAATACTGAAGGCCTTAGCATCTAACTCAATTTTTTGAAAATCCTGGTCGGAGTAGTTTTCAAGTTTCTTTGGCTCCTGAACCTTGGGATCTTCAGTACTCGGCACCATCGGAACATGTGGTCCGAAGATAACCGACTTCCAACACCCAGTGTTCTGTTGAGCTAGAACATGGCTCATCCGACGTTGCCGATATTGTATTCAAATCTGACAAGCATCGGTGGCTTGTTGTTCGTGCCAGTGTTATGTGGATCGTGATTGATTGAAGCCATTCTCTGATTTTTCAAAAAACAAAGTCTGTTTAAAAACGGTTGAATCAAAATTAAACTATTACTCTATTTTCAATCCAACAGACAAACGATATCAATAATTGTGAGCTGATCTGTTTATATTAAATTGATTTGTTAGATCGAATTTAATTGACGAAGCTCTGATACCAATTGTTAGGATCTGAGTTTGATTGTTTTGATATATTTAGAATAAGATGAGAAGTGAATGATGTAAGTATATATGGAAAGTGCAGCGGAATAATAAACTATAATCAAAACAATGGGAATAATTGTTATCAATGATCAAATGCTTTCATTTATTGAAAGATTACAATCAGTACAAATACTCCCCCTCAGCCTGATCACACAGTGATTGTTTGTCTGAGAGAATGTTTGTGTGTGATGTAATAGAACAGTACAAGCACTGTTCTATTTATAGACAAACCTAAACCACTGGTGACCTGTGCTGACGTCACCTAAGATAGTGACCTCTAACAGAATAACAATATTAAACATTTGCCCTATACAAACTACTGTTATATTACAAAGCCCTGTTAAAGCAAACTACTGCTAAGGGAAAACTCTGATGTTCTTGCAACATCTGTTGGAGTCAAAGTGATGTTGACTCCAACAGACCTTTAGTTTTCAGTACTTGATCAGCAGTTGTTTCTTCATCAGACCTTTGGTCAGCCGTTGTTCTCTATCAGTTGTTCTCTGGCAGTCCTTTGTATCAGCAGTTGTAGCAGCAGTTGTTTGGATGGAACAATTGTTAGGGTCAGCATTCTTTTGGGAAGAATATGTTGTAAAGACTGTTTATTTGTGGAATCAATTGTTAGCATATTTTGACTTTTCAATCATCTGTTCTTCTCCAGGTCAGCATACCCAACAAGTTTCACTAGCTGCTGAGATTAAAGATCTCATGTATATGGTACAACTACTGATGACCAAGGTTGATGGTGGTCCTCAAAAGGATACCACCATTACTCTTAATGAAAAATCCATTGCCAAAAAGGTCAATCTGGTTCAAAAACCATGAGTACAACTTGCTGAGTGTATCACAAATGTGTGACAAAGGATATTCTTCCTTTTTCACAAAGACAGCATGCAAGATCATATCACCAGAAGGCCAGAAGTTGATAGAGAAGATCATTGAAGATCATACTTTTTTGATAGCCAAAAGATGTGGCAATGTCTATGCAGTGGACATTGAAAAGGACAAAGTACTGAACAACACTGCCTGTTTCTTCTCAAAGGCATCAACTTCAGAGACTGATCTCTGGCACAGGAGACTTGGCCATGTGAACTTTAAAACCATAAATAAAGTCACAAAAATGGACTTGGTCAGAGGTCTACCTTTGAAAGTATACCAGTGTCAAGAACACTGTTTATCCTGTTTAAAGGGAAAGCAGCATAAGTCCTCCTATAAGTCTATTGAAGAATCAAAAACAACTGCATGTCTTCAACTACTCCATATGGACTTATTTGGGCCAGTAAATATCATGAGCCTTGGTAAGAAGAAGTGCTGCTTGGTCATCATTGATGACTATTCAAGATTCACATGGGTATTTTTCTTATTCTCCAAGGATGAGGCAGCTGAAATCATCAAGTTCTTCATTATGCCAGTAGAGAAACAATATTCTATATCTGTCAAAGCCATTAGAAGTGATAATGGGACAGAGTTCAGGAACAAAACTCTGGATGAATTCTGTTTGTCTAAAGGGATTATTAGACAATTCAGTGTTCCCAGAACTCCTGAACAAAATGGTGTGGTAGAAAGGAAGAACAGGACATTAATTGAAGCAGCAAGAACTATGTTAGCTGATTCAAGGCTACCATTGTATTTCTGGGCTGAAGCAGTTAACACTGCATGTTATGTTCAAAATAGAGTCCTTGTCAACAAGAGACACTCCAAGACTGCCTATGAAGTTCTTCATGGCATAAAGCCCCTTATCTCCTTCTTCAGGGCTTTTGGATGTCAATGTTTCATTCTAAACATTAAAGACTCTATTTCAAAGTTTGCTTCTAAAGTTGACTTAGGTTACTTTCTTGGTATTTCCTCCACTAGAAAAGCCTACAAGGTTTTTAATTCAAGAACCAAGATAGTAGAAGAAACACTGAATGTCAAGTTCAATGAGTCAAAACACACTCTTATTCCAGCACATCCTGCTGAACTCTTTGACCTTGACAGCTTTCACTTTGGACCTGAAAAGACTGTCACTTCATCTAAACCTACTTATTATGGTGATCAGAGGTTTGATGATGAGGATCCAGCACCATGGACTCCTCAAACAGTCATTAAGTCAACTTTCAAGCCTTCAGAAGTTTTACAAACTTCTGATTCAACAACTGCTGATGTACAAACTCAAACATCTGCTTCAGCTCCTACAACTTCTGAAGATGTTCAAATAGCTGAACCAAACATTATAAACCTCAGTGGTTTGTTTGATGAATTACTAGAGCCACCTACACCTATCAGTGGTTTACAACAACTAATTGAACACAAGGATCATCCATTGGAACAAATCATGGGTGATATTGCATCAGGTGTTCTTACAAGAAACCAGCTTTCCAACTTTTGCTTCTTCTCAGCATTCATTTCTCAGTTGGAACCTAAGAAATACCATGAAGCCCTCAAAGACAACAATTGGGTGGAAGCTATGCAAGATGAGTTGCTTCAATTCAAGAAGAAATAGGTTTGGGAAATCTGTCCCTTACCACCAAACAAGTTACCAATTGGCACAAGATGGGTTTTTAGGAACAAACAAGATGAGGCTGGTATGATCATTAAGAACAAGGCAAGACTGGTGGTACAAGGTTACTCTCAAGAAGAGGGAATTGATTATGATGAAACCTTTGCTCCAGTTGCAAGGCTTGAGGCCATCAGGTTATTTCTGGCCTATGCCATTTCCAACAAAATAAAAGTTTTTCAAATGGATGTTAAGAGTGCATTTTTGTATGGAAAGATCAAAGAGGAAGTGTATGTTTGTTAGCCACCTGGGTTTGGGGATCCTTCTCATCCTGAGTGGGTGTACAAGCTTGACAAAGCTCTTTATGGGCTAAAACAAGCTCCAAGAGCCTGGTATGAAACACTTTCCAACTTTTTGCTCAAAAATCACTTTACAAGAGGCTCCATTGATAAAACTCTTTTCATTAAAAATGTTGGAAATCATGTCTTACTTGTTCAAATTTATGTTGATGATATCATATTTGGTTCAACAAACACAAAATTGTGTGATGAATTTAAGAAACTCATGCAATCAAAATTTGAGATGAGTACAATGGGAGAACTGCAGTACTTTTTAGGACTGCAGATTAAACAACAAACTAATGGAACTTTTGTACATCAATCTAAATATGTTAAAGAATTACTGAATAAATTTTCTTTACAAGACTGTAAATCATGTTCAACTCCCATGACACCTACCACACAAGTTGAACCAGATGATCAAGGAAAATAGGTTAATCAAACCATGTATAGATGTATGATAGGTTCCCTTTTGTATCTAACTGCTTCTAGACCAGATATTATGTTTTCAACATGTGTGTGTGCTAGATATCAATTAGCTCCTAGGGAATCACACCTAATTGCAGTCAAAAGAATCTTCAGATATCTGAAAGGAACTCCTACACTTAGAATTTGGTATCCTGCTTCTAGCAATACCAAGTTATCAGCTTTTTCAGATAGTGACTATGCAGGGTGCAAAATGTCAAGAAAGTCAACATCTGGTGGTTGTCAATTCTTGGGAAACTGTCTAGTGTCTTGGCAATCAAAGAAGCAAACATTTGTTGCAACTTCAACTGCTGAAGCTGAATACATTGCAGCTGCAAGTTGTACATCACAGATACAATGGCTCCAATATTAACTTCTTGATTATGGAATCAAAGAAACCAAGACACCATTGCTTGTAGACAACAAATCTGCCATTAGCATCATTCAAAATCCTGTTCAGTTCTCAAAAACTAAACATATTGAAATCAGGTATCATTTCATGAGGGATTGCTATGAAAAAGGCAAGATTGAAGTGAAGCATGTGACAACAGCTAATCAGATAGCTGACATATTCACAAAACCCCTTGACACATCAAGATTTCAGAAGTTAGTATCCATGCTTGGGATGCTAAATTTGTAAGTGTTTGTTTTTCTTTTCTGCACATATTTAATTTTTCACTTACATCTATTTTTAGTCCAAAAACCTCTGAAAAACAAAAAGAGAGAAACTACTGATGAACAAAAACATCAGTATGGGAATATTTTGAGAAAAATGAGTAACTTCTAATAAAATAATCTTCAGAAGTTATGAATAAAGTGTTTATAAACATTCTCATCAGTTGTTAACAAACTACTGAAGAGAAAATGGGAACTACTAATGATATTTGTTCTTCATCAGCAGTTTTGTCATTAAGGGCAAATCAGACATTTCCCACTTCAGAAGTTTGACCTAGGGCGGTTACAAACTTCTGATAAACACCTTTTCCAACACTTATCCTTTCAAATAGCAAAATTCCCTCCTTCTCTCTCAAAAACGCTCTCAAACCTTTAACCTGCAAGAACACTGTTCGATAACACGCACACAAACCACACGGCTCTAATACTGAAACAGGGACACAATCAAAGAGGCTACTTTGAGAAACATGAAGCCTAGTCCCAATACGACGAAATCATTGATTTTGTCGTTAAATCCCAATACTTTACTACCCTCACCATTGATCCTCAAATCCGCACTGAAACTCTAACTGAGTTATGGGCGAATGCGGAGACGGTGACAGTGAATGATCAAGTGATCTCCCTCAATTCAACCATCCAAGGGAGAAGAATGGCAACCACACCAGCAACTTTGGGGATTAGGCTGAGTTTAGATGATGTGGGTGCCCCAGATCAATTTCCAAACTCTGAAATTCATCTGACCATGATAGAGTGTGGTTACCAAGGTACTCTCTCACATGCTACTATTTTTAAGAAATATTTTGAACCTAAGTACAAACTTTTGTTTCACTACATAATAATGTGTTTGAGTCCAAAAACTGGATCTTATGATCAGATGCCCTCTACTTTTAAACCTATTTTTCATTGCATTGTGAATGAAACAAAATTCAGGGCATCAGCACTTTTCTTTAATGAGTTGGTGTTACATCATCTCAATTCTAAAAAGAAGTTTTTGTTATATCCAAGGTTTATTATGCAATGCATAATAAAAGAACTTGGAGAAGAGGTGCTTGTGGGTAAAACAACTGTTTTAAACCCATTAACCTCACAAGCATACTCTAGGCACAATAAATCGGCTGCCTGGCCAGAAGATGACCAAGGGGAACACAAAACAGTCCCCATGGAACCCTCATCTTCCAAACCCTCACCTAAAAAGGCCAAGAAACCTAAAAAACAAACACAAAAACCCACCAGCCTTAAAAGAAAGGCAGTTCAGGAAGTTGAGATGCCTGAACTTGCCAATGTGCAATCTGCACTTGATAAAGATGTGACTGAAACATCCTCTCAGTCTCATCCATCTCAAACCCCTACTAGAGCACCATTCAAAATTTTATTCAAAAGAAAGAAATTTAAGAAAACAGTCCCCATTGACTCTTCCTTTGAAACTGCTAAACTATTAGACCAAACTACTGAACCCATACCACAAACGTCTGAACCTGAAGCCCTAGAAATTGCCAAACTTCTCTCTGGGCTAAAAGAGACCATCCCATCAAAACATGTTAGTCCCCAACAACCACATCAAATAGGGGACATACCTTCAGACCTTGACATGGATGTGGATGTCCATAGCCCTAACCCAAGAGATGAGGATGAACCAAGGTTTCTAAGCCCAAACATAGTGACTTTAGGTACATTTGAGGCTGCTACTACTCATATACCACCCAGTGGTGGATCTGAGGAAAGAAGTAACATTGCTAACACCTCATTTGTGGCAACTACTGATGAACGCATAATGCATGAGGTAGGAAATCCTCTGAACCAAGAACAAGAGGTACATGAGACAACTGGGTTGGGCTCAGCTCATGATATAACTGATACTGTCGTCACTGAGGAAGTAAGCAGGGATTCAGATGATTCCATTGATTTGGATGATGATTCACACCAAACTTGAATTGACGGCTGCTAGTGAAGGTCCTGCACCTGGTGTCTCTATGCTCAAAGAGCTGGTCACACCAGATCAGGTTAAAGACCACTTGATCCCTGATTCCCCTAAAGTGGCATCTTCTGTATAACATGAAGATCACCCAAAAACACACCCCTCACTAAAAATGCCTACACAATTCCCTGGGTCAACCAGCTTAGAGCTGAACCAACTATGCAGCCCAGATGGTCCCCTATAACAGTTGATGAACACCCTCATTGGCAATCACCTCAAATCTTTCACAACTGCTTTGGAGTTGTCAACTAAAACTCAATTTGATGTGATCAACAAGAAACTTGGTGAGTTGTCCAACAAGATAGACAACAACTCAAGACAGCTTGCTGAACTCACTAGTAGAACTTCTAAACCTAGCAGGCTTCCAGAAGTGGATGAAGCCAAAAAGGGGGAGAAGATTAAGGAACCTAAGGAGTCACTGGAAGCCAGAATAAAGGCAAGAGTGGCTTTAAAACAACAACAACTTCTAGAATAAGCCCAAAAACAAAAAGAAGATCCATAAAGGCTTGTTTCTGGAACTGAAGTTGAAGCTGAAACTTCCCAAGGCCATAATGAAGAAACTGCTAAAGACTCTGAAAGTACTGAAGACAATCCTTCAGTGGTTGACACTTCTGCCAACACGTCAGCAGTTAACACTTCCAACATACAAGCAGCTGAAGAGCCTTCCAAAACAACTGAACAACAACAACTAACTCATATTCCAAGGCCTACAACAACAACAACAACAATGACTGTGATGAACCCTTCTCCAATTTCAATGTCCAAAGAACTACTAGAGAAGAGTTTGATTGCAGCCCAAAGAAAGGCTAAGGAAGAAGAGATTTGGAACAACTTGGAAGCAAGGGAAGACTTAAGCTTAAATGAAAAGCTTCAAGCTTATGAAGCAGAGTTGAATAGGCAAGCTGAAACAGAGAGAGTTGCTGAAGAAGACAAAATACAACAACTGGTGTCTTTTATATCAAAGAACAGCAAAACAAAAGCCTATTCCCTCAAAGGGCTCTCAATGGATGAGCTAACCAGAAGAGCTCAACTTGTTACTGACAAACTTGCATCAGACAAAGATAGAAAAGCCAAGAGAGCAGAAATGATTGAAGAACTGGTAGCAAATGACTATGGTTCAAAAGCCTCTGTGTCAAAATGGGGAGAAGACAAACTACTGGACACATACAAGAAATACAAGGCTGCCAATATAACATACAAGAAATACAAGGCTGCCAATACAAGGTTTGATTATGCACTCGATTTACCTGATAGTATGTTTTCACATATGGACTAGACTTGCCATGACACTTGAATTGTACAAGTTTTATTCAATTATCAAAACCTATGTAATTCTCACCAACTTTTGTTGACCCAAAAACAAATCCGTGAGCTCTGGATGGGCAACCCATCGGAGCAAAGCGGACAATATTGGTGGTGAGAGGGGCCGGGTGTTACAGCCAAGGCTGCTAATCCAGAGAAGTTCAAAACTTCTGAAGTATCAACTTCAGTAGTTAGAACTTCTGGTGTTAAACAAAGACCAGCTACCAAGAGAAAGCCAGAGGACAATACAAAGACTGACTACAAGATGGTGTTGCTAGAAGGCAACACAGTTGTACATGGAGACTTTGATATTGAAGAGAAGCCTCTCATAACTCAATTTAGGGATCCTTCAACGTTTGCTTACAAAATTCAAAAGACTATCACTGACAGACTGCACACAAAGGTAGTTACTGAACATAATTTACCAACATTCAAATTACCTGATGTAGTGCAAACAGAAGACAAAAGTGAATCCCACCTGATAGTCACAGAAATAGAAAGCATCCAACACTTAGGAACATCCCAGGGATCCAGAATGGTTCCCTATACTTCAAATTTTGACAAATCTAAAGTGCTGATTATCATATGGTCCTTTACTGATGACAACTCAGTATTGGTGACAAGAAGAGATCTTACAAGCAAGGCCTACAAGTCCATGAATGAATTGAAGAATCTATCAACTCAGGACTTGCTTACAATTCAACATTTGGAACCTTAAAGGGGATCTCTCACTGATGAACAGCTGAATCAACTGAAGAATTCCATGTTCAAGGAGATATGGAAGACTGTGAATGAAAGAAGAAAACAATAAGGAATTAGAAAAGCTTTTGGCTTCATCAATCCAGTGGGAGATTATTAGGACAAAAAGGATTGAGGAAACCACTTTTGTAAACCTTAGTCTAATTCATACTTCTGCAAATATTCTAAGTATAGAATTACTAAAGAAAGAAGACTAAAGTACTGAAGAAGGATTCAACAAGTACTGAAGAAGAAGTATCAGAAGTTCTGAAGTCTAACCAGACAAGTTCACTGAAGAACTACTGAAGACAAACTACTCATCAGTAGTTTTTCATTCATCAGCACTTGTACCAGAATCTTTCCACCGCCTTGTGTTTCAGTAGTTTATTTGTTTAGTATTACTTTATCTTTTTGTGCAACTTCCAAGAATGCAACTTGTTGCAACTTGTTACAGACTTGCTTTTTGGCAAGGTTCATGTATTTGTAAAGTCTATAAATAGATGGGTTCATCCCTCTGTTTTAGACATTGTTTTTTATTAAAACAGAAATCCTTCAAAGCTTATTATTGTTATTTCTATTTCATTTATTGAGAATTTGTTTGAGTATTTATTATCATTCACATTCAATACTTAGATTCTCATTAAACTTGTCTTTAGTTTTCAAACATCAAGGGGGAGTAATAACTCCTGTTGATGGTGTAACTTTACTTACTCATTCCGCTATGCAAATCTAATTGATCTTGCTAAACACATAAGTGTTCACTAGCAAGAAATACATCAAGAGCATTACTGATCCTACATATCTACATATATTTATCCATAAAAAAAACCAACAAGTGATGTTAGCATCAGCACTTTGGTAAAACAATAGCTGTTTGCATCAGACCTTTGGCAATAGCTGTATAACTCCAGATGTTTGGCCATCAGATGTTTGCCACGTCTGCTCCCAAAAGCAGAGTTTTGGCCACATCAGCGGTTTCACCAGAGCCTATAAAAACCCTGTTTTACCACAACAGTCGTTACACTGTCTCATTGTATTCAAAATACTGAAACAACCTTCTTCATCCTCAAACCCTTACTCCAATTCCACTCACTCTCACACTCGAAATCCATTTCAATGGATCTTCAAGCGAAAGCCACCCACAATTATCTCCCATATCTGGTAAAAACAGATGAAAATGTTCTATTCCATTCCACCATCAACATCATCTTAAACTCCAAATACCTGACAACCCTAACCGCTGATGCTCCTATTTATCTCGATACCCTCCAAGAATTTTGGTTGAATGCTAAATTTCTTCTCCAAGACAAAAAGCCTACATCCATTATCTCAAAAATTGGAGAGACAAGTATCGTCATTACCCCTAAACTGATATCCACAACCTTCTCACTCAATGACCTGTCAGGTAAAGACTCTTTCCCTAAGGCAGAGCTTCACACAGAGTTTCAGGAAAGATCTTATGATGCACAAATGACTGGGTCAACACTTTTCATAAAGTTTTTCTCACCAGTCATAAATTTTTTCTTTCATACCATCCTTCTCCGTGTCTCTGTTAAGTCCACTTCCTTTAATAAAATCCCATTGAGGATTCAGTACTTGGGTTATGCTATGTTGTCAGACTCTGACTTCAATTTATCCCAGGGACTGTTTATGGACTTAGTATCAAATGTGAAAGCCATAAAGTCTGGGTCTAATAATGCTTTTCTGATTTACCTAAGAATTTTGAGTGTAATCCTTCAAAAGGTTTTACTAGAAAAAGATTTTAAAAAGGGTGAGTCTGTTCAAATGAAGAATCTAACTGATGAAACTTTCACAAGAATGCCGGGTTCAACTACCCAAGAAAAAGTATTAAAAGTGTCTAAAGTTTCAAAAACACAAACAAAGAGGGCTAAGACAACAACTGTTGTCCAAACCTCTGTTGTTGAGCCCACTGCTCCAGGTGATCATGGCACTACATCCAGTGCTGTGAAACCCACACCAGCCACCTCCAAAAGAAAACGTCCATCCACAAAAACCACCACTAAACCCAAAAGGGGACTTCTGGAAGATGAGATACCAGAGGAAAACCCTGTTTCTACACAAAAGCAACAAGAAACCACTGTTGTTACTTCATCACAACAGTTGGATATATCTCAACCTGACCAAACTCCTCATGAATCCTCACAAAAGGATCATGTTGTAAGCCAAAGGGAAACACATCATGATACATATAAGTCACTTGGACATATGTTCACAAGCCCCTCTCCCAGCGCTAATTCTCTTTTCATTCCTCCACCTTCACCAAAACATGTCCCTCAAACCATGCAACCTCTGTTTGAGGCTATTGATAAAACTTAGGAAAATCCCAGTTCCTATCCTTCACCCATCAATGAGAGTATACCTCCACAAGTGACTGGGACTAAGGAAAATCAATCAGCCATCCCACAAGCAGTAGAGGAGGTTACACCCCTAGAGTTCAATGAAACTCTAGGTGAGTTTTCATGTGAAGCAGCCACTACTGATGTAGAGACCATTATCTCACAACAGGACAGTGGTTACATAGCTAAGACTTCCTTGAAGGCAACAACTGATGAGGCCACTATAGTGTCCCCAAAATAAGTTGGAAGTCCCTAGATGCCAGACCACGCCAATGGCGGAAACACGTGGCGCGACGCTCGAAAGCATATCAAAGTCAAGATTAACACAAACTATATTTAATTAGAAAAGATCGTTATATTAAGATGTCGAGAAGGAGTACCTGGTTTCAAACATTACATAAAACCACAAACATTAAGTTTCAAAGTGGGGTGTTTCCGTTTATGTCCCAACCCGATGGTAACAACAGATGGAACCCCCAACCAGTGTCCGACATCCCAAATTCCACCGTACTAGCCGCATACCTGTTCAGCACTTAGTCACCTGAAAGATATGTTTAAAAAGACGTCAATATACAAAATATTGGTGAGTTCACAGGTTTTAGTTCCGTAATAACAACATTTTTACATCCTGTGCAGATCCAGCACAATTTGTGGCCTTTGTATGGAGTAGCTAGCTCCTACAAACTATGATGATGAGCAATCCCCTGAGTCCCATAACCAAACCAAGACTAATAAATATGCCCCGCTCCAAGTCGTTTCTCGGAACCCAACAACTTAAGTTCAGAATACGTGCACCCCAGGCATACGCCGATGCATAATCGACGCTATCGATTAGGGGTGGGCCTTGTCAGGCACCAAAAGTACTATCCAAATATTCCTTCAGTTTCATTACCTGAATTAATGGTTACAGTAGCGAGGACTCAACCCCGAGTGGCGAACAAAAACTCAAGTACTCATCATGCCACCCATCACATTTTAACATTTGAAAACATTTCAACATGTGATAACTTTTGACAAACATATCTTTCCCCCAGTTAAAAACAGTAAAATGGGGCCGTGAAACTCACCTTAATTTCCAAGCTTAGCTAGCAAATAAAGCCCAAAGCTTTGACCGACTTCCTCGTGCCCTATTTACCAATAAAGGACACCTTAAAGTCTATCATATATAAGCCTAGCTTATTTTCCGGTTAAAAGATAGTTTATTCAACTATCTTGACTCGTGTGTACTAACCCGAGTCTTTAAGCGTTTTAACTCGACAAACCGATCGTGACTTATCATAATTCATGTGTTCACGTACGACATAGTACCCAAGTTGCGCACCCGTTACTATTCGTGTGTAAACCATATTGGACTACTACTATGAAACGCACAACTCATCCCGAGTAATAGCTTGTCTCGTAAATCGGATAAATGTAGTTGCCTTGTATAATTATTTTTGGACAATATACTTTGCGGAAATATAATGTAGTTATTAAAATCCTTTTAATAACATTTGTTATTTCTTTTCCCGAATCCGAGTATCTTACGAATCTCAAGACTTTGCTTTTTATAAAAAGGTTTTCCAAATAAAACCGAACGTTTATACATCTTTTAATCCGAACAACAAACATATTTTAGTTACCAAGTAACCTTTAAGAACTCGTCATACTTGACGCTTGGTAACAAAAGACTATATATTTGTTTGAAATATTTCCCGGAATAGACTATTATTGTTACAAATAATCTTTGTCAAAAACGTCGTGATTTTGTATATGACTACATTTGTCAAACACTTGGAAAGTTATTTATAAGAACGCACAATAATGTCACACTTGTCGCGCTTCGGATTTTATAAAAATTTCGGCAGAGTTTCCTTTGTTTTCGTATAAACCAGACGACACAAATCGCCTACAATTTTTCCCAAAACCAATTACAAACACAAGACGACGTATTTATCCGCATTTCTAATCCACAAGACTTTATACGTTTCGACAATTTTATAAATTATACCATTTATACAAATGTATATGTATAGTCCAACAATTTAGTCCAACAACAACGCAAGTCGCGACTAATATACAAATATTATCTCATAATACTTTTCGTTAATATTTTTATCGGTTCGTTCTCGCGAGTTAAAACTATTTTTGGCCGTATTGTTATATTTATAAATTATAAATATATTTCTAAAATATCAACAAAATATTACCACATAATTATACCGATATTACGCGCGCGTCTCGATCTACGAGTTGACCGGTGCTGACCCGTTGACCTCGTTTGACCGTCATTGACTGAGTTGACTCGGTTGGCTACTCGACCGAGTTAACCAAATCCGACCGAATTGGCTCGATTTGACCGGATCTGGCCCAAGACTTGAACCGTACCACCAAAACAAACCCGAACCAAGCCTGAATCAAAACTGACCCGACTCGGATCCACGAGACTCAACCTGAAAGCCACCACTTTCGGCCATAACCGGACCACCCAAGACAACCCGAACAACATATTCTTGACCCTAGCCCCGAATCACAGCAGCCACCATCACTATCGGACCAAACCTTCTCCAAAACAAACCATCGTCATCGTCATCTGGACCACCCCCATCACAACCGACCTAAGACCCATCGCGTACTACCTCTGTGTTGCTGCTTCTGCTCGTTTTTCGGGATCTAAGACCACCGCACAGCCACATAACCCATCACCACCTCTGTCGTACGTCTCCTACCTCAAAACCACCACAACAACCATCTACCTCCCTCGTCCTCGTCTGAAACAACCACCACAGAACCATCGGCCACCCGATCTGCCCTTGCCTTGGGCTTGGAACACGACGCCGCCACCACCATGGACGGTGGTGGCCGGTTGTCTTTAGGAGAGAGAGAGAGAGATCGGCTAGAGATAGAGGGAGATGCAGATTTTAGAGAGAGAGTAGAGAGAGAGACAGAGGTGCGGCTGATGAATGAAGAAGAAGGAGTAGAATAAGAGTATTTATAGCTAGGGTTTGTTGGTAGGTGGGAGTATACCGCGTATCGAACCCGTATTAACGTAAATCGTCTCGGTTCTTACACAGCCTTGTAGGATACTAAATAAAACAAATCGGATTTGTTCGTAATTAAAAACTAAACAAAATCGAGCAATTTAATTATTATTTTCGTCACCCGACGCGTGAAATCAGAACACGCGTTAAAATCGCGCTAATCGATCCGGTCGAGCTATCCTTCATTTAAACGGCCCGTTTACTTTCGAAACAAAACAAATAACATTATTTAAAATAAATAATTATCCTGAAAGTTCGATGACGGTTAAAACCACGCAGTTCGACGTCTGATCCCACGTCAGTTCCTCTCCGCGTTCTCCAAGACGCTGCGTTTTTGGCCGTTTGCCGCGCCGATTTCTCATTCGATCGCATCAATAGTAAATATGTGTCGTATTTACATTTATTAGCCTTATGTTAGTCCACTTTGACAAATTTTCACTGATGTCAGTTCGTTACGTTAAATACGCGAAGTCTTTCTTTAAAGGCATTAAGGCTTCAACGAACTTTCAAAAGGACACCGTAGGACTCATATCAGCTCAACTAACCATAATTAACCTTAAACCATGTTAATTACTTCTAAAACATGATTAGAATCACGTTAATCGTTGTACGAAATTTGCCGGTTGTCACATTCTCCCCCCGTTAAGAGAATTCCGTCCCGGAATTCAGTTCAAGTCATCCGATACGTTAGTATCCTTGAACAGGGCGGGATGTTTGCGACTCACACGACTACCTCTTTTCTACGTGAACCCAAGTTCACGCTTATCGTTCTAACGAACACAATGTCATGAGCCGGCCACGACCGAGCTCTTGGATATCGCAATCCGGCACAAATATCGGTTTTCCCGAAATAGTATAGCTTTGCGTCAACCTGAATTCTGTCGGTCGAGGAATTGACAATGCTTCCTCAAGCCAGACTTGCGGGATTCATCAAGAGTCCCACTAAGCTCTTGCGATAGTTCGAGCTTGTTCGTTGCAAGGCCAATTTTTAACCGATATCTCCGAGTCACTAGAGTACTAAGCGAAGTCACTCCATTACAGTTTTCGTGCTTAACAACACCCTTTCAGAGTATAACACTAAGCAAAGTCCTATACCGATTTGAAGTTCCTAAGGCTAACTCCTTGTTAGCACAACTTCCCGATCGGTTTGGCCACTTATTCAAGAAGGTTTGAATCTACCAGATTCGTTGGTCATTTCTTGAACTCACGCCAGATCATGTGTATATCTCTATCTGTCATTCAATGTACTAGAGACGTACACGTATGCACTCCAGAGGACTTCGAGCAGTACACCCCGAACACTAGGGTGATAATTCCTACCACATAGGAAATTCTGGCGATGAAGTACACGAATTTGATTTGCCACCGACACTAATCGTATCACACAGGACACTTCCGTCCAGGACAACAATTCATTCGTTCGTGAATGGTAATCCATACTCATCTCAAATTGAGTATCCCCGACTTGCGTTCAAGGTTTGGCACACCCTGGGGCAGGATAAATACTAAAATCCGATATTGTGAACGTTGGCATCTAGTGTCTAGCCACGACTCTCCAAGAGTATAGGTGGCTATCCGTATGCCTCATATTATAACCACAAGCGAGTATGGGATGAGAAGGTTCCAAACAGCAATCGATCATTGCCTGTGTCTCATCACAGCCACCGGACACCTCAGGCGACAAGACCATTAGGTTCGCTCGTTAATTTCACTAATCGGGTAATCTTACCAGATCACAAAGCAGTCGACATTCTCGAGGACGCTCCAGGTTGTTTATAGTAGCGGATGGTATTCCTGTGTCCTCACTGTAACATCACGCATTAAATTCTTGTACGTTACGCACCGACATTTAATAAAACGTCAAGTTTCATTATTATCCTCGCATTTATTATTTTTGACGCATTTATGTAACCCTAATATGATATATATATATTATAATATGCTAATGTTTGTTGGATTGCGATAAAACAAAAAAATATAATAATCCTGCTCTGGCCGGGGTTCGAACCCGCGCCAGAGCCACACTTAACCAATGCACAAACCAACTGGGCTAAGCCAGTTTCTTGTTATAACCCGGATTGATAATTATCTTATACACGCTTAGAAATCCTCACAGTTGACTAGAAAAGTCAACTGTGGGATTCCTTGTTGTGCAATCCGTTCTATTAACGCGTAATCAAGCCATATTTGGTATCTTCGTGTATAATCCGGCCCAATCCAACTTAACTGAACAACAATTACACGGCAATCGTGCCCTAATAATCTAATTGGCCGCGTTATATTATAAGGAAAGTCAACCTATCTAATTAACCCTAACCCTAATCCATTAGTATAAATTGAGGCCTTCTGGACCTTGACAAATCGCTCATACCTCTCTCTCAATCCCTATTTCTCTCTGATTCTCTCTGTAATTGGTTCAATTGCTCGTGATTGACTTTTCCTTTTGACCCGACGATTATCATTCATACCACACTGTGAGTCCATTATTTTTGATGGGTTATATTCATCGGCATTCAGGCAACCAAAGCCCTAACATTAATCGGGCTATAGTTGCCTGAATCGTCCAATTGAAAAAGCTAGGGTTCGTCGTTTATGGTTTGGGGATAAACCAGTATCAGCATCACGTATTTAATTAATTTAAAGTTAAAACCATCACAACCACCGGCCTAGGCCAAGTGGTTGTGACTCTGGTCTTGTATCGTGGTCACCCGGGTTCGAGTCCCGGCTCTGACCGGTTTTTATGCTTTCTGTTCTTTTCTTTTTTTTAAAACAAACATTAATTTTATATATATATATATTAATCCTTTAATCTTTTAAATTCTTTTTAAAATACCTAAACTATTTTATAAACTCTATAAAAATTATTATTTGTTAATCTGATATAAAAGATCTATTTACAATTTTTATTTTTCAGAAATTCTTTTATTTAGTATTTATAATAATTAAATCATTTTTATACAATTATAATTATAAAAATCCATTATTATATCAAAACAATTTATTTAAATTCTCCAAAAATTATCCTAACTTTTTATAAAGTTAAACTTTACTGAAATAATTTTTAATTCAGTAAAATCATTTATTTATTATTTTTAATCAATTTTTGTAAGATTTAATCATATTTAATTCATAATAAATCCAATTTTCATCATTTTTACACCAAAATTTTATACAAATTATTTTTAATCATTTAAAACAGAATTATGACTTTTAAAATAAGATTTCTTTAATTTTAGTATTTTTGAATATTAAAGTTAATAATTGGCTATTTATAAATAAATAGATTTAAAAATCTATTTTTAATGAAATAATTTTATAAAAATTATTTTATTGCTTCAAACACTTTATTGTACTCATTCAAAATTCAAACTTTATAAAAAGACTATTTTTCATTAATTATCCAATTTTCTTTATTTAATTAACATTTTTAAATTAAAATTAACAATTGATTATCCCCAAATCGAAACCCTAGGATACACATATTAGTTATTAGACTTAGACTTATTGTATATTACCTCATTATAGGGTAATATTTGGAATCACTTTGGGCAACACAATTATCATATCTTTCAAACAAGTTAACATTTGCTAAGGTGAGTTTACATAGCCCCTTTTATCACCACTTTTGGGGTGAAACATGTTATAACACTTTTCATTGCAATTCAATCATCAATGTGTTTGTGTGTTTTCTATGTTGCATATTGTCTTGAACATGATTAGAGTAAGCACATTCTAGCATAATCATTAACATTGATCAGCCGACGGTATACATTGATAGATCTATTGGACTGACAATCCCACCCGGATACGTGCCTCCTACAAAGGTTACGTGGGTGTTTGTTATCGCATAACATTATTCATTGGGACCATAAGTGTATGGTATGTATTATTTATAACAGTCAACAGGGTTGATTATGCACTCGATTTATTTCTAATATGTTTCTCACATATGGGCTAGATTAACATGACACATGAATTGCTTAACATTTTATTCATTTATCATCAAAAACCTATGTAATTCTCACCAACTTATGTTGACCCAAAATACTTTCAAAATTAACATGTTTCAGGTAACAATGAAGCTGAGGCTTGAGATAGCATGAGGATTTATTCTTGAAGTTTATTTGAAGTTTTTGAAGTTATTGTTTGATGTTATGTATTTGAATTCTTAGACATTATTTCACATTTTGGATATTATGTTTGAATAAATTATTTAAAATTTATATTATACCATGTGCTACTGAAAACAATCATCAATACGTGGCACCCCGATGTTTCCGCCATCGGTTGGGGTGTTACAGATTGGTATCAGAGCCTTGGTTATAGGGAATTAGGTTATTAGAAATAATCTAGACTATAACCTTAGGGACTAAAACAGTACTTGCTTCTCCTACTTGAAACCCTAATTGCTTCCCTAATCCTATCCTTACCCTATGCCTTAAACCTACATGTGACTACTCTTAATTGTCTGCTGCAATCCTGATCCACCATTAGATTTATAGGACAAAATCCTCAGGTTTAACCTGAACCCCCTTGAGATCTCGTCGAAGTTCTACATTTTAATAACGAACACGTGCAATCTGGAAGGGTGAACGCCTGTATTCTGAGTCTTCTGTCTAGGCTGGCATTGCGCATATATCCCAATCAGACGAGGGACCCGGATGCCTACCTGGGAATTCTCGGGATGAGTGTTCACTTATAGGCTAAAGCATGTCTTCATATGTTATTAGAATTTAGAATCTTTGATAAGTCAACGTTTTCGTTTATTCGTTTTAATTAATGAATAAATGATTACATTCCTTATATGAACTCTCATTCATTTCATTGTGTCTATTACAGATCATGCCTCCTCGTCGCAGCACTCGCAACAGCAATGGTGAGAACCCCGCAGAAGGTAGTGATAACCATAACCACAACCATGACCAAGTTCCTAACCACAACAACAATGGGGTCGATGCTCAACTGGCTGCAATCATTTCTCAACAAATGGCGCAGCAAATCGCAACTCTGGTTCCCAACTTGCTTGCTCAGGTCATCCAATTGAATGGGAATGGTCACAACAACGGGAACGGGAATGGCAATGGCAATGGCAATGGTAATGGACCCCAAGCTTGCACCCTCAAGCATTTCAACTCCTGTAACCCTCCAAAGTTCAGCGGTGAAGAAGGAGCTACTGGACTTCTCCAATGGTTTGAGGGTATTGAAAATACCTTCATCAACAGTGAGTGCCCCAACAATTTCAAGGTTCGTTACGCCATGAGTGTTCTCCATAAACGAGCACTCACTTGGTGGAATGAAGAAAAGCGTACTCGTGGGGCCGAGGTTGCTCTTGCTATGACTTGGGACCAGGTCAAAGAGATCATGAAGGAGGAGTTCTGTCCTCGCAATGAAGTCAAAAAGCTTGAGGATGAGTTTCACACCTTGGCTCAAGATAGTGGGGAAAATCTTGCCTACAACACCCGCTTTCACGAGCTTAGCTTACTGTTGCCACACAAGGTTACTCCTCTGCCAGTAGCCATCGAGAAGTACATCGGTGGTCTGCCCATGCAAATCCAGGACACTGTTTGGGGTAGAAATCCTGCAACTCTGGAAGAGGCCAAACGTCTAGCGGCCACTCTTACTGATAATCATGTGAAGAATGGTACTCTGGTTCGCAAGGGCTCTAAGAAGACTGTTGCCAAAGATACTCCACAGCCTGCAATTGAAGTCAAGCCTGAGACCTCAAGCAACAAGAAGCGCAAGGCTAGAAACTATATGGTTGCTGCTACTCCACCTGCTGCCCAAAACCCAGCCAAGAAACCATACACCGGACCTCACCCTTTGTGCAACACTTGCAAGTATCACCATCCCACACAGGTGCCATGTCGATTCTGTACTAAGTGTCAAAGGTATGGTCACCTGGTGAACGTCTGTCGATCTCCTGCTGCCCAAGACAACAACAACCCAGCTCCCAACCAAAACCAACAAAACAACAGGCCTACTCGTGGTCAATGCTACGAGTGTGGTAACCCTAATCACTACATCAACAACTGTCCTAACCGTAACCGTAACCAAAACCAAAACCAGAACCAAAACCAAAACCAAGACCAGAACCGCAACCAGAACCAAGGTGCTCGAGGTCGCGCCTACAATCTCAACGCTAATCAGGCCCGTGACAACAATGAAGTGGTGAATGGTACGTTTCTCATTAATAATCACTATGCATCCATATTATTTGATTCAGGAGCTGATAAGTCATTCGTGTCACTGAAGTTTGAACCTTTACTTAACTTACCCCACACTAATCTAGAAGACCCTTTTGTGGTAGAGGTAGCTAACGGGAAGTCTATTTCGATCGGTTCTATTATTCGTAACTGCTTGTTGAATCTCAATGATCATACCTTCCCTATCGATCTTATTCCCATGCATCTTGGTAGTTTTGACATTATAGTAGGCATGGACTGGTTATCAACTCATCGTGCCGAAATTCTGTGCTTCGAGAAAGTCATACGCATTCCTCTCGAATCTGGTGAGATTTTGAAGATCTATGGTGAGAAACCCTGTGGTGAGCTTAAGCTTATGTCTTGTACTACTGCCCAAAAGTACTTACGAAAGGGGTATACAGCCTTCTTAGCTAACGTGATAGAGAAGAAGGACAAAGGCAAGAGTATCCAAGACATCCCTATTATTCGTGACTATCCTGAAGTCTTTCCAGAGGATTTACCTGGTTTGCCTCCTGCTCGACAAGTGGAGTTTCGTATTGATCTTGTTCCTGGTGCTAATCCTATTGCTAAAGCTCCTTATCGTCTTGCACCCTCTGAGATGCAAGAACTTGCTAGTCAATTACAGGAACTTTCTGATAAAGGGTTCATTCGCCCTAGTTCTTCTCCATGGGGAGCCCCTGTCTTATTTGTTAAAAAGAAGGATGGTTCTCTTCGGATGTGTATTGACTACCGTGAACTCAACAAACTCACCATCAAGAATCGTTATCCACTTCCTAGGATTGACGATCTCTTCGATCAACTTCAAGGAGCAACCCACTTCTCGAAGATTGATCTCCGTTCTGGTTATCATCAGCTTAGAGTCCACGATGAAGATATTCCCAAGACAGCTTTTCGCACTCGCTACGGTCACTATGAATTCATGGTTATGCCTTTCGGTTTGACCAATGCTCCCGCGGTATTTATGGATCTGATGAATCGGGTTTGTAGACCTTATCTCGACAAATTCGTGATCGTTTTCATTGATGATATTTTGATTTACTCTAAATCAAAATCCGATCACGAGCAACATCTTCACTCTATCTTGAGTCTCCTAAAGAAAGAACAACTGTACGCCAAGTTCTCCAAATGTGAATTTTGGCTTAAGGAAGTTCAATTTTTGGGACATGTCATTGATATGAACGGAATTCATGTTGATCCTGCAAAGATCGAAGCTGTGAAGGATTGGAGTGTTCCTACCACTCCCACAGAAGTCCGTTCTTTTCTTGGGTTGGCTGGTTATTATCGTCGATTCATCGCCAATTTCTCCAAGATCGCTGTTCCTCTCACTACCTTAACTCACAAGGGTAAACCCTATGAGTGGGGACCTAAGCAAGAGGAAGCGTTTGAAACTCTTAAGCTGAAACTTTGTGAAGCTCCTGTCTTGTCTCTACCTGATGGTAATGATGATTTCGTGGTCTACTGTGATGCATCGAACCAAGGACTCGGTTGTGTTCTTATGCAACGAGGAAAGGTTATTGCTTATGCGTCTCGACAACTCAAGATTCACGAGAAAAATTATACCACCCATGATCTCGAATTGGGTGCTGTTGTCTTTGCACTCAAGATTTGGAGACATTATCTGTATGGGACCAAATGTGTGGTATTCACGGACCACAAAAGTCTCCAACATGTCTTCGATCAAAAGAATCTTAACATGAGGCAACGACGTTGGGTTGAATTACTTAACGACTATGATTGCGAAATTCGCTACCATCCTGGCAAAGCGAATGTTGTGGCTGACGCACTTAGTCGTAAAGAGCGTGTCAAACTCCAATGTGCGAGAGTTCGTACCGATCTCCAAGATCGCATTCTCCAGGCTCAACACACCTCAGTCACCCAAGGTAACATGTACGATGAAATGTCTTGTGGTGCTGAGACTCAACTTGAAACCAAACCCGATGGTCTCCTTTATTTTCTTAATCGACTGTGGATTCCCGACCGTGATGATCTTCGTACTTTTCTCATGAACGAGGCTCATAAGTCTCGTTATTCTATTCATCCTGGAGCTGACAAGATGTACCAAGATCTTCGTTATTCTTATTGGTGGCCTGGTATGAAGAAAGACATTGCTCTATTCGTCGCAAAATGCCTCACTTGTTCCAAGGTTAAGGCTGAACACCAACGACCATCTGGTATGCTTGAACAACCAGAGATTCCTGTCTGGAAATGGGAGAGCATAGCTATGGATTTCATCACCAAACTCCCTCGCACACCCAAAGGTTTTGACAGTATTTGGGTAATTGTCGATCGTTTGACCAAGTCCGCTCACTTT
The DNA here is from genome assembly GCA_028751855.1 of Ambrosia trifida. Taxonomy (NCBI): domain Eukaryota; kingdom Viridiplantae; phylum Streptophyta; class Magnoliopsida; order Asterales; family Asteraceae; genus Ambrosia; species Ambrosia trifida. Next base: position 82,987,921 of record CM054129.1, on the reverse strand, counting down.
CTACCTATTCGTGAGAAGTATTCTGTGGAAAGATTGGCAAGGATGTACGTAGGTGAAATCGTATGTCGTCACGGTATACCTTTGGACATTATTTCGGATCGCGATGGTCGTTTCACCTCTCACTTTTGGGAATCTCTACAAAAAGCTTTGGGTACTAAGTTGAACCTGAGCACCGCTTATCACCCTCAAACGGATGGTCAGACTGAACGAACCATCCAGACACTTGAGGACATGCTCAGGGCGTGTGTCATCGATTTTGGTGGCGCATGGGATTCTCATCTTCCTTTGGTTGAGTTTTCATACAACAACAGTTATCACGCCAGCATTAACATGGCTCCTTTTGAGGCACTCTATGGTCGGAAATGTCGTTCTCCTGTCTGTTGGACCGAGGTTGGTGAAGCTCGCATTACTGGACCCGAACTAATCCAGGAAACCACAGACAAAATCCAGCTTATTCAGGATAATCTTCTCAAGGCTCGAAGTCGCCAAAAGAGTTATGCTGATAAACGTCGTAAACCCTTGGAATTTCAAGTTGGGGACCTTGTGCTACTTAAGGTATCCCCTTGGAAAGGAGTTATTCGTTTCGGTAGAAAGGGAAAACTAGCTCCTCGATACGTAGGCCCCTTCAAGATTCTTGACAGAGTTGGGAAAGTGGCTTACAGACTTGAGCTTCCACCCGAGCTAAGCAATGTTCATCCGACCTTCCATGTTTCGAATCTCAAGAAATGCTTAGCAGATGAGAACCTTCATGTTCCTCTTGAGGATGTGCAAATCGATGAAAGCATGCACATTATCGAGAAACCCGTCGAGATTGTTGACACTGGAGTCAAGAAACTCAAGCGCAGTCGTATTCCGATCGTTAAGGTTCGTTGGGAATCTAAACGAGGCCCAGAGTTCACTTGGGAACGTAAAGACCAGATGAAGTCGAAGTATCCGCATCTTTTTCCACCAGACTCTCCAACTCCAACTTCGGGACGAAGTTCCTAAAAGTAGGGGAGACTGTAACATCACGCATTAAATTCTTGTACGTTACGCACCGACATTTAATAAAACGTCAAGTTTCATTATTATCCTCGCATTTATTATTTTTGACGCATTTATGTAACCCTAATATGATATATATATATTATAATATGCTAATGTTTGTTGGATTGCGATAAAACAAAAAAATATAATAATCCTGCTCTGGCCGGGGTTCGAACCCGCGCCAGAGCCACACTTAACCAATGCACAAACCAACTGGGCTAAGCCAGTTTCTTGTTATAACCCGGATTGATAATTATCTTATACACGCTTAGAAATCCTCACAGTTGACTAGAAAAGTCAACTGTGGGATTCCTTGTTGTGCAATCCGTTCTATTAACGCGTAATCAAGCCATATTTGGTATCTTCGTGTATAATCCGGCCCAATCCAACTTAACTGAACAACAATTACACGGCAATCGTGCCCTAATAATCTAATTGGCCGCGTTATATTATAAGGAAAGTCAACCTATCTAATTAACCCTAACCCTAATCCATTAGTATAAATTGAGGCCTTCTGGACCTTGACAAATCGCTCATACCTCTCTCTCAATCCCTATTTCTCTCTGATTCTCTCTGTAATTGGTTCAATTGCTCGTGATTGACTTTTCCTTTTGACCCGACGATTATCATTCATACCACACTGTGAGTCCATTATTTTTGATGGGTTATATTCATCGGCATTCAGGCAACCAAAGCCCTAACATTAATCGGGCTATAGTTGCCTGAATCGTCCAATTGAAAAAGCTAGGGTTCGTCGTTTATGGTTTGGGGATAAACCAGTATCAGCATCACGTATTTAATTAATTTAAAGTTAAAACCATCACAACCACCGGCCTAGGCCAAGTGGTTGTGACTCTGGTCTTGTATCGTGGTCACCCGGGTTCGAGTCCCGGCTCTGACCGGTTTTTATGCTTTCTGTTCTTTTCTTTTTTTTAAAACAAACATTAATTTTATATATATATATATTAATCCTTTAATCTTTTAAATTCTTTTTAAAATACCTAAACTATTTTATAAACTCTATAAAAATTATTATTTGTTAATCTGATATAAAAGATCTATTTACAATTTTTATTTTTCAGAAATTCTTTTATTTAGTATTTATAATAATTAAATCATTTTTATACAATTATAATTATAAAAATCCATTATTATATCAAAACAATTTATTTAAATTCTCCAAAAATTATCCTAACTTTTTATAAAGTTAAACTTTACTGAAATAATTTTTAATTCAGTAAAATCATTTATTTATTATTTTTAATCAATTTTTGTAAGATTTAATCATATTTAATTCATAATAAATCCAATTTTCATCATTTTTACACCAAAATTTTATACAAATTATTTTTAATCATTTAAAACAGAATTATGACTTTTAAAATAAGATTTCTTTAATTTTAGTATTTTTGAATATTAAAGTTAATAATTGGCTATTTATAAATAAATAGATTTAAAAATCTATTTTTAATGAAATAATTTTATAAAAATTATTTTATTGCTTCAAACACTTTATTGTACTCATTCAAAATTCAAACTTTATAAAAAGACTATTTTTCATTAATTATCCAATTTTCTTTATTTAATTAACATTTTTAAATTAAAATTAACAATTGATTATCCCCAAATCGAAACCCTAGGATACACATATTAGTTATTAGACTTAGACTTATTGTATATTACCTCATTATAGGGTAATATTTGGAATCACTTTGGGCAACACAATTATCATATCTTTCAAACAAGTTAACATTTGCTAAGGTGAGTTTACATAGCCCCTTTTATCACCACTTTTGGGGTGAAACATGTTATAACACTTTTCATTGCAATTCAATCATCAATGTGTTTGTGTGTTTTCTATGTTGCATATTGTCTTGAACATGATTAGAGTAAGCACATTCTAGCATAATCATTAACATTGATCAGCCGACGGTATACATTGATAGATCTATTGGACTGACAATCCCACCCGGATACGTGCCTCCTACAAAGGTTACGTGGGTGTTTGTTATCACATAACATTATTCATTGGGACCATAAGTGTATGGTATGTATTATTTATAACAGTCAACAGGGTTGATTATGCACTCGATTTATTTCTAATATGTTTCTCACATATGGGCTAGATTAACATGACACATGAATTGCTTAACATTTTATTCATTTATCATCAAAAACCTATGTAATTCTCACCAACTTATGTTGACCCAAAATACTTTCAAAATTAACATGTTTCAGGTAACAATGAAGCTGAGGCTTGAGATAGCATGAGGATTTATTCTTGAAGTTTATTTGAAGTTTTTGAAGTTATTGTTTGATGTTATGTATTTGAATTCTTAGACATTATTTCACATTTTGGATATTATGTTTGAATAAATTATTTAAAATTTATATTATACCATGTGCTACTGAAAACAATCATCAATACGTGGCACCCCGATGTTTCCGCCATCGGTTGGGGTGTTACACTCACATGGACCGAAATCCACTATGCACCCACTTACAACCTTTTCGTATGAGCGATTGTGGTTAGTGTAACATCGCGAAATTTTTTCTCCAAATTTTAATATAAACGCCCCTATTTTCGTTACGTCTTATACAAACATGCCTAAGTCTCCATTTCCCTAACTCATAATTTATATATATATATATAGTTATATATATATATATATATAAATGTTTATAATAATAATAATAATAATATGTTTTGTAGTAGGCTTGTGATTTTGGCCCAACCCAACACCCCTTATCCTTTAGCCATTAACCTAAACAGGCCCAACAATTTGTTTACCCGGCCCAAACCAAGCCCAAACCCCATATCAGCTTTATTAAAAAAAAATAATGGTGCATTGCTTATGCCGGGTATCGAACCCGGATCACCTTCATTCACACACACACGCTACACCATCTGACCCACACACTATTGCTGAAATTAACTCCACTTTAATTCTATTTAACCACACTTTCAACTCTCCTTGTTTCCCTTTTCCTCCTTCGCGTTTCAGCTGCAGCAGATATATGTTTTATTTTTTTTTTAAATCGCAAGTTTGGCATAATTATGTGATTTTAGCCACGATTAATTATATTTTGACCACTGATACGTGTTTACCGGCCTATATTAACTCACTAACGCGTGGATTATAGATTGATTGATAATCAATTTACCTTTTTCGCATTTTGACATTAAACATTGGTCAAACCTACCAATTAAACGATCTAGACAATTGCAGTATAAATTGGACGTTCACACGTCTTCACAACTCGCTCATGATCTCTTCTCAACCTTCAATCTCTTTCTTTTCACTCTGTGTATAATTTTACGAGCATTAGTTGACTTTTTGGCTTGACCGATCATTCTTAATCAAATCAACACTGTAAGTCCAATCTTTTTTGTGGGTTTTGTTGGTCGGCATCCACACAATGAAAGCCCTAACATTAATCTGGTTATAGATGTGTGGATCGTTCGATTGTAAATCCTAGGGTTCGTTCTTGATTAATTTGGGGATAAACAATCTGCAAGTACGGGTATATAACTCAAACAAATAGGAATCTAACACCAAATGACTCGTAGGTCAGCTGGTGAAGCCTGATTCCTTCTACCCGAGCCACGCAGGTTCGAGTCCTGCTGTTGGCAAGTTCTTTTGTTTGTTGTTTTGTTTTTCAAAACTAATAATAGATTAATTATATATAATACTTGAATTTTTTTAAATTCATTTTAAAATACCAAAACCCTTTTATAAATTTTACAAAAAATATATTATGTTAATCTGATGTAAAAGTTCAACCTACAATTTTTAGTTTTCTGAAATTCATTTATTTAATATTTAAAATAATTAAATCAATTTTATACTATTATATTTATAAAAATCTATAAAAATATCAAAACGATCTTGTTAATTCCCACAAAAATTATTTTAAGTTTATATAACAATAAACTTTTCTGAAAAGATTTTTATTTCAGAAAAATCATTTATTTAATATTTTTAATCAATTTTTGTTAGTTTTAATCATAATTAAATCATAATAAATTCAATTATTGTTATTTTTGCACCAAAATTTTATACAAATTATTTCTGATCATTTAGAACAGAAATATGAATTTTAAACTAAAAATTATTTAATTTTAATATTTTTAAATATTAAAGTTAGATTTTGACAATTTGTGATAAATAGATTTAAAAATCTATTTTAAAGGAAATAATTTTATAAAAAATAATTTTACACTTTAAACACATTCTTGTAACCATCTTAAGTTTAAATTTCATAAAAAGATTTTTAGTTATTTATTTACTAAATTTCTCTCAATTGGCGAATATTTTTAATGTTAATCAAACGAACAATTATCCCCAATTCAAAGCCCTAGAACGTATACATTTCTAGACTAGATAGACTTAGACATATTTATTACCTTATTATAGGGTGATACTTGACTCATTTGGGCAACACACTATTTTCAAGAGATAACATTTTACCAAGGTGAGTTTTACATAGCCCCTTTTATTTATCACCATTTTTGGGGTGAAACATGTTATAACATTATCATTGCAATTCAATCATCAATGTGTCTATGTGTTTTCTATGTTGCATTATGTCTTGAGCATGATTAGAGTAAGCACCATTCTAGCATAATCATTAACATTGATCAGCCGACGATATACATTGATAGATCTATTGGACTGACAATCCCACCCGGATACGTGCCTCCTACAAAGGTTACGTGGGTGTTTGTTATCGCATAACATATTCAATTGGACCATGAGCGTATGGTATGTATCATTTTATAACAGTCATCAGGGTTGATTATGCACTCGATTTATTTCTAGTATGTTCTCACATATGGACTAGATTGACATGACACATGAATTGCACATCATTTTTACTCAATTATCAAAAAACTATGTAATTCTCACCAACTTTTGTTGACCCAAAACATTTTCAACTTAACATGTTTCAGGTTCTATTTGCTTGAAGATTTGTATTGATGCTTGAAGATATGTGTATAGTTTCATTCAATTTGATGTACAAATTCTAGAACTATTGTATGTAATTCATATAAATCATTTAATGAAATCTATTATTCACCATGAGCTACTGAACAATCATCATTACGTGACATCCCGATGTTTCCGCCATCGGTTGGGGTGTTACAGATTGGTATCAGAGCCATGGTTATAGGGAATTAGGTTATTAGAAAAATAATCTAGTCTATAACCATAGGATTTAACAAGTACTTGCTTCTTTTACTTGCTATTCTCTATCTCCCTCCTACTTCATATCCCTACTTTCATTCCTACAAGAAGGTTGCTCACCATCACTGGATTCACTCTTAGACTGATAAGGCAAAATCCTCAGGTTTAACCTGAACCACCTTGAGATCTCGTCGAAGTTCTAGATTTTAATAACGAACACGTGCAATCTGGAAGGGTGAACGCCTGTATTCTGAGTCTTCTGTCTAGGCTGGCATTGCGCATATATCCCAATCAGACGAGGGACCCGGATGCCAACCTGGGAATTGTAACATCGCAAAATTTTCCCCAAAATTTTAATACATAAAAAAAGCCCTTATATATATATATATATATTTTTTTTTATTACACCTTTATCATTAATATTATACAAATGTGCCTAAGTCTTTATTTATCCTAACTCACAACTTATATACATACATAAATGTATATAAATAATAATAATAATAATAATATGATTCTAAATTTTTTTTTTCTTTTTTCACATACAAGATTTTTTTTTTTAATAAAGCCTTGAGTCAAATAGTCAAAGTCCTAGTCAAAGTTTTAGTCAAACAGTCAAAGTCTTAGTCAAACAGTCAAAGTCTTAGTCAAATAGTCAATTCATCATAAAACCTTACTTTATGGTGTTGACCAATTTTAATGGCTAATTGACTCCAAAACTAGTATAAAAACCCACCTATGACCCATTATACTTTGCACCTCTAAATCGATTGTTTCAATCCGATTAAACTTTCCCTCATACCTTTCTTCTGTAGTCTATTACTTCTACAATTGAAGCTTTGATTATAAGCTCTTGTAATTGGCGAATTGGAAGCTTGATATTCTTTCTTTTTCGTTTTCTTCAATTTGGACTAGCTACGTTGTTGAGTCTTTGGGATTCGCCTCGCATACATTCACAACACATTATTCTATTTTTTTTACGAGACATAGCATTTTGCTAAGGTGAGTTTTACATAGCCCCTTTTCTATTTATCTCCATTTTTGGGGTGAAACATGTTACAACATCATTTTATGCAATTCAATCATCAATGTGTCTATGTGTTTTCTATGTTGCATTATGTCTTGAGCATGATTAGAGTAAGCACCATTCTAGCATAATCATTAACTCCGTACAAGCCGGCGGTATACATTGATAGATCTATTGGACTGACAATCCCACCCGGATACGTGCCTCCTACAAAGGTAGCGTGGGTGTTTGTTATCGTATAACATATTCAGGTGAACCATGAGCGTATGGGAGGTACCACATTATAACAGTCATCAGGGTTGGTTATGCACTCGATTTATTTCTAGTATGTTCTCACATATGGACTAGATTGACATGACACATGAATTGCACAACATTTTTATTCAATTATCAAAAACCTATGTAATTCTCACCAACTTTTGTTGACCCAAAATATTTTCAACTTAACATGTTTCAGGTTCTACTTGCTTGAAGATTTGAGTTAATACTTGAAGATGCGTAGCTAGTATTTGTTAATTTGATGTACAAATTCTTAGAACAATTGTATGTAATTCATTTAAATTACTTAATGAAATTTATTATTCACCATGAGCTACTGAACAATCATCAATACGTGACATCCCGATGTTTCCGCCATCGGTTGGGGTGTTACAGATTGGTATCAGAGCCATGGTTATAGGGAATTAGGTTATTAGAAAAATAATCTAGTCTATAACCATAGGATTATAACCAGTATTTGCTTCTTTTACTTGCTATTCTCTATCTCCCTCCTACTTCTTATCCCTACTTTCATCCTTACAAGAAGGTTGCTCTCCATCAGTGGATCTACTCTTAGACCAATAGGACAAAATCCTCAGGTTTAACCTGAACCCCCTTGAGATCTCGTAGAAGTTCTAGACTTTAATAACGAACACGTGCAATCTGGAAGGGTGAACGCCTGTATTCTGAGTCTTCTGTCTAGGCTGGCATTGCGCATATATCCCAATCAGACGAGGGACCCGGATGCCTACCTGGGAATTCTCGGGATGAGTGTTCACTTATAGGCTAAAGCATGTCTTCATATGTTATTAGAATCTGGAATCTTTGATAAGTCAACGTTTTCATTTATTCATTTTAATTAATGGATAAATGATTACATTCCTTATATTACCTCATTGTCCTTCATTCAACCCATATCTTATTGAACATTCATTACCCAAATCACTTACGTAACCGATGCCCTAAACTAAACCGAGATCAAGACCCTCCAGCTACTTAACAGCAAATCCCACCATTTGAATGTTGTTTGCTTCTTATTCTATGTATTGACGCTATTCGACTCAAGTAATAAAACTCTAGTATTATCATAACACTTGGATGCATGATTGTTTGAATGTGAACTAATTATATAAATCTATACAACTACAAGTCATATACTGTGCTTGTTATACTTGCTTGCATAAACATGTTATCAATTTGCAACCTATGTGTATAATAAATGCTGCACTTAATAGAGGTCATCATGCCTTTTCAACAGTCGGGAGAGGCCCTACAACCTGCTCCACGACTGGTGGAGGTTATCGAACCTACTCAACGATTGGTAGAGGTCATTATGCCTTTTCAACAGTCAGGAGAGTCCCTACAACCTACTCCACGACTAGTGGAGGCTATCGGACCTGCTCAACAATCGGTGGAGATATAGAAGGACGCAAAACTTTAATGTAAGGTAAATTGGTGATTGCGGTCCGGAACGTAATCATGAATTTACAGGTACGTTAAGGTAGTGTGAAATTCTATCAAGGTTTTCAGTAAATAACCAATTATAAACTCTAGTTACCTGGTAGTTCATTTAGTCTTTCTATAGTCAATCAACTCATGCATTTCTTTTAGGAGTCCTAAAACTTAAGATTCTTATTCTCCTTGCTATTTCAGATGAACCTAATCCAACCCTTAAAACTCACACATATCAAAACTCTTACCCAAATTATTCGAAACAGTTTATTCTGTTACCTATAAATTTATGTCATGCCTTAACTCGAAACTTCCCAAACCACCCTTGTCCTAATTTCTACCCAATCACCTTCAACCCTGTGTTTTCAATAAACTTCGGGACGAAGTTTCCAAAAGTAGGGGAGACTGTAACATCGCAAAATTTTCCCCAAAATTTTAATACATAAAAAAAGCCCTTATATATATATATATATTTTTTTTTTATTACACCTTTATCATTAATATTATACAAATGTGCCTAAGTCTTTATTTATCCTAACTCACAACTTATATACATACATAAATGTATATAAATAATAATAATAATAATAATATGATTCTAAATTTTTTTTTTCTTTTTTCACATACAAGATTTTTTTTTTTAATAAAGCCTTGAGTCAAATAGTCAAAGTCCTAGTCAAAGTTTTAGTCAAACAGTCAAAGTCTTAGTCAAACAGTCAAAGTCTTAGTCAAATAGTCAATTCATCATAAAACCTTACTTTATGGTGTTGACCAATTTTAATGGCTAATTGACTCCAAAACTAGTATAAAAACCCACCTATGACCCATTATACTTTGCACCTCTAAATCGATTGTTTCAATCCGATTAAACTTTCCCTCATACCTTTCTTCTGTAGTCTATTACTTCTACAATTGAAGCTTTGATTATAAGCTCTTGTAATTGGCGAATTGGAAGCTTGATATTCTTTCTTTTTCGTTTTCTTCAATTTGGACTAGCTACGTTGTTGAGTCTTTGGGATTCGCCTCGCATACATTCACAACACATTATTCTATTTTTTTTACGAGACATAGCATTTTGCTAAGGTGAGTTTTACATAGCCCCTTTTCTATTTATCTCCATTTTTGGGGTGAAACATGTTACAACATCATTTTATGCAATTCAATCATCAATGTGTCTATGTGTTTTCTATGTTGCATTATGTCTTGAGAATGATTAGAGTAAGCACCATTCTAGCATAATCATTAACTCCGTACAAGCCGGCGGTATACATTGATAGATCTATTGGACTGACAATCCCACCCGGATACGTGCCTCCTACAAAGGTAGCGTGGGTGTTTGTTATCGTATAACATATTCAGGTGAACCATGAGCGTATGGGAGGTACCACATTATAACAGTCATCAGGGTTGGTTATGCACTCGATTTATTTCTAGTATGTTCTCACATATGGACTAGATTGACATGACACATGAATTGCACAACATTTTTATTCAATTATCAAAAACCTATGTAATTCTCACCAACTTTTGTTGACCCAAAATATTTTCAACTTAACATGTTTCAGGTTCTACTTGCTTGAAGATTTGAGTTAATACTTGAAGATGCGTAGCTAGTATTTGTTAATTTGATGTACAAATTCTTAGAACAATTGTATGTAATTCATTTAAATTACTTAATGAAATTTATTATTCACCATGAGCTACTGAACAATCATCAATACGTGACATCCCGATGTTTCCGCCATCGGTTGGGGTGTTACAGGAATTCTCGGGATGAGTGTTCACTTATAGGCTAAAGCATGTCTTCATATGTTATTAGAATTTAGAATCTTTGATAAGTCAACGTTTTCGTTTATTCGTTCTAATTAATGAATAAATGATTACATTCCTTATATAATCTCACCCATTTCACTGTGTCTCTTACAGATCATGCCTCCACGTCGCAGCACTCGCAACAGCAATGGTGAGAACCACGAAGAAGGTGGTGATAACCATAACCATGACCAAGTTCCTAACCACAACAACAATGGTGTTGATGCCCAATTGGCTGCAATCATTTCTCAACAAATGGCGCAGCAAATCGCAACTCTGGTTCCCAACTTACTCGCTCAGGTCATCCAATTGAACGGCAACGGGAATGGTCACAACAACGGGAACGGGAACGGCAATGGCAATGGAAATGGACCCCAAGCCTGCACCCTTAAGCATTTCAATTCTTGTAACCCTCCAAAGTTTAGTGGTGAAGAAGGAGCTACAGGACTCCTACAATGGTTTGAGGGTATTGAGAATACCTTCATAAACAGTGAATGCCCCGACAACTTTAAAGTCCGTTATGCCATGAGTGTTCTTCACAAACGAGCACTCACCTGGTGGAATGAAGAAAAACGCACTCGCGGAGCTGAAGCTGCACTAGCCTTAACTTGGGATCAAGCTAAAGACATTATGAAGGCAGAGTTCTGTCCTCGTAATGAAATCAAGAAACTGGAAGACGAATTTCATGATCTTGCTCAAGACAGTGGGGAAAACCTTGCTTACAACACTCGCTTTCACGAACTTAGCTTACTGCTACCCCACAAAGTCACCCCTTTGTCCATTGCGATCGAAAAATACATTGGTGGCTTACCGATGCAGATTCAAGACACGGTGTGGGGAAGGAACCCTGCTACTTTGGAAGAAGCAAAGCGTTTGGCTGCCACTCTAACAGATAACCATGTGAAGGCGGGAACCCTAACTCGTAAAGGGGAAAAGAAGAAGGATACTTCCCAACCTGCCATTGACATCAAAACTGAGGCCTCAACCAACGGGAAAAACAAGGTCAGGAATTTTGCAATAGACACTACTGCCCCACCCACCAAGAAACAATACAATGGGAACCTACCTAAGTGTGACACCTGCCAGTATCACCATCCAACTCAAGTACCCTGTCGACAGTGCACCAATTGTCAAAGGTATGGGCATCTTTCAGATGCTTGTCGAATCCCTGCTACAAACGCTCTCGATGCTCCAAATAACCCCGCTTGAGACCCTCCAGCTACTTACCAGCAAGTCCCACCATTTAAATGTTGTTTGCTTTTAAATTCTATGTAATAACGCTATTTGATTCAAATAATAAAGTATTATCATAACATCTGTGTGCATGCTTGTTTGAAGGTGAACTAATTGCTATAATCATACTTGCTTACTTGTACAACAAATAGTTAACTACCAAACAACCTACTTAACGATTGGTAGAGGTCATCATGTCTTTCCACAGTCGGGAGAGGCCCTACCACCTGCTCAACGACTGGCGGAGACTATCAGACCTGCTTAACAATCGGTAAAGTCATAAAAGGACGCAAAACCCTAATGTAAGGTAAATTGGTAATTACGGTCCGGAACGTAATCATGAATTTACAGGTACATTAAGGTAGTGTGAAATTTTATCAAGGTTTCAGTAGTTGGCCAATTGTAAACCTAGTGTTTCTCTTAACTTCGGGACGAAGTTCCTAAAAGTAGGGGAGACTGTAACATCGCGAAATTTTTTCTCCAAATTTTAATATAAACGCCCCTATTTTCGTTACGTCTTATACAAACATGCCTAAGTCTCCATTTCCCTAACTCATAATTTATATATATATATATATAGTTATATATATATATATATATAAATGTTTATAATAATAATAATAATAATATGTTTTGTAGTAGGCTTGTGATTTTAGCCCAACCCAACACCCCTTATCCTTTAGCCATTAACCTAAACAGGCCCAACAATTTGTTTACCCGGCCCAAACCAAGCCCAAACCCCATATCAGCTTTATTAAAAAAAAATAATGGTGCATTGCTTATGCCGGGTATCGAACCCGGATCACCTTCATTCACACACACACGCTACACCATCTGACCCACACACTATTGTTGAAATTAACTCCACTTTAATTCTATTTAACCACACTTTCAACTCTCCTTGTTTCCCTTTTCCTCCTTCGCGTTTCAGCTGCAGCAGATATATGTTTTATTTTTTTTTAAATCGCAAGTTTGGCATAATTATGTGATTTTAGCCACGATTAATTATATTTTGACCACTGATACGTGTTTACCGGCCTATATTAACTCACTAACGCGTGGATTATAGATTGATTGATAATCAATTTACCTTTTTCGCATTTTGACATTAAACATTGGTCAAACCTACCAATTAAACGATCTAGACAATTGCAGTATAAATTGGACGTTCACACGTCTTCACAACTCGCTCATGATCTCTTCTCAACCTTCAATCTCTTTCTTTTCACTCTGTGTATAATTTTACGAGCATTAGTTGACTTTTTGGCTTGACCGATCATTCTTAATCAAATCAACACTGTAAGTCCAATCTTTTTTGTGGGTTTTGTTGGTCGGCATCCACACAATGAAAGCCCTAACATTAATCTGGTTATAGATGTGTGGATCGTTCGATTGTAAATCCTAGGGTTCGTTCTTGATTAATTTGGGGATAAACAATCTGCAAGTACGGGTATATAACTCAAACAAATAGGAATCTAACACCAAATGACTCGTAGGTCAGCTGGTGAAGCCTGATTCCTTCTACCCGAGCCACGCAGGTTCGAGTCCTGCTGTTGGCAAGTTCTTTTGTTTGTTGTTTTGTTTTTCAAAACTAATAATAGATTAATTATAAATAATACTTGAATTTTTTTAAATTCATTTTAAAATACCAAAACCATTTTATAAATTTTACAAAAAATATATTATGTTAATCTGATGTAAAAGTTCAACCTACAATTTTTAGTTTTCTGAAATTCATTTATTTAATATTTAAAATAATTAAATCAATTTTATACTATTATATTTATAAAAATCTATAAAAATATCAAAAACGATCTTATTAATTCCCACAAAAATTATTTTAAGTTTATATAACAATAAACTTTTCTGAAAAGATTTTTATTTCAGAAAAATCATTTATTTAATATTTTTAATCAATTTTTGTTAGTTTTAATCATAATTAAATCATAATAAATTCAATTTTTGTTATTTTTGCACCAAAATTTTATACAAATTATTTCTGATCATTTAGAACAGAAATATGAATTTTAAACTAAAAATTATTTAATTTTAATATTTTTAAATATTAAAGTTAGATTTTGACAATTTGTGATAAATAGATTTAAAAATCTATTTTAAAGGAAATAATTTTATAAAAATTATTTTTACACTTTAAACACATTCTTGTAACCATCTTAAGTTTAAATTTCATAAAAAGATTTTTAGTTATTTATTTACTAAATTTCTCTCAATTGGCGAATATTTTTAATGTTAATCAAACGAACAATTATCCCCAATTCAAAGCCCTAGAACGTATACATTTCTAGACTAGATAGACTTAGACATATTTATTACCTTATTATAGGGTGATACTTGACTCATTTGGGCAACACACTATTTTCAAGAGATAACATTTTACCAAGGTGAGTTTTACATAGCCCCTTTTATTTATCACCATTTTTGGGGTGAAACATGTTATAACATTATCATTGCAATTCAATCATCAATGTGTCTATGTGTTTTCTATGTTGCATTATGTCTTGAGCATGATTAGAGTAAGCACCATTCTAGCATAATCATTAACATTGATCAGCCGACGATATACATTGATAGATCTATTGGACTGACAATCCCACCCGGATACGTGCCTCCTACAAAGGTTACGTGGGTGTTTATTATCGCATAACATATTCAATTGGACCATGAGCGTATGGTATGTATCATTTTATAACAGTCATCAGGGTTGATTATGCACTCGATTTATTTCTAGTATGTTCTCACATATGGACTAGATTGACATGACACATGAATTGCACATCATTTTTACTCAATTATCAAAAAACTATGTAATTCTCACCAACTTTTGTTGACCCAAAACATTTTCAACTTAACATGTTTCAGGTTCTATTTGCTTGAAGATTTGTATTGATGCTTGAAGATATGTGTATAGTTTCATTCAATTTGATGTACAAATTCTAGAACTATTGTATGTAATTCATATAAATCATTTAATGAAATCTATTATTCACCATGAGCTACTGAACAATCATCATTACGTGACATCCCGATGTTTCCGCCATCGGTTGGGGTGTTACAGTTAGTGGTACTAGGGCACCTAATATCGACTGATGGAGGTCGAAAGTTTTTGCGTCACTTTCACCCCTCGGCTCCCCAAACAGTAGACAGTGTATATTCGACATACGGCCGTACGATTCCACAATACGCGAGAATTTAAGCCGACTTAACACAAATGTCTAGAGGCTCACATCAACTCATAACATTGGTCAACACAGGAATGATGTATATGAACCATCATAATATGGTTGCCGTAACAAACAGGGGATAGGGTCTCGACAACATCTCAACACGTTGGTTTCCCTCGAGATGGTAAGCAGAGCATTGGTAACTACCCAAAACAAGGGTACCCAGTGCTTGTCCTGCTATGTGTGCCTCACGAGCGCTGGTGTCCTATCGGCATTAGCAACCTAGTAAGTCAATTATGAACAATACAGGCCACTCACCCTCGGATTGACTATCCGATTCTATGCAGGGATATCAGTGAAGGAAGTCCTAAAATCGGAACCCTCACTCACCGAAGGTTCCATCTTTTCGGGATCTTTCGATGTAAGAGGTGAAATTGAGTCATAGATGAATGCATTTGGCACACATTCCATGTGTGGGGCTTGGCGACTTCATACGCCAAAGTCGTCACTTAAAACAACAACGACCGAGATCGCCCTACAAGAAGTAGTTTTGAGCCTTCCAATAAGGCATCCCATTCAACGACTCAGGTAGTCACACACATGGGTGCAACATGTAAGCTTTCGAGCTCATCTTGATTAGTCATGGACTAAACGCACTAACCAGGCAGCTCACATTACTATGGTGTCTCCAACAGCGTCTGTCAAGGACAGGGGATTTTGCTCTAGTACGAGCAATGCTACTGAAAAATAACTGGGAACACCCGTATCGACCCAAGGTCGAAAGGGTTCCACTATCCCAAGAATCTACGCAATGACACCAAGACAAGATAAACCTACCATTAGCAGGATAACATCAATCGAAGGGCTGAGTTGATCGAAGATCTCATCACGGTGGGGTAGCACCCTTATAGAGTAGACAATGCTACATGCCCTTCTAGATTCAGGGTTTCATAATACCTCTGAATCGTGTACCAGGGACTCCACCAATGCACACGCTGTGGGTGGGTCCACACTGGTATTCCCGTAGTCATCGGCATGACACGTTGGCAGGTATGATGTCAAACGAACCCAGTAGGATGAGCAATAAATGAGTTGAGTCCTTCAACTCTTGCTAGTCCCAAAGGTATGGGTCATAAAATTGCTCACAATCACTCGATACGTTCGAGGTTTGAGACACATTCGAAATCCCTTATCACAAAGACGAGCCTCACCCCGTCATGTGTGGATCATGGGATTTCCTCCGACATGATTCGAGAGTGGTTAGTCGACCAAAATGCGCGTGAAAGGTTAAGGCTGGACATGGCGTCCCTGATGCCTTAGATTTTGAAGAGGTAATGCTCACAAGACGCGCGAGCATATAAAGAGGTCGACACATGATTCGGTCAATTACTCAAACTACGAGATTCGAACTTTAGAGAGATACATGTGCTAACACTAGGACTAGAGTGTCTTAGTATGACTACTGGAAAGTCCGTTAGACACCCGAATTCCCACGTTATCGATGGCGACACTACACAACCACTTAGCAACATAACAACAGCTACGTGGGTTTGGGGTAATGTCTTTATCCCGAGGGAATCAAGAGTGAAACAAACGACAAGTTATCACGTCATCTAGTCAATCCAACAATTGTAGCAACACGTTCACGACCCATTACGATAGTAGGGACAACACGACAATGATCGCAACACGTCCGCGAAACACATTAACAACGGAATACCGCATCAGGAGCAGCACAACCACGGAGATTCATCATCAACAGCGCAATGTAACCACATGGATACGCAGTCGGCAAAACCGTGCGACTACAAAAATGCACAATCGCTAGGGGTAACACCACAACATGAATTCATGACAGCAGGACGACACACAACCTAGCGAGTCCACTATACCTAACTACAAAAAGCTCCATTTCGGTGAGCACGCACCCCGTTGCGTTTCAGCTCACTTATGGTGACGGAATCCTTATTCGTATCCTCAGCAGCAACCTATACTCCATAGGCTCATTGGTGGGAACAATTGGGTTAATAAGGGCATCCGTCATCATAAAAGAAATGGGAACGATGGGTTCCACATAATTTAGCAGACTTATCAAGCCGATATCGTTCTTAGGGAGAATGACTGTATGCTCGATATGAGTCACTCGAATAATGGCAACTGCAGCATTGACAGACTCAACCATGCCTGAGAACCATCGCCAACATTAGTCTTGGCAGGAGCCAGGGAATGATGACGAGCGGTTCAATGAAAACCTCAAAGAAAATGGAGTTAACAGCAACGAACTCCATCGTGACACAAACATGGTCATAGCGGCTTGGCAAGGGTCTTATAGATGTCTATGTCAATGACAGTGATCTTAGTAGGAGCCTTCGAAACAACAGCAACATCAAACTTGACAAAAGCCATAGAAACATCCTCAACACACTCAGTATGAGCTACACTCTCAGCAACGATGACATGATTCGCTTGGGCCATAGAACAATTACAGCAGGAGCAACATTAGGCTCGGTGGGAGCCTTAGGCTCATCGTAGTTATTAGATTTGTGGTAAATAGTATCCATAGGACCTAGAAACCAACCTACATCTTGTTCAATATCAAAATATTGGTCACAACAAGAATAGTAGAGGTAGAAGGATCATGATTTATCGAGACACCACGATAAAATAAAAACGATACAGACTCTGGCAATTCAGCCGAGTCATCCTTCTCATTAGGGTCCTCTTGCATGTTATTTTGGCCCTAGCACCGATATTCATCAACTGAAATGCCTCTCCGCCACCTAAGCAAGGCCAGTGAACTTTCTTCCTGATAGGCCACGCAGTGAGAGCATCGGAATACGACAAGAGATTAGACAAGTCACATTGTCCATAACGAATGGATCTCGCAATCTTAGTTCATGAAACACCGTGACATAGGGACGCAACGTCTCAATATCTATGGGGATTGATGGAAAACACTTCGCATCAATTGCCACCCCAAATAGACAACCAGTCTCGTCGTCCTGACGAGGGTAGCAGACATTCAACATTGCAACAAGAGCAATGGAATTGCCGTCCCATGGGTAAGTTTAGTTGACAGAATAACGTGACCACTTCCAGTAGTCCGTTATTTGATATTTTTTTTTTTTGAGGGGGATTACAATGTCAGCCAGAGCGTTCTGTGACACTTGACAATTACGAGTCACACGCTTTACGATTTCGGCTCCCGAAATGTGGTTTCACTCCCCAAGTATTATGACGAATTCAGACGCAAAACGCACGTCGTGACCTTATATTCAATATATATGTATGTCTCCATATATATTAACTGACTTGGATAAAATCATCTCCGGCTCGACTCACTTTACCATATAATTACTTTCCCATTAAGTAGTTATACTAGGATCTTGTCAGTCGAGATTTCATTTTTCCCATAATCGACTCGACTCACCTTTCCATATATTTATTTTCCCATTAAATAAATATACTATGATCTTGTCGATTCGATATTACATTTTACGGCCATCGACTCGACTCACTTTACCGTATAATTATTTTCCCATTAAATAATTATACTAGGATCTTGTCGATTCGACATTACATTTTACAACCATCGACTCGACTCACTTTACCGTATAATTATTTTCCCATTAACTAATTATACTAGGATCTTGTCGATTCGACATTACATTTTGCAACCATCGACTCGACTCACTTTACCGTATAATTATTTTCCCATTAAATAATTATACTAGGATCTTGTCGATTCGACATTACATTTTACAACCATCGACTCGACTCACTTTACCGTATAATTATTTTCCCATTAAATAATTATACTAGGATCTTGTCGATTCGATATTTCGTTTTCAGCACCCGACTCGGCTCACTTTACCTTATATTTATTTTCCCATTAAATAAATATACTAGGATCTTGCCGATCGATATTTCGTTTTCAACACCCGACTCGGCTCACTTTACCATATATTTATTTTCCCATTAAATAAATATACTAGGATCTTGCCGATTCGACATTGTTGATTTAGACGGGGGCTATCATGCCTTCTAGATAAGATGATCAAGCCTATTAACTCAGCAAGGACGATTCTGCCTTCCAATAGGGGAAGGAACGCCTGACCCTCGAAGACAACTTGGGCATGTGTTAGATCAAGAATGACTTACTCACAGTAATAATACAGCAGGACAAGGGCCACTAGTCTCAATACTGATCCACACAGGGTCCCGTGCTCAAGACGCACTGGTTTTGCAGGGACGCACCCTCGGTCTTCACTGGGTTCCAAGTTTAGCATTCCACGCATCGTACCAAGCATTCATCTCTTCGGTAGGCAGTGAATCCTCGTACGTCCGCTCCATTGAAGGACCTTGTGCGGAGGCATTAAACTCCTATACAAGGAAGTTTCCGTCTCCTGTCCCTATCCGATGCGAGGGTTTTCGTCAGATTACTCATATGAATAGAAGTTCGAGCTCTTCGTGTTCGTACCTTAGAGGTAATGCTGAAGAAAGCTCATTCAGTTTGCGAGGATCGAAATCAAGGGATATTAACAAGACCTCCCTTTTTAACTCATTGGCCAAACAAAAGCTAAGACTGAACCTACAGAACAAGAATAGACAAGACAAGGAGTGATCACCAACCCCAGCCCTAGCGCCTACCAAGGTTACCGTGCACCACAAGTTATTATTACGTGTGCACCCGTAATGATAATCGGTGTTGCCAGGTAATTTTAGCGCCCGCTAGTTCCGAGCTTCCTGATCCAAAAACAGAGATTTCACACAATAAAAGACCTAGACTAGCTTCGCCTTCACAACATCAGCAACACGACAACGTCCACTAGCACGATACAGGTTAGTCCTTCTGATCATCCCGTCCGCAGGTAAGCGGGTGAGTTCGTCGTAGACCACCGCGTCCTTCCCGCTTGCCGATATCAGTAATCGATGCTGAAGTGCGGACTAAAGTGAAGTGTGACACGACATCCTTACAGGCAAGCTATCTGTACTACTTATATGCATTAACTAGCACTAGTTAGAAAATTGGATCTTTACACAATATAAACATTCATATCCATATTTCCTAACATTTTATATATTGACACACATGGCTAGTCGGTCGGAATTTCCCCTTGTACAATCCATGTACAATGTTCTTTCTTTTCTAAAAACATTTCGTTGTGTTTTATTTTTGAAAACTTTGTTTTCGAGCCGAAACCGGTTATAGTCTAGATTTTTCAAAATCCTAGTTCGCTATAACCTTGGCTCTGATACCACTTCTGTCACACCACGCCAATGGCGGAAACACGTGGCGCGACGCTCGAAAGCATATCAAAGTCAAGATTAACACAAACTATATTTAATTAGAAAAGATCGTTATATTAAGATGTCGAGAAGGAGTACCTGGTTTCAAACATTACATAAAACCACAAACATTAAGTTTCAAAGTGGGGTGTTTCCGTTTATGTCCCAACCCGATGGTAACAACAGATGGAACCCCCAACCAGTGTCCGACATCCCAAATTCCACCGTACTAGCCGCATACCTGTTCAGCACTTAGTCACCTGAAAGATATGTTTAAAAAGACGTCAATATACAAAATATTGGTGAGTTCACAGGTTTTAGTTCCGTAATAACAACATTTTTACATCCTGTGCAGATCCAGCACAATTTGTGGCCTTTGTATGGAGTAGCTAGCTCCTACAAACTATGATGATGAGCAATCCCCTGAGTCCCATAACCAAACCAAGACTAATAAATATGCCCCGCTCCAAGTCGTTTCTCGGAACCCAACAACTTAAGTTCAGAATACGTGCACCCCAGGCATACGCCGATGCATAATCGACGCTATCGATTAGGGGTGGGCCTTGTCAGGCACCAAAAGTACTATCCAAATATTCCTTCAGTTTCATTACCTGAATTAATGGTTACAGTAGCGAGGACTCAACCCCGAGTGGCGAACAAAAACTCAAGTACTCATCATGCCACCCATCACATTTTAACATTTGAAAACATTTCAACATGTGATAACTTTTGACAAACATATCTTTCCCCTAGTTAAAAACAGTAAAATGGGGCCGTGAAACTCACCTTAATTTCCAAGCTTAGCTAGCAAATAAAGCCCAAAGCTTTGACCGACTTCCTCGTGCCCTATTTACCAATAAAGGACACCTTAAAGTCTATCATATATAAGCCTAGCTTATTTTCCGGTTAAAAGATAGTTTATTCAACTATCTTGACTCGTGTGTACTAACCCGAGTCTTTAAGCGTTTTAACTCGACAAACCGATCGTGACTTATCATAATTCATGTGTTCACGTACGACATAGTACCCAAGTTGCGCACCCGTTACTATTCGTGTGTAAACCATATTGGACTACTACTATGAAACGCACAACTCATCCCGAGTAATAGCTTGTCTCGTAAATCGGATAAATGTAGTTGCCTTGTATAATTATTTTTGGACAATATACTTTGCGGAAATATAATGTAGTTATTAAAATCCTTTTAATAACATTTGTTATTTCTTTTCCCGAATCCGAGTATCTTACGAATCTCAAGACTTTGCTTTTTATAAAATGGTTTTCCAAATAAAACCGAACGTTTATACATCTTTTAATCCGAACAACAAACATATTTTAGTTACCAAGTAACCTTTAAAAACTCGTCATACTTGACGCTTGGTAACAAAAGACTATATATTTGTTTGAAATATTTCCCGGAATAGACTATTATTGTTACAAATAATCTTTGTCAAAAACGTCGTGATTTTGTATATGACTACATTTGTCAAACACTTGGAAAGTTATTTATAAGAACGCACAATAATGTCACACTTGTCGCGCTTCGGATTTTATAAAAATTTCGGCAGAGTTTCCTTTGTTTTCGTATAAACCAGACGACACAAATCGCCTACAATTTTTCCCAAAACCAATTACAAACACAAGACGACGTATTTATCCGCATTTCTAATCCACAAGACTTTATACGTTTCGACAATTTTATAAATTATACCATTTACACAAATGTATATGTATAGTCCAACAACTTAGTCCAACAACAACGCAAGTCGCGACTAATATACAAATATTATCTCATAATACTTTTCGTTAATATTTTTATCGGTTCGTTCTCGCGAGTTAAAACTATTTTTGGCCGTATTGTTATATTTTTAAATTATAAATATATTTCTAAAATATCAACAAAATATTACCACATAATTATACCGATATTACGCGCGCGTCTCGATCTACGAGTTGACCGGTGCTGACCCGTTGACCTCGTTTGACCGTCATTGACTGAGTTGACTCGGTTGGCTACTCGACCGAGTTAACCAAATCCGACCGAATTGGCTCGATTTGACCGGATCTGGCCCAAGACTTGAACCGTACCACCAAAACAAACCCGAACCAAGCCTGAATCAAAACTGCCCCGACTCGGATCCACGAGACTCAACCTGAAAGCCACCACTTTCGGCCATAACCGGACCACCCAAGACAACCCGAACAACATATTCTTGACCCGAGCCCCGAATCACAGCAGCCACCATCACTATCGGACCAAACCTTCTCCAAAACAAACCATCGTCATCGTCATCTGGACCACCCCTATCACAACCGACCTAAGACCCATCGCGTACTACCTCTGTGTTGCTGCTTCTGCTCGTTTTTTCGGGATCTAAGACCACCGCACAGCCACCTAACCCATCACCACCTCTGCCGTACGTCTCCTACCTCAAAACCACCAAAACAACCATCTACCTCCCTCGTCCTCGTCTGAAACAACCACCACAGAACCATCGGCCACCCGATCTGCCCTTGCCTTGGGCTTGGAACACGACGCCGCCACCACCATAGACGGTGGTGGCCGGTTGTCTTTAGGAGAGAGAGAGAGAGAGATCGGCTAGAGAGAGAGGGAGATGCAGATTTTAGAGAGAGAGTAGAGAGAGAGACAGAGGTGCGGCTGATGAATGTAGAAGAAGGAGTAGAATAAGAGTATTTATAGCTAGGGTTTGTTGGTAGGTGGGAGTATACCGCGTATCGAACCCGTATTAACGTAAATCGTCTCGGTTCTTACACAGCCTTGTAGGATACTAAATAAAACAAATCGGATTTGTTCGTAATTAAAAACTAAACAAAATCGAGCAATTTAATTATTATTTTCGTCACCCGACGCGTGAAATCAGAACACGCGTTAAAGTCGCGCTAATCGATCCGGTCGAGCTATCCTTCATTTAAACGGCCCGTTTACTTTCGAAACTAAACAAATAACATTATTTAAAATAAATAATTATCCTGAAAGTTCGATGACGGTTAAAACCACGCAGTTCGACGTCTGATCCCACGTCAGTTCCTCTCCGCGTTCTCCAAGACGCTGCGTTTTTGGCCGTTTACCGCGCCGATTTCTCATTCGATCGCATCAATAGTAAATATGTGTCGTATTTACATTTATTAGCCTTATGTTAGTCCACTTTGACAAATTTTCACTGATGTCAGTTCGTTACGTTAAATACGCGAAGTCTTTCTTTAAAGGCATCAAGGCTTCAACGAACTTTCAAAAGGACATCGTAGGACTCATATCAGCTCAACTAACCATAATTAACCTTAAACCATGTTAATTACTTCTAAAACATGATTAGAATCACGTTAATCGTTGTACGAAATTTGCCGGTTGTCACACTAAAACCAAGAAAAAGTGGCATCTGGTTCTCATCCTTTGGACTCACCTCCTAGGACTGAACCAGTTACAACTACCACTGGTAGGAATCCAGATGATCCTATTAATTTAGGTGATGGGTTAAAATACCGAGAATTGACGGCCAGAATACAGTCCATTAAAACCTCTGTTGCTGATATCAAATCAGATATCAAGACAATATTGGGATCATTGGGTACATTTACCAAGAGTCAACCATCCACAGCTGATATTGCTAGTGAGCTATGGAAATCTGTTTACCCCATCATCATAGCTCACAGATAACTAGCAGATCAGACTCATGAAACATATATGGCCGAGATTAGAACTATGGTGGATGCTAGGTACAAAGATACTCAAGCTGACATTAAAGCCATTAAAGACCATCTGCTGAAGACCACTGGCTCTGCCCCAACCACAAATCTCAAAGATGAAGATGATGATGACTTCACTGCTGATGATGCCAAAAAGGGGGATAGTGGTAGAGATAGATTGCCAAAGCTAGATCCCTTTGGTTGTCCACCCTCACAAAAGGGAAAATCAAAGACTGCCAACAAACCAGGGTCTACTCACACAGCACAATGACAACAACAAGAACCAAATGTTCAAACCTCTACTGCTACTGAAACTGCCAAAACTAGCAAAGCAAAGGAAGTTGATACCTCTGCTAATGAAGAAGCTGAAAAGGCTGCTGAGGAAAAGCAAAAGAGGGCTGACACTTTGGAAGTTAAAGCAGAGTTTCTGGTACAGTTGAAAAAGGAACAACATCAAAAAGTTGAAGATGTGGGTTCCTCTAAAAGGAATAAAATGCCTGCCAAACATGTCAGAAAACCACCATCCAAACTTGCTGCTAAAACCACTGCTACCAAAACCACTGCTGCCACCAAAACCACTAATACCACCACAACATCTTAACCTATCACCACAACCACCAAACCAACCACTGAACCTACTATCACAACCACCAACACACCACCTACAAACACTCTACCACCCAAATCCCAAACATCTGCTGGTGCTACAAAAGTGCCAACAGATGTTAACACAACCACTGCTTCAACACCACCATCACCAAAAATATTGTACAAAAGGAAGAGAAAATCTACCTTTGTGGTACAGGATGAAAATATTCACACATCACCACCTACTACTTCAACCACGCAATCTACACCCATATCTGCCATTCCACTTTCATCATTCTCACCACACACCTCACAATTTACATCCCATAGACCACCACCAACCATTACACCATTGGCTGTTCAGTATCCCCTTGAACTTGATCTACTCAAGGGGGAAATGCAATCCTTCTACTATACTGAACAACCATCTGAAAGATCTTTCCCATCTCTTCCAAATTTTCCTTTTCCCCTAAACATAGACCAATATCATCAAAGAGAAATGCAAAGGGAAAGATGACAGGAGTGTTCAGGGCATCCATTCAGCAGAGCTTAGCAAACTGAGAAGGATTGAAGATTTTGCTAAGACCCTGAGCAACTCCATGTCTACCATGCCTCTCAGCAGTGACATGGAAAGGGAGGTTAGGGAATCACTTCTTGAACAAATCTTGTCAACCATGCCCTACAAAGCAAACAAGAAACAGTTTGCAGACTGGACCACTCATGCTCTCAGAGAAGAACTCATAAGAATTGAGGACATGGCCAAGAATCCCCCAGCTAAGGTCTCTGCCCCTGATTTCAGTAAAGGCAGAGATCCAGCCAGAGCCTTGAAATTCAGAAGAATGAGACAAGAGATTCTGGCTGCAGACTATGGGGAGATGAAGTCTGTTGCAAGATGGTCAGAGCTGAGGCTGGTTGAAACTTACATGAAATTGGAAGAAAACAGGAAGAAAGACCCTAACTTGCCTAGAAAACCTATCTACCCTGTTGAACCTCTGATGAAGAAACCTCAACAGGCTTTTACATTAGACAGCCTACTTGATACTTCTGATCTATCTGCTGCTGCAAGAAGACAATTCAAAAAGAAGAAAGAAATGTCTTAAGAAGATCAGAAGAAGTTTGCTGATACTTTTATAAAGGAGGGCCTCTTCAATCAAATACACTATTTCTCTGATCCCACCTCTGAAAAACTCAGAGAACTCATTGGGAGACCTCCATCACCAAAGTCATCCAGAATAAAAGTGCATCTCAGCAAATCCTCTGATTCAAAAATTCTAAAATGGAAGGTCAACAAAGACACCCATGAATTGACTCTGCTCAGATCAGATGGAGAAGCTCAAAGACTTAGCATGGATGATGCACATGGCCTGTGTGCAGATGACCTCCAAACACTGTTGAACCTTGAGCTTGAAAGAGATGTTGAAGACCTCTACTCATTGAACTTTGAGTTACAATTGAAAGGTCAAATTAGAGAAAGTCTGATGAGGAATAAAGATCAAGTATAATGCCTAGTTTTGGCATCATCTGTTCTAGGGGGAGATTGTTGGGTCTGCTGACCTGGAGAAGAAAATATGATTGAAAAGCCAAAATATACTACTCAGTTGATCGATATTAATAAACAACATTTACAACATACTCCTCCCAAAAGACTGTTGACCCTAAAAACTGTTCTACCCAAACAACTACTGTGACAACTGCTGCTACAAAGGACTGTTGGATAACAACTGATAGAGAACAACTGCTGACTAAAGGTCTGATGAAGAACAACTGCTGATCAAGTGCTGAAGACTAAAGGTCTATTGGAACCAACAGCACTTAGGCTCCAACAGATGATTCAAGACCATCAGAGTTTTCCTCAACAACAGTTTACCTTTCAGAGTTTTCAATGTAACAGTAGTTTGTATATAGCAGATATTTTATGTTGTTATTCTGTTAGAGGTCACTGTCTTAGGTGACGTCAGCTTAGATCATCAGTGGTTTAGATTTGTCTATAAATAGAACAGTTCTTGTACTGTTCTATTCATCACTCGAAACATTCTCTCAGACAAACAATCACAGAGTGATCAAGCTGAGGGGGAGTACTTGTAATATTGTAATCTTTCAATTAATGATAGCATTCGATTAAAAACAATTATTCTCTTGTTTTGATTTATAGTTTATCATTCCGCTGCACTTTCCATTTATATTCACTTCATTCATCTCATCATTTATATAAACAAATCAAAACAATCAAACTCAGATCCTAACAGTAGGATCCTGTAACATTTGTACTTTTTGCATTTTCAATTCTGGTCCCTATACTTTTGTAATTTTCCATTTTATCTTGTAATCCCGAGCTTATGATTAATGGAAAACTTTTAGTCAAATACACTTATACATAATCAATCATGCATATTCAATTTAATACAATCATGTTGCACTATTACGCTTAAAAACCTAAATTTATCTCTAAACTGAAGCATAAACGAACCCGTCCGAGTTATAAATCAAGCCCAATCCAAAAACATGTCAAAATAGGCTTAAACCTTAAGGTTTAACCCAAAAACACGTCCAAAACCAAGTCAGTTGGGCCAAGCCCAACCAAAAAACATTTTTTGGCCCAAAACACCTGGTCGTGTCGCGTGACCAGATACCGGATTCCCGTCACGTAGTGCGACGGGACCTTTCTGGCAGCTACTTGACGCACTCGAGGATTTACACCCAACCACCAACTAATCTCCTCCTAACCACCCTAATTACACCCTTAATGACCCAACCACCTTACCCACTTATAAATACTCCTCTTCCCCACTCCTTAATCCTTTGTTCACCTCTAAACTCTCTCTAATACGCTCTAATCATCAAAGTTTCTAAAGCAACTTCCTGATTTTCTTATTCACAACAGTAAGTTCTTGAGCTTAAACCTTTACCTTTTATACTGATTTTCTTATTCTTTTCTACTTAAAACTCCTTGGAGAAACCTCTAGGATCTACCCCTTGCTTATCCACATTAATGTGTTAAGGGTAGAGCACCAAAAGGAGGCCTCAAAGGTGACTATTTTCCATTGTTCTTTATGCTGTAAAATCTTTGTTGTAGAGATACCAACCAAGTCCACCAACAATTCAATGTTGGTTGGATTTTGTGATATGGTAATGGTTGACGAAGGAGAGCCAAGGCTCATCCAAACCAGTCACCATACTCTACATAAACCTCCTAGTTATATTATGTATTATCATAAGTCTACTTCCAGTCTTTAATTCTATTACTCTAATAACAAATTCTTGGAAGGTTTGTGGATACACCCTATCTTACCAAATCTCTTGACCCTTCTTGTGATATGGATTAGTCCACACTAGAAAGGGGAAATCCCGTGTCCAAAACCCACGTTTATCCCATAAACGAAGTGGTCGTGACATGAATATTTCTAATGGATTCACATTCCTAACCTTCATACCATCTGAATCATCTTCATGGTGATTTTATGCTTGGTCTAACTTCAACTCCTGACCATCCGAATTGCCCTAAAGGGACAATTTGTGCTTTGGTTCGCCTAAAAGGCTTGCTTGACTCTCTTTAATCTATACCTAAAACTCGAAGCTAAAACTCCTACATTTCTAATTCTAGTTAATCGGACCTAAGGACCCGATTCTTCAAGACTCATTTTTTAGAATTTTAGCGCACCCTAAGGTGTGTTCATACTTGTCCCCTTTTACTCTTTAATTCTTTGGGACTGAACATGTATCTATACAAAAACCTTAAACAATTTCATACTCTTATACGCTTATGCTCAATCTAATGCTTATATGCTATGCCATGCTAGAATATAATTCTTACATACAAATGTCTATTAGCATACAACCCACCTTACATGTATAGCGCTTAGGAGTGACACACCGCCCCCTTTATGGGTCATGTTAAGTTTTCTCAATTGTGTATTCGAGTGTTGATGCCTTTTGTATGGTTCTGTATGCGCATGACTGTGGCATGATGATTTGAGTAAAACTTTCTTATACTATATACGTAGGTCAAAAACTAGTATGCTCACCAATGCTTTATGTGTTCACGGATATTTTATACATGTTGCAAGAAATGTTTGATGCGAGGAAATCAAGAAACTTAATAGGATTGGCTAGAAACTCACACTAGTTTAGTTTTGTTACTCTTGATGTTGTATTTGCTTTATTTTGAGACATGTTGTACTTCTATCTTTAGACCTTTCAATGCTATGAATGAAATCTATCTTTGAACAGTTTATCACAAGTCGCACCTCGATGTATTCCGCCATCGATTGGGTTGTGACATATCCTAATTGCCTGTTTGATTTCCTAATTGCCTGTTTGATTACTAATTGCGTGTCTTGATGTCTAATCGTGTGTTTTGCTACCGTAAGTGTATTTTAAGATCCCAGAACATGGTTTGACACCTTGGAACATATTGGGAACCCTGTGACATGTCTAGAGACCTGATAAAACATGTTTGGACTGTATGATAGCCTTGGTGAACTGTTGTGCGTATTAAGTGCATGTTTACGTGTGACTGCTTGGTTACTTGTATTTGACTAACACGGGGGATGTCGGGTCACGAATGGAATGTTAGGTCTTGTATTGCGTGGTCAGATTAACATTCAAAACATGTTTTCAAACATACATGGTTATGGTCTGGACAATTGGGGACTAGTTAACCTAAGGGCTATTAGTCGAAACACTTATACAAACTTTGTGATAGGTCTTCGGTAGTTGGAACTAGCAATTTGTGTTGAGTATTCTGTTTTGGAAGACACAATCTAAGGTGAAACCATGAATATGTGGTTTGGCTTCAGCTTGGTTCAAAGCTGGACATTCATACTTGGCTTCTCCTCCTTCTGTGATTGCCACCACTCTCTTTGCTGGTTTGGCTTCAGCTTGATTCAAAGCTGGACATTCATACTTGAAATGTCCGAGAGTTTTGCAGTTATAACACCTGATGTTAGATTTGTCAAACCCCGCTTTCCCCATGCCGACTCTTCTACCGGTTCTATCTTGAAACCTCTTCACCCTCAAAGTGATCATGGCCATCTGCCATTTCAAATCCATTTCCTCCATATCGTCTGGGTCAACTTGATACATGTCCTCAGGGCTCGTCATATCATTCTTTAGATCACCAGTCTTTAATGCTTCAAAGCTGGTCATGAAGGCGTTGAAAAGTTCAACGTGTTCAGTTGCAAGCTTTGTTTGTTGAGGATTGAGAGTTAATGGGTGAGGGTTAGTGACACTGGGTTGAGAGTATGGAATAGCTTTTCCTGAACTTGAACTACCACCAATCATTCCATCAGCATACATGTGAGATGAGCTTGAACCCATGTTGCCCACTGGAGTCATTAACGCTAAGTTCTTCATTGCAGTGATGGGAACTGCCTTCGGGTTTGTCTGATTCATCTCTCTCTTTGTTATGTCCATCTCAAAGTACTTCAATGTGTTGATGAGATCAGCCAAGGTAGACTCGGCATCAAGATACTCTTTTCTGATTAGCATACACTGGATGCTCCATTCTTTTGGCAATGAATCCAGTAGCTTCTTGATAGAATTTCTGTTGTTCACAGGAATTCCAGCCTTCTTCATCTTTGTCAACATGCTCATGAACCTATCAATGTGCGAGCTCAAACTTTCCCCACGAATACTACCAAAAATATCATATTCTTTTTGCACCATGTCTTGCTTGTATTGGCGCATCTCTTCGTTCCCTTCATAGTATTCATTCAATGCAAACCACAGATCATGTGCCGTGCCATACTCT
Source organism: Ambrosia trifida (assembly GCA_028751855.1). Taxonomy (NCBI): domain Eukaryota; kingdom Viridiplantae; phylum Streptophyta; class Magnoliopsida; order Asterales; family Asteraceae; genus Ambrosia; species Ambrosia trifida. Next base: position 82,957,413 of record CM054129.1, on the reverse strand, counting down.
TCAAACATGTTGTAAACATCGTTAGATAGGGCCATGGTTAAAGCACCATAAGCCTTATGATCTCTTTGGAGTAATTGTTTGTCAACATCGGTATAGGTGGTTGGATCAGGGTTGAATTCTTCTCCAGTGGCAGTGGTTCTCATGGGAATGTGTGGGCCCAACTGGATAGAGTTCCATTGGGTGAAGTTTGTGACGTAAAAGAATGACCTCATTCTGTTCTTCCAAGTCCCATAATCTTCAGCACCTTTTAACTTAGGTACTATGGTAGTGGTTCCGGATTCAAGGTCTTGTTGTGTGATAGGGTTAACAGTTGATTGATTATTGTTACCAGCCATGATTTAGATGAATTTTAGGAATGTGGTTTAACAGATTTTAGTTATCAGTCCAGAAAATTGTCCAAGTCCTTAAGTACACAGCTAAGTTCGCAGCTAAGTACGCAGTTAAGTTCACACTTAAGTTCACATCAGTCTGGATAAGTATGCAGCAACCTGTAAGAATATAAACAGCCTTGTCAAGTTGTAGTCTTTGTTAAGTATGCAGCTCGGAAGTATACGTGTGGCTATGCTTCTTGATAAGTTCGCAGATCAGTCACCACTTGGGCATTATAAGTGCTCAGGGTTTACTGATCAGCCTGCGTACTAAAATAAGTGCCTAGACTCACTTAAACTCTCGTTTAAGATTTTAAGTTCGCAGAAACCCTAGCCAAGTACTCAAGACTACACCTTCAGTAAGTGCGCACAAATCCAAGATTTTTGTTTAAGTACGCAGAAACCCTAGATAAGTACTCAAGACAATGAGATGCAATAAGTGCGCAGAAATCAAATTAAATGAACAAGTGCGCAGAAATTCAATTTAAAATGCAACAAGTGCGCAGAAACCCTAGCTGCGTACCAAAATGACAAGTTTAAGTACTCAAAGTCACAAGTATGCAATATATGATCCAAGTACTCAAACTAAGAAACAAGTGCTCAGCCTATGAGATAAGTGCGCAGGATATATGAAATAAGTGCGCAAAAACGAGCTGTAACAAACATAAAACTCAGCTGAATCCTTTCCAAACCATTTTCTGATCAAAATAACATACTTTAAACATTTAGAAACACGATTTTCATGAAATTTGAAGCCAAAATATACGAAAAACACCTAAATTTTAATGTTTACAAAGAGAATAATCTTGATAATAAAAACTTAACAAGATGAGGGTTTTGGTATCTTAAAGTAGATACAATCTAGAGCACAGAGGCTCTGATACCAAATTGTAGTCCCGAAATACTAGATCTTGTTGAATGCAATAGATTGTTATCACTTGGAAACACCTATTAGTTAGGTGTTTCAAGTGATTAATCCAAGAAACAAAGAAAACTAGATGAATATTGTAAGACCCGACACACACAATGAATAACATGATGATTCCATATCTGATTTGATAATGAATAACCTTGGAATACCACACAAGTAGGCACATATTCAGTGTGCTACAAAGATAATCTCCAAAACCCTAAACCCTAGCTGTGCACACACAAACTATATATAGGCAGCACCTGGGCCTGCGCACATAACATAAGTGCGCAGGGCCCGTCTACATAAGTGCGCAGCCTAGGGTTTGGCTTACTAAACTATGCTATAATTACATGTAAGGTCCTTCAACTATTAAGCTTTACAATAGTCATTCAAAAGTCTCTATTCTGGTAACTGTGGTCTCAATATAACCCAACACATTTACTTATTTGCAGGGGTGTCAGTATCATCACCATCTATGTGTTACATCATCCATTCTGTCTCTTATCTGTTTAACTCTTCTATTCCCATCTTATCCACGTCTTCGGGTTTTGAGGACGGGAAGGTTGACTTGTTGACATGGCAGTGGTGTACATTGGAGTAGCTTCGGCACAACTTTGAGATCCGTCCAGGATTCGAACGTCTCCCTTCTATACTCTAATGGACACACTCGCCTATAAACACTATCTTACACTCGTACTTGTAATGGTATATCTCTAGGTATTGATGTCCGGTGAGTTGGGCTTCAAACTAGGGTTACTCTAGGAGGACCATGTGGACGAGTTCGTCATTTCAGGTGCACATGAAATCATAAACTAAGATGCATGAGAATCCTGGTGGACTCTGTGTTTGGACTGATAGTCCTGGACTGGACCTAGATTTGAATTCTTGTGATTACTAGTGGTTGTACTAGTGATGGGTCTGAGTATTCTGTTCTTATGTTTGGCAAAAGATGTCTGGTACTCGTGGTGGTCGTAGAGGTGGACGAGCTGGTGGGCGAGGCGACGGTAGTCGCGACGGGGATCGCAGCAACATCAATATGACCCAGGAGGAGCTGAACAACCTACCTCAGCAACAAGTGAATGTAGCTCTAGCTGCCTTTCAGGCTGCTCACAAGACTCTCGGTGGTAATTTGACCGTTGTCATTTCTATTCGTGTCTTGTGTGTTGTATTTCTATTGACTTATCGGATATCGTTGGTTCAGGTAACGCTGTTAATCATCCACATCTGGTGTAGTAGGTGTGTACTTTCAAGATGTTTATGGACTGCAAATCCCACAACTTGAATGGGACTGAAGGAGCAGCGGGACTGCTCAGGTGGCTGGAGAAGATCGAGTCTGTTTTCGCCATGTGTAACTGTCCTGGTGCTGATCGCGTGAAGTATGCTACAGGAAATCTTGAAGGTCCCGCTTTGACTTGGTGGAACTCCACCACATCGACTCTTGGCATGGGGGAAGCCAATGCGATGCCGTAGACGGAGTTTGCTCAGAGGTTGCAAGCCGAGTACTGCCCTAGTGATAAAATTAAGAGGTTGGAGCATGAGTTCTGGAATCTCAAGATGTTGGGTTCAGAGATTGAGGAGTATACAACGAAGCATAATGAGTTGGTTGTGATGTGTCCTGGAATAGCTACACCAGAGTATCGAAGGATCGAGCATTATATCGCTGGGTTGGTGCCAGAGATTGCTGGGCTTGTAGCCGCGGCTGATCATACTACATTGTTGTCTACTGTTCGGTCGACTTACATGCTGACTAACATGAAGATTGCTGATCGTGTCTTGCCTCCTAGGGGCGCTGCTGTGAAAGCCCCGGTGGATAACAAGAGAAAGTGGGAGAGTGTGGGAAAGGGTTCTAGATCGGCTCATCCATAGCAACAGGTGAAGAAGTTTGAAGCATCGGGGTCCTCGTCCAAGCAACAGCAGGGTGGGTATGCTAGGAAGAATCCTAAGTGTAACATGTGTGGGTATCATCATGTTGGGAGCTATGATAAGTTTCGCTGTAATCGTTGTCATCGGTTCGGTCATTTGGCTAAGGATTGTAGGGCAAACTTTCAGCCGAAGCAGGTACAAGTGGTTGTCCCCACCCCTACTCCTCGGGGAAACCAAGGGTGTTACAATTGTGGTGAAACCGGGCACTTTAGACCGGATTGCCCAAAGTTGAATCAAGGTGGGACTGGGGCAATTGCAGGCAATCAGAATAACGGAGGTGTCGTCCGGAATGCTCCTGCTTTCATTATTGGTTCGGGGGAAACCCTACAGAATCCTAATACTATTACTTGTATGTTTTCTCTTCTTGTTTGCAATGCTTCGATTTATCTTGACTTTGTTGTATCATTTAGAGTTCCATACCTGTTAAGTTTCGTTAGTTGCTAGTCGTGGTACCTACACCGTGAGAGGCTAGGTACTTGGATCTCGAGTGTCATGTCGAGGCGATTTATTTTCTAACTTATTGTGATCATTTTGAATTCTTGGTCATGCCCTTCGGTCTAGTCTATACGCTGTGGTATTCATGGATTCAATGAACTGCATCTTGTGAGTCTTATCCTGTTTTCGCTTGTGGGTATGAGCGGTTTCTCCATTTATCATGGTGCTCCTATTATGAGCCTCGGTTGTGTGTTGATTCGACGTGGGGAGGGTATCGTTTATTCTTTCATCAGCATGAAGTCTGTGAGGAAGACTACATCACCCATGTTTAGGAACCGGGTACGTTTCGGTTGTTCTGAAAATCTAAAGACATTACTTGTACGGTACATGGTGCATCGTTTATACCGATCAGAAGAGTCTTCAGTGTATTTTTGACCAGGAGGGATTAATCGCGTGGCAGTTGGTAGCAGTTACCTCGTGTTTATCTTGAGAAAGTGGTTCCTCCGCCTGAAATGCTTGTTTCTATCATCTCTGATTTGTGATTCTCGCTTCGTTTAGTGTTTTGGGGAAATGTTGCTTTGAGCATTGGGTGCTCGGTTGGATTGTGTACGGATCGTCTTTCGTATTGTTGGAGTTCTTTGTGGTTCATGTGTGGCGAGTAGGAGGCTACTCGCCTCTAACAGGTGGCGAGTAGAACCCTACTCGCATGTAATAGCAAGGACGGCTATGATCAGTTATAAATACCACCCTTGACTTGTAAAACATCATTTGTGAAACCCTAACTCGTCCTAAACCTCTATCACACCATACTTAACTTCTAGAACTCGTTTTTGCACTAAATCCACCATTTCCAAGACTTAAACATCATTTCTAGCAAAAGCTAAGGTGTGTTAACCATCCTAAACTTTTGTAATCTCATTATTTTGATCCCTAAGGGTCCAGACCTGATTTTGTAAAGTTTGTGTCTTTGAAAACCTTTGAAAAACAGTTTTAAAACAAGTCTAAACCCTTATATGAGTTATTTACGAAGTATACATGCAAAGAATGGATTTTTATGAGTAAAACATGGGGATTCTTATGTGTTTGATGTTCTACTGATATGGATAAGTTGTTAGGATGTTTATTTAGGAGTTTGAAGATTGTTTGATGTGTTTTGATGATAATACGCGTTTAGACCCGTATGAGTGATATAGGAGGATTTTGGATGTTATGATATGATTTGATGATTGCATGATGTTAGGGTTTGTACTAGGATGATGTAGTAACAGTAGGATGATGATTTGCAACATTGTTATGTGATGAAATCTGGATATTTTCCATTTAGGGTAAGTTATGCATGCTTGAAATGATGCTTTCATAATATCAGTCCATTTTGGGAAGTGCTTGCAATTAGGGTGTTAGACTGAGGATAAATTGGGGGTTTTTCATTTAGGAACTATTGCTTGATGATTTTGGATTGATTTTGGGTGTTTTTACATGTTTCGGATCTGATTTGGAAGGTTAAAGGCGCGAAAAATGGCTCCTAGACTGCAGAGGGCGAGTAGCATGTCCTAATGCCGAGAGGGCATACCTGGGTGATAGAAAGTATCAAGACTGAACGACCATACCTGATGGTTGGTTCTAGACGAACTCGTCTACCGTATGCACCAACCTCTCAACCTATTCATCCTAAGCTACTAATCCGGGCTGCCTCCACGGTAGCGCCACGTTTTACGTCTTTGGCTGGACAAAACGCGTGATGCTCAGACTGCTTCTTTTCCGACCTCTTGGACTTTGGTTGTGTTTCTCTTTCGCGGGTTTTTCTTTTTCCATCCAGTCCTCTGACGACTGTCCCAATATTCATCGATCCACTTGGTGTTGTCATGCCCTACCGCTGATTCCTCCGGTGGTGCCACTACTGTACCTTTGGTTTTCTTCAATTGATAATATAATTGCTTATCAATGAAGTGGGCCACGTCAAATGGATCTTCAGGCTCATATTCTCTTCCACCGGCCGTGTAGTGCAACTTGTTATTCGTAACCCGAAGTGTAAGAATCCCCTCACTCATATCTATTGTGGCTCTGGCGGTAGCTAAGAATGGTCGGCCCAAAATAATAGGAACATTATTCTCGCCCATGTTGAGGATGACAAAGTCGACGGGGAAAACAAATTCCCGTATTTTGATGAGAAAATTTTCGACAATCCCTTCGGGTTTCTTTATGGTACCATCCGCCAACTCGATCGTAGCAATCAACAGTCGCAGGTCACCCAAATTGAGTTGCTTGTAGATATAAGTGGGCATAACATTCACAATCGCACCCAGATCCGCTAAGGAATAATTTGTAGGCAAATTGCCTATGGAGCATGGCAAAGAAAATTTCCCTGGATCGGTCAGCTTTGGAGGAAGATTTTGCTGGAGTACTGTTGTGCACTCAAGTGTGTTTCCTTTGACCCCTGGCTCGAGATTTATCTTGTTGCTCAAGAAGTTCTTCAGGAATTTGGAGTACTTGGGCATTTGCTGAATGACTTCTATAAAAGGCAAGTTGACATGGATTTGACTTAGGAGTTCATCGAATTTCTGGTACTGCTCATCCGTCTTTCGTTTCATCAATCGACCGGGATAAGGTATGTGAGGCCAGTACCCTCTCTATACTGTCTTTGCTGGTGGTTCTGGTGGTGGAGCAATTGGAGGAGTCTGGTTAATTTCGGGCTCATCATTAGCCGGTATTTGTGAACTGGCGGCTGAGTTTTCTGGTGCGGTGATATTGGGAATGGTTATGTTTGGAGTGGGTTCATTTGTGAGTGGATTGTGTGGTATAACTTCTTCACTGGCAGGTACTTTGTGGGTTGGACTGGGCCCTTTTTCGTGTTAGTATATATATATATATATATATATATATATATATATATATATATATATATATATATATATATATATATATATATATATATATATATATAACAAATTTAGATGTTTTTTGAAAATATAATAATCATTTTAGGTTAAATATGATAAAAGTTTGAAGTGTAAGGGTCCTAATGTATTTTTTTCTTAACTAACATAAACAAAATTTCATTAAAACAAATACAATTGTCATTATGTTATGGGCTTCCATTTTTTTAATACTTTGTGGGTTGGACTGGGCCCTTTTTCATGTTTGTTACCAATGGGCTTTAATTTAATTAAAAAAACCAATACATCAAGAGTCAAATTAGATTAAGATAATATTGTTCGTCCTTCTCTAGCAGAGTAGAACCCGCCGCTTTTCTTGTAAGTTTCTTTCTTTTATCTTTCATCTTTCTTTAGTTTCTTTCTTTCTAAACTTTATATCTCTGCAGCTTTCTTATTTTCTTTCTTTTCATCTCAAATACCTTCATCTTTCCTAGCGCCTAGGACCGCCTAATCCCCGCCTAATCCCATCTAATCCCCAAAACGTCTAAGACTCAGCTTAGGTCCTTATTTTGATATTATGTCCCGACTAGCGCCTAGGCAACTCATAGGCCGACTTTTACAACACTGATATGAATATAAATAAAAACCACAAAAAATATCATAAAAATAGAACATAATGATATGGATAGCTTACATCATGTGAAAACAACTATAAATAGTATATTTACACTATGAACATTGAACACCATACTATTAATTGTATTTGCCCTAAAATAGATCAACTAAATACAGCATACATTTATATTAATATAAAACACCACACTGTAATACAAACCTTCCAGATGTTAAACACTGTGATTTGAATCTTAATACATACTTCAAGATGTTAGAACACTATGACTTGAATCAAAACACAACCATTACAGATTTTAAAACACCAAGACGTGAATTGTAGCGCAATAATTTCAGACGTTAAAACACCATAACTGCATCCTAGTTTATGTGAAATCATGATCAGTTTAAGGTTAAACCTTTATTTTTCGGTTTGCCTTTCTTTGATTCTTAAGTTTGATGATTGTAGGGTTTGTTGTGTATGTGTGAGAAAGAGAGAGAGAGAAAGAGAGAGAGAGAGAGAGAGAGAGAGAGAGAGAGAGAGAGAGAGAGAGAGGGAGAAAGAGAAAGATAGAGCAGTAATGTGATCGTGATATATATATATCCTGTGGTAACCCACTTGAGTTGGAGAAACCAGTGGAAACCCTATGTAACATTGTTTTTTTCTAATTTTTTTATAATAGCTTGTATACATAATTTTATGAGTTTCGGCCAAAAAAATCAAAAAAACGCCGAATAGATTTTTTTTTAAATTATGTAGCAAACATGTTACATATGTAACAATGCTGACGTATGATAAAACCGAGTTTATGTAACACATGTGTAACAAAATAATCTACTTGGCACCTTTTTTATTTTATTTTTTTTGCTGAAACTAATAAAATTGAATATAAAAGCTATGCTGAAAAAATCTGTTGATGCGTTTTGCGACTAAGGATTGGATATACAATAATTAACATATGTTAGTGATGGCCGAAGGTGACGATAGTCTGGGCGAAGGTAGATTTGGACTGGACGAAGGAAGACTGGACAAGATCAGAAGACACATTCGACCACTTGTAGTGGGCGAATGTGGAAAACACTCACATTCGACCAGTTGTAAGGGGCGAATGTGCAGTGCCTATATATAGATTTTGAGTTTTTGATAATGTAAGAGAGTTGTCATTTGTGTCCAGGTTCAGATCAGGTTCATAGGTGTTTTTGAGAGATTATCTGTGTGATCTAGATTAACATAAACTCATTGTAAATGCTTTTTGAATGAAAGTTAATCTATGAAATGTTATTGAAAATGATCTTGATTGTGTCGTGATTTGTGTTTTATCAATTTGTTCAGATCTAGGGTTTCCGCACCTAGTTTTGTGACTTGTATGATCGTATAATCCTGTTTTAGCTAAAATCCAACGCTCACAAAGTGGTATCAGAGCCTAGAGGATCATACAACAACAAATTTGATAAGATCAGAGCTGATTTGGACATGTTTTTGACATAAACATTGTTTTTAAGAGTTTTTGATCGATTTAAAGGTGAATTTGTGGTCGAATTCAAGTTTTTCCAAGACTTAAAGTTGTTCCAAATCAATTCCGAAACATAACCTGATTGAGATCATTCAAATCCATGAACTTTTGAAAATCTGAGATCAGAATAACCGTTTTTCAAACAATAACCGTTTTTCAAAAATGAGATCTGCTAGTTTTGGGCGAACCTGGAACCTGGACTGAGTGTTGTGGTCGAACCTGATAAAAAGTGGGCGAACCTGAATAGTTTTTGGGCGAACCTGAAAATTCTTGTTGAAATCTTTCACTTTCGGGTAGAAAATTCCACCTTCGACCGTTCTCATTTTGGACGAAAGTGGAAAATCTGTCAGTTTGGTTTACATTCTGGTCATTTCCACATTCGGTTGTTACTGTGTGGACGAAAGTAGAACCATTTTGGTCGAAAGTGAGAAATTTTGGACGAACTTAGAATAATTTGGACGAACCAAGTCAATTTTGGGCGAACCCAGGATTTTTGCTGAAAAATTTTTCTAAGTGTTGAGATTTTCAGATTGTGATCATGTGGCGTTTTCAAACTACTTCAGGATCAGCAACAACACAACCACAACAGCAGACAATGGACCCATGGACAGTGGCAGCGCAAAAGACGAACACACAGTCTTCACAACCACATAACTACATGACAACGACGAGCACGATGCCTCAAAATGTAGCACATCCGGCACTACAATCAGATTACTGGGGAGTAGCTGCAGCAGCGGTAAATACTCAAACCACTAATGCTATTTCTACTTTGATTAAGGATTTGTCTACAGGTAGTGGAACTCGGCCACCGAAGCTCATGGATATGCAAGAGTATAACCAGTGGCACACCATGTTCAAGATCCATCTGGAAGGCATGGGAGTTGAAGGAGCTGAGGCATGGAGCATGATTGTCAAAGGTTACACAGCACCAATTCTGGAGAATACAGGTGAGATGATTCCTCTGGAGAGCTTGACTGAGGACGAAAAGAAGAAATATGTGGTAGAGAAGAAGGCGTTCTCTCAACTGACACAGGCAATCACAAGTGACCTGTTGCATCAGTTTGGGACATGTACTACATCAAAGCAGCTTTGGGATAAGCTGAAGAGGAAGCATGATGGTAATGAGAAGACCAGGAGTCTGAGAATGGAGGAATTGGTCAAAGAGTTTGAGAATTTTTCTTTTATTAATAATGAAACTTTGAAAGAACTAACTCCGAGATATATGCATTTGTTGTCTGAATTGTCCAGTTATGGTGTACAGATTCCAATGACTAAGCAGGTGGATAAGTTTGCAGATGCTTTACCACCACAATAGGATCAGCATGTGGAGGTACTCAGAGAGAAGGATGCTTATCAATTCTGGACCATTTCAGAGTTTATTGAAAAGCTGGAGAACAAAGAGTTGGAGGATAGGAGGAAAGCTAGAAGGTCACAGATTCCTCAGAATCCCAGTTTGTATTTTGGAGGTACTTCAGTTCCAGCTGGAAACTCGAGCTCTGGAAGTGTTGCACCACATGTTGCATGTATTTGCAATGTCATGGATTCATCAAAACCAACCACCAACTACACACCACCACAATACAATTCCTACTCACAACCATCATACACACCACCACAATATAATTCCTACATTTCACCAGTCTCTCCAATGCAACAAGCAAGTTTTTACACCGCTAACCAAACACAACAACCAGTAAACCAAGTTATTCAACATAAACAACAACCGGTAGTTTTGGATACATCTAACTTGGGAAATGTGACTGTGGAGGTTGCTCAGCAACACATTGCATTAGTCTCAGCAATGATTTCATCCTACAATGGGTTGGTTGCTAGTCAGATTGGGAACAACAACTTAACCAACGAAGACTACGCACAGATAGACAAGGAAGAGATGGAACTCATTGACATTCAATGGGCTTTTGCGAGTATAATGAGGAGAGCAACAGAGTTCATCGAGAAAACTGGAAGGACTGACTTGGCAACTTCTCCCAACACAACCTATGGTTTCAACAAGGAGAAGGTTACATGTTTTAATTGTGGAGAAAAAGGACACTTCAAAAGGGAATGCACCCAGCCACCTAAACAAGGTAATCGAAACCCTTTCAATGCAAATTACCAGAACCGTCAACAAAACCAAGTTTCTTACCAAAATAACGACAACTACCAAAACCGAAACTTTAACAACCAAAACAGACAACCAAACACTCAACACCATATTCAAAACCAATCTCCTAACCACACAAACCGAACAGTTGTACCTATCACTACACCCAATGAGACTCAACAGAATGCGAGTCAGAACCAAGCTTTGGTAACTCAATAGGATGAGAGGTTTGACTGGTCGGGTATGCAAATAGGAGTTGAGGAAGTGACTACTGGTGGGAATGTGGCTTGTGTTGCTTATCAGGTTGATATGGAAGAGTCAGTGGCAGTTGATGAGAAGAAAGAAACTGAGGAGAGTGAAAGTGATGATTCTGAGACTGAGATGGAAGTGGAGAGTGAACCTGTTGAGGTTAAGGCTGAGGAAAAGAGTTCTGGAATGGTGATTGATTCAGTTTCTGATGTTCCCGAGGAGTGTAGATCAGTTTATTCAGATTCTGACACAGAGGGAAGTGTTGATTCTTTAGATGATGATATTGACCAGTTGCTGGCAGAAGCTGACTTTTTGATGACGAGGAAGTCGTGCATAGCTGATGATGCTTTCACCAAGATCGACTACTCAAAGTTTTTCACTGGAAAGGAAGCTCATTTTGCGTTGATGGCCATGACTGAACCGCCAAAACCTGTAAGTTCTGAATCTAGCACTGATGTTATGAGTGATAAATATTGTGGAACATGTGATAGATTGACAGAGGAGAATAAACAACTCCGAATTTCATGAGATAGTGCTATCTTGAACTGTCAATCTACTCGCAAAGAGTTGAATGCTTTTAACAAAGTATTAGATGGCTATAAAAAGGACATTTCCGACTTGAAAAATACTTTATCATTGAAACAATTGGCCATAAACAACTATATCAATGAAATTGAAAACACCAAGTTGGAAATGGCAGCCATAAAATGCTTTGCTGAAAAGGTTAACAAGAAGTTGGAAAGTTATAAGAATGTTGCTTATGTCGTAGATCATATCATTGATGATAACACCACCAATTACAAGTCTGTACCATCTCCGGTTCTTTTTGAAAACCATAACTATCACCAAGTTATACCGGAGAGTTCGGTAAAATCAGACTCGTCATCGGAAAAGGAATCTAATACCTCGAGTATTGGTGATCCATATTCCGATGTGAGACCGATTTTGGGCTTGAACAATGAGGGTGTTTATGCTGAGAGTGATAGTTCAGACTCAGAAAATGATGATACTGGTAGTGATCAATCTGTTAATGAATGTGAGATTCCAAAAGAAAATCACATCATTACTACTGAACCAGTGTCACCATCTGATCATGTTCATCCGATGGCAAATGCTAATCGTGATAATAAGTCTGAAAAGGTTGATGTTAAGAAAGATAATGTTGTTAAGAATGAGGTCAAAAAGAATGAGCTGAATGAACCAAGTGACAAACCGGTTAAAGTGTTTTATCGGATGGAAGGATCCGATAAAATCATTTCTGATGAGGAATTTCCGATCAAAAATGTTAACTATTCTAAACTTGATAAAATCTGGCAAGAAAGCACAATATGGTTTCCAAAACATGAGAGAACCAATGAAATTCCACCAGAAATCTTAAAGAAATTGTTTTCAGAAGTTCCTCAAGAACCAAAAATCCATGTCACTGAGTTCATTCGACCAAATGATAAAGCAAATGGTTTTCATGAACCTTCTTACTCGAAAGGACCACTTCCTGAGAGTTTGAGAAATCAACAGTATAATGATCAATTTCCTGTCAGATCATTTGCTTCACCAAATGCTCATTATGTGTTTGAGGAATATAGAAAATGCTTTAAATGTGGAGAATGCGGGCATTTACTTGCTCAGTGTCCATATGTAAGGCACAAAAGACATGAAGTTGAGGTTAAAAATTCCATGAGAAAGCCGATTGATCATTATGTCCCACCACATAGACGGGCTGTTCCTCAACAACAACAATTTTATAATCAAAACAATTTTCAAATGAGGAACAACCGTTCATTTCAATATGATCGAAGGAATCGGATTGCAATGGAACAATCTTGGAGAAAACCTGTGGTGAACACAACAGCTGATAGACAAAAGGTTCCACAAAAACCAATTGTCAAATCACATGTTGGACCTAAGTCTGTTAATTCAGATAAGGTTGCTAAGAAAGTTACTTTTAGTAACAATGTTCAGAAACCTATTGAGAAACCAAAATCTCAAATTCGTATTCTCAAAAGGTCTGAACAATCTTGGACACCTAATGGTACTCCAGGAGCTTCTACTTCAAAGGTGAGTGAGAAAAATGAAAGTGTTTTGAACAATCAGAAAACGATTGATTCAAAACAGAAATGTTGAAAAAGTTGTTGAGGATGTTTCTTTGAAAGCCAAAGTTCAAAGGCCCAAGACTCAGGCTTGGGTCCCCCGAAAGAACTAAAACTTTACTTTTTGTGTGCAGGGAGCTTCAGCTGGCCCTATTAGCAGTCTCTGGATTGTTGATAGTGGAGCTTCAGGCCACATGACGGGGGATTTGGCGTTGCTGTTAGATGTGAAGAATATTAATGGAGGATATGTCGCGTTCGCGGGTAATAAAGGAGGATATATTACGATGGAAGGAAGCGTGAGTAATGGGATTGTGACTTTCGAGCGGATTTCTTATGTCAAGCAGATAGACTATAATCTGTTGAGCGTCAGTCAAATATGCGATAAACAATTTTCTGTGCATTTTGATGACAAATCCTGCTATATTCTCAAACCGGGCTTCAAGATTCCAAAGGAGTGGGTTATGTTGATGGCACCTCGAGTCAACAATCTTTATATTCTTGATATGTCCAAGGCGATGACATCACAGGGGCAGATAACATGCTTTCTATCCAAGGCGACCGAAAAAGAATCGATAATGTGGCACCGCAGAATGGGGCACATTCATCTGAGGAAAATGAATCAGTTAGTGAGAAATGGACTTGTCGATGGAGTAAACGTGAAACATTTCCATCTGAACGACAAGTGTGTGAGCTGTATGAAAGGCAAACAACACAAACAGTCCCATAAAGTGAAGAAAGTTAACTCTGTTGAGATGCCACTTGAGCGATTGCACATGGACCTTTTTGGACCGGTCAAGCGCAAAAGTCATCTTGGAGAGCTTTATTGTTTAGTCGTCACTGATGACTATTCACGATTCTCATGGGTGATGTGTTTGAAGAACAAAAGCGACACCTTTACCAACTTACAAGTTCTGTTCACTCAACTGGAGAATATCTACAATTTGAAGATAAAAAGGATCAGGAGTGACAACGGGACGGAGTTCAAAAATGCAAAGATGGATGAACTTTGTGAAAGCAAAGGGATTCATCATGAATATTCGGCTCCGTATACCCCGCAACAGAACGGTGTTGCTGAAAGAAACAATAGGACTCTAATTGAGGCTGCTAGAACAATGCTCGCTGACTCAAATCTTCCAGTAATGTTCTGGAATGAGGCGATTTATGCAGCAAATTATACATTAAATCGGGTTCTAACAGTGAAGAAGTTTGGAAAAACATCTTATGAGCTGTTACACCGACGAAAGCCCAATTTAAAGTATCTAGAACCATTTGGGGCGCCATGTACGATGTTGAATCCAAGTGAGAAGTTTAGTCCTAAAGCTGAGGAGGGATATTTTGTTGGATATGCAACCCCGCTCAAACGGGTATTCAACAAGAGAACTCGTCAAGTGGAGGATTGGGCTAACGTGGAAGTTCAACGATACACACAAAATTTGCAAGGCACGGGCCCTGATTGGATGTTTGATTACAAAGATTTCTTTGAATCATTCAACCTAGATAGCTTGGTTGAAGAAGCTGTTATCAGATTACTTTACGAGTGTGAAAACGCGGCAACTTCACCGCTGATGCGTCCAATCACCGTAAACCCCCCACCAGCTTCTAATGATACCAGTGCTCCTACACAAGAAGAAGAGTTGTTTCAAGAAGCTTCAACTTCATTAGACACTTCAGAATCTGAAGATGAACAATTTGAAGAAGCCGTTCTTGAAAATGCAGAAGACTTAGAAGAGCAAACTGTGAACCCAACTCCAAATCCAGACGTTGCTTCATCGTCTAACACGGGTCATGATCAGGATGTTGTAGAGAACTTGACTGCTCAGACGGGAGTGATTGTACCTGTTAATCCGGAATCTCGGATTCATCGTATTCACCCGCTGGAGCAAGTTATTGGTGATCCTGGTAGTGGAGTGATGACCAGAGGGCAGCTTAAAAGCGTTAATTCGCCAGAGAGTTTTGGTGCTTTAGCATTGTATGCCAAAATTCAGAAATCTGGTAGTCAAAATGATTGGTCGTTTGCATGTTATGTGTCGCAGGTAGAGCCAAGGACATACAAAGACGCTTTGAATGAAGATGCCTGGGTTGAGGCAATGCAGGAGGAGTTATTGCAATTCCAGAAATTGGGAGTTTGGACGCTCACAGATTTGCCGCCGGGAAGAAAGAAAATAGGCACTAAGTGGGTGTTTAAGTGCAAAAAGGATGATCGTGGAGTTATTGTAAGGAACAAAGCCAGATTGGTTGTGCAGGGTTTCCATCAAATCGAAGGAATTGATTACAACGAAATCTATGCACCAGTAGCACGAATCGAGGCTATTCGGATGTTCCTTGCGTTTGCTTCGTATAAGAAATTCAAAGTCTATCAAATGGACGTCAAGAGCGCATTTTTGTACGGTAAAGTCAAAGAGGAGGTTTATGTCGGGCAGCCACCAGGCTTTGAGGACCCAATCCACCGGGACAAGGTCTACGTGCTGAACAAAGCTTTATATGGTTTGCACCAGGCTCCAAGACAGTGGTACGAGGAGCTAAGTACATACCTCATCTCCAAAGGATTCAAGCGCGGCCTCGTCGATTGCACCCTCTTTACGAAGAAGACGGGAGATGATTTGCTTCTAGTACAGATTTACGTTGATGATATTATATTTGGTTCAACTAACGAACTCTTGTGCAGGGAATTTGAAACTGTTATGCAGGAGAAGTTCGAAATGAGCGCTATGGGGGAAATGCAGTTTTTCCTCGGCTTACAGGTGGATCAAAGACCCGACGGGATCTTCATTCACCAGACGAAATACGTAGCCGACATCTTGAGCCGATTCCAGATGGAGGACTCTAAGCCGATGGATACCCCGATTCAACCCAATCACGGGATTGGAGTGGACGCTAAGGGGGAGCTGACAGATCCATTTACATATAGAGCAATCATCGGATCTCTGATGTATTTGACAGCGTCTCGACCAGATATTATGTATGCAACGTGTCTTTGTGCTCGCTATCAATCGAAGCCGAAACAAAGTCATCTGACGGCGGTCAAGCGTATCCTTCGATATCTGAAGGGTTGTCCATCAAAAGGACTTTGGTACCCTAATGATGATGATTTTGATTTTATTGCTTTTAGTGATGCAGATTGGGGCGGCTGTGACAAAGACAGCAAATCAACAACAGCCGGTTGCCAGTTTTTAGGGAGCAGGTTAATTACCTGGCAATGCAAGAAACAGACTTCCGTCGCACTGTCTACATGTGAAGCCGAGTACATTTCAGCCTCGAGTTGCTGTTCGCAAGTGCTCTGGATCCAACAACAGATGGTCGATTACGGTTTGCAGTTTCTTAAAACCCCTATACACTGTGACAACGAAGCCGCAATTGCATTAACTAAAAATACTGAAAATCATTCTAAAGCGAAACATATCCGGATTAAATATCATTTTATCCGTGATTGTTATGCTAAGGAATTGATTGACATGGTCAAAATCCATACTGACTACCAACGTGCAGATTTGTTTACAAAAGCTTTTGACAGATCCCGCTTTGAATATCTTTTGAAAGTAAACAATATAAAGGAAAAACAGGACTAATCGGCTCCTCGGTTTATCATTTTTAATTTTTAGTTTTAGTTCTAAATTTTTGCTAATTGGGAATTTCTCTTTGCTAATTGGGAATTTCTCTTTACTATCATAATCCTCAAAGAAGTTGATGCTTTCGAAGGGGTTGTTTAATCCTCAAAGAAGTTGATGCTTTCAAGTGGATTGTTTCTTTCAAATTTTTTTTAGAAAAATTAAAAACCCAAAAATATGTTCTTTATTTTAGGGGGAGTCATTTTATCAGAAAAACCAAAAACATTGAAAAATTTTCAAAATACCTAAAAATTAGAAAATCCCAAAATGATTTCCTGGATAAAAAGAGGAAATGATAGTACATCAGTGGGGATCTGACACAGGCTAAAGAATTGTATAGTTTTAATGAGACGTATGTTGATTACGTGTGATATGCTGATAGGCTTCGTAGACTATATATTGCGTGCATTAGTGATACAAACATAACAAACTACGCGTTTGTGGATGAACACCTCATGGGCATATGGTCTTAGTACCGTAATTTCGTTTGATAGGGTGTTTGTACAAAACTCGGAGGTTTAGGGTCGTTATGTTATTAGTTGTCTGGGGATAGCCTATCTGATCTTCTGCTGTAAGTCATTACGGACCTAGATCAGACAGGATGTCTTTATAAAAGAGCTTTATGCCAAAACCTAAAGTTACCGAATTGAGGAACTTTCCATGTTATATGATGATCAAAGATTATCTATAATATCGTATTGATCGTTGATGCAAATCATGATTAATATTAGTCCTCAACCTGGTATAGTGCATATGTTGCTTTGCTGCATTAATTTGCTGACCTGTATACCTCTATGCATTATATCTTGTACAATTACAGACAACGAAAGCATAATCACGCTTTACAATGAGTCTTTGTGCAAATTATTTCTTGATACGGGAGTATGTCGTGTGTGTGGGAACCACAATGTGTTAGTCTAATACATCTAATTAGTATCATTTTAAAGCATTGCGTAATTGTCTGCATGTGAGCTTATGTGGACAACAATATCAGCAATTGCCGTGTCACATATTGTTTCTAATGATAATATTGAAACAGATCAACGCTGTGTTCAGATTTCTCAGAAAACTGATATGATCCTCTTACCGGAAATCACAAAATGTTTACTGTTTTCATTTACTTTGATGCATTTTATTTTGTCGCATTTTACTTTTATTGTCAAAAAGATACAAAATCCAAAAAGATTTTAGGTGTGTTTTGATAAAAATTTCAGAAAATCCAAAAGATTTGCATTTCTGCTTTATTTTTGATAACCGGGGATGCTTGATGGTCAATTTATGAGATTTGATAACACCATCTGGACTTTGTAACATTCAAAATGTGAAAATTTGTAGTTTTGGAAGTTTAACGGATTGAAAAATGTTGAACGGGATTCGAATTCGTGATTTGGCGAAATTTTCAGATTTTTCCATTTCACATTCGCCCCTTAAATGGGTCGAATGTGGAAAAATCATCACACTCGACCGTTTTGTTTTTGGGCGAAGGTGGACATTTTCACTTCCGGGTGTATTTTCCACTTCCGGGTACACGTTTCACCTTCGGGTCTTTAAATAGGGGCGAAGGTGGAAATTCTTTCACATTCGTGCCATTAACTTGGGGCGAATGTGGACTTAACCCACATTCGTCCACCTCAAACGGCCGAACGTGGATCTCTATATATACGTCATTCAGGTTCGGTTCCCTCATTCAAAAAATTTTTCAAAATTTCATCAGTACCAGACCTTGTTGCTTGTGTTTTTATTGATTCACTGATTTGTTCCCTGATCATTACTCATCATTTTAAGACTAATATTGCAGGTAATGGACTTCATATCAGATCAGAATTGATTGTTTTATGAACACGACCTAGGGTTTCAAGTTTTGGGGTTTTTGATGATTATCGTTGTTTGTTTTTCATTGCCGATCATTTTTCATAGGTTTTAGGGGGAGAGTGTAGAAGGAATTAGGATAATAACACATCTAGATGTTAGTTTGATCGATTAAACACAGATGAACCCTAATTCCACTTTAAAACCAATGAAAACTGATTATTTGACAAAATTGGTAATAAACGAGTGTTAGTCGGACATGTTAGTACGTTTTAGGATCAAAATTACAAGTTAAAACAAACAATGGCAAAAATTTAAATTTTGGGGGTAAACCATTTCACATTCGGGTGTGATAAACGGTCGAAGGTGAAACTGGTTGGGCGAATGTACAACAAAATGGACGAATGAGACTTCTAATCAAGATCATGTTCACTTTCGTCCATATATTTTCACATTCGACCATATGATCTCACATTCGGCCAGTTTAAAACGGGCGAATGTGCAGATGATTTTGACCAAAATTTTATAATTTTGTCGTTTTTGTATTTTGACGTGTTTTATTGATTTTCATGTGCAGATGGCTGAACAACCCGAGAACGTCGAAACACCAGCAGTGAATGTTGAAACTCCAGTTGAGATTACACAAGTGCCAGAAGCTGAAACATCTATTCCTAGCAGTTGGCCTTTTGAACGATCGCACAACTGTTGCGCTTATCTAGGTGACGTTGAGAAGAACACGGAGTTTACAGGGATTATAGAGTTTCTGAAGAGGAGCAGGATTGTTCATGCCTTAGCCACACCAACCATCATATATAAAGACATCATAGAAGATTTTTATCAGAATGCGAAGTATGACTACTGGGAGAATCAGACGATCATCAAGAGCAAGATTCAGGAGATGGATATGTTCTTGACTGAAGCTGATATTCGGGAAGCTTTACAGATTAAGTTCGAAGATAGTGAAGATCCCAGGGAGTTATCGTGGACAGAACAGAAGGCGTGCTTCTTAAGAATGAAATACAAAGGTCCAATCACTGACGGATCTATGTATAAGGGGAAGCTGGGAGTACAGTACAAGTATTTTGCACATGTTCTGATTCATGTCTTTGGATGTGTGAGTGGTGGTTATGACGTGATGAGAAGGAGTTTGAGCTCTTTAATGGTTGCGTTGACACTCAACAAACCATTTAATGTTTCTGGGATGATTCTTGATCATATGCTGGAGATGCTGAAGGGAATGAAGAATAAGAAGTTTATGTTGTATCCGAGATTTCTGATGATGATCTTTGACTACAAATATCCTATGCTGAAAAAGGATCCGACAATGATCCTAGGTCAAGATCATATGAACATCAGAACTTTGATGAGGATGAAAGGTTACAAAGGTGTGCCTGATAGTGAGAAGCCACCTAACAGGAGATTATTTGGTGCTTTGGCTCGTCCGGATTACACTGATCCTGGCAAGAACAAAGCAAGACATGATGATAGTGACTCGGACAACGATGATCCCTTAGTGTATGTTGATTCAAGCACTAAGCGGACACGTCAAGTAGTCAATCCTGGAGCCAAAGGGAAGGGCAAGGGAAAGGCTGTGGATCAGGAAAGCACTAAGCAACAAGTAGCTAGAAAGAAATCGACGGCGAAGAAAGGATCGGGTTTGGTGGATGAAGAGTCTGTAGATTCAGAAGAGACTGAAGTTGATGAGCAGTGGGATTCTGATGATGAGAATGTGAGGACCACCAAACGTAAGGCCACTATGGTTGGTGAGTCTGAATCCTTGAACCAGTCGATAGAAGAAGCTGAGAGAAGAAAGAAATCGGTTGAAGATGAAGGTCTAGGTGTTGATCTAGCTGAATTGAGTGTTGGACAAACTGTAGTTGTGAATTTGCCCAGAAAGACTAAGAAACAAAAGACTATGGCAAAGAAATCAAGCGTAAAAGAACTGAGAGAGAAAGAGTTGGCTCAGTTGTTGAAGGGAAAGAGATTACCTGATGCTGGAACACCATCCAAGTTATCTTCACCAGTTGCCAAGAAGCAGAAGAAAGCGAAAGAGGCAGAGACTTTACCAATCGATCAGTTCAATATCGATATGGATAAAGTGCTCGATATGTTTAGAAAGCCTCAGAAAGAGAAAGTTGTTGAAGTTGAGCCATCCAGATCTAAGTCGAAGAAAGTGACTGTGGATGACGATGTTATGAAACAAGTTAATAAGAAGATGGAGGACATGATGAAGATGTTGGTTGCTCAACAAGCTGAGATTACTAAGTTCAAGCAGAATGAGGAGAAGATGCTCCAAATTGTGGTTGCTTCAAAATCTAATCAGGATGATATAAATGATAAGATTAAGATGATTGAAGCTAAGAATGAGAAGCTTGAAAGAAAATGTGAAAGAAACAAGAGCAAAATCAAACTGATTAAGGCTGATAATAAAGAACTAAAGAAGGAAAACAAACGTCTTTGTGGTTTGATTGAAGAGCTTTATAGCAGAGCACCCCAGTTGAAAGAGGGTGAAGAAGATGAAGAAGAAGATGAACAGAAAGTTGATTATGAGTATTCTGAATCTGAGAAAGAAGAAGATGATGATGAGGATGATGATGGATCGGATAAAAGCAATGATGACAATGATGATGATGATGACAATAATGATGATGATGATGGTGCTGAAGGTACGGGGAAAAAGCAAGGTGATGAGTTTAGCAGTGGAAGTGATCATGATGGAGGAGATGATACTTCTAGATTTAGTTATGAGAAGAGAACACCGAAGAAGAAAGATACTGGAGAATCGAGTTCCAAAAAGAAAGGTGGGAATGTTGATTTGATGAAAGTATTTTCTGGAACGAGAAGGTGAGATCTCTGTCTGATGATGCTAAACAGTTATATAAGAATATGTTGGAAAAGAGAGAGTGGACCATTGAGTTCACAGGATGCTTCGCTGAAATATTCCAGACTGATGATTTAAGATATGAGTTGGAATATGAAGATCCAGATCTTGAAGAAGGGGAATTACCTGCATCTGTGGCGAAAGAAATACTAGATGGTCTCGCACAGAGGGTAGGAAAGACGTTTGAGGAGTTTATGATGGATGAATCGATTCCTGATATTCCTGAAAAGGATATGGGAAGTCATTCAGATGATGTACATACTCCAGAAAACAATGAAGTGGAAGTAGAAGATATAACTCATGAAGAGTTTCCCCAGTATTTCAGACAAGATGATGAGAATGAAGTATTTCCTGACTTCACTGAGATACCAAATAAGTCAGCGAAACAGAAAGCAAAGAAAAGAAGTGAAGAGTTTGTTGAGAAGGTATTTGGAACTGAAAAGAAAGATTCTTCTAACCAGTCTGATGAGTTGAAGAATTATATGAAGAAGTTGAAGGAAATGGATGAGAACCGACCTAAGCCTGAAGCTCAAGGTAACTTTTATCGATTTCATAATGCCAAGTTCAAAGGCAGAGCTCTCGGGTGGACTTACTTAGGCAGACTGAAGTGTATTGCTGCAAAATGGGAAACCGGAATTCTGTACTTCAACAGATTCTGTGACTTGCTTACTCTACCGTACTGGGCGGTGAGAGACTTATGCAGATTCCCAATGTCAGGTGCCGAGGTAAATGGATCACATGTCGGTTGGTGCGCAGATAAATTGGTTTGGGAAAGTCGTACAAGATGGAACAGGTTCAAGCCTCAATATCCCCGTAGAAAAGTGCATAGGGATATTGATCCACAAACCAATATGAAGCGTGTTACTTTGATTTATAAAGCACCTAATGTGATGAGGAAGATACCGTTGATGCCAATGCCACAGCATTTTAGTGCTGATTTCATCTTTTGGTATTATGATTGGAGGAAGGCAGAAGCGGTGATCGTGTTGAGAGATGGAAAGGATAAATACAAGCATGTTCATGTATTTGATCCTATGTGGTTGATCAATTGCACATTCGAAGACATCATCATGTTGTTCTACAATTCGATCTACTATGAACCCAATGACTTTGCTCAAGCGAGAAAGTATACTCAAGTTGTTGGAGTGTGTTTTGCGTATGATATAAATGCAGGAAGCAACTTGGAGGGTAAACTTGGCAAGACTGTGAAGATGGCCAATGTGTCTAAGCCTGTGAAGAAAACATTCGAGCCGCCAATGACTTCTGAGCAGAAGAAACAGCTCAGAATCAAGTTGATGAACAAGACGATGGACTATCAGAGAAAACTATCCAATCAATAGTCGAGGGGGAGTTTGTTGATGCGTTTTGCGACTAAGGATTGGATATACAATAATTAACATATGTTAGTGATGGCCGAAGGTGACGATAGTCTGGGCGAAGGTAGATTTGGACTGGACGAAGGAAGACTGGACAAGATCAGAAGACACATTCGACCACTTGTAGTGGGCGAATGTGGAAAACACTCACATTCGACCAGTTGTAAGGGGCGAATGTGCAGTGCCTATATATAGATTTTGAGTTTTTGATAATGTAAGAGAGTTGTCATTTGTGTCCAGGTTCAGATCAGGTTCATAGGTGTTTTTGAGAGATTATCTGTGTGATCTAGATTAACATAAACTCATTGTAAATGCTTTTTGAATGAAAGTTAATCTATGAAATGTTATTGAAAATGATCTTGATTGTGTCGTGATTTGTGTTTTATCAATTTGTTCAGATCTAGGGTTTCCGCACCTAGTTTTGTGACTTGTATGATCGTATAATCCTGTTTTAGCTAAAATCCAACGCTCACAAAATCAAGAAAAAATAATGTTTTTACATAGGGTTTCCACGAGTTTCTCCAACTCAAGTGGGTTTCCAAAATATCCTTTCCTTAAATATATATATGGAAGGGTTATCTTGAGAACGCTAAATATTGTGAGAACCGTGAGAACAAGTAAAAAAATCAATCAAAATCAAATTTTTTTAATACAAACCCCATTATAATCAAAATACAACATTAATAAATAAATTTTCTTTTCAAATAATTCATCTTTTTTTGCAAAAACACTTTTAAATTAACTTTTTACACATGTGTAAATGAAACAGTTTACACATGTATAAACAGCAAATTTACACATGTGTAAAAACAAATTATTTCCGTATACGTTTGAATTTTTACGCGTAAATTGTGTTTTTGAGATTGTATTTTAGTAATAAAGACAAGTGTAAAAAGAAATTTTGAATTTGAATTGTTTTAGATGCCGTTCTCACGGTTCGCACGAAATATAGGTGTTCTCAAATTAACTTTCCCCTATATATATATATATATATATATATATATATATATATATATATATATATATATATATATTAAAAAAGGAATTAGCATGAAAAAAGGAGAAATAATGGGGAGAGTTTAAAAAATCATATTTTACTCTTATCCCTTTAAAATATCTAATTAACTAATTAATTATAACATTAATTACAAATTTGGCATCCATTTAATCTCATCCCTAGATTAATCAAATTTAATGGATACAATTACTTTTTACACTTCTGACAAAACACTTATTTGTACAGGAACCCCAATATATATATATATATATATATTTATATATAGGGGAAAGTTCAATTGAGAACTCATAGTTAGGGAGAGAACTCGAGAACTCTATATTACACATATGTAATCAATCATATGTTGTATATTACACTTGTGTAATATTATTATTGCATATGTTGCACATGTGCAATATATCATATGTTACACATGTGCAATATATATTACACATATGTAATACACTCAATATATCATATATTGCACATACGTAATATATCATATGTAACATATGATATATTACACATGTGTAATATATACTACACATATGCAACATATGATATATTGCACATATGTAATATAAAGTTCTCGAGTTCTCTCAATAAAATGAATTTTCTATTGAACCATCATATATAAGTTGAAACGAGAACAAATTATATTGTAGGAAGAAAAAGAACAATTCTAAAGCAATAGAAGTCCTTCATTTAATAGTTGTTTTTAATGTTAAATAAGTTATTAATTTATTGTAACCTCCTATAAATTAGTTAAATAAATGAACCCTATAATTTTATTTTAAAATATATTCTTTCAAAGAAAACTTAATTACATTGAGTGATAATTTCGATATGTGTAAGATATACGTATGATGAATTTCTCTATATGTAGGATTAACGTATGATAATCTCAATGTGTGTAGGATAAACATATGATAATTTTAATATAAGTAGGTTGAATTTTTAGGTGTAGGACAAATTTTGATAATGTGTAGAATAAATTGTTAATGAGTATTTAATTTCTATCATTATGTTATTTGTTCTTTTTGTCACACCCCGCCTAAGGCGGAAACACGGGGTGCAACTGAAATGATTTCCAAGGACAAAAGTCAAACGTGCATCATTTAAGAAAACAGGAAATACCATTTAAAACATTCAAGTTTTACAAAACAGGAAATACCATTTAAAACATTCAAGTTTCGGGCTTCTTGTAGGAGTTGCCTTCCGAACTTTTCCCCTTCTGGAAATGGGAACACTTGAGCTTATTCCCAGTACTTGCACTCTTGTCAGGTTCCTTCTGGGTCAGGGAACCCATGCGAACTGCGTCATTAGTGAGACTATGTGCAAGAGTGACAGCATGCTGAATGGAAGTTGGAGCAGCAATGGTAACCATACTACGGATCTTGGGAGAAAGTCCCCAAATATACCGTTCCACACACTTGTACTCAAGAGTAACCATGTGAGGAACCAAACGAGAAAGCTCATGAAATCGGGTGGTATAGGCAGCGATTTCCGCCCCGTTCATGGTCAGATTCCAGAATTCGGCTTCCAGTTTCTGTAGCTCACTTCGCGGGTTATACTTATCCATCAGCATGGTTTTCAGTTCGATGCACGAGAGATTATAGGCAGCTACACGACCCAAGGTTTGCACTTGTAGGATCCACCATGTCAGTGCTTCATCATGGAAAGTGCAAGTGACATACTTGATCTTTTGGTCTTCTGAACAACCACTGATATCAAGTACTGACTCGGTTTTCTTTGACCAACGGACTTTACCAATTGCTCCTTCAGACCCACGAAAATTCCAAGGCTTGCATGCCATGAAAGTTTTGTAGGAACACCCACGCACAGTATTCTCTACTTCTGCGGAGTTGGAACGAATGGTTTATTAGTCGATGGAATCGGCATAAGATAGGATCAAGACTAAGGAGGGATAGGAAAAGAAAAGCTTTACCAGTCTCGGGATCCTGGGTTCAGCGTCGCCAGCTGCGCCCGAACCGCCACTGGAATCGGCGCGGTTCGCTTCATGTTGCGCAATAGCCTGTGCAATTACCCTGGCTAGATCCGCTGTGGTGGTCCGAAAAGCTTCTTCCTCAGAAGTCGATCTAATAGTTCTTTTGGGAGGCATGTTCTTCTAATACATAAGATTAAAATAATGAGACACATATCGCTGTTTAATATTGTCCACATATGCACCAAACAGAACAACCATACAATCAACACACAAATGACAAACATGATCACAAATGCACGACACAACACCACAACAGTATAGGAAACCAAAATATCGCACTTTTCATAGAAAGTTTAACATACTTGATATGATTTTGTTTCTGCATACAAAATAAAATGGCATACTGCCTTACAAGTGTTTAAACTACTACTACTAGTACAATACATGATAACCTACGGGGATGGGGGGGGAAAGTAGCAGACAAGGCTGCAACGGCTGCAGACAACCTAGCCTCGAGATCGTCAACTCTAGCCTCGAGTACGGCGACACACTCCTCAGCTGTGGCGCGTCCCTGATCAGCGTCGTACACACGCGTACCTAGGTCCGCTAAATGATATAGGATTGGATCACGGGTAGCATCCGTCAGATAGAGATCATCCTCAATATCTCGGACTCTCCCACGCAGTACCCAATCTTAGTGTCGTAACGTCAGACTACGTCCCGCACAGAGTAAAGGCCGTGATGCACAGGAGCTGGCTCAAAGCCGGTGGGTAACGGAGTGTCAGAGGGAGGCTGAGACGACTCACCAATCTCAAAGGTGGAGGGAGTCTGGTCATCGGTGTCCTCATCGGAGAAGGCCAGGAATCCATCCATGTTAGGCAAGTAAGTCCTCTTACGAGCCTGGAATCTCAGACGTAATGTTAGGATCTGAGTTTGATTGTTTTGATAAATTTAGAATAAGATGAGAAATGAATGATGTAAGTATATATGGAAAGTGCAGCGGAATGATAAACTATAATCAAAACAAAGGAATAAATGTTTTCTTCAATCGAAAGCTTTCATTAATTGAAAGATTACAATCAAATACAAGTACTCCCCCTCAGCCTGATCACACAGTGATTGTTTGTCTGAGAGAATGTTTGTGTGTGATGCAATAGAACAGTACAAGCACTGTTCTATTTATAGACAAACCTAAACCACTGGTGACCTGTGCTGACGTCACCTAAGATAGTGACCTCTAAGAGAATGACAACATAAAACATCTGCCCTATACAAACTATTGTTGTATTACAAAACACTGTAAAGCAAACTACTGTTGAGGGAAAACTCTGATGGTCTTGCAACATCTGTTGGAGTCTAAGTGTTGTTGACTCCAACAGACCTTTAGTCTTCAGTACTTGATCAGCAGTTGTTTCTTCATCAGACCTTTGGTCAGCAGTTGTTCTCTATCATTTGTTCTCTAGCAGTCCTTTGTATCAGCAGTTGTCATAGCAGTTGTTTGGATGGAACAGTTGTTAGAGTCAACAGTATTTTGGGAAGAGTATGTTGTAAAGACTGTTTATTTGTGTGGATCAACTGTTAGAATATTTTGGCTTTCTAATCATCTGTTCTTCTCCAGGTCAGCAGACCCAACAATCTCCCCCTAGAACAGATGATGCCAAAACTAAGCTTTATTATTGATCTTTATTTCTCATCAGACTTTCTCTTATTTGTCCTTTGAATTGAAGTTCAAAGTCCAAGGCAAATAGGTCTTCTGCATCTCTTTCAAGCTCAAGGTTCAGCAGTGTTTGGAGATCATTTGCACACAGGCTATATGCATCATCCATGCTTAGCTTTTGAACTTTTCCATCTAACCTTAGCAAAGTCAAATCATGGTTGTCTTTATTGACCTTCCATTTTAGAATTTTTGAGTCAGAGGATTTGCTGAGATGCACTTTAATTCTTGATGAGTTTGGTGATGGAGGTCTCCCAATGAGTTCTCTGAGCTTATCAGTAGTGGGATCTGAAAAAAATGTACTTGATTGAAGAGGCCCTCCTTTATATAAGTATCAGCAAACTTTTTCTAATCTTCTTCAGACATTTCTTTCTGTTTCTTGAATTGTCTTCTAGCGGCAGCTGATAGATCAGAAGTGTCCAGTAAGCTGTCTAATGTAAAAGCCAGTTGAGGTCTCTTCATCAGTGGTTCATCAGAGTAGACAGGTTTTCTGGGTAGGCTAGGATCTTTCTTCTTGTTTTCTTCCAGTCTCTTGTATGTTTCAACCAACCTCAGCTCAGACCATCTTGCAACTGACCTCATTTCCCCATAATCAGCAGCCACAATTTCTTGTCTCATTCTCTTAAACTTCAAGGCTCTGGCTGGATCTCTGCCTTTACCAAAATCAGGGGCAGAGACTTTAGCTTGGGGATTCTTGGCCAACTCTTCTATTCTTAAGAGTTCTTCTCTGAGTGCATAAGTGGGCCAGCCTGCAAACTGTTTCTTGTTTTCTTTATAAGGCATGGTTGCCAAGACCTGTTCAAGAAGGGATTCCCTAACCTCCCTTTCTATGTCACTGCTGAGAGGCATGGCAGACATGGAATTGCTCAGGGTCTTAGCAAAATCTTCAATCCTTCTCAATTTGCTAAGCTCTGCTGAATGGATGCCCTGAGCAGTCCTGTCATCCTTCCCTTTGCATTTCTCTTTAATGATGGCATCTGCCTGTTCAGCCTTGTATTTTAGATATGTGTCAATGTTTAAGGGAACAGGGAAATGTGGAAGAGAAGGGAAAGATCTTTCAGATGGTTGTTCAGTATTATAGAAGGATTGCATTTCCCCCTTGAGTAGATCAAGTTCAAGGGGATACTGAACAGCCAATGGTGTAATGGTTGGTGGTGGTCTATGGGATTTGAATTGTGAAATGTGTGGTGAAAATGATGAAAGTGGAATGGCTGATATAGGTGCGGATTGTGTGGTTGAAGTGGTGTGTGGTGATGTATGTATGTTTTCATCATGTACAACAAAGGTTGATTTCCTCTTCCTTTTGTACAGGATTTTTGGCGATGGTGGAGTAGAAGCAGTGGTGGTGTTAACATCTGTTGGCAGCTTAGTAGGACCAACAGATGTTTGGGATTTAGTTGGTGATGTTGTTGTAGGTTCAGATGTAGGTTTGGTGATAGTGATGTCAGGCTCAGATGTTGTGGTTTTATCAGTGGTTTGGGTAGCAGCAGAGGTTTTGTCAGCAGTGGTTTTATCAGCAGTGGTTTTAACAGCAGTGGTTTTGGCAGCCAGTTTGGATGGTGGTTGTCTGACATGTTTGGCAGGCATTTTCTTCCTTTTAGAGGAACCCACATCTTCAACTTCCTGCTGTTGTTCCCTTTTCTGTTTTACCAAAAACTCTGCTTTGACTTCCAAAGTGTCAGCCCTCTTTTGCTTATCTTCAGCAGCTTTTTCAGCTTCTTCATTAGCAGAGGTGTCCACTTCTTTAGCTTTCCTGGTTTGTTGTTGTTGTTGTGGTGCTGTTTGAGTAGACCCTGGTTTGTTGGCAGACTTTGATTTACCTTTTTGTGAAGGTGGACAACCAAAGGGATCTAGCTTTGGCAACCTATCTCTGCCACTCTCCCCCTTTTTGGCATTATCAGCAGTGAATTCATCATCATCTTCATCCCTGAGAATGGTGGTAGGGGCAGAGCCAGTGGTCTTCAGCAAATGGTCTTTAATGGCCTGAATGTCTGCATGGGTATCTTTGTACCTAGCATCTACCATGTTTCTGATTTCAGCCATGTATGTTTCATGAGTCTGATCTGCTAGATTTCTGTGAGCTATGATGATGGAAGAAACAGATTTCCATAGCTCACTAGCAATATCAGCTATTGATGGTTGACTCTTGGAGAGAGTAGCCAAGGATTCCAATATTAACTTGACATCTGATTTGATATCAGCAACAGAGGTTTCAATGGTTTTGACTCTGGCCGTCAATTCGTGGTATTTTAACTCATCACCTAAGTTAATAGGATCATCTGAATTCCTACCAGTGGTAGTTTTAACTGATTCAGTCCTAGGAGGTGAATCCAAAGGATGAGAACCAGATGCCCCTTCTTCTTGGTTCTGGGGACTTCCAACTGATTTTGGGGACACTATAGTGGCCTCATCAGTTGTTTCCTTCAAGGGAGTCTTAGTTATGTAACCACTGTCCTGGTGTGAGACAATGGTCCCTACATCAGTAGTGGCTGCTCCACTTGAAAACTCACCTAGAGTTGCATTGCACTCTAGGGGTGTAACCTCCTCATCTGTTTGTGGGATGGCTGATTGAATTTCCTCAGTCCCAGTCACTTGTGGAGGTCTACTCTCATTAACAGGTGAAAGAGAGGCACTGGGATTTTCCTGAGTTTTGTCAATAGCCTCAAACAGAGGTTGCATATGGTCTGTTGAATATGTGATGGTGAGGGTGGAGGAGTAAAAAGAGAATTAGCCCTGGGAGATGGGCTTGTGAACATATGGCCAAGTGACTCAAATGTATCATGATGTGTTTTCCCTTGGCTTACAACATGATCCTTTTGTGAGGATGCATGAGGAGTTTGGTCAGGTTGAGATATTTCCAACTGTTGTGAGGAAGTAACAACAGTGGTTTCTAGTTGCTTTTGTGTTGCAACAGAGTTATCTTCTAGTATCTCATCTTCCAGAAGTCTCTTTTGTGGTTGAGTGGTGGTTTTTATGGATGGACTTTTTCTTTTGGAGATGGCTGGTGTGGGTTTCACAGCACTGGTAGTAGTGCCATGATCACTAGGAGCAGTGGGCTCAACAACAGAGGTTTGGACAACAGTTGTTGTCTTAGTCCTCTTTGTTTGTGTTTTTGAAACCTTTGACACTTTTAATACTTTTTCTTGGGTGTTTGAACCCAGCATTCTTGTGAAAGTTTCATCAGTAAGACTCTTCATTTGCATAGACTCACCCTTTTTGAAAACTTTTTCAGGTAAAACCTTTTGAAGGATTACACTTAAGATTCTTGGGTAAATTAGAAAAGCATTATTAGACCCAGACTTTATGGCTTTCACATTTGACACTAAATCCATAAACAGTCCCTAGGATAGATTGAAGTCAGAATCTGACAACATAGCATAGCCCAAGTACTGAATCCTCAATGGGATTTCATTAAAGGAAGTGGACTTAGCGGAGACACAGAGAAGAAGGGTATGGAAGAAAAATTTCATGACTGGTGGGAAAAACTTTTTGAAAAGTGTTGACCCAGTCATCTGAGCATCATACCCCCTTTCCTGAAACTCTGTGTGAAGATCTGTTTTAGGGAAAGAGTCTTTACCTGATAGGTCATTAAGTGAGAAGGGTGTGGATATCAGTTGAGGGGTAATGATGATACTTGTCTCACCAATTTTTGAGATAATGGAAGTAGGCTTTTTGTCTTGAAGTAGAAAGATAGGGGCGTCAGCGGTTAGGATTGTCAGATATTTGGATTTTAGGATGATGTCAATGGTGGAATGGAATGGAGTATTTTCATCTGTTTTTACCAGATATGGGAGATAATTGTGGGTGGCTTTAGCTTGAAGATCCATTGTAATGGATTCCGAAGGTGAGAGTAAGTGGAATTTGATTAAGGGTTTGAAAATGAAGAAGGCGGTTTCAGTATTTTGAATACAATGAGACAGTGTAACGACTGTTGTGATAGAACAGGGTTTTTATAGGCTCTGGTAAAACCGCTGATTTGGCCAAAACTCTGCTTGTAGGAGCAGACGTGGCAAACATCTGATGGTTAAACATCTGGTGGAGGACAGCTGTTTTGGCAAACAGCTGATGCAAACGGCTGATGCAAACAGCTGTTTTTTTATTATAGATATCTGTAATATATATATATATATATATATATATATATATATATATATATATATATATATGGATAATAAAATAGTTGTTTTATCTTATCAGAGTGTATATATATATATATATATATATATATATATATATATATATATATATATGGATAATAAAACAGTTGTTTTATCTTATCAGAGGTTTGAAACAGATTTTTCAACCAATAGTGGATAAAATGGATGAAACAGTGGTTGTTTTATCTTTAACAGATTTTTCAACCAAAAAGCTATTTTTAAGGATGAATTTTGATTTTCTGAAACATTTTAATGCTTTTATTGAAAACATTTGTGTTGTTTAATCCATGTTTAGCATACCAATTCTAGAAATCCGA
The DNA here is from genome assembly GCA_028751855.1 of Ambrosia trifida. Taxonomy (NCBI): domain Eukaryota; kingdom Viridiplantae; phylum Streptophyta; class Magnoliopsida; order Asterales; family Asteraceae; genus Ambrosia; species Ambrosia trifida. The sequence goes on along the minus strand of CM054129.1, from coordinate 82,925,528 downwards.
TTTGTAAAGGTAGATGTGTCTAAAGCTTTTGTCAACACATCTGCCAACTGATCCTCTGTTGGAACATGCTGTAGAGAAATCAAACCTTTTTCATAGCTATCTCTGACAAAATGATGTCTGATGTCAATGTGTTTGGTAGTGGAGTGAGAGACTGGATTTTTGATGATATTTTCAGCAGCTTGACTATCCAACATGAGTGGAGTCTGTAAAGTAGTTATCCCAAAATCCAGCAATTGATTTTGAAGCCACATGAGTTGGGCTGTACAGCTTGCAGCAGCAATGTATTCAGCCTCAGCTGTTGAGGTGGAAACAGCTTCCTGCTTTTTGCTTTGCCAAGAGACTAAGGCATTCCCAAGAAACTGGCACCCTCCTGATGTGGATTTTCTTGTGGTGTGACAGCCAGCAAAATCACTATCTGAATAACCTAAAAGCTCAATGTTTCCATTAGCAGGATACCAGATACCAAGTGTGGGAGCACCTTTTAGGTATCTGAATATCCTTTTCACAGCAATAAGTTTGACTTTCTAGGTGAAGCCTGGGATCTTGCACATACACAAGTGGCAAACATAATGTCTGGCCTAAATGCAGTTAAGTACAATAAAGACCCAATCATGCATCTGTAATGTGTTTGATCAACCAGTTCATCCTTGTCATCAATAGTGAGTAGCTTGACTGTACTCATGGGTGTACTACATGGCTTACAGTCATTCATCTCAAATCTAGTTAACAAATTCTTTACATATTTATTTTGGTGAATGAATGTGCCATTTTGCAGTTGTTTCACTTGGAGGCCAAGGAAACACTGAAGTTCACCCATAGCACTCATTTCAAACTCTGCTGTCATGAGTTTCCTAAACTCTTCACACATTTTGTTACATGTGGATCCAAAGATGATGTCATCCACATATATTTGAACAATCATTAAGTCTTTCCCTCTCCATTTCAGAAATAAGGTTTTATCAATTTTACCTCTTGTGAAACAAATGGATAAGAGAACAGTGGAAAGAGTTTCATACCAGGCCCTTGGTGCTTGTTTGAGTCTATACAAAGCTTTATTAAGCTTGTAGACATGATCAGGATGGAATGTGTCTTCAAAACCAGGTGGTTGACATACATAGACTTCCTCCTGAATTTTGCCATATAGGAAGGCACATTTGATATCCATCTGATACACCTTGATGTTGTGGTTGACAGCAAAGGCTAGAAAGAGTCTAATGGCTTCTAACCTTGCTACAGGAGCAAAGGTTTCATCATAGTCTATTCCTTCTTCTTGTCTGAAGCCTTGAACCACAAGCCTGGCTTTATTCTTAACAACAATACCCCTTTCATCAGTTTTGTTTTTGAAGACCCGCATTGTACCTATTGGACAAACATCCTTAGGCAGTGGTACAAGTTCCCATACTTGTTGTCTTTTGAACTGAAGGATCTCTTCTTGCATAGCTTCTACCCAACTGTTGTCTTTTAGTGCCTCTTGGTACATGATAGGTTGTGTGAGAGATAGGAACCCTGCAAAAAGACAGATATTGGAGGATTGACTTCTTGTTAGCACACCCTCTCTAATGTTTCCAATGATCTTGTCTGGTGGATGAGCTCTTAGGTAGATTAGATCTCCCTTATATGGTATGATGGCATTTTGGGGTGAAGGACAGAGGTTTGGTGACTCTGTTGTTGTAACATCTGTTTGCACTTCTGTAGTGCCATCAGATGTTTGAAATGGAAGTGGGGGAATGGGTCCAAGTGGTGTAAAACTGGACTGGCTTTTGTCAACAGATGTTTGACTTTTGTCAACAGATGATTGTACAGAGGTTGTGAGAGGTGAAGCAGTGGTTTGAGGGTAAGACTGGCCAACAGTGGTTGACTCAGCTGTGACAGAGTTTTGACAGTTGTTTTGAACAGCTAGTTCCTCTGATGCAGAAGAGATTTTGTAGTGACTGGGGATTACAACATCTGTTCTGTAATCTTGGAATACCTGCATTGTTAGTTTTAACAGTGACATCTTCAAATTTGAATTTATCTAAATCAAACAGTTCAGCAGGATTTGCTGGGATTTTTAGGGATGAAAGTTCATTGAACTTTACATTCAGAGTTTCTTCTATTGTCTTGGTCTTTGTGTTAAACACTTAATAAGCCTTGGCAGTAGAAGAATATACCAGAAAATAACCACAATCTACTTTGGCTGCAAATTTTGAAATGGAATCTTTGACATTTAAGATGAAACATGGGCAGCCAAAGATTTTGAAAAATGAAATTAATGGTTTGATTTTGAACAACATTTCATAAGCAGTTTTTTGATGTCTTGGGTTGATCAAAACTTTGTTTTGAACATAGCAAGCAGTGTTTACAGCTTCTGCCCAGAAGGACAGTGGCAAACCAGAGTCTGCTAGCATGGTCCTTGCAGCTTCTATAAGAGTTCTATTTTTCCTCTCAACCACCCCATTTTGCTCTGGTGTTCTTGGGATGCGGTACTGCCTCACAATCCCTTTTGACACACAGAAACCATCCAACTCCTTATTTTTAAACTCTGTTCCATTGTCACTTCTGAAGACTTTTACTTGCAAGTCATATTGTTTTTCAACTTTGGTGACAAAGTCCTTCAAAATACCTGCAGTCTCATCCTTAGAATGTAAAAAGTAAGTCCATGTAAACCTAGAAAAATCATCAACTATGACAAGACAAAATCTTTTTCTTCTTAGACTCATGATTTTAACAGGGCCAAACAAGTCCATATGCAACAATTGTAGACATTGACTTGTTTTGGACTCATCAATGGATTTGTAAGAGCTATTATGTTGTTTTCCTTTTAAACAGGAAACACAATGCTCATCACATTTGAATTCTTTTGATGGTAAGCCTCTGACAAGACTTTGTTTGGAGAGTGTGTTGATAGTTTGAAGATTGGTATGACCCAGTCTCCTATGCCACAATTCTGTCTCCTTTGTGGAGGCAGTAGAAAACAAACAGACATTTGCCATAGGATTGTCCTTAAACATATCAACAACATACACATTGCCACTTCTATGAGCAACAAGTTGTGCTTTGCTCTCAGCAATGATGGTATCAATCTTTTTCACCACTTCTGGCCCAATAATCTTACAAGTTTTCATTGTGAAAAATGAGCCACAACCTTTGTCACTCATTTGTGAAACACTCAGGAGATTAAACTTGAGATTATCAATAAGATTGACATTTTCAAACTTGAGTTTCCCAGCTTGTACAGTCCCTGAACCCAACACCTTACCTTTTGAATCATTACCAAAGGATATATCACCCCCTCCATGAGCTAAGAAGTCCAGAAGAAGGGCTCTACATCCTGTCATGTGCCTAGAGCCTCCACTATCTACATACCAAAGACTATCTAAACAAGCAGAAGCTCCCTACACAGTAGTAATGGATTAGTTTTGGTGAGTGTCCAAAGCCAAGTTGGCTTTGGATGGGTCCTCAGACTTTTCAGACTCAAGCTTTGGAAGATGATCAGTGGTTTGAACTAATTTTTGAATCAAGTTCAACAACTGTTGCTGACCATTTGCTAGTGCTTGTATGTCAACACTTGGGGCAACAGTTTTTTGATCACTTCCAGACAGATGATAATACCCATAGGGATTTCTGTTCACTCTTGGTTTAGAGGGTCTTTTTGGCTCCTCATAAACATGTGACAGATTATGACATGGTGGTTGTCCATATCCTCTTGGGTACTTGCTTGTGGGTGGAACATCTGTTACTTGGACATCCCTAGGAGCAGATGTTTCAAGACTTTTTGTAACAGATGTTTGGACAGGAGTGAAGGTCTGTTTGGGCTTTCCTTTTGAAGTACTCACCACCTGATTTGCAAGAGTTTTAGCTTTGTACTCTTGTATTTTTACATTAAAATTTTTGAGATACAAGCACTCTTTGGTTTCGTGATTCTTTTTCCCATATATTGAACATGTGGCTTTGGAATCACATACACTTGTTCCTTTGTTAATGTCATATGCTTTTAGAAGAAAACAGTTTTTAGTGACATGATTCTTCTTTTCACAGAAATCACAGAACAATTGGATAGTCTTTTCTTTCTTCTTCCCTTTTTCAGCGTTCTTTTCAGCAGATGTTTGAGCATCTGCTGGAAGGTTTTTCAAGGGAATGATTTTTGCCTGAGGTGTTGTCTTGCCTTCAGGAGTTTTAAAATCAACAGGTTTAAAATTCTCAAGAGTACCACACTCATCAGACCAAGTAGGTTTAAATTCATACTTTTCAAGTTTAGTGAATGATGAGGAACCTTCTGGTTTTTCTAGAACAATTTTCTTACCATTTGGTTCAGTGATTTTAATCTCTTGACCCTTCATAATTGTTGGTACTATCTCAAAAGACTTTTGATCCCTTTTGTCAGTGTTTTCAAAAGCTGGAGCAGTAGTTTCAAAACCAAAACTAAACTTCACATGACTTTTGGTTTGTTTGTTGAGTAACATTTCAAAACCTCTACATGATTCCACCCATTTCTGACATTCAACTTGGGTGGACTCAAGCTCACTTTTACAACTCTGATATTTTGTTATCATAGTTTGGAGCTGGTCTTTGGTTATGGTTGCTTCATGTTTTAAGCTGCTTATTTCAGATTCTTTTTCAGTTAAACTTGTTTTTAATTCTTTTGAAAGTTTCTCAAATTTAACTTCATCATCTAAAATTTTCTTTCTAAGGTTTTCATTCACCTCTTTGATGTTAGCAAATGCTATCACACATTTGTCAGAACATAAATCCTTAAGAATTTGTGGAGATACCTTAGCAGCAGCCATCAATGCACAATCACACTTGCACTCACAATCATCAGATGCACCCCAGGGATCTGAGAGATTCACAACTTCTTCTTCAGGTTTTTCACCTGCAACAACTTCATCAACAACATCATCAGTCACAACTTTAGATTCAGTCACCACCTCCTCAGATTCAACTTCTTCTACCATAGCCATGAAACAAAAAATTTCAAGTTCATTTTCAGCTTTGGCAACTAGTGCAAAATTTTCATCTGTTAACTCATCTGGTAGACTACTCCAATCAACAAAGCCTTGTGTGAAGAAGCTCTATTGACTGGTCTCTGCAGGAGCAGAGGATGGAGCAACAATCGTTTGCACAGGTGCCTGAGCAACAGGTGTTTGCATATAGTGGATCTAAGGAACAGTGGTTTGGACATACTGGACAGGAACAGTGTTTGAGGACTGTGCAAAATGAGCAGTGTTTTGCACATTTGGTCCAGGGGTATTATATGAATTTTGATAAGTGTTGGTCTGAGGTCTTTGATTTGGATAAAACCAAACCACTACTGACAAAACCTCTGTTGCTACCCAAACCAACTATAAAACCACAACATCTGAGCCTGACATCACTATCACCAAACCTACATCTGAACCTACAACCACATCACCAACTAAATCCCAAACATCTGTGGGTCCTACTAAGCTGCCAACAGATGTTAACACCACCACTGCTTCTACTCCACCATCACCAAAAATCTTGTACAAAAGGAAGAGGAAATCAACCTTTGTTGTACAGGATGAAAACATACATACATCACCACACACCACTTCAACCACACAATCCACACCTATATCAGCCATTCTCTGATTTTTCAAAAACAAAATCTGTTTATAAATGGTTGAATCGAAAATAAACTATTACTCTGTTTTCAATCCGACAAACAAACGATATCAATAATTGTGAGTTGATCTGTTTATATTAAATTGATTGATTAGATCGAATTTAATTGACCAAGCTCTGATACCAATTGTTAGGATCTGAGTTTGATTATTTTGATATATTTAGAATAAGATGAGAAATGAATGATGTAAGTATATATGGAAAGTGCAGCGGAATGATAAACTATAATCAAAACAAAGGAATAAATGTTTTCTTCAATCGAAAGCTTTCATTAATCGAAAGATTACAATCAAATACAAGTACTCCCCCTCAGCCTGATCACACAGTGATTGTTTGTCTGAGAGAATGTTTGTGTGTGATGCAATAGAACAGTACAAGCACTGTTCTATTTATAGACAAATCTAAACCACTGGTGACCTGTGCTGACATCACCTAAGATAGTGACCTCTAACAGAATAACAACATAAAACATCTGCCCTATACAAACTACTGTTGTATTACAAAACACTGTAAAGCAAACTACTGTTGAGGGAAAAATCTGATGGTCTTGCAACATATGTTGGAGTCTAAGTGTTGTTGACTCCAACAGACCTTTAGTCTTCAGTACTTGATCAGCAGTTGTTTCTTCATCAGACCTTTGGTCAGCAGTTGTTCTCTATCAGTTGTTCTCTAGCAGTCCTTTGTATCAGCAGTTGTCATAGCAGTTGTTTGGATGGAACAGTTGTTAGAGTCAACAGTCTTTTGGGAAGAGTATGTTGTAAAGACTGTTTATTTGTGTGGATCAACTGTTAGAATATTTTGGCTTTCTAATCATCTGTTCTTCTCCAGGTCAGCAGACCCAACAATCTCCCCCTAGAACAGATGATGCCAAAACTAAGCTTTATTATTGATCTTTATTTCTCATCAGACTTTCTCTGATTTGTCCTTTGAATTGAAGTTCTCTATCAGTTGTTCTCTAGCAGTCCTGCATGTGGTCATCCTCGATGTCTGAATCGCTGGAATCGGGCTTATAACCCTGCTGAATGTCGGCGACAGGAGGGCTGTCGGGTACAACCTCCTCCTCAGAATCAGAAAAGATGATAGGGTCCTCGATGTGTGCCATGATCCTGGAAATCACTAAACACACGTGTGTGTCAGTATGTAGTGTACTTAATATATCTACTAACGTGCAAAGTATGTAACTGGCATGGAACTGTCGTAGCGCGTAGGGATACTTGTTGTGTTTCTTTCCTTTGAAAAACATTTCAAAAATCAATTTTTGTTTAGATTATAGTTTGACTCAAAAAGAATCTTAGTTCGCTATAACCTTGTGCTCTGATACCACTCTGTCACACCCCGCCTAAGGCAGAAACACGGGGTGCAACTGAAATGATTTCCAAGCACAAAAGTCATACGAGCATCATTTAAGAAAACAGGAAATACCATTTAAAACATTCTAGTTTTACAAAACATGGCATTAATTGTTTGAAATGGACACCATTTTTAAAAGTGTTTAGACCAAAACATGACAACAACGGATCAAAAGATGGTATCCCCCACATAATGCCCGCACGCGACCTTCCCTAGTTCCATGCTACATGCTAATTTCCTGAAAAACATGCATGAAAATAATTAGGTCAACATAAAGTTGGTGAGTTCACTGGTTTTGTATGTTGTACCTGTAATCCCAAATCCGACTAAATTACTGCCTAGCTAGGGCAATAATTAATATGTGATCTGACATGAGCCTATAACAAAACCTTGACGTGTTGTGCCTCGCCCATTGTCACTCAAGACAACGAATAAATGTGAAATACTAGCACTCTTTTGATATCTGTCATCCGGTCAGAGCGACTGGCCAAGAGTGGGGATGTCAACTCAATAGATCTATCCAGGTGTTTCATGGCTAAATCCATAGCTAATGGTTATGGTATGATCTATGACACGAGGGCTTAATGGATCCTGAACCTTGATGTCTCATGTTCACATATGTAGTCATGTATGTATGTAACTGAAAACTTCAACTGTACGCATGTTTTTCCCCTGGAAAAATGTAAAAACAGTGAAAAGGGGCAGCGAAACTCACTTTATGGTGTGTCTGGGAATGCACTAATGAGTCCGGGCTAGAGAGATCGACCTACGTGTCCTCCTATGTAAAAGAGACATTTTAGGTCAATGTTACTTGTACTGTTTACAAGTTGTTCTCTTGTTATGCTTGTCTTTGTAACTTAACTCTTTAAGTTAAATGTGTCTTTTATGGTAAGACTTGTAAGCTAGTGATCTTTGATAAAAGATAGCTTAGTTTCTAGGAAAAACATCACTTTTATTTGTGAAAAGCAAATGTTTATATACTTTGGTGTTCTCATGTGTTGAAGGTTTCACACCTTTATTTTGTCAAGTGTGTAGATCTACCATGTTTAAGTATGCATAACTTATTATTTTCATACTTGACATCTTTTGTGAAAATAATAATACTTCTTGTCAAAATATTACTTTTTCTTGAAAAACACATGGGTTTTGTAAGCTTTGTTATGACTAACAACTCTTAATATCATGCCTTGTGTTAATGAGTTTAGAAAATGTATCTTTTTTCTTTATAAAATTTTCAGCTATGTGTATATATATACATATATATTTCGGCCCTTAGGGGTGTAAAACACATATATTTACTAGTCAACATAGTGTATTTAAAACATGGTTTCACCCACTTGCTTGATTAAGTTACAAGAGTAAACATGTAACATTACGCATTTATACTTGTACGTTACGTATCATCATTAATAAAAATGTCAAGTTCCAGTATTATTGTTCGCATTTAATTATTTTTGTGGCATTTTGGGAACCCTAATACTATATATATATATATATATATATATATATATATATATATATATATATATATATATATATATATATATATATATTTATATGTTGTGGAATAAAGGTTTAAAAAAATATGCTTGGGCCGGGACTCGAACCCGTGCCCCAAGCCGGGTTATTAAACACACAACACAAACCAACTGATCTAGCCATCATACTTGTTTCAATCCCCGCACATTATAATTATATAACAATACAAAAACATCTCAGTTGACTTGGAAAGTCAACTGAGATCCACGCGACTTACCATAATCATCACCATAACTCGTAATTGATCAGTAATTGGCATCACAACGCGATTACCGGTCATCTACAGGTCAGCACACGGTCAATTAACCATCAATTCTTACCAATTATATGTTTGAACGCGTCAAACATTAACGACAAGGTCAAGCTTGCCAAATCGATCACCTAGACAACCTCACTATAAATTGAACCCTCCTAGACCATCACAACTCGCCACTAATTCTTTCTACACCTCCAATTTCTACTTACGATCTGCTGTTCTTGAATCTTTGTTCGTGTTTGACTTCGAAGCTTTGACCGTTCATTCGTATACAATACAGCTTTGTAAGTCTAATGTTTTTGATGGGTTTTAATCTTCGGCATCCACACATCAATAGCCCTAAGGTTAATTGGGTTATTGATGTGTGAATTGATCGATTGGAAATCTTAGGGCTCGATATTGATTTTGGGGAAGAACATGATTTCAAAGATGTTATTTATATTAAATAAACTGAAACCAAACACAACCACTGGTCTGGACCAAGTGGTTGTGTCTGGTGCCATCTACCTGAGCCACGCGGGTTTGAGTCCCAGCTGTGGCAAATCTTTTTTTCTTTATTTCGTTTTTATTCAAACAATCAAAATTAATTATATATTACTTATAATTTTATAAAATCATTTTAAAATATTAAAACTCTTTTAATAATCCTACAAAAATTATTTTAAGTTAATCTGATGAAAAAGTTTAACTCACTATTTTTAGTTTTCAAAAATTTATTTATTTAATATATATAATAATTAAATCAAGTTTATTCTATTATATTTATAAAATTCTATCAAAATATCAAAACAATCTTATAAATTTCCACAAAAATTATTCTGAGTTTTTATAACAATAAACATTTCTGAAATGATTTTTATTTCAGAAAAATCATTTATTTAATATTTTTAATAAATTTTTGTTAGTTTTAATCATAATAAATCCAATTTTTAATATTTTTTGCACCAAAATTTTATACAAATTATTTCTGATTATTTAGAACAGAAATATAAATTTTAAACTAATAATCCTTTAATTTTAGTATTTTTAAATATTGAAGTTAAATTTTGATAAATTGTAATAAATAGAATTAATATTCTATTTTAAAGAAAATAATTTAGTAAAAATTATTTTTATACTTTAAACACATTATTGTGACCATCTTAAATTTAAATTTCATTAAAAGATTTTTGTTTATTTATTTACTAAAATTATCTCAATTATCAAACATTTTTAATATTAATCAAACGAGCATTTATCCCCAAATTCGAAGCCCTAGAACATATACATTTGTAGACTAGATAGACTTAGACATATTTATTACCTTATTATAGGGTGATATTTGGCATTGTTTGGGCAACACCACTATTCAATTTTTTTCAAGAAGTATAACATTTTGCTAAGGTGAGTTTTACATAGCCCCTTTTCTATTTATCACCATTTTTGGGGTGAAACATGTTACAACATCATTTATGCAATTCAATCATCAATGTGTCTATGTGTTTTTCTATGTTGCATTATGTCTTGAACATGACTAGGGTAAGCACAATTCTAGCATAATCATTAACATTGTTGACCCAAATTTTTTATCAAAATTAACATGTTTCAGGTAACAATGAAGCTGAGGCTTGAGTTTGTATAAGGATTATACATGAAGTTATTGTTTGGAGCTATTTGAAGTTTTGTTATTTGACATTATGTATTGAATTTCTAGACAATCATTTCATTTTTTGGATTATTATGCATTGAATAAATTATTTAAAATTTAATTTATACCATGTGCTACTGAAACAATCATCAATACGTGACATCCCGATGTTTCCGCCATCGATTGGGGTGTTACAGATTGGTATCAGAGCCTTGGTTATAGGGAATTAGGTTATTAGAAAATAATCTAGACTATAACCTTAGGGACTTAAACAATACTTGCTCCTCTTACTTGAAATCCTAATTGCTTCCTTAATCTTATCCCTATCCTATATAACCCTAAGCCTACATATGACCTACTCTTATTCGTCTGCTGCAATCCTGATCCACCATTAGATTAATAGGACAAAATCCTTAGGTTTAACCTGAACCCCCTTGAGATCTCGTCGAAGTTCTAGATTTAAATAACGAACACGTGCAATCTGGAAGGGTGAACGCCTGTATTCTGAGTCTTCTGTCTAGACTGGCATTGCGCATATATCCCAATCAGACGAGGGACCCGGATGCCTACCTGGGAATTCTCGGGATGAGTGTTCACTTATAGGCTAAAGCATGTCTTCATATGTTATTGGAATTTAGAATCTTTGATAAGTCAACGTTTTCATTTATTCGTTTTAATTAATGAATAAATGATTACATTCCTTATATAATCTCATTCATTTCATTGTGTCTCTTACAGATCATGCCTCCACGTCGCAGCACTCGCAATAGCAATGGTGAGAACTACGATGAAGGTGGTGACAACCATAACCATAACCACGGTCCTAACCACAACAACAATGGTGTCGATGCCCAACTGGCTGCGATCATTTCTCAACAAATGGCGCAGCAAATCGCGACTTTGGTTCCCAATTTACTAGCTCAAGTCATCCAGATGAACGGCAACGGGAACGGTAACGGCAACGGTAACGGCAACGGGAACGGTAAGGGCAATGGTAATGGAAATGGAAACCACAACGGGAATGGAAATGGTCTCCCAGCCTGTACCCTTAAGCACTTTAATTCTTGTAACCCCCCAAAGTTTAGTGGAGAAGAAGGAGCTACAGGACTCCTCCAATGGTTTGAGGGTATTGAGAATACCTTCATCAACAGTGAATGCCCCGACAACTTCAAGGTTCGTTACGCCATGAGTGTTCTCCACAAACGAGCACTCACTTGGTGGAATGAAGAAAAGCGCACCCGTGGGGACGAAGTTGCTCTTGCTATGACATGGGACCAAGTCAAGGAGGTTATGAAGGAAGAGTTTTGTCCTCGCAACGAGGTTAAGAAGCTTGAAGATGAGTTCCACACCCTAGCTCAAGATAGTGGGGAAAACCTTGCCTACAACACCCGCTTTCACGAGCTTAGCTTACTGTTGCCTCACAAAGTCACTCCCCTGCCGGTAGCCATCGAAAAGTATATCGGTGGTCTGCCCATGCAAATTTAGGACACCGTTTGGGGAAGAAATCCTGCAACTTTGGAAGAAGCCAAACGTCTAGCGACCACTCTTACTGATAATCACGTGAAGAACGGTACTCTCTTCCACAAGGGCACTAAGAAAACGGTTGCCAAAGACACTCCTCAGCCCGCTATTGAGGTCAAGCCTGAGACCTCAAGCAACAAGAAGCGTAAGGCTAGGAACTACATGGTTGTTACTACCCCACCTGCAGCACAAAACCCAGCCAAGAAACCATACACCGGACCTCACCCCTTGTGCAATACTTGCAAATACCACCATCCAGCACAGGTGCCATGTCGCTTTTGTACTAAGTGTCAAAGGTATGGTCACCTTGTGAACATCTGCCGAGCTCCTCCTGCTGCCCAAAACAACAATGCCCCAGCTCCCAACCAACAAAACAACCGGCCTGCTCGTGGTCAGTGCTACGAGTGTGGCAGCCCTGATCGCTATATCAACAATTGCCCCAATCGTAACCAAAACCAAAACCAGAACCAAAACCGCAACCAAAACCAGAACCGCAACCAGAACCAAGGTGCTCGAGGTCGCGCCTACAATCTCAATGCTAACCAGGCTCGTGACAACAACGAAGTGGTGAATGGTACGTTCCTCATTAATAACCACTATGCATCCATATTATTTGATTCGGGAGCTGATAAGTCATTTGTATCACTGAAGTTTGAACCTTTACTTAACTTACCCCAAACTAACCTAGAGGAACCTTTAGTGGTAGAGGTAGCTAATGGGAAGTCTATTTTGATCGACTCTATTATTCGTAACTGTGTGTTGAACCTCGACGATCACACTTTCTCTATCGATCTCATCCCTATGCATCTTGGAAGTTTTGATGTCATAGTAGGCATGAACTGATTGTCAACCCATCGTGCTGAAATTCTGTGTTTTGAGAAAGTCATACGCATCCCTCTCGAATCTGGTGAGATTTTCAAGATCTATGGTGAGAAGCCCTGTGGCGAGCTTAAGCTCATGTCTTGTACTACTGCCCAAAAGTACTTACAAAAGGGGTATACAGCCTTCTTAGCTTACGTGATAGAGAAGAAGGACAAAGGCAAAAGTATCCAAGACATTCCAATTATTCGAGACTATCCTGAAGTCTTCCCAGAGGATTTACCTGGTTTGCCTCCTGCTCGACAAGTGGAATTTAGAATTGATCTTGTTCCTGGTGCTAATCCTGTCGCTAAAGCTCCTTATCGTCTTGCACCCTCTGAGATGCAAGAACTTGCCAGTCAATTACAGGAACTTTCTGATAAAGGGTTCATTCGCCCTAGTTCTTCTCCATGGGGAGCCCCTGTCTTGTTCGTTAAGAAGAAGGATGGATCTCTTAGAATGTGTATTGACTATCGTGAACTCAACAAACTCACCATCAAGAATCGTTATCCACTGCCTAGGATTGACGATCTCTTCGATCAACTTCAAGGAGCAACCCACTTCTCGAAGATTGATCTTCGTTCTGGGTATCATCAGCTTAGAGTCCACGATGAAGATATTCCCAAGACAGCCTTTCGCACACGTTATGGTCACTATGAATTCATGGTCATGCCTTTTGGATTGACCAACGCTCCCGCAGTGTTTATGGATTTAATGAATCGGGTTTGTAGACCCTACCTCGACAAATTCGTGATCGTCTTCATCGATGATATTTTGATTTACTCTAAATCAAAATCCGATCACGAGAAACATCTTCACTCCATCTTGGGTCTCCTGAAGAAAGAAAAACTGTATGCCAAGTTCTCAAAATGTGAATTTTGGCTTAAGGAAGTTCAATTTTTGGGACATGTCATTGATATGAACGGGATTCATGTTGATCCTGCAAAGATCGAAGCTGTGAAGAATTGGAGTGTTCCTAAAACCCCAACAGAAGTTCGTTCTTTCCTTGGTTTGGCTGGTTATTATCGTCGATTCATCGCCAACTTCTCTAAGATCGTTGTTCCTCTCACTATCTTAACTCACAAGGGTAAACCCTATGAGTGGGGACCAAAGCAAGAGGAAGCATTTGAAACTCTTAAGCTGAAACTCTGTGAAGCTCCTATCCTGTCTCTACCTAATGGTAATGATGATTTCGTGGTCTATTGTGATGCATCGAACCAAGGTCTTGGTTGTGTTCTCATGCAACGAGGGAAGGTTATTGCTTATGCGTCTAGACAGCTCAAGACTCACGAAAAGAATTATACCACCCATGATCTTGAATTGGGCGCTGTTGTGTTTGCTCTCAAGATTTGGAGACATTATCTTTATGGGACCAAATGTGTGGTGTTCACAGACCACAAGAGTCTCCAACATGTCTTCGACCAGAAAAATCTTAACATGAGGCAACGACGTTGGGTTGAGTTACTTAACGACTATGATTGCGAAATTTGCTACCATCCTGGCAAGGCGAATGTTGTGGCTGACGCACTTAGTCGTAAAGAGCGTATCAAACTTCAATGTGCGAGAGTTCGTACTGATCTTCAGGATCGCATCCTCCAGGCTCAACATACATCAGTCACCCAAGGTAACATGTACGACGAAATGTCTTGTGGTGCTGAGACTCAACTTGAAACCAAACCTGATGGGCTACTTTATTTTCTTAATCGACTTTGGATTCCCGACCGTGATGATCTTCGTACCTTTCTCATGAACGAGGCTCATAAGTCTCGTTATTCTATTCATCCTGGAGCTGACAAGATGTACCAAGACCTCCGTTATTCTTATTGGTGGCCTGGTATGAAGAAAGATGTTGCTCTTTTCGTTGCAAAATGCCTCACTTGTTAAAAGGTCAAGGCTGAACACCAACGACCATCTGGTATGCTCGAACAACCAGAAATTCCTGTATGGAAATGGGAGAGCATGGCTATGGACTTCATCACCAAACTCCCTCGTACACCCAAAGGTTTTGACAGTATTTGGGTAATCGTCGATCGTTTGACCAAGTCAGCCCACTTCTTACCTATTCGTGAGAAGTATTCTGTGGAAAGGTTGGCAAAGATGTACGTAAGTGAAATCGTATGTTGTCATGGTATACCTTTGGACATTATCTCTGATCGTGATGGTCGTTTCACCTCTCACTTTTGGGATTCTTTACAAGATGCTTTGGGTACCAAGTTGAACCTGAGTACTGCTTATCACCCTCAAACAGATGGTCAGACTGAACGGACCATGCAAACACTTGAGGATATGCTCAGGGCATGTGTCATCAATTTTGGTGGCGCATGGGATTCCCATCTCCCTTTGGTTGAGTTTTCATAAAACAACAGTTATCATGCCAGCATCAACATGGCTCCATTCGAAGCACTCTATGGTCGTAAATGTCGTTCACCTGTCTGTTGGACCGAGGTTGGTGAAGCCCGTATCACTGGACCCGAACTAATCTAGGAAACCATAGACAAAATCCAACTCATTCAGGATAATCTTCTCAAGGCTAGAAGTCGTCAGAAGAGTTATGCTGATAAACGTCGTAAACCCTTGGAATTTCAAGTTGGGGACCTTGTACTACTTAAGGTATCCCCTTGGAAAGGAGTAATTCGTTTCGGTAGAAAGGGAAAACTAGCTCCTCGATACGTAGGCCCATTCAAAATTCTTGACAGAATTGGAAAAGTGTCTTACAAACTTGATCTTCCACCTGAGCTGAGCAATGTTCACCCGACCTTCCATGTTTCGAATCTCAAGAAATGCTTAGCAGATGAGACCCTCCATGTTCCTCTTGAAGATGTGCAGATTGACGAAACTATGCACATCATCGAGAAACCCGTCGAGATCGTTAATACTGGAGTCAAGAAACTCAAGCGAAGTCGCATTCCGATCGTTAAGGTTCGTTGGGAATCTAAACGAGGCTGAGAGTTCACTTGGGAACGTAAAGACCAGATGAAGTCTAAGTACCCACATCTTTTTCCACCAGACTCTCCAACTCCAACTTCGGGACGAAGTTCCTGAAAGTAGGGGAGACTGTAACATTACGCATTTATACTTGTACGTTACGTATCATCATTAATAAAAACGTCAAGTTCCAGTATTATTGTTCGCATTTAATTATTTTTGTGGCATTTTGGGAACCCTAATACTATATTAATTATATATATATATATATATATATATTTATATGTTGTGGAATAAAGGTTTAAAAAAATATGCTTGGGCCGAGACTCGAACCCGCGCCCCAAGCCGGGTTATTAAACACACAACACAAACCAACTGATCTAGCCATCATACTTGTTTCAATCCCCGCACATTATAATTATATCACAATTCAACAACATCTCAGTTGACTTGGAAAGTCAACTGAGATCCACGCGACTTACCATAATCATCACCATAACTCGTAATTGATCAGTAATTGGCATCACAACGCGATTACCGGTCATCTACAGGTCAGCACACAGTCAATTAACCATCAATTCTTACCAATTATATGTTTGAACGCGTCGAACATTAACTACAAGGTCAAGCTTGCCAAATTGATCACCTAGATAACCTCACTATAAATTGAACCCTCCTGGACCATCACAACTCGCCACTAATTCTTTCTACACCTCCAATTTCTACTTACGATCTGCTGTTCTTGAATCTTTGTTCGTGTTTGACTTCGAAGCTTTGACCGTTCATTCGTATACAATACAGCTTTGTAAGTCTAATGTTTTTGATGGGTTTTAATCTTCGGCATCCACACATCAATAGCCCTAAGGTTAATTGGGTTATTGATGTGTGAATTGATCGATTGGAAATCTTAGGGCTCGATATTGATTTTGGGGAAGAACATGATTTCAAAGATGTTATTTATATTAAATAAACTGAAACCAAACACAACCACTGGTCTGGAACAAGTGGTTGTGTCTGGTGCCATCTACCTGAGCCACGCGGGTTTGAGTCCCGGCTGTGGCAAATCTTTTTTTCTTTAATAAATTTTTGTTAGTTTTAATCATAATTAAATCATAATAAATCCAATTTTTAATATTTTTTGTACCAAAATGTTATACAAATTATTTCTGATTATTTAGAACAGAAATATAAATTTTAAACAAATAATCCTTTAATTTTAGTATTTTTAAATATTAAAGTTAAATTTTGATAAATTGTTATAAATAGAATTAATATTCTATTTTAAAGAAAATAATTTTGTAAAAAATATTTTTATACTTTAAACACATTATTGTGACCATCTTAAATTTAAATTTCATAAAAAGATTTTTGTTTATTTATTTACTAAAATTCTCTCAATTATCAAACATTTTTAATATTAATCAAACGAGCATTTATCCCCAAATTCGAAGCCCTAGAACATATACATTTGTAGACTAGATAGACTTAGACATATTTATTACCTTATTATAGGGTGATATTTGGCATTGTTTGGGCAACACCACTATTCAATTTTTTTCAAGAAGTATAACATTTTGCTAAGGTGAGTTTTACATAGCCCCTTTTCTATTTATCACCATTTTTGGGGTGAAACATGTTACAACATCATTTATGCAATTCAATCATCAATGTGTCAATGTGTTTTTCTATGTTGCATTATGTCTTGAACATGACTAGGGTAAGCACAATTCTAGCATAATCATTAACATTGATCAGCCGACGGTATACATTGATAGATCTATTGGACTAACAATCCCACCCAGATACGTGCCTCCTACAAAGGTAGCGTGGGTGTTTGTTATCGCATAACATATTCGAGTGAACCATGAGCGTATGGGATGTACCACATTATAACAGTCACAAGGGTTGATTATGCACTCGATTTACTTCTAGTATGTTTTCACATATGGACTAGACTTGCCCTGACACATGAATTGCACAACATTTTTTATTCGATTATCAAAACCTATGTAATTCTCACCAACTTTTGTTGACCCAAAAATATTTTCAAAATTAACATGTTTCAGGTAACAATGAAGCTGAGGCTTGAGTTTGCATAAGGATTATACATGAAGTTATTGTTTGGAGCTATTGAAGTTTAGTTATTTGACATTATGTATTGAATTTCTAGACAATCATTTCATTTTTTGGATTATTATGCTTTGAATAAATTATTTAAAATTTAATTTATACCATGTGCTACTGAAACAATCATCAATATGTGACATCCCGATGTTTCCGCCATCGGTTGGGGTGTTACAAAACACACTAGTGAACAACTTTGTATTTTAAAGACTATGTTAAAATAAAAGCATACGTTTAAGAAAATAGTGTTATACCTCCTAGTATCTTAAGAAAAGAGGGAATTAGGGGCCTTGTACAATCTTGTTATGCTCCTTGTACCCCTAATGATCCCTTGAAAGTTAGTGTTTATGTGTAAGGGCGCTTGGGTGTGAGTGGTGGTTGGCCGAGTGGTGGTGGTGTGGTTCGGTGGTGGTGCGAGCCGACAGAGGGAGAGGGAGAGGGAGAGGTGAGGGTGTGGTGTTTAGTTGTTTTATGCACTAACCTCTCTAAACATTGGCTCTATTTATAATAAGTATGGATGGTAAGTCATCATGGTTCAAGAAAGGTGAAAGTAAGCATCTTTTCAAATGTGGATTAAGATCTCTTAAAAGGTGATTTTGGTTAGATTTGCTGGAGATTATGGAGGTGATGGATGAATGCTTTCTTGGTATATGGGGGCCGAAAATGGAGGGTGTTTGGGAGGTTATTGTTTAGTCAACTCACTTAAGATTTGATGTATGATAATCATTATGTTTAGCTTGATTAGAGGTGTCTTATGTTAGATATGGTAGGATATTTGGTGGAAGAATTGGCTCACAATTGGGGTATGTCAACTTAAGACTTTCCTAAGTGTCATAAGAATCTTTCCTTATCCATGTAAAGTCTAGGAATGTGATGGAGGTGACTAAAGTTTGTCTTGGGATTCTTGGTGGAAGAATGTCTTGAAGGGACTTGTGTAAGAGTGGAAGACACAAATACCACACACATATGTATATGTGTCGTGTATATATGTATGTATGGGTGAGGTTTCATTTTTGGTAAGTCAACTAGCATGGAATGAATACAAGATCAAGTGTTTAGCTAAATGGGGTGGAATCTAGGAGACTTGAAGTGATGGTTCATTGAAGTGTAAAAGTTTAATTCTTGAAAATCACCATACACCTATGTGTGTGTGTACATATGCCGCCGTATGTATGTATGTATATACATATATATTATTTTTTTGAACATTTTAATATGCATCTTGTAAGAATTCTTGGTCCCTTATTATAATTGAATGTTAAGAAGGGTCTTTGTACAAGTTTAAGTGCCTTAAATGTATATAATTGTGTTCAATATATATATTTTTAACTAGTCGTATTACTAGTCGTATGTGGGCTTTGTGTTCGAGTGATTTCTGTATACGGACATTGTTTGATTTTGTCCTTGATGGAATCACCATTGAAATGTTATGTATCATTGTGTGAGTTCCCAAACTAGAGTTTTTGATATGATCTCTCTATAGTTCAGCTAACTACTCAACTAGTTATGAAATTGTATCAACTAGTGGACCTAATGCTAGACTGTAAGCATCGAAACTGATTTGCTGAGGCCCTGTATGGCTCAATTGCAACCAAACATGTAAAATGAGATGTTATGCACAATGTGTACGTGTAACTAATGTACGGATATGACCTGTGATTTCGACGGGTGTCACACTTTTTATTCTCACATTAAATTTCTTCTCATTTAATCATCCCCTATATATATGGGGAAGGTTCAATTGAGAACACATAGTTAGGGAGGAAACTTGAGAACTCCTACTTAAATTAAGAAAAAAAATTAAAAAAATATTATAACTCAAAATTTAAGTCAAAAACCAAAAATCTGGTTCAGAGCTTCTCTTTCCCACGTCATTCCCGTTCAGAAAAAATAAAAAAAAATATATGCGACTTATATTTTTTAGGTGGGGGTTAGGTTTTTTGTTGTGGTGGGTGGGGCTTAGGTTTTTTGGTAGGCGTTGGGTGAGTTGGGTTTAGGTTTTTGGGTGGGGGTTGGATGGGTGGTTTAGGTTTTTGGGTAATCGATTTAAGTTTTTGGGTGAGAGAGGGGGGGGGAGTGGGTGTGGTAGAATTAGATTTTTGGGTGGGGGTAAGTTAGAGGTGGAGGGTTTAGGTTTTTTGTTTATACTACACGTGTTCAGTAGCGTTTTTTAGGTTTTTTTTACCTATACAGGGATGATGTGGGAAGTAGAAGCTCCGAATTTGTTTTCTATTTTTTAATTAAATTTTGAGTTATGATTTTTTAATTATTTTTTATTTTTTTGCATTTAGTTAGGAGTTCTAGAGTTCTCTATTGAACCAACTCCACATATACATATATATATATATATATATATAGGTACCGGTTCAAATACAAAGTCTTCAAAACGTGCGTTTTTTCTGTTCATGAAAGCATTACGTAATTATATGTTTTTCATTGTGTAATTAGAAAGAACAGATTACGTAATTTATGTCATTCAAAAATATATGTCTTTATCATTCATTACGTAATTAGTTTTATATATAATTGTGTCATACATTACGTAATTATCATTACGTAATTATGCAGTACTTCGCACGCTTTTGTTACTTTTTATGATAACCGGGCCCTATATATATAGGGGAGGGTTAAAATAAAAACCTTAAAAATTTGAAGAAACCCACTAAACCCAATCTAGACCATTGATCTAAAGTGATCAATGGCCTACATTGATTCTATATTATTTTAATACATTTAATTGAGTAGATGACAAAAAAGGGCAAAAGGGTCAAATGGTATTTTCTGAAAAAGTATCTATGACAAGTTGACCTGACACACGTCACATCATCTCTCTCATACTTTTGTGCCCATTGTCCTAAATCTGTCATGGGGCGAAGTATAATTTGCACAAACTCTTGTCTCATATGTGATTTCTTGTTTCCAGGGGCGAAGTATAATTGGGGCCATGGGGTGCCTCGACCCCCTACGTTTGTATTTTCCGTAGGTAAATTTAAGTGTGGGTTAAGTCCGGCCCCCACCGATTTGATATTTCGGCCCCTACCGACCAAAAAAAATTGAATCCAGCCCCTGCCGATGTGATATTCAAGCTTCGCCACTGCTTGTTGCATACGTTAAAACACATAGATTGTATAACATCAATTAAAAACTTTACAGATAAAAAAACATTCAAATGCACACAAAGAATGTTTCTTACAAGTACTAAAAACAATCAAAACGGTCATTTCAATCAACAAATGCTAAAAAAAAAACTATCATAAAAAAAATTGTCTACACTTCATTCTTAATAATCATCTTCATCTTTAATGCAAAAAATATGTTCACCTGCAAAAAAGAAAACAAAATCATCAATTTACATGTAAGCCCCCCCGTCTTAACATATATTAACCATCTGGATTAAAAAAAAACATACGAAACAGATACAAACATACTTTGTTTTATCCATTTAGTTATCAAGATTATCAAACTTAACTTAGGAGCAATGTTATATAACTGCATAGATGTGTAACATGCGCAACTTAGTTCTGTTGTTACATACGAAACAGACGCAAACATAGATTTCATCCCATGATTAGTGACTTTTGTTTTAATTAATATATGCAACTGGTGTTAAAGTCAAAAAATCAAACCTTTGTATCTGGTAAAAAAAATCAAACCTTTGTATCTAGTAAAAAAATCAATTTAACCTAGGAGGAAGGTCATGAAACTGCATAGATATGTAACATAAGCAAACTTGGTTATAGTGTTACATACGAAACAAATGCAAACATACATTTCAGACGTTAAAAATACTGATACAAACATGCACATTCTGGTTTAAAAAAAGACATATTGTTGAATATCTTAAACGACATTAAAATTCACCAGTTTTAACGTATGCTACCTACGTGTAAACATGATTAGTGACTTTTGATTAATTAATATATAAAAAAAAGTTAATTAATATGTAAATCTACGTGTTAACGTATGCTACCTACGTGTAATCCAACACCAATAATATCACACTTTTTCAGGTAGATAATATTAGAACTAAAAACAACAAATACAAAAATATAGAACCAAAAACAACAAATACAAAAATATATAAAATAAAAAGTTATGCCTACATGTAATCCAACACAAATAATATCACACTTTTTCAGGTGGATAATATTAGAACCAAAAACAACAAATACAAAAATATAGAACCGAAAACAACAAATACAAAAATATATATAATAAAAAGGTATATCAGTATAGGGTTAGGATAATATGAGAACTCACTTGAGTTGTGAGAACTAAAGAACTCATGTTGACCATTGATCTAGTTGGTCCAATGGTTAAAATGAAAAGATGGGACTTTTTGTCTTGATATGTATATTAACTTCTTATTAACATTTTTTTAATACAATAAAATACATTTAAGGGTATTTAGGTAAAAAACTATGGGAGAGAAAAAATTGTTATAATATTATGTTAGTTTTTTATTCCATTATTAAAAAGAATTATATTTTTTAAACTTTATTTTTTTTTTTTAAAACAAAAAAACAAATATGTGCATTTTTTGTCACCTCCCTCTTGTTTTTACACTGGTGTAAAAATTTACACCAGTGTTTACTTGCATCTATATAACCAAAACATCTATAATTTTTGTATGATTTACACTGGTGTAATTTACACCAGTGTTTACTAACCCAAAACATCTATAATTTGTATGATTTACATTGGTGTAATTATTTACACCAGTGTTTACTTACATCTATATAACCCAAAACATCTATAATTTGTATGATTTACACTGGTGTAATTATTTACACCAGTGTTTACTCACATCTATATAAACCAAAACATCCATAAATTTTGTAAAAATCCAAAACAAACATCTGATGACGACGATTTACACTGGTGTAATATTTTACATCAGTGTAAATCTGCTATACACAAACTTCCGCAAAAATACGCTAGTGTAAAGAACCAAACAACCATCTATACATTCGTATTTATACCACTCTAACACCCCACAAACATCAACAAAATTTGTATATTACATCAATGTAAAAAATCAAAAATCTATATATAAAAACACCCTCGTCATCATAATCATTGTCTTCAAAAACCATCATCATCTTCCTCATAGTATCATCTTCACACAAAAAAATCCAAGAAAAATCTTATAAAACACCTATATAATAATAATAATAATAATAATAATAATAATAATAATAATAATAATAATAATAATAATAATAATAATAATAATAATAATAATAATAATAATAATAATAATAATAATAATAATAACACACAACAACAACAAAGTCAAAGTAAAACCAACCAAAGTCACACGTTTGACTAATTCCCTTAAAAGATTGCAAGCAAAAGGATCAAAACCTGCAACTATTTTCACAATCAAATAAAAAAAAATGGAGAATATTATGAAGGTAGAAGATGAAGTAAACCTTGAAGTTGTACGAGTCCTAAACAAGGCATCAGAGGAAGTTGTTGAAAGAGTTGACCTTTCTGGTCAACGGTTAAAGTTTCTTCCAGAAGAGTTTGGAAAGCTGAATGCTTTAGTTCATCTCAATCTCTCTAATAACTATTTACAGGCTCCAAAATAATTCTTTTTTATACCCAGATCATATATTGATTCTTATTCTAAACTGTATAATAATAATAATAATAATAATAATAATAATAATAATAATAATAATAATAATAATAATAATTAATAATAATAATAATAATAATAATAATAATTAACAACACACAACAATAAAAATTACCTGCAGCTCCATCGTCCGCCGTCTCCTGCCACCTTCCTCCTCCGCCGTCCCCCTCCACCAATCGAAACCACCTTCAGATCAACTGTCACCATCTAAAACCATCACCGTCATCGTCATCGATCTATTCAGATCTACCGTCCCCTGCCACCATCACCATCACCGTCATCATTCACCTCCACGAACCCACCGTCCTCCGTCGTCCCCCTGCCACCATCACCATCTAAAAACCATCGAAAACACCTTCAGATCCAAACCAAACGAACCACGAAAACCATTTGTTAAACTGTTCTTGTGTTTTTTAAGAGAGAGAGAGAGACGGGTGTGTGTGAGAGAGAGAGAGAAAGAGGTAGTGAGTGTCTAATGAGAGCCAAACATGCTCTTAAAAAAAACTAATTTAAATGACAACTTATCATAGGAAAATAAAAAGTTAAAACAAAAAGTCCTTTTTCTTTTGGCAAACACTTTTTGCAACTTATTAATTTTTTGGAAAGTTATAAGTTATAAGGAGGTGGAAATAAGGAGAGCCAAACATGCTCTTAAAAAAAAAAACTAATTTAAATTACAGCTATGAGTGGGGGTGGGTGTGGGATTGGGGTAGGGGATGTGATAAATTTTTATGATACCCTTTAGGCTATGGGGTGTGGTCACCCTTCCCCTTTCCTTCCCCCTTATACACATCAGCGCCACGTCATTTCCCTCTTCCCCCTCCCCCTTATAGTGGAAATGGTTCCCCCTTCCCTTTTTTTTTTATTAATTTCATTTTTTATTTATTTTATAAATTAGATTTCATTAAAATATTTTTTCATTAATCATAAAATAAATTACATAGAAAATTAAAAAAAATACATTAAAAAACCAGAAATAAATAAAAAAAATATCAATTAAACGCTCCCCCAAGCCATTTTTTGGCGATTTTGTCTTTTATTTTCGCCGCCACCGCACGTTCCGTTTCATCAAGGCTATCGAGAGGTTCTCTCATCAAGACGAATTCGGTTGTTTCCTGTCTCGACATTTCCATTTTGAGGCGGTCCCTTTCCAACTCTATCCTTGCCAAGTCTCTCGCCGCGGCGTCTTTTTTCTCCTTCCTTTCCATCTCTAGCCTCGCCAAATCCCTCGCCGCCGCTTCTTCCTTCTCCTTCTTTCTTTCCAAGTACCTCTCTGTTTGCTCTTGTTTAAAGTCGTTAAAGTTTTTTAGCAACTCTTCAATTTTGTCATCAAGTCCCGACACTTGGTACTAACGGAGTGAACCCAACGATATTCTTCACGTTGTAACAACTTGAAAAATTCCTTAACAACTTGGTTCCAAAACCTTCTTTTTTCCGATTTGTAGCTACAATTATATAAAAAAAAGTTAGTTTTTAAAAAATATTAAAACCGAAAATTAAAATACATATAGATATATATATATATATATATATATATATATATATATATATATATATATATATATATATATATATATACGAAAGGTTTTTAAAAAAAATTATGAAATTTACCTAGTATTGGGTCCGTAGAAGCGATAACCCAAGCTTGTGCTAGCGCCTCCAACTCAATGGGAGTCAAAGGAATGGAATCGGCCTTGGTACTAGGACCTTCATCTTGGGCCTGTTTTTTCCCCTTTTTGACGGTTTTTTGTCTTGGGGCCGGTTGGTTTTGTTGGGTGGGGACTTGGGTTTCGGGTATGTGATCATCGTGCGAGGCCAAAGAAACAAAATCGTGCTCGTGTTGTGTTTGTGTTTCGGGTATTGGTTGCCATTGAGGTTGTTGCATTTGAGGTTGATGCATTTGCCATGGTTGTTGTTGAAATTACCATGGATTCAAAGGGGTGTTAAATGCGCCAAAGGATAGTGGTTGTGACGCGGGAGTACCGGGTGTGTTAGGAAATCCGAACGGGGGTTGGTTTGAGGGGTTACCGGGTGTGTTAGGGAAGAAAGGACGCCTTGGATCCATGAAGATTTATATACAATTTTTTATAAAAGAGTAGAAAGTGTATAAAAAGTGTGGGGTAGTGTGGGGTAAAATGTGGGGTTTATGGTATTTAAATAGAAGTTAAATAATTAATTTTTTTTTAAATGGGGCAAACGGTCGATTTTCAACGGGTGGAAATTTAAATTGTATTGTGAAATGGGACGGGGAGGGCGGTACAATCTTACCGTTTTCACCGATGCCTTATCGGGGGGGGCGGTGTTCCCCGTCGGCAACCATGTCCAAGTCACCCACCGATGCACCTTACCGACCCCATACCCCATGGTCTTATAATTATAAAGATAATATGCATATGTGTCATCTAGTTATTGGTTCATAAGAGTTCTCTAGTTCTCACAACTCAAATGAGTTCTCATATGATCCAGATCCTATATAGTATATTATATATTGTATCCCACAAACTATGACGATACCTGTTAGTATGACGTCGCCTTCTAGAAGTGTCATAAGACCTTAAGGGGCACTCCTAGATTATTCATTTTGTTTCACTGATTTTAACCAATTATACACTGCCACATCATTTCACTGATTTACTTCACTGAAACACTTTTTTGTAGGCAGCACTTCACTGATTCACTTCACTGAAATCTTTATTTTTTTATTATATTTTTAAAGAAACATTAATTAAACATTATTTAAAACCGTAAATAAAACCGTTTAATAATATGTTTAGTTATAAAACGCCCTCTCATAGCTCTCCAAACCTCGACCATCGGGTAGGTATCAGCGTGTAGGTTTCGGTATTGGTTACGGGCTTCTTCAAGCCACTCATCTGTGTTTAAAGCCGGATTGGAGTCCATCGCATTAACGAATAATTGTTGAAATATTGCGCACTTCGACTTTAACGATATAAACTTTCCATATATCGCGTCCGTTGAACGAGTGTTTTCACCCATTTGTTCGTTGAATCTTGTGGCCACCGCTTTCCAAAAACTTTGCCTTCCCCTGGTTCCTTGCTCTTGAACATCAAGATAGCTATTCACCAAGGCGAGTTCATCCTCCAAGCTCCAGATTGGTGCTCGCACACGGTTTAGCGGGGGAGGGATTGGATTTGGATTTGGGTTCTGGTTTGCCATTTGTTTTCAAGTTCAAGATGACCAATTGATAAAAATTGGCTATGCTTTTATACTAAAAATTAACCTAAAGATAAAAACGGTCACAAAAATATGACCGTTTGAAAGTCAGACGGTCAAAAAAGGAATAAATATTACCTAAAAGTTTGCACCATCCCACATTACCAGCCCGTTAGATGGAACCAGAACAAGGTCCACGGGAGCCCTACCAGCACGAGTCTCGGCGGTGTTACCGTGCTGGTAGTGAGGTACCCGTGCCCAATTCTGGTAGTGCCCCGTCCCTCCTAATACTACTAATATGACTGATCAAATATGGGATCTTGAAAATCATATCCTCTGTTGATCCTTTTTGCCGTATTTCTCCATCTACCAAGGAGTAAAACATTAATGTGGACTAGTGGGTTTACCCGGACGTTACTGCGGGGTTTAAATAAGACCCACCGACAAAGAATACACACTGCCTAATTTTCTTATTAAGATGCCTATAACTTATTTTATTCGAGAATAAAAAGGTAAAAAAACATAACTTTGTAGTGCAAAGATTGCGCATTATAGTAAATTAAAATGTATGCAGCTTCTATGCTTGTTAATTATAAAATGTATGCAGACCCAGCCTAACGTGTTTGGAGGTCCAAAGCGAAGTTCGAAATGGAGCCCTTTTTCAATTTCTAATTGTGATTCATTTCTCCAAGAAAATCAGTTAAGACTCCAAACTACAGTTCAAAGATTCTAGATCAGGCAATTCATAAAAAAAAATACGCACAAAGCAAAATATATTATCACATGAAGAAAGAAAACCTGATATGGCTTATAAATCATCTTGTGCAACGTGATCAATATTATTCCTCTCTTATCTTGAACAACCTGAATCAAAAGATTCCACAGTCAGCTTACTCAAATTTTAAAAATTAATGAAATACTTCTTCAAACAGAAAAAAGAACAGTAGCAAATAAAAACTTAAAATATATAATTCAAAACCAAATAAACACATATACATTGATCGAGTTACAGAAAAAAATTCAATCTTTATTATAAGTTTTTCTGGTACACCGATAAGTTTAAGCAACGGAAACTAATCAAGCTTAGATTAAGATCAAACAATAAAACAATCAACATTATTCTCTTAAACGTATCCACAAACACCTAAACGTCAAAATTATTGCAAACATGAATCACATTAAAACCTCAGGGTTTAAGAATCAATACACATAGTACCTTGAAATTGTGTTGACTGTGTTCGCATTTGTCCACATTCAGAAACTTTGGGAATTTTAGATATCAGCCCAAGAAACTTTGGAAATTTTCGACGTAGAACAAATATCATCAGTCGGGGAGCTGTACGGCCTAAATAAGTGTATGAAACAACAAATTCAATTGAAAAATTAAAATACAAGTATGAATAAACCTGGAATCTGCTGCAAATTGCTCGTGAGCGATGTTAACTTACAGTAGGCCTGCAAATCTAACATAAAAGGTTAAATTACAAAGTTTATGAACTATTTTGATACTATAAATCAACAAATTATCAGAAATTTAAAGATCTAATAGGCAAACATACCACTATGAAGCAGATCAAGTCATCAAACACCATCATTCTACCTCTCATTCACGCTTTCTCTCTTACTCACAATATTGATTTGTGAAGCAGAAAAAAGGCAGGAGACAAAACTACCTTCAATCAAATAAGGATATCACCAATGAACACAAAATCAAAGAAAAAAAATTCGATAATAACCAATAAATTCTACAAAACCATACATGTGGTGAGGAAGCCAATGGTATTTACCAAGAAAAAGAACTTCTCTGATTGTGTTTATATTACCAGCAAACAAACAACTTCAACATCACCTGTTAGTAATAGTAGCTAAATCAAACTCGTAGTTTGTTCTTTCAGCCCAATCCAGTTTCTAACTCGTAGCTGCCCAAAACATATCACCAGCGCTGATAATATCTACACATATTTAAGTAAATGAATTTCATTAGTAGATATAGATTCACCAAGATATTATTTCCTTCATAGTTTTGAAAGGCATCAACATAATATTATTGCAATAAAAATGACTTTACACAAAGTTTAACCCATTTACCTAGATTTTCTAATTTGACCCATTTGACTTTAAGGTCAAACCAGGTACATTTTGACAACTCCTTAGAAAAAGATTTATACTTTCAGTTTCATGATAATAATCTAGAATTTAGTTTGACCTTTTTGGGGGTCAAACCTGCTGCATTTAGACAATTCTGTAGAAAGGACAAGTCAGGCACGCACGCTTCACGCTTCTGGCATCGGGCACCTCACGCCTCAGACGAACTTTTTCAAACCAGGATGCCAACTCGCAAGTTAAGCTAGCAGCCTATGATAAACAACACTCAAGGACTTTCATTAGGCAATAGCTCCCCACAATGAGGACACAATTTAATGTTTGTCATGCCCTTAGATTCACGAAGCTGGGAGTCAAAGATATTAAAATTGATTTAATTTGTACACATACCTTATTTAGGGTATAGAGATTTGCACAACAATAATACATAAAGTATGAGAAGGCAGGACTTAGTACATTTGTCAACTGGGCAAGTGTTAGTATGAGCTTGGTAGGTTGCCTTTCTGCCATGATTTCATCATCCATCAAATCCAATCCCACCACCTTCAATCAGAAATCAAATTGCAATTAAAACACATGAAAGGGTAAAAGATGATACATGTGAGATGTACATGTTTTAATTCTAATTCTAAAAAAAACCACCATAGCATAATCAAATATAATAGTGTAGATATTTTGCGAAATATGATTATCCGACGCAATAGTTTTAAATGGTGAAAAAGTTTCATGCTCACATGTTACATCCGTCCTAAAGGACTGTATCCAACTAAAATAAGAGACTATGGTTGTTGGGACTCACCAATTAACCTGAATCGAACCGCTAGTCACCACCATTATAGACATAAGCACGCGCCACCACTGTTGTCCCATGTTATGACCCTAATGTCTCTGTCACCTATGTTGGGTCCAATACCGACGCCGCCGCTGTCCTACCGTTGCTACAATCGCTGAAAAATCAAACTTGACATTACCTATCTCTAATGCAACTGAAAAAGGCTTACACAAATGCTCATAAAATCATATTCATAATAAAGCTTTTAATAAACATTTCACAAGCTTCTAATAAAGGTTCTAAAAAAGAACATGAATTCGAATGGGATGATTTCACCTAAGTCCATTTAAATCCAGATAAAAATTTACATCGTACTATAGCTATAGTAGAAATTTCCAATTTATAGGACTAATTCTTGAAGCAATTAACTGATTTGCATTACCTGTGACGAAGAGCCACATGATCATGCTGTTGTTGGCTCAATAAATATGAAATCTGTGACGAAAAGCTTCTAATTCGACCTACACCAAGCTGAATATATCTGAACCACCCAACAATAATCATTAGTAGAAACCCGTGCATACCCAAGATCAGCACCAACATACCAACCAATCGACCCATATTGCGTTTGGAATTCATAACTACAACACCCATTTTCAATCATCAAAATGCAACAATAAAGAATGTTTATGTGATTAATTATTCCCCTATTTGATGCTTACCCACATCTTTGGTGTAGTTTTGCTTTCTGGAATCTCCTATTCAGAAATCACAACTATGCCACCAGACAACATCTTTTGTTTATTTTCAAACTAAACATTAACCCTTAATGGCAGAAAAAGATAACTGCAAAGAGTTTGTTAACAACAACCATTAGTCATTCCAAATAACCATTCATTAATCAAATCTGAACACCTAAATCTCTAATTACGTCAAAATTGCACCTTTTTGTAACGCAGACCGTGATGGATTATATGAGATAACAACAATAAGAAACAAATCTTTGAGTTTACGACGAGATCTAACAAGAAACTGTAAATGTATCTATATCCGTTAAAAATGAAAAACGACCTAAAATGAATGAACTTAAAATATATAAAATTAAAAGGAAAGACTAACAGAGATGAAATTAGAGGGAGGAAGAAGAAGGGCACCTGATATGCAGACAAATTGGTTGATGACTGATCTCCATGGAGGTGATCTTAATACTGGTGGACGTAAACTTGGGAACAATCGGTTACAAAAATAAAGGTTGATGATTATTATGATGAACTGAAGAGGTTGTAAACTGATGCGAGGATCGATTGATTTTCAAAAGGGTAGTGAGGGAATAGATTTTAAGGATGTTAGTATGAGGTTGAGATAAATTTATAATAATACCCTTCTAAGTGTTTTAATTGTCACCATTATTCCCATTATACCCTTAAATTTCTTGCTTAAATATGTTGTACATAGTGCTTGTTAAGTTGTACGGAGATGAAAATGACCATGTTGGCCATCACTCCTCCTTTATAATGTATTATAGATTATAGATGACAAAGGTAAAGCATATTGATTTTTCAAATACAAAACTTATATGCATCTTGTACCTTTAACCATAATTCCAACGACGACGAGGACGTATGAAACTTAAGTGGCATAGATTGGACCAACGAGGACGTAAGAAATTCCCTCTGGTTTTTGCTCTGTTTTAGGCTTCAAGTATTTTAATCTTGCAGGATCAAAATCCCATTATTGTTAGATCGAGAGAGAGCGAGAGAGAGAGGGAGAGAGAGAGAGTGTGTGTGTGTGTGTATGTGAGAGAGAGAGAGAGAGAGAGGGGGGGGGGGGGAACTTGTTTATATAGGAGCGAGAACAAAAGATTCAAATTATAAAATAGGGGAAAAACAAAATGACTAATATACCCTCCAAGACATAAAATACTATATCTACTAATGGGTGATGTGAAACAATGAGGGCCATGCCCATTAGTTGAGTTTGTGGGAGTTTATTCAAATTTTTGGGTTTCTTCCCAATACTTGGCCTATAAACAGTATATTTACACATGTGTAAAAACATTTAATTTTTGTATACGTTTAAATTTTTACGTGTAAATTGTGTTTTTGAGTTTGTATTTTAATAATAAAGATAAGTGTAAAAAGAAATTTTGAATTTGAATGATTTTAGATAGCGTTTTCTCGATCCGAACGAAATATATGTGTTCTCAAATTAACTTTCCCGTATATATATATATATATATATATATATATATATATATATATATATATATATATATATATATATATATATAGAGAGAGAGAGAGACGTGTAACACCCCGCCCCTCTCATCACCAATATTGTCCGCTTTGCCCATTTAGAGCTCACGGATTTGTTTTTGGTTGCCCAAGTGGAGACTTCCCAGGAGGTCACCCATCCTGAAATTTCTCCCACCTGAGCATGCTTAACTGTGGAGTTCTCCTCTCATCCACTAACATTAAGCCCCAAAACGCGATGGTGATTTAAGAGGCAAGACATTACTTATGAACCAAGGATCTCTCCTGGCCACGGCCGATGTGGGATTTTCCTGGGGTGTCACATTCACCCCTGTTAGAGTCTCATCGTCCCTGATGAGGTGTGTTCATGGGGTGTCACATTCACCCCCTGTTAGAGTCTCATCGTCCCTGATGAGGTGTGCACCCACCATCCCGAATGGCACAGAAGTGGCTCTGATACCATCTGTAACACCCCGCCCCTCTCATCACCAATATTGTCCGCTTTGCCCATTTAGAGCTCACGGATTTGTTTTTGGTTGCCCAAGTGGAGACTTCCCAGGAGGTCACCCATCCTGAAATTTCTCCCACCTGAGCACGCTTAACTGTGGAGTTCTCCTCTCATCCACTAACATTAAGCCCCAAAACGCGTTGGTGATTTAAGAGGCAAGACATTACTTATGAACCAAGGATCTCTCCTGGCCACGGCCGATGTGGGATTTTCTTGGGGTGTCACATTCACCCCCTGTTAGAGTCTCATCGTCCCTGATGAGGTGTGTTCATGGGGTGTCACAAGACGGGGGTAAAAGTTCGGATACAAAGGCCATAATTCATGCGAAGTGTAAGAAGGATCAAAAATTGATATGTAGGCATCATGTTTTGTATTTAAACATGATGTTTTGGGTTGTTTTTGCTACAAAAACAACAAACACAATAATTTAAAACAAAATGCAGTGTATTATAGCCATGGAATTTAAAATATAACTAAAACACACAGCTAAAACACAACAATTTAAAACACATGATACTGGCATGGTGTTTTAAGGTTTTTAGCCTCTAATACATTGCTTTGTGTTTTTAATTGTTATGTTTGGTGTTATTTTAGCCTAAACAATCTAAAATATCATGAATAAGTCCAAAAATAATGCATATATATGAATTTTTAATCTTTCTCACACTTCTCATAAAATATGACCTTTGTACCCTAACCCCACCCTATATATATATATGTAGATGCCGTTCTCACAGTTCGCACGAAATATAGGTGTTCTCAAAATAACTTTCCCCTATATATACATATATATATATAGGGGGCGGTTATTCTACAAAAATAAAGAAACGTGCGAAGGATGCGAAGGATATTTATACATGATAATTACGTAATGATAATTACGTAATGTTTTTTATGTTCATGAAAGCATTACGTAATTATCATTACGTAATTATCATTACGTAATTATCATGCATTTGTACATGATAATTACGTAATGATAATTACGTAATATTTTTTATGTTCATGAAGGCATTACGTAATTATCATTACGTAATTATCATGCATTTGTGCATTACGTAATTATCATTACGTAATTATCATGTACAAAGTGATCCTTCGCACGATTTTATATTTTTGTATTTGATCCTGCCCGTATATATATATATATATATATATATATATATATATATATCTTACGAAAAATAGGAAGTCGTAGGACGTGTATCAAACGGACTTCGATTGAAGTCATTCAAGCGGCATTGGAACCGTCGCATCGAACCCTACGATCTTAGTTTTTGGGTTTTCGCTTTTTTTGAATTTTTAGCTTGTAGTTTTTATAATTTACATTATATCATTGTGTCATTTACGTAACATTGTATCTTTTTCTTATTTTCATCATTGTGTTATTTTTGCGATTCATTGTGTCTTATTTATTCAGCATCGTATTATATTTTGTGGCTTATTGTGTTATATTTTGTAATCTATTGTGTTTTTTACATGTTATTCACTCTTGTAATTTTTCCTACACGGTGTATGATAACTTTACTCGATAAAGATAAAGTGATTGATTATAAAAGTGCATTGGTATAATGGTAATTTAGGTATAAGCTGAGAAGTGTCCATCCTCCACCTATATATACCTCACCTTATTCCTCTCATCTCCTCACATCATTCACACACACTTCACCATACAAAAACACACATTAATCAACAATTGAATGTGCCATGACTCGTTCATACAGACTCCTAACCACCGTTGTCCACTCATCCTCAACCACAGTAGCCGGATCGTCTGAAAAAACCGTGCAATCCGATTTCATAATCATCCTTGCTGCTTTACTATGTGGTTTAGTTTGTCTTGTAGGCTTAATAGCTGTAGCTTACTGCACTTGGCTTCAAAGAAGACTCCTAGCCAATAGGACACCTAGACAAACCTTACCAGCTAACAAAGGAATCGATAAGAAGTTCGTAGAGGCGCTCCCGAAATTCGTATACAATTCAGCTAAGGAAACCAACACCCGCGAGTGTGTGATCTGTTTGGTGGAGTATGCAAATGGAGACGAGATACGAGTGCTGCCTCAATGTGGACACGGGTTTCACATCGGGTGTATTGATACATGGCTCGGTTCGCACTCGTCGTGCCCGTCGTGTAGACAGATTGTGGCAGTCGGAAAATGTAAAAATTGTGGTGAATTTCCGACTTTTGTAGCCGGAAATATAGCGTTGGTAGTGGAACATGAAAGTGGGCAACATAATGGAGGTTCTAGTTCAATGAATAAAGTTGAAAGAAGTTAATTGGTTAATAATGGTCAACGATGTACTCCGACAAAATGATCCTAAAATTCCTTATTCAGTGGTGGATGGTTATTGGAATATTGGGTTTATTTTGTCGGCTGTAGATATTGTATTTTATATGTATAAAGCATGTTGTTTATTTAAAATAAAAAATAATGAAATTAGCTATTGTTCATAATATGGTCGAATTTTTAATAATATAGTCAACTTTAGTAATGGATGGCTAGCATAAACATTAGATGCTCATAATAATGTGAGAGGCCTGAGGGGTTCTATATTATATAGAGTATGTATAAGTGATTGTGAGTAGAGGAGAGTGAAAATATATAGAGGAGACATAGTTCATCAGTAAATTTGGAGGAGACACTGTTCACCCTCCATAATTTTTTAATATTTTTAAAATTTGTTGTAAGTAGAGAACAAATAAAAGGTAATAATAAAAGTATAGAATAAGTATTATTATATAGAAAAAGAGATGTTGATGTTGTATATAGAAAAAGAGATGTTGATGTTGTATGGAAGCAGCCTCTCTATTCTTAGGGGTAGAGGTAAGGCTGTCTACATCTTACCCTCCTCAGACCCTACCTTAGCTTTGCTATAGGCGGGATTAACTGAGTATGATGATGTTGATGTTGTATATAGAAAAAGAGAAAAAAAGGTAGTGATTTTTAGTGTAATTATAGAAATGGAGATAAAGTTTATTGTGAATGCTCAGCTGCCCTCTTGACCACCATATAATAAGACTATAAGAGGAAATGAGGGATATTAATTTGTACTATGTGATGAGCTGAGCCCGACAAAGGAGTAAAAGGAGGATCCGTTTAGTTTAGCATGTAGTTACACTGACACTTATCATTCTTTACTACTTAGTGTTCATATATCTAAACTTGTATTTTGCGTATCAGTTCTATTGTATTTAACAAAATTTCGAAGTAGATAGATACGTGAATAAAAGGTGCATACATTATTAACTTTTGCATATAAAGAACATTCGGGCTGGGTTGCGCCATAGCCAAATTACACGGTTGCGAACCCCATCTTTTAGGTTCTTAAAAACGACCAACTTTACCATGAATTTAAGCTGAAAACATGGTAACTAGTCCCAACCTTAAGATTTCACTTCTTTGTAGTATATGTCGTTGGATCAAGAGTCTCTAAGCCGTAGTAGCCATTATCATTTACTCATTTAGTAGTTAACGTTGTCCACCACCTTGACTACACTTTTAGATACAAAATGTCGAGAAGATACTATCTCGTTTTATGAATTAAGAGAAAAATGGATTCGAATATAACTCCTAGTTCATAATAAATTGTTATTGTTTTCATATTAAGAACATAAAGCGAATCGGTATGTTTCAGGAGAGACTCCAAGGTCGGATCACAAAATTCTTCGTTACAAATCTTCCAGACAATTGCAGTGGCTACGATCTATCAGAGTATGTTCAAAAGCATGGAGAGATTTATGATCTCTATATAGCACGGAAGAGGGACAAGGAAGGTAACAGGTTTGGTTTTGTATCAATGTTGGATGTGAAAGACAGGTCGGAAATGGTGAAGATTCTGAGCAACATTCGTATGGGGGATTTTCGCTTGAAGTTTAACGTGGCCTTGTTTGCTTTAGAAGATAGTGAGATTAGCCAGAATCCAAAAGCGTCAAAGAAGAATATGGCGTCTGTAAGGAAAGATATGAATGGAGGATATCAAGGGATGAACAATAGTAACATGTACAATGTTGGGGTCGACCGTTTAAAGAAATGTTGACTGGAAGGAAGGATGTTAATTTTTATGGTCGTGTGGTTCGAGTATATGATAAAATCAACGTGTATGAAGGGTTACATGGTAGAGCCCTGATTGCACGGATGATAGATCTGGATGCGCTCAAGAACATTAATGTGATTTTGAATGATATCTCAGAGTATGAAGGAAAAGTTCAATATCTGGAGGCCTGTTCAGTGATGATCACTTTCAAAAGTTTGGAGGCGGCAGAGATTGTTTTACAAGCGGCAAAAGATGTGCTGGGAAGGTTTTCTTCAATAACGATTTCGGAGGGTCAGTCGTTGCCTTATGAACGGTTGGCATGACTAAAGGTGCAAGGCATTCCTATCCATTTATTAACCGATGAAGTCATTACAATGGTGGGGGATGCAGTCGGGAAGGTGGTTCATAGAGCTCCTCGGTTGGATAGTGACGGTGATTTATCGTATGATTACATTAGGGTGATGGTTACAGTGGGTAGCATGGTGTCGGAAGAAGTTCTCTTACAGTGACGTGATAGAAGTTATAGAGTATGGGTCACGGAAGAAAATGGTGATTGGGTTCCCGAATTGGTGGAAGATGTTCGACAAAAGGTACACCAGGGGGATGAAATCGAAGTTCATGAAAGGAATGATGACGAGATGGAGGAGGTGATAGCCCCGGAAAACAATGACGCTATCGGGGATGATGATGATGAAGTTATGGTAAATGAATCTGGGTCAGAAGGGCATGATCGATCAGAAAATGTGGCCGGAGAAGAGGATGCAAGTCGGCAGGTGGTGGAAAAAACGGTTAACGGATTTTACGGGATTGCATTGAATGATAACTTGGAAACTTCCAATGATTGTGGAAATGTTAAGGAATGTATTAATGAGGATGCCTTTATTCAGGATCAACATTTGACTTTGAAAAAGATTGGTGTGGGCCAGTGTGGATGAGGATACCATGCACTTTATTAATAAACATAAAAAGAAACAAGGGAGTGGTGAACTGGGCCGGCCCGGCCCAATTCGGCTTATTCTAGTAGTTTAGAAAAAAACCAAGGTGAGGAAAAAGGCTAAGGCCCAGATTGATTTAAATGATGGTGGTTATGAATTTTATCTCGATAACAGTCTTGAAGCGGTGGATCCTGGTTCACTAAAGCAGAATATGGTAGGGACCGTTGGAGGTGATACTTATATAGAGATGTAGGGATGGAACTCACAAGGTACACCGGCCACCGATCATTCGGGAATTCATAGGTCACCCGGAAGTCAGGCTATTGAGAAGCAAAATTTGGAGGTGGATTAAACGATTCGGTTGGGAAGGCTGTTGGGAGCTCAACTGTCAAATCATGAGTCTTTGGTTCAGGAAACGGTTCCCTGTGAAGGGGTACATGTAGTGATTAAATGAATGTTTTGTCTATAAATACAAGAGGTATGGGTTGTTCCGGTAAACAGGGATGGGTTCGTGGGTTACGAAAGATGGAGGGTGTGGATTTTATTGTTATGCAGAAAATGAAAATTAGGGGTATTTAAAGGAATAAGGTGTGTAATATATGGGGAGATGGGGGTTTTGATTTTGAATCAGTTGATCCTCTGGGCAAATCAGGGGGCTTGGTTAATGTTTGGAATACAAAAGTGTTCAAAAAGATGTCTGTAATGATAAACCAGATTTTTTTTGTCACGACGAGAAATTTAGTGGGGGATGGGTCAGTATTATCTGTCATAAATGTGTATGCTCCTCAGTGAGCAAGTGCGAAAAAAGAGACTATGGGAGGAGTTATCAGGGGTTTTAAGAGGAAGTGCAAGAATGTTTATTCTGTCCGGGTATTTTAATGCAGTTCGATGTCCAGAGGAGCGGAGAAATTCAGTTTTTAACCCTGGTATTGCTGCTGATTTTAATATGTTTATAAATGAGATGGGGTTGCAGGAATACTCTATGCGTGGCTTTAAATTTACTTATCTTGCTGGGAAGGCGAGGGGGATAAGCTCAGTAAGATTGACCGTGTCTTGGTGTGTCAATCATTTTTTAATAAATGGTCGCCAGCATGTTTAAGGGCTTTACCGAGGGAGTTTTCTGATCACTCTCCACTTTTGTTGATACGGATTTTGGTCCCAAACCATTTAGGTGGTTTAATTCTTGGCTGGGCAGGGAGGATTGTGAGGGAGTTGTGATAAAGGCATTGGAGGAATGTCTTTTCCAGGGTAACCCGAATTCGATTATTAATGCTAAATTTCGGCATCTAAGGGATGCTCTTAAAAAGTGGTGGAAGGAGGTGTTGAAGAAGGAAGGGGAAGAACTGGGGTGTATGAAAGAGGAGGTGGAAAAATTAGAGCAGATTTTGGAGATAAGGGATTTGGCAGAGGAAGAGGTATGGGGTTTAGAAGAATGTCAAAAAGAGATTGATCATTTAAATTATTATCGCAGCAGGGACCTAAAGCAAAAATCGAGGGTAAGATGGGCAGTGGACGAGGATGGGAATTCGGCATTTTTTTTCATGGCGTTATTAATTGAATGAAGGCGTCAAATAATATTCCAGGTTTATTGGTTGATGGCCATTGGGTTTCAAAATCTTCTCTAGTTAAAAAAGGAGTGTTGAGATTCTTTTGTAGACATTTTGCTGATTCTCTTCAGAGTAGGCCCGGGTTGTTTTGTGACAATATAAAAAAAGATCCATCAAACTGATAGTGAGAAGCTGGGCGCCAAGTTCTCTACGGAGTAGGTTTGTGATGCAGTTTTTGAATGTGGTTCGGATAGAGCTCCAGGACCGGAAGGGTTTAATTTCCGATTTATTAAATTCTTTTGGAGCCTTTTTGAGGATGACTTTGTAAGTCTTGTTCATCATTTTTATGACTCAGGGGTGATTAGTAGAGGTTGTAGTTCGTCGTTTATTACTTTGATTCCGAAGATTAAAACACCAGTGGGTTTAAAAGATTATAGACCAATTAATCTGATTGGTGTCATTAGTAAAGTGATATCCAAGGTGTTAGCTTCGAGAATAAAGGTTGTTTTGGGCTCTGTGATCTCAGTTACACAAACGACGTTTCTTAAAGGGCGATTTATTTTAGATGGTCCTCTAATGATTAATGAGATGATTGGGTGGGCAAAGAACTTCGAGAAAGCATTTGAAAACGTAAGTTGGGGTTTTTTGTTGTCAATTATGGAACAAATGGGATTTCCTAGTCGATGGTGTATGTGGGTTAACGGGATTTTGAGGTCGGCAATATCGGCGATTCTAGTCAATAGGTCGCCAACCTTTGAATTTCAATGTGAGAAAGGGGTCCATCAAGGGGATCCTCTATCCCCTTTTATTTTCATTATTGTTATGGAAGCACTTCATTGTATGTTGGATAAATCGGTTGAGTTGGGCGAATTGGAGGGGATTCGGTTTGGTAATGGTGAGAAACCTATATCCCATTTATTTTATGCGTATGATGCACTTCTAATGGGAGTTTGGACGAGAAATAACATTGAGAAGGTGGCAAGAATTCTTCGAGTATTTCATATTTGCTAGGGCTTGAAAATTAATATTCATAAATATCAATTGTTTGGTATTGGGGTTTCTGAAGGTGATGTTGAAAGTATGGCGAATATTCTTGGGTGTAGGGTGGGGAATGTATCTTTTTACTATTTGGGGATCCGGGTTGGAGCTAATATGAATAGGGTGTCTCATAGGAGTACGGTTATAGAATCGGTTTAAAATAGGTTGTCCTTATGGAAGGCAAAAACACTCTCTATAGGAGGTAGACTAACACTAATTAAATCGGTGTTGTCTAGCCTTCCTATTTACTTTTTGTCTGTATATAAGGCTCCGAAAAAATTTTTAGAGCAACTTGAAAGATTGATGAAAAATTTTCTTTGGAGTGGATCTAATGAGGTGAAAAAAGTACATTGGGTGGCGTGGGACGTGGTGACAACACCAAAAAAAGATGGGGGGGGGGGGGGTTGGGAATTGCAAAACTGACGGATGTTAATTTGGCTTTAATAGCCAGGTGGGGATGGTGTTTCACAATAGAAAAGGATGCTCTATGGCGGAGATTGGTGGAGTACATTCTTGGTGGTAGCGGATTGTGGTCATTCCTTCCAATAAATAGGGCTTACACGGGCTGCTGGAAGTCGATTGCAAGTTGGTTATAGAAGTGCATCATTCAGGATAAGAAGCTACAACAACCAATTCGATGTTCAGTAGGAAAGGGTGATAAAGTTTGCTTTTGGAATGACATTTGGCTAGGCTCGGTTGATTTAAAGACTCGATGGCCAGGATTATTTAGACTGGAAAAGAATAAAGAGTGCACAGTGGCTGAGAGATTTACAGATGCGAGTGGAGGCTGGTCGTTTTCGGGAGACTGGCGGAGGGGTTTCTTGACAGTGGAGGAGACTTCCGAGTATCAAGATTTAACGGTTATGTTACAGGGATTTTAAATCTTTAATGTGGAAGACAAGTGGTTTTGGGATAATGACAAACGTGCAGCTTTTTCAGTGGCCGGTTTCAAAGATCTTTTAAATAAAGATAGGGGTGGTTCTCGAGAGCATATCATGATGTGGGAAGGTTGGGTTCCAATAAAGGTTAACATGGTTTCGTGGAGGGCCGAGTTTGATAGACTCCCCACACGGGGGGCTCTTACGAAAAGAAGAATAATTATAGTGGATGCGTCTTGTCCACTTTGTGATACCAGAAATGAAGAAGTCAATCATCTTTTTGTGGGTTGCGGGTACTCGTATGGTGTATGGAGCTTTATTTGTAAGTGGTGCAAATTGGATCCTTTTTTTGCATATGATGTTGAACATTAATACAACTATATAGGAATGTTCATGGAGGTAAGTGGAGAAAAAAGATTGTTAGAGGCATTGTCATATTTACGATTTGGGTTTTATGAAAGACACGAAATGCTAAGGTTTTTCAACATACATCAAGGCCACTGCCGTCTCCGAGAACGCTAAAAAAAAATTTGGGCATCGGGTGAAAAAAAAATTGTAAAGAGGAATGAATTAAAAAAAATTGAATATGGTACTAGAGCCAATGATTGAACTAGAGACCTCTACATTAAATTAGCATGGTTTTTCCAACTCCACTAATAAGAGTTTAATGTAAAAAAACAAATATATATCCTAAATATAGAGTTCAATATGTGTATATATATATATATGTGTGTGTGTGTGTGTGTATTTTTGAAAAAGTTCGGGCCCATTTAAGGGTCGGACCCTGAGCCGGCGCCCACCCGACCCATGCTTAGGGCCGGCCCTGATCAAGGCAAGTTAGAGAGGTTGTAGCCGAGGTGAAATCTATTTCATTCTTATGGTCAAAACATAGATCGAAGTTTAAATGTATTGTTTGGAATGATTGGGTCAAGGACCCCTTGTTTATATGTAATTAGTTTTAGGCGAGATGGTTTGAAGATTTGCCTAGTGTTTAATGAAGTTTAATGTTAAAAAAAATGAATGACAAAACATTATTAAAGGATGTGATTGAATGGTTGATCGTTATCTATTAACTGCATTTATAGAGAGACTAGTGAGAAATTCGCGCGTTGCGATGGGGCTAATTTTTTTTTTAATTTTACAATTCTTTTAAATTAAATAAATTCATACTTATATGACTCGTTTATTTAGAAGTATTGTTTCCAATCAAAACATATCTATCTCTTTTGGGTATATAGTGAGATACCCCACACTACGTGATGGAATTTGATTGGTATCAGTTAAGTTCGTTTCGTTACGATGTCATAATTAATATAGCAGTCAAAAGAGAAAACAAAAAAATAGTCATGATATACATAAAAAGATATAAATAGATAAAATATAGCATATCGCATTAATATAAAAAACAATATCACAGTATTGAACAAGTTAGAGAAACGACTCAAAGAACTTATGTAATAATAACTATTAAAGTAATAAATAATAACTGCTACTATAATGTGAGAAAAAAAGATTAAAAGGAAAACAAAAAAAAAATAAGGGGCATGAATGAAGAAATGTAAAAGAATAAAGAGGGCAAGAATAACTAAAAATCTTAGAGCTCAAACCTAAATTTTTTAACTATACTACCTTTCCTTATGTTTTGAATGAATAGATACAATAATGAATGATTTTACATCTAAATGATTTTAGTCGACTCACAATTTTTTTCTTAGCAAGTCAATGGTAAAACTAAATTGATGATGGGCATGGACTGTTTCAATAAATATTTATGTAGAAAATAACTATGTAAGACTCAAATCACATCTATAGGTGGGGTTAAGAGTTGCATTCGTAATTCCATTGGAGTTTAGTTGTTAATTCTGTTGAAATTAAAGTTCAAGCATTGTTAAAGATTTAACAAATGACAAATTTGATGTAATTAAGCCACTAAAAAATTCGCATTGTTTCTATTAATTAGTGATACAAACACAAATAAAAATAAATCAGTAAAAAAATATATCTTAGGTTATTTAGGATAGTTTTTTTTTTCATTAAAATCTATATTATCACATAAACAATATAATACTTATGTTGTTAAAAGATGGATTTGGAAGATATGAAGAAATTAAGATGAAATTATTGTTTGAAACCTTTGAATGCTACTTGAAAGATAATGAGGATGGGAGTTATAAGGTGAATGGTGGTGAGGGTTAAAATGGGAATCAAATATTTAGTTTGTGAATAAATGGATAAGTCAAATTACCTAAATATCCT
Organism: Ambrosia trifida; assembly: GCA_028751855.1. NCBI lineage: Eukaryota > Viridiplantae > Streptophyta > Magnoliopsida > Asterales > Asteraceae > Ambrosia > Ambrosia trifida. The sequence goes on along the minus strand of CM054129.1, from coordinate 82,882,561 downwards.
TATATGCATCTTAACATTGTTTTAACGGACGGATATACCCTAGTAAATAAGCTTCACTACATTGTACATGTTGCATTAAAAGTTGTTTGTGTGGCAAAATTACCATGTGATACATGTTTGGCACTTTATAATGTAGTATAGATATAGATAATGACAAAAAAAAGTCAGTTTAGATACATTTTTTTTATTTTCCAATTGGACATATATATATTTTTTTGTTTTTTTTTTTTAAATTTTAGGACATATGTGTTGATGGAGTTTGCGGATTGAAGGCAAAGTATTTTTAGGTTTTTATGATATTAAAGCCAACAACTTATAGACTTATTGATTTTTTTAGAAAATTCATGCTTTAAAAAATGTTGTCTCTAAAGTCTTTCCTAAACATGCTTCAAAAATACTTTTATTTTACCAATATCGTTTACGTTTGACCATGAATCATTGCGGTTAACTAACTTGGTGTGATGTTAAAGGTACTGTTAGGGTTTCAAATGAGAGGTTGAGAGTTGAAGCCTTATAAAAGACAAAAAAAAAAAAAAAATAATGTATTTTATTTGGGGAAAAAATTAGTTGTTAAAAAAACCAACTTTGATTTATATTGACTGTATCTAACTTCATATGCTGGAAGGGATGTGAATGCTCAATTTTTTTTTACAAATTTGCGATAAAAATAAAATGGTCAAAAATTTTGCGATTGAATTTAATTTTTTATTTTATAATTCAACATTTTTTGTTAATTTGCCACAAGTCAACAACCAAAGGGCTTATAATTCAACCTTTTGTTTTTATCAAAATAAAATGGTTACAAATATGGCGAATGTTTTTTCACCCTAATTTAACAACCAAAAAATGATTTGTAAATGTTTTAAGACAAACATAGAGCCATTTATTTTCTGATTTATTTTTGCGACCCTTTTACCTCCAAAATATATCAGTCAAAAACTTTACAATCGTTTGTGGATCGAAGTTAAATTTTTATTATTATTGAGAAACTTTTTGGACCAAAATGAAACTGTTGCAAATTCTCGATCGAATATCATTTTAGTTTATTTATTTTATAATTTTACAATTGGTGTCCGATTGTGACCGATACTTGAATTTTATATTAGTATTCGTATTTTTTGCAACTGCTTAATTTTATTATCGAAATAGATGTCGCAAATTGTGCTATTGTGTTTATTCCTCACGCTTTACACCGGTCAGCTTCGTTGCAACTTCTATGTAATATTCTTTATTTATGATATGATTATTAAATATTACTAAAATAAAAACAACCATCACCTTTCTTATCCCATTAGCGACCACGATCTCGAGCACTAACACTCATTCCCCTTCCTGAACCACCTTATGCACTAACGTCGTTCTATATAAACACACGTGTATGATGCTAAGTGAGTGGAATGTTTAGGTTCACACTTTATAGATACAAGTAGTGGGACATCAACTTTATGGATACAAGAAGTGGGTCCTTGAAAAATTTGAGTCTTCTAGGGGATGGCCCAGTTTGTGCCCTAGTCAGGTTTTTGGGGTTTGGATTTTCCCTCTGTCTTATAGTTGGACCTTTCCATGTAACCACCGTATTTTTATGTTTATGTGTTGCCTCTTGATGTTTTATCCCTTTCTGTTTATGTATCATATTCTTTCACCCTCTTTTGTTATTTTATTTAAGTATTATTATTGTTGTTTTTATTGTTCGGTGGATGTCTATTTATATCTTTTAATAACCTTGGAGTAGAGGGTCTCTCTAGAAGCAACCTCTCTATTATTAGGGATATAGGTAAGGCTTGCCTACTTTCCACCCTACCCAGACCTTGCTAATACCTTTGTTATTTGTGAGATTTTACGGGGTATGGTTGTTGTTGTTGTATATGGTGTACGATTTAATTTGGTTCTTGTGGTTTTTGAGTTTTAGTGTCTAACTATTGGTATTAGAGAGAACTACACAATTAGTCCTTGTGGTTTACCATTAGTTTCACCTTTAAGTATTAGGGTTTAAAAGTTTCATGTTAAGGTGTTAACTTTATTTTTTGTAATATAATATGGTATTAGCACTAACGGGAGTTAATATTTAACTAAGTTTACCCTCACGTGATAAATGGTAAACCACAAGGACCAAAGGTGAAACTCAAGTGGAACCTACCACCAACCTTAAAGGTGAAACTAAAAGTAAACCACAAAGACTAATTAGTCCGTGTGGTTTACCATTAGTTTCACCTTTAAGGTTAGTGGTGGGGCCCACTTAAGTTTCACCCTTGGTCCTTGTGGTTTACCATTTGTCATGTGAGGATAAACTCAGTTAAATATTAACCACCATTAGTGCATAAAACTTTTAAACCCTATACTTAAAGGTGAAACTAAAGGCATACCACAAGGACTAATTATGTATTTCTCTTTTTTTTTTTTTTGTTGTTTGAGGCTGAGTTAAGAAATGACTTATTAACTTATTATCTTTTTGAAAAAGTTAACAAATCAATAATTCATTTTAAAAAGCCACAAATCCTTTGAAAATGACTTATTGGCTTTATCAAAAAGCCAATAAGTCAATAACCAATTTTCCATCTTAATCCAAAACACCTGAAAGGTATTCACGACGATCATAAAACTTTTTCGAAAAGCAAGTATTTGTCCACATTTAACTAAGGAAAAATTTATTTTCGATTCGACAAGTTAATACAAGAGCTTAACCAATGGCTTTATATCTATTGTTGTCAATGGCAATCTCACAGCTTGAATAATCATCATAGATTTATACTCAATTTAATTTTAATGTCCATTCGATTTCGCTCACGAGGAATGTATGTTTACCAATTTTGCTCATAACCATCCATTTAAGTGATATCAAGTTGAAACTTTGAGGGAAATCTATGATTGTTATGTGATTGAGATTGCACTTGACAATAAATGAAAGGTAGAATCGTCTATGGACACAATGGATCCTGATACTTAGTTATCTACCAGTATGTAATGTATGAAATTGTTAAAAGACTTAAACAAAGAAAGAAACATAATTGAAAACTATATTATGAACTTGCAAAAAGTTTTACCAAATTCAGAGTTTGTAGGGTAACGTTCAGAAATCATAAAAAATGGACCTATATATATATACACTATATATATAATTTGGTGATAGGAATGGTAGTTATGGTCATTTGCCATTTCTTAAGGGGTACAATACTTTAAAGAACAATGTACAAATCTTTGTAGGAAGGAAAAGAAATAAAAATCAGATGTCATTTTGAAGCTAGGCCGGAGAAACAAAAACCCCTAAATCACATTTCAAATTTCAAACCCATCTATTCTCTTCCCCCTTCTCTTTAAATTCTGCCCTCTCAAATATTTCCGTGCTTTGGAGACGTAGTGGAATTGAATCAACAATTTTACAGGAGGCCTTTTCATGATTTCAGCTTGGATTTTGAAAGGTACGTTGTTTGACATTTTGATTTTAATGAAAGTCATTCTCGCTTACTATAACGAATTTTTAGGGTTGTTGACAATAATGGAGCTATTGGGAGAGGCAATTTCTGGTGGACCGGTGTAATATGTGCTAGGTCTCGACTTCTTCTGGTAAACTCAATATAGGTTTCAAACTAGGGTTTGGATTACTAATTTATTGCTGCACGTATGTTCTTGATATAGTCAAGGTAACATTAGTTCATTTTGAGTTTGTATTTTTGGAGGTTTTTGAAGGATACACTATGGCAAGCTTTTTGTTGATTCTGATCCAAAGATTGCCATTGAAGACGATGTAAGTTTCTGGCATTTACAATTTTACAAATTACAGATGGTTTTTGTTACATGACTACATATATTAAAGTCTTGAAGATTGGAGTTTTTTTACCCCTCATTTTCTTTATGATGCTACATTTTTCTTATGATATCAAATTAGGTCTCATTTTAAAGAGCATGGAAATGTTATTGAGGTTGCTTTGCTTAAAGAAGAGAGAACAGGGCAGAAGCAAGGTTTGTGCAACTACGTAGATTCTCTAAAATTGAAATTTATGAACATCCCTTTTCAAGACAAGCCAGCTGCATTTGCTTCTTTTAAACATGTTGGGATGTTGTTTGTGGACAAACAATACAACCAAGAAACCTGAGTATTTGGTTAACCGACTGACCCCAGATGTGTTTACTGGGGCATGATCTTGCAATTATGTTTGTTTCGCTCACAATTAGAAGACATATCATTGCAGTCTAACTGTTAAGGTATTGATTTTTTTATCTGAATTTCATTAATTGTTATCTCTAACTGGCACTTTGTTTGCACTTATTATTCTGACTGCTTCAAAATGCATTTTTCAAGACATCGAATTCAATATGTACCTTTCCACTTGAGTTCACAAATGTAAGTTTGCATCAGCCATAAACAAAATTGAAGTACTAAAAATTGTTAGCAGTTTTTTATTCTTTTACCGTTTAGTCATTTATTCGTAGAGAAGATAAGTTTAGCTATGTTATCAAAGACGCAAGGCGCATACAAAGTGCATAGGTCTTGCCCGGAGTCTAGGCACAAGGCACAAACAAAGCGGGAGTTGTTTTAGAAAAGGCATACATATAGGAAAAAAACAAAACAAAATTATAGTATGCCTTGACTCATCAATGTCAATGCATACCATCAACCTGGTACACATTCCTTTGTAATTTTTTCTAGTTGATGTTATTGAGATAGATATCATCAAAGGGATGGTGGGTAGGGGAATGATGAAAGTTTTATTCATGAATATGAAAAAGAGAAATGTATTGTGATATTTGAGTTAAAGCATCTAAGCAAAAGAAAAACTTGTTTATTCAAACATGAATACTAATTGTTGTGACTTCCGGTCGACATATGGTCATTAATTCTTAAACTTAAATCCAAAAGTGACCTTAAAAGTGGTATGAGTCAATAAGAAGATTTTCTTTTTTTGTTAGTTTTTGTTTGTACTTGTTAACGAGTATGTAGTTTTTAATTACAAATGGGTAAACTAAAAGAGAGGATTGGCACTTACCATTATTATGTTCACTTGAGTAGAAACATAAACTCCTGCTCTAACTTCTAAGAGTTTGGAGTATGGACAATCTAAAATCAGCAACCTTTGCATTCAAATGATCATCCAGCATAATATTATTTGATTTGATGTCTTCGTGTATGTTTTATAATTTTTTTACCTATGTCTATATTTTCAATTTGATTACGCATGGAATTGAATTCCTTGAGGGGGCAACGCCTCTAAATTTATCAAATCTCAAAATTGACCAATTATCTTTTATTTATTTATTTTCAATTTGTCACGTAGTTGTAAGTGGAAAGAGCAAATCTAACCAATTGTCTTTTATTTATTTAATTGGTAGATTGATTTAATCTTCTTTTTTTGCTTGTCTAGATCTTGGTTTTAAACAGCACGCCCGATTCTTAAGGCGCACAAGCTGACTAGGAAAGTGCATCAGGGCCTTGAGGCGCTATTTCATGCATTGCGCTTCGCATTTCAGGACCTAAACGTCGCGGAGTGCTACACATTTTTGGTTATCATATTAGTTCAATTCTCAAAGGTGGTAATTTTGAATTTAGGCAACATTATTAGGTTAGATATTTTGCCCGTTTTTGGTAAATTTGAAAACACTATTCTGGTTCAAGTTATAAAGTTCTGTTTTTTAAAGATGTGTGTTTCGGTTTATGTGTTTTGATACAAAACTGGTTTCATTTGGCTTATTTGGATTTCTAGATGACCAGAATTAGTTCCAAATGGTGGTAATTTTGACTTTTTTTTCTTGCAGTATGAATAGCTTCTAGATTACGTCTTTATATGGTAAAAGAAAAGGTAAGTAGAGCATTTTATCCTTTGTTTTCAATTGGTTACATGTAATTTTTTTTAACTTCGGTTACATTCCATTTGTATTGTTTAGATAGACATAATGTAAGCATTGAGTAGGTTATCATGTTGATATCAACAGGTGATATTTTCTGGAAGATAAACCTCATGGTTAACTCGGATTGCAGATTTGAAAAAATGGAATACGGGAATGTAATTTTGGATCTCCAAACGGAATAGCCAAACCACAATTAATGATTTGGATCCTTTTAAAAAATAGCCTAAAGTTGTATTTACGAGGTATGTCCAACGGTTTTTGCAAATTAAAAAGCTAACATAAGTACTATACAATTGGCCTTGTGGGAATTGACATAGTAATAGAAACGAGTAACGCGTTACAAATTGTCGTTGCCGCAGCATCGCGCGAGTTTCCTACTCATATATATATATATATATAATATTGATTTTACTTATGAAACTGTTTTAATGGGTTATTTAAAACAATGTGTGAAGTACTAAGTTAAATTAGAGTTGGCCAGGATTAATTCCACCAAATCTGGAAGATGCTATAAAGACACACACCAAAGAACTAGTTTATGAAAGCAAATTTTGGTATGAACAATTACGACTTTAGGTTTCTAGGTGGGGTATCAGATAAGTCAACAAATCACATGATTTACAACCTATTCAAGATCAGCCTTGTAAAAGACTGTAACTAGATTCCAGAAACTTTTACTCAGATCCTTCATGTAGGTAGCTCGCACGATTTAACAATAATTTTACCAAGTTTTCTATTAATCATTAAGGTTTCAAACCCCAGATTAATGGTTGTCAATATAACCCAACGATATTTTAACCTAGATTTCACATCCATAATCTGAAAGAAAGACTAGATAAACCATGCAAACTCAATATTACAAATCAAAACTAGCATGCAATCATACACATCATAAGACCACAAACTTAATTATTCACACTACATAAGCAAACCAACCATTAAAACTATCAATAATTCTAAGAATCAATGCATCCGAATAGCTATGCATTTAGCCTGACATGTAGAAAATTAAAAACAACAGAGATTGAACCATGTTTGAACGGCTTAGAAAGTCACACCCTCAAATTCCACGTGCGGGGTTTTACCGCGAGGCGCGTGACACACCAGGATCCAAGTCAACGGCCATAATAAACGACAACTATATGATTTAAAATACGTAACCCAAACCATGCAATATTCAAAACCGAAATCTCAAATACAACGGAAGCAATTCAAGTTTATGTTGATGCGTTTTGCGACTAAGGATTGGATATACATAATTAACACATGTTAGTGATGGCCGAAGGTAGAGAAGTATGGGCGAATGTAGAAAAGAATGGGCGAAGGTAGATGATAAAGGGACGAAGGAAGAATGGACTTGATCATGAAGACACATTCGACCACTGGAAGTGGGCGAAGGTGGAAAAAGCTCACATTCGACCAGAAGAAATGGGCGAATGTGCAGTGCCTATATATAGTTTTTGTGATTTTGATAATGTAAGAGAGTTGTCATTTTGTGTCCAGGTTCAGATCAGGTTCAGAGGTGTTTTTGAGAAATAGTGTGTGTGTTCTAGATTAACATAAACTGATTGTAAACGATTATTTGAATGAAGTTAATCTATGAAATGATATTGAAAATGATCTTGATTGTGTCGTGATTTGTGTTTTATCAATTTGTTCAGAACTAGGGTTTCCGCACCTGGTTTTGTGACTTGTATGATCGTATAATCCTGTTTTAGCTAAAATCCAACGCTCACAAAGTGGTATCAGAGCCAAGAGGATCATACAACAACAAATTTGATAAAATCAGAGCTGATTTGGACATGTTTTTGACATAAAATCATCTGTTTTTACATAAACATTGTTTCTAAGAGTTTTTGATCGATTTAAAGGTGAATTTGTGGTCGAATTCAAGTTTTCCAAGACTTAAAGTTGTTCCAAATCAATTCCGAAACATAACCTGATTGTGATCATTCAAATCCATGAACTTTTGAAAATCTGAGATCAGAATAACCGTTTTTCAAACAATAACCGTTTTTCAAAAATGAGATCTGACTGTTTTGGGCGAACCTGGAACCTGACTTGAGTGTTGTGGTCGAAAGTGTTAGAAATTGGGCGAACCTGAGTATTGAGTGGACGAACCTGGAATTTTCTTGTTGAATTTTTCACTTTCGGGTAGAAGTTTTCACCTTCGACCGTTTTCATTTTGGGCGAAAGTGAAAATCTGTTAGGGTGTGTTTACATTCTGGTCATTTATACATTCGGGTGATACTGTGTGGCCGAATATAGAAACAAAAGGGACGAAAGTGAGAAATTTTGAACGAACAAAGGATTGTTTGGACGAACCTACTGTTTTTCGGGCGAACCTAGGTTTTTTTGTTGAAAATTTTTCTAAAGTATTGAGATTTTCAGATTGAGATCATGTGGCGTTTTCAAACTACTCCGGGATCAGCAACAACACAACCACAACAGCAGACGATGGACCCATGGACAGTGGCAGCGCAAAAGACGAACACACAGTCTTCACAACCACTTAACTACATGACAACGACAAGCACGATGCCTCAAAGTGTAGCACATCCGGCACTACAATCTGATTTCTGGGGAGTAGCTGCAGCGGCGGTAAATACTCAAACCACTAATGCTATTTCTACTTTGATTAAGGATTTGTCTACAGGTAGTGGAACTCGGCCACCGAAGCTCATGGATATGCAAGAGTATAATCAGTGGCATACCATGTTCAAGATCCATTTGGAAGGCATGGGAGTTGAAGGAGCAGAGGCATGGAGCATGATTGTTAAAGGATACACAGCACCGATTCTGGAGAATACAGGTGAGATGATTCCTTTGGAAAGCTTAACTGAGGACGAAAAGAAGAAATATGTGGTGGAGAAGAAGGCGTTTTCCCAACTGACACAGGCAATCACAAGTGACCTGTTGCATCAGTTTGGGACATGTACTACATCAAAGCAGCTTTGGGATAAGCTTAAGAGGAAGCATGATGGTAATGAGAAGACCAGGAGTCTGAGAATGGAGGAATTGGTCAAAGAGTTTGAGAATTTTTCTTTTATTAATAATGAAACTTTAAAAGAACTAACTCCGAGATATATGCATTTGTTGTCTGAATTGTCTAGTTATGGTGTACAGATTCCAATGACTAAGCAGGTGTATAAGTTTGCAGATGCTTTACCACCACAATGGGATCAGCATGTGGAAGTACTGAAAGAGAAGGATGCTTATCAATTCTGGACCATTTCAGAGTTTATCGAAAAGCTGGAGAACAAAGAGTTGGAGGATAGGAGGAAAGCTAGAAGGTCACAGATTCCTCAGAATCCCAGTTTATATTTTGGAGGCACTTCAGTTCCAGCTGGAAGCTCGAGCTCAGGAAGCGTTGCACCACATGTTGCATGTATTTCTAATGTCATGGAATCATCAAAACCAACCACCAACTACACACCACCACAATACAATTCCTACTCACAACCATCATATACACCACCACAATATAATTCCTACATTTCACCAATCTCTCCAATGCAACAAGCAAGTTTTTACACCGCTAACCAATCACAACAACCAGTAAACCAAGTTACTCAACACAAACAACAACCGGTGGTTTTGGATACATCTAACTTGGGAAATGTGACGGTGGAGGTTGCTCAGCAACACATTGCATTAGTCTCAGCAATGGTTTCATCCTACATTGGGTTGGTTGCTAGTCAGATTGGGAACAACAACTTAACCAACGAAGACTACGCACAGATAGATAAGGAAGAGATGGAACTCATTGACATTCAATGGGCTTTTGCGAGTATCATGAGAAGAGCAACAGAGTTCATCGAGAAAACAGGAAGGACTGATTTGGCAACTTCTCCCAACACAACCTATGGATTCAACAAGGAGAAGGTTACGTGTTTTAATTGTGGAGAAAAAGGACACTTCAAAAGGGAATGCACCCAGCCACCTAAACAAGGTAATCGAAACCCTTTCAATGCAAATTACCAGAACCGTCAACAAAACCAAGTTTCTTACCAAAATAACAACAACTACCAAAACCGAAACTTTAACAACCAAAACAGACAACCAAACACTCAAAACCAGATTCAAAACCAATCTCCTAATCACACAAACCGAACAGTTGTACCTATTACTACACCTAATGAGACTCAACAGAATGCGAGTCAGAACCAAGCTTTGGTGACTCAACAGGATGAGAGGTTTGACTGGTCGGGTATGCAAATAGGAGTTGAGGAAGTGACTACTGGTGGGAATGTGGCATGTGTTGCTTATCAGGTTGATATGGAAGAGTCGGTGGCAGTTGAAGAGAAGAAAGAAACTGAGGAGTGTGAAAGTGATGATTCTGAGACTGAGATGGAAGTGGAGAGTGAACCTGTTGAGGTTAAGGCTGAGGAAAAGAGTTCTGGAATGGTGATTGATTCAGTTTCTGATGTTCCCGAAGAGTGTAGATCAGTGTATTCAGATTCTGAGAGCGAATCAGACACAGAGGCAAGTGTTGATTCTTTAGATGATGATATTGATCAGTTGCTGGCAGAAGCTGACTTCTTGATGACGAGGAAGTCGTGTATCGCTGATGATGCTTTCACTAAGATTGACTATTCCAAGTTTTTCACTGGAAAGGAAGCTCATTTTGCGTTGATGGCCATGACTGAACCGCCAAAACCTGTAAGTTCTGAATCTAGCACTGATGTTATGAGTGATAAATATTGTGGAACATGTGATAGATTGACTGAGGAGAATAAACAACTCCGAATTTCATGAGATAGTGCTATCTTGAACTGTCAATCTACTCGCAAAGAGTTGAATGCTTTTAACAAAGTATTAGATGGCTATACAAAGGACATTTCCGACTTGAAAAACACTTTGTCATTGAAACAATTGGCAATAAATAACTATATCAATGAAATTGAAAACACCAAGTTGGAAATGGCAGCCATAAAATGCTTTGCTGAAAAGGTGAACAAAAAGCTGGAAAGTTATAAGAATGTTGCTTATGTGGTAGATCATATCATTGATGATAACACCACCAATTACAAGTCTGTACCATCTCCGGTTCTTTTTGAAAACCATAACTATCACCAAGTTATACCGGAGAGTTCGGTAAAATCAGACTCATCATCAGAAATGGAATCTAATACCTCGAGTATTGGTGATCCATATTCCGATGTGAGACCGATTTTGGGCTTGAACAATGAGGGTGTTTATGCTGAGAGTGATAATTCAGACTCAGAGAATGATGATACTGGTAGTGATCAAACTGTTAATGAATGTGAGATTCCAAAAGAAAATCACATCATTACTACTGAACCAGTGTCACCATCTGATCATGTTCATCCGATGGCAAATGCTAATCGTGATAAAAAGTCTGAAAAGATTGATGTTAAGAAAGATAATGATGTTAAGAATGTGGTCAAAAAGAATGAGCTGAATGAACAAAGTGATAAACCGGTTAAAGTGTTTTATCGGATGGAAGGATCCGATAAGATCATTTCTGATGAGGAATTTCCGATCAAAAATGTTAACTATTCTAAACTTGATAAAATCTGGCAAGAAAGCACAATATGGTTTCCAAAACATGAGAGAACCAACGAAATTCCACCAGAAATCTTAAAGAAATTGTTTTCAGAAGTTCCTCAAGAACCAAAGGTCCATGTCACCGAGTTCATTCGACCAAATGATAAAGCAAATGGTTTTCATGAGCCCTCTTACTCGAAAGGACCACTTCACCAAATGCTCATTATGTGTTTGAGGAATATAGAAAATGCTTTAAATGTGGAGAACGCGGGCATTTACTTGCTCAGTGTCCATATGTAAGGCACAAAAGACATGAGGTTGAAGTTAGGAATTCCATGAGAAAGCCGATTGATCATTATGTTCCAACACATAGACGGGTTGTTTCTCAACAACAACAATTTTATAATCAAAACAATTTTCAAATGAGGAACAACCGTCCATTTCAATATGATCACAGAAATCGGATTGCAATGGAAAAATCTTGGAGAAAACCTGTGGTGAACACAACAGCTGATAGACAAAAGGTTCCACAAAAACCAACTGTCAAATCAAATGTTGGACCTAAGTCTGTTAATTCAGATAAGGTTGCTAAGAAAGTTACTTTTAGTAACAATGTTCAGAAACCAATTGAGAAACCAAAATCTCAAATTCGTATTCTCAAAAGGTCTGAACAATCTTGGACACCTAATGGTACTCCAGGAGCTTCTACTTCGAAGGTAAGTGAGAAAAATGAAACTGTTTTGAACAATCAGAAAAAGATTGATCCAAAACAGAAAATTGTTGAAAAAGTTGTTGAGGATGTTTCTTTGAAATCCAATGTTCAAAGGCCCAAGACTCAGGCTTGGGTCCCCCGAAAGAACTAAATGTTTACTTTTTGTGTGCAGGGAGCTTCAGCTGGCCCTATTAGCAGTCTCTGGATTGTTGATAGTGGAGCTTCAGGCCACATGACGGGGGATTTGGCGTTGCTGTTTGATGTGAAAAATATTAATGGAGGATATGTCGCGTTCGCGCGTAATAAAGGAGGATATATTACGATGGAAGGAAGCGTGAGTAATGGGATTGTGACTTTCGAGCGGATTTCTTATGTCAAGCAGATAGACTATAATCTGTTGAGCGTCAGTCAAATACGCGATAAACAATTTTCTGTGCATTTTGATGACAAATCCTGTTATATTCTCAAACCGGGCTTCAAAATTCCAAAGGAGTGGGTTATGTTGATGGCACCTCGAGTCAACAATCTTTATATTCTTGATATGTCCAAGGCGATGACATCACAGGGGCAGTTAACATGCTTTCTATCCAAGGCGACCGAAAAAGAATCGATAATGTGGCACCGCAGAATGGGGCACATTCATCTGAGGAAAATGAATCAATTAGTGAGAAATGGACTTGTCGATGGAGTAAACGTGAAACATTTCCATCTGAACGACAAGTGTGTAAGCTGCATGAAAGGAAAACAACACAAACAGTCCCATAAAGTGAAGAAAGTTAACTCTGTTGAGATGCCGCTTGAGCGATTGCACATGGACCTTTTTGGACCGGTCAAGCGCAAAAGTCATCTTGGAGAGCTTTATTGTTTAGTCGTCACTGATGACTATTCACGATTCTCATGGGTGATGTGTTTGAAGAATAAAAGCGACACCTTTACCAACTTACAAGTTCTGTTCACTCGACTGGAGAATATCTACAATTTGAAGATAAAAAGGATCAGGAGTGACAACGGGACGGAGTTCAAAAATGCAAAGATGGATGAACTTTGTGAAAGCAAAGGGATTCATCATGAATATTCGGCTCCGTATACCCCGCAACAGAACGGTGTTGCTGAAAGAAAGAATAGGACTCTAATTGAGGCTGCTAGAACAATGCTCGCTGACTCAAATCTTCCGGTAATGTTCTGGAACGAGGCGATTTATGCAGCAAATTATACGTTAAATCGGGTTTTAACAGTGAAGAAGTTTGGAAAAACATCTTATGAACTGTTACACCGACGAAAGCCCAATTTAGAGTATCTAGAACCATTTGGGGCGCCATGTACGATGTTGAATCCAAGCGAGAAGTTTAGTCCTAAAGCTGAGGAGGGATATTTTGTTGGTTATGCAACCCCGCTTAAACGGGTATTCAACAAGAGAACTCGTCAAGTGGAGGATTGGGCTAACGTGGAAGTTCAACGATACACTCAAAATTTGCAAGGCACGGGCCCTGATTGGATGTTTGATTACAAAGATTTCTTTGAATCATTCAACCTAGATAGCTTGGTTGAAGAAGCTGTTATCAGATTACTTTACGAGTGTGAAAACGCGGCAACTTCACCGTTGATGCGTCCAATCACCGTAAACCCCCCACCAGCTTCTAATGATACCAGTGCTCCTATACAAGAAGAAGAGATGTTTCAAGAAGCTTCAACTTCATTAGACACTTCAGAATCTGAAGATGAACAATTTGAAGAAGCCGTTCTTGAACATGCAGAAGACTTAGAAGAGCAAACTGTGAACCCAACTTCAAATCCAGATGTTGCTTCATCGTCTAACACGGGTCAAAACCAAGATGCTGTAGAGAATTTGACTGCTCAGACGGGAGTGATTGTACCTGTTAATCCGGAATCTCGGATTCATCGTATTCACCCGCTGGAGCAAGTTATCGGTGATCCTGGAAGTGGAGTGATGACCAGAGGGCAGCTAAAAAGCGTTAATTCGCCAGAGAGTTTTGGTGCTTTAGCATTGTATGCCAAAATTCAGAAATCTGGTAGTCAAAATGATTGGTCGTTTGCATGTTATGTGTCGCAGGTAGAGCCAAGGACATACAAAGACGCTTTGAATGAAGATGCCTGGGTTGAGGCAATGCAGGAGGAGTTATTGCAATTCCAGAAATTGGGAGTCTGGACGCTCACAGATTTGCCGCCGGGAAGAAAGAAAATAGGCACTAAGTGGGTGTTTAAGTGCAAAAAGGATGATCGTGGAGTTATTGTTCGCAACAAAGCCAGATTGGTTGTGCAGGGTTTCCATCAAATCGAAGGAATTGATTACAACGAAATTTTTGCACCAGTAGCACGAATGGAAGCTATTCGGATGTTCCTTGCGTTTGCTTCATATAAGAAATTCAAAGTCTATCAAATGGACGTCAAGAGCGCATTTTTGTACGGTAAAGTCAAGGAGGAGGTTTATGTCGGGCAGCCACCAGGCTTTGAGGACCCAATCCACCGGGACAAGGTCTACGTGCTGAACAAAGCTTTATATGGCTTGCACCAGGCTCCAAGACAGTGGTACGAGGAGCTAAGTACATACCTCATCTCCAAAGGATTCAAGCGCGGCCTCGTCGATTGCACCCTCTTTACGAAGAAGACGGGAGATGACTTGCTTCTAGTACAGATTTATGTTGATGATATTATATTTGGTTCAACTAACGAACTTTTGTGCAGGGAATTTGAAACTGTTATGCAGGAGAAGTTCGAAATGAGCGCTATGGGGGAAATGCAGTTTTTCCTCGGCTTACAGGTGGATCAAAGACCCGACGGGATCTTCATTCACCAGACGAAATACGTAGCCGACATCTTGAGCCGATTCCAGATGGAGGACTCTAAGCCGATGGATACCCCGATTCAACCCAATCACGGGATTGGAGTGGACGTTAAGGGGGAGCTGACAGATCCATTTACATACAGAGCAATCATCGGATCTCTGATGTATTTGACAGCGTCTCGACCAGATATTATGTATGCAACGTGTCTCTGTGCTCGCTATCAATCGAAGCCGAAACAAAGTCATCTGACGGCGGTCAAGCGTATCCTTCGATATCTGAAGGGTTGTCCATCAAAAGGACTTTGGTACCCTAATGATGATGATTTTGATTTTATTGCTTTTAGTGATGCAGATTGGGGCGGCTGTGACAAAGACAGCAAATCAACAACAGCCGGTTGCCAGTTTTTAGGGAGCAGGTTAATTACCTGGCAATGCAAGAAACAGACTTCCGTCGCACTGTCTACATGTGAAGCCGAGTACATTTCAGCCTCGAGTTGCTGTTCGCAAGTGCTCTGGATCCAACAACAGATGGTCGATTACGGTTTGCAGTTTCTTAAAACCCCTATACACTGTGACAACGAAGCCGCAATTGCATTAACTAAAAATACTGAAAATCATTCTAAAGCTAAACATATCCGGATTAAATATCATTTTATCCGTGATTGTTACGCTAAGGAATTGATAGATATGGTCAAAATCCATACTGACTACCAACGTGCAGATTTGTTTACAAAAGCTTTTGACAGATCCCGCTTTGAATATCTTTTGAAAGTAAACAATATAAAGGAAAAACAGGACTAATCGGCTCCTCGGTTTATCATTTTTAGTTTTTAGTTTTAGTTTTAAATTTTTGCTAATTGGGAATTTCTCTTTGCTAATTGGGAATTTCTCTTTACTATCATAATCCTCAAAGAAGTTGATGCTTTCGAAGGGGTTGTTTAATCCTCAAAGAAGTTGATGCTTTCAAGTGGATTGTTTCTTTCAAATTTTTGTTTTGTTTTTCAGAAAAATTAAAAAAAAAAAAAAACCCAAAAATATGTTCTTTATTTTAGGGGGAGTCATTTTATCAGAAAAACCAAAAACATTGAAAAATTTTCAAAAATACCTAAAAATTAAAAAAAAAAACCAAAATGATTTCCTGGATAAAAAGAGGAAATGATAGTACATCAGTGGGGATCTGACACAGGCTAAAGAATTGTATAGTTTTATGTGACGTATGTTGATTACGTGTGATATGCTGATAGGCTTCGTAGACTATATATTGCGTGCATTAGTGATACAAACATAACAAACTACGCGTTTGTGGCTGAACACCTCATGGGCATATGGTCTTAGTACCGTAATTTCGTTTGACAGGGTGTTTGTACAAAACTCGGAGGTTTAGGGTCGTTATGTTATTAGTTGTCTGGGGATAGCCTATCTGATCTTCTGCTGTAAGTCATTACGGACCTAGATCAGACAGGATGTCTTTATAAAAGAGCTTTATGCCAAATCCTAAAGTTACCGAATTGAGGAACTTTCCATGTTATATGATGATCAAAGATTATCTATAATATCGTATTGATCATTGATGCAAATCATGATCAATATCAGTCCTCAACCTGGTATAGTGCATATGTTGCTTTGCTGCATTAATTTGCTGACCTGTATACCTCTATGCATTATATCTTGTACAATTACAGACGACGAAAGCATAATCACGCTTTACAATGAGTCTTTGTGCAAATTACTTCTTGATACGGGAGTATGTCGTGTGTGTGGGAACCACAATGTGTTAGTCTAATACATCTAATTCGTATCATTTTAAAGCATTGCGTAATTGTCTGCATGTGAGCTTATGTGGACAACAATATCAGCAATTGCCGTGTCACATATTGTTTCTAATGATAATATTAACCCAGATCAACGCTGTGTTCAGATTTCTCAGAAAACTGATATGATCCTCTTACCGGAAATCACAAAATGTTTACTGCTTTCATTTACTTTGATGCTTTTTACTTTGTCGCATTTTACTTTTATTGTCAAAAAGATACAAAATCCAAAAAGATTTTAGGTGTGTTTTGATAAAAATTTCAGAAAATCCAAAAGATTTGCATTTCTGCTTTATTTTTGATAACCGGGGATGCTTGATGGTCAATTTCTGAGATTTGATAACACCATCTGGACTTTGTAACATTCAAAAAGTGAAAATTTGAGTTTTGGATGTTTAACGGATTGAAAAATGTTGAACGGGATTCGAATTCGTGATTTGGCGAAATTTTCAGATTTTTCCATTTCACATTCGCCCCTTAAATGGGTCGAATGTGGAAAAATCATCATATTCGACCGTTTTGATGTTGGGCGAATGTGGAAAATTCCACTTCCGGGTACATTTTCACCTTCAGGTCTTTACAAAGGGTCGAAGGTGGCATGGTTTTACATTCGTGCCATTCACTTGGGGCGAATGTAGACTTAACCCACATTCGTCCACAACAAACGGGCGAACGTGGTTGCTTATATATAAGCCTTTCAGGTTCGATCCCTATCATTCAAAATTTTTCAAAATTTCATTCAATACCAGACCTTGTTGCTTGTTTTTCTATTGATTCACTGATTCAATCCCTGATTATTCCTGATCATTTTAAGACTAAACTTGCAGGTAATGGACGTCTTTTCAGATCAGATTTGATCGTTTTATACACAGGACCTAGGGTTTCAATTTTTGGGGTTTATGATGATTATTGATGTTTGTTTTTGATTACCGATCAGTTCTCATAGGTTTTAGGGGGAGAATGTAGAAGGAATTAGGTTAATAACACATTTAGATGTTAGTTTGATTGTTTGAACATGTTTGAACCCTAATTCTACTTTAAAACCAATGAAAACTGATTAATTGTCAAAATTGTTGATGAACGAGTGTTAGTCGGACTTGTTAGCACATATTAGGATCAAAATTACAGGTTAAAACCAACAATGGCAAAAATTTAAATTTTGGGGGAAAAATGTTTCACATTCGGTTGTTATAAACGGGCGAAAGTGGAACAGGTTTGGGCGAATCTACAACAAAATGGACGAATGTGATTTTTAATTAGAACTTTTTCATATTCGACCAGATAATTTCACATTCGACCAAATATTCTCACATTCGGCCATTTCAAAACGGACGAATGTGCAGATTATTTTGACCAGAATTTTCATAATTTTGTCGTTTTTGTATTTTGACGTGTTTCATTGATTTTCATGTGCAGATGGCTGATCAACCCGAGAACGTTGAAGCACCAGCAGTCAATGTGGAAACTCCAGCTGAGATTACAGTTCCAGATCCAGTGCTAGAAGCTGAAACGTCTGTTCCGAGCAGTTGGCCGTTTGAAAGATCGCACAACTGTTGCGCTTATCTCGGAGATGTTGAGAAAAATACGGAGTTTACCGGGATTATAGAGTTCCTGAAGAGGAGCAGGATTGTTCATGCTTTAGCCACACCAACCATCATATATAAAGACATTATTGAAGATTTTTATCAGAATGCGAAGTATGACTACTGGGAGAATCAGACGATCATCAAGAGCAAGATTCAGGATATGGATATGTTCTTGACTGAAGCTGATATTCGGGAAGCTTTACAGATTAAGTTTGAAGATAGTGAAGATCCCAGGGAGTTGTCATGGACAGAACAGAAGGCGTGTTTCTTACGAATGAAATACAAAGGTCCAATCACTGACGGATCTATGTATAAGGGGAAGCTGGGAGTGCAGTACAAGTATTTTGCACATGTTCTTATTCATGTTTTTGGATGTGTGAGTGGTGGTTATGACGTCATGAGAAGGAGTTTGAGTTCATTAATGGTTGCGTTGACACTCAACAAACCATTTAATGTTTCTGGGATGATTCTTGATCATATGCTGGAGATGCTGAAGGGAATGAAGAACAAGAAGTTTATGTTGTATCCGAGGTTTCTGATGATGATTTTTGACTACAAGTATCCTATGCTGAAAAAGGATCCGACTATGATCCTAGGTCAAGATCATATGAATATTAGAACATTGATGAGGATGAAGGGTTACAAAGGTGTCCCTGATAGTGAGAAGCCACCTAACAGGAGATTATTTGGTGCTTTGGCTCGTCCGGATTACACTGATCCTGGCAAGAACAAAGCAAGACATGATGATAGTGACTCAGACAATGATGATCCCTTAGTGTATGTTGATTCAAGCACTAAGAGGAAACGGCAAGTAGTCAATCCTGGAGCCAAAGGGAAGGGCAAGGGAAAGGCTGTGGATCAGGGAAGCACTAAGCAACAAGTGGCTAGAAAGAAATCGACGGCGAAGAAAGGATCAGGTTTGGTGGATGAAGAGTCGGTAGATTCAGAAGAGACTGAGGTTGATGAGCAGTGGGATTCTGATGATGAGAATGTGAGGACCACCAAACGTAAGGCCACTATGGTTGGTGAGTCTGAATCCTTGAATCAGTCGATAGAAGAAGCTGAGAGAAGAAAGAAATCGGTTGAAGATGAGGGCCTAGGTGTTGACCTAGCAGAACTGAGTGTTGGAGATACTGTAGTGGTGAATTTGCCCAGAAAGACAAAGAAGCAAAAGACTATGGCCAAGAAGTCAAGCGTAAAAGAACTGAGGGAGAAAGAGTTAGCTCAGTTATTGAAGGGAAAGAGATTACCTGATGCTGGTACACCATCTAAGCTATCTTCACCTGTTGCCAAGAAGCAGAAGAAAACGAAAGAGGCAGAGACTTTACCAATCGATCAATTCAATGTCGATTTGGATAAAGTGCTCGATATGTTTAGAAAGCCTCAGAAGGAGAAAGTTATTGAAGTTGAGCCATCTAGATCTAAGTCGAAGAAAGTGACTGTGGATGACGATGTCATGAAGCAAGTTAATAAGAAGATGGAAGACATGATGAAGATGTTGGTTGCTCAACAAGCTGAGATTGCTAAGTTCAAGCAAAATGAGGAGAAAATGCTTCAGATAGTGGTTGCTTCAAAATCTAATCAGGATGATATAAATGATAAGATTAAAATGATTGAAGCAAAGAATGAGAAGCTTGAAAGAAAATGTGAAAGAAACAAGAGCAAGATCAAATTGATTAAGGCAGATAACAAAGAACTAAAGAAGGAAAACAAACGCCTTAGTAATTTGATTGAAGAGCTTTATAGCAGGGCACGCCAGTTGAAAGAGGGTGAAGAAGATGAAGAAGAAGATGAACAAAAAGTCGATTATGAATATTCTGAATCTGAGAAAGAAGAAGATGATGATGAGGATAATGATGAATCGGAGAAAAGCGATGATGATAATGATGATGATGATGACAATAATGATGATGATGATGGTGCTGAAGGTGCTGGGAAAAAGCAAGGTGATGAGTTTAGCAGTGGAAGTGATCATGATGGAGGAGATGATACTTCTAGATTTAGTTATGAGAAGAGAACACCAAAGAAGAAAGATACTGGAGAATCAAGTTCCAAAAAGAAAGGTGAGAATGTTGATTCGGATGAAAGTATTTTCTGGAACGAGAAGGTGAGATCTTTGTCTGATGATGCTAAACAGCTGTATAAGAATATGTTGGAAAAGAGAGAGTGGACCATTGAGTTCACAGGATGCTTCGCTGAAATATTCCAGACTGATGACTTAAGATATGAGTTGGAATATGAAGATCCAGATCTTGAAGAAGGGGAATTACCTGCATCTGTGGCAAAAGAGATACTAGATGGTCTTGCACAGAGGGTAGGGAAAACGTTTGAGGATTTTATGATGGATGAATCGATTCCTGATATTCC
Organism: Ambrosia trifida; assembly: GCA_028751855.1. Taxonomy (NCBI): domain Eukaryota; kingdom Viridiplantae; phylum Streptophyta; class Magnoliopsida; order Asterales; family Asteraceae; genus Ambrosia; species Ambrosia trifida. Next base: position 82,861,930 of record CM054129.1, on the reverse strand, counting down.
TGAAAAGGATATGGGAAGTCATTCAGATGATGTGCAGACTCCAGAGAACAATGAAGTGGAGGTAGAAGATATAACTCATGAAGAGTTTCCCCAATATTTCAGACAAGATGATGAAAATGAAGTATTTCCTGACTTCACTGAGATACCAAATAAGTCAGCGAAACAGAAAGCAAAGAAAAGGAGTGAAGAGTTTGTTGAAAAGGTATTTGGTACTGAAAAGAAAGATTCTTCTAACCAGTCTGATGAGTTGAAGAATTATATGAAGAAATTGAAGGAAATGGATGAAAACCGACCAAAGCCTGAAGCTCAAGGTAACTTTTATCGATTTCATAATGCCAAGTTCAAAGGCAGAGCTCTCGGGTGGACTTACTTAGGCAGGCTGAAGTGTATTGCTGCAAAATGGGAAACCGGAATTCTGTACTTCAACAGATTCTGTGACTTGCTTACTCTACCGTACTGGGTGGTTAGAGACTTATGCAGATTCCCAATGTCAGGTGCCGAAGTAAATGGATCACATGTCGGTTGGTGTGCTGATAAATTGGTTTGGGAAAGTCGTACGAGATGGAACAGGTTCAAGCCTCAATATCCCCGTAGAAAAGTGCATAGGGATATTGATCCACAAACCAATATGAAGCGTGTTACTTTGATTTATAAAGCACCTAATGTGATGAGGAAGATACCGTTGATGCCTATGCCACAGCATTTCAGTGCTGATTTCATCTTTTGGTACTATGATTGGAGAAAGGCAGAAGCGGTGATCGTGTTGAGAGATGGAAAGGATAAATACAAGCATGCTCATGTATTTGATCCTATGTGGTTGATTAATTGCACATTTGAAGACATCATCATGTTGTTCTACAATCCGATCTACTATGAACCTAATGATTTTGCTCAAGCGAGAAAGTATACGCAAGTGGTTGGAGTTTGTTTTGCGTATGATATCAATGCAGGAAGCAACTTGGAGGGTAAACTTGGCAAGACTGTGATGATAGCCAATGTGTCTAAGCCTGTGAAGAAAACATTTGAGCCGCCAATGACTTCTGAGCAGAAGAAACAGCTCAGAATCAAGTTGATGAACAAGACGATGGATCAACAGAGAAACTATCCAATCAATAGTCGAGGGGGAGTTTGTTGATGCGTTTTGCGACTAAGGATTGGATATACATAATTAACACATGTTAGTGATGGCCGAAGGTAGAGAAGTATGGGCGAATGTAGAAAAGAATGGGCGAAGGTAGATGATAAAGGGACGAAGGAAGAATGGACTTGATCATGAAGACACATTCGACCACTGGAAGTGGGCGAAGGTGGAAAAAGCTCACATTCGACCAGAAGAAATGGGCGAATGTGCAGTGCCTATATATAGTTTTTGTGATTTTGATAATGTAAGAGAGTTGTCATTTTGTGTCCAGGTTCAGATCAGGTTCAGAGGTGTTTTTGAGAAATAGTGTGTGTGTTCTAGATTAACATAAACTGATTGTAAACGATTATTTGAATGAAGTTAATCTATGAAATGATATTGAAAATTATCTTGATTGTGTCGTGATTTGTGTTTTATCAATTTGTTCAGAACTAGGGTTTCCGCACCTGGTTTTGTGACTTGTATGATCGTATAATCCTGTTTTAGCTAAAATCCAACGCTCACAGTTTACAAAACCGAAGTAAAGATAAAAACATGTGTTTAAAGTTTTGACACCTAAAACATGATCCTAGACGCAAGTGCGACTCCGTGTGCCTAATCCGACTGCTACTACCTTAGCGACCTGAGAAAACACGCTAAAAATGTCAATATATAATGCTGGTGAGTTCACAGGTTTTATAAAACGTTCCATAAGTTTCATAGATCAGTCGCTTTACTATAGAAAGCATTTCCATGAGTTTCAAAAGATCAAAAGCATTTCCATGAGTTTCAAAAGATCAAAAGTGTTTCCATGAGTTTCAAAAGATCAAAAGCGTTTCCATGAGTTTCAAAAGATCAAAAGCGTTTCCATGACTTTTAAAAGATCAAAAGTGTTTCCATGAGTTTTAAAAGATCAATCCCGTTATTACTATGTTATGCGAACGTTAGCTAGACGTTAAGTTTGATGCTACTACGATTGTGTTGCTGAAAACCATTACTGACATGCGTTTCTTGCGTTGCTACCCGAGTTTGAGTTGCTTTGTGTTGCTAAAAGTAGAGACAATATGCACCCGTCTGACGGTGTTGACCCGAGTGGGGTTTGTCAGGCCCAATAGATCTATCCACATTTCCCCGTTATGTATACCCACATATTCATAGTTTCTCTGGGACTTACATGTAGGCATCGTATAGTAAACAAAAGATCCACATAGTATAACATAATCTTTGCTTTTCTAAAATGTGTAGCATGTTTCTCCCCCGAAAACAAAACTAGTAAAAGTGGGGCCATGAACTCACCTTAGGTTGCGTTCTTCTTAAAAGATAACAGAAAATTCAATGATAGTCCCTAGTATCGACGACCTATCATAAGATGTATATAAGTACCCGGACTATTAACCCGTAGGTCAACTAGCCCCTAAATGTCGAGACCATAACTGTGTACGTTTGAAAACATGTTTGAACGTTAATTAAACCATACCAGGCAAGACCCGACATCCCACGTGTTAGCCAAATACAAGTAACCAAGAAATCACATGGAAACATGTACTTAATACGCACAACAGTTCACCAAGTCTATCATACAATCCACGTATTGCATATACGAGTCCAAACACGTGTAATCAGTTTTTTAGACATGTCACGGTGTTCCCAATATGTTCCTAGGTGTCAAACCATGTTTCGGGATCCTAAAATGCACTTATAGTAGCAAAACACATGACTAGGAATCAAAACACATGACTAGGAATCAAAACGCATGATTAGGAATCAAAACACATGAGTAGGAATCAAGCAAGCAATTAGGAATCCTAATGGCCACGTCCACAGGCGAGTAGGAAGCTACTCGCCCCCTACAGGTGGCATTTCGCACCCTACTCGCCCCTGGACAGGCGAGTAGGAATCCTACTCGCCCCTGCAGACCAGGAGCCACTTTTCGCGCGTTTGACCCTTCAATCAGATCCAAAACATGTAAAAAAACACCCAACATCAATCCAAAATTATCAAGCAACACATCCTAAATGAAAACCCCCAATTTATCATCAGTCTACCACCTTAATTGCAAGCATTTTCCAAAATTGAAAAATATTATGAAAACATCACATCAAAGCATGCATAATTTACCCTAAATGGCAAATAATCAGATTTCATCACATAATCATGTTGCAAATCATCATCCTACTGCTACTACATCATTCTAGCATAAACCCTAACATCATACAATCATCAAATCACTTCATAACACCCTAAATCCTCCTAAATCACGCAAACGGGTCAAAACACATATTATCATCAAAACACATCAAATAACCTTCAAACTCCTAGATAATCATCCTAACAACTTATCCATATCAGTAAAACATCAAATACATAAGAATCCCCATGTTGTAATTATAAAAATCCATTCTTTGCATGAATCATTAACATATAACTCATATAAAGGATTAGACTTGTTTTAAAATTGTTTTTCAAAGGTTTTCAAAGACACAAACTTTACAAAACCAGGTCTGCACCTTTAGGGATCAAAGGAACAACATGATAAAAGCTTAGGATGTATAACACACCTTAGATTTTGCTAAAGAGGATGTGTAAATCTTGAAAATGGTAGGTTTTAGGGTAAAAACGAGTTCTAGAGGTTAAGTATGGCGTGAGAGAGGTTTAGGGCGAGTTAGGGTTTCACAAATGATGTTTTACAAGTAAAGTATGGCATTTATAGCTGTTTCTAGCCGTTCCTAGTTGTTTCTGATGTTACACACATGTAGGAACTGCAGGTGGCAATTAGGAATCCTAATTGCCCCCTTTACAGGCGAGTAGGATCCTAATTTCCCCTTTTACAAGCGAGTAGGATCCTAATTGCCCCTTTTACAAGCGAGTAGCATCCTAATTGCCCCCACAAGTGGCAATTAGGAATCCTAATCGCCCGCTGCAGGCTGTTGTGAGTTTTTGGCGCGTTAAACACTATTTTAACACATATAAGGACATATTCACATACCGACAAGTTATATAATGATTATAAACACATAATACTTGATAACTAACACGTTCACATCCGTTCACCAACCCACGGGACTCAAGACTCGCGTGTGGGCATTAAATCCGGCGATTCTACAAATACCCCATCCTTATACACATGATCATGGACCGACCCCCGATGATCCCGTAGACCATCGTAACGACTCCCGATGATTCCCCAAACCATCCTAATGACTTAACGGATGTATGCATGACTCGCTAAGGTAGACTTACTAGTTTGACAAAAGTTACTATCCTGAGGTTGTCGGGTGTCACAGGTAAAACTGTAGATTTAAACAAAAAGGTTACATCTTTGATCCTCGATCATTTGAACTTGTTTGATTGTCTTCTTCTCTTCAACAACAAAAAACAACCTCTTTGAAAGGGCTGCAAATATGGTTTTTTGAAGACATATGGGCCATAATCAATAAGTGAGTATGTGTCGTACCCTATTTGTATGGCCCTAATAAATCAATCTCGTTGAACCATGTCGGCAAAACTAGTGCAGGTCGTACCCTGTTACTGCGCATGGTTATACTTAACTCTTTTTTAAATTATTCTTTGTATTTTTTATATATTCTTGATGTCTAACACGTCTAAAATATCTCCTTTTCTATTCTTGTTGTCTAGACCAAACATATATACAACAACCATACTAAAAAAATCTCACACATAACATAGGTATTGATAGGGTCTAGAGGAGTGAGATGTAGACAAACCATACATCCATACCTGAGGATAGGGTTGTTGCTTTCAGAGAGATATCTGGATCCAAAACCAGAGTGCACTAAACATATGTATTGATATATTACAGTCCCTATTTGGCTGAAATTTGTATTTCTAGACTTCCTAGGCGCTTTCATAAGTTTTAGTCAAGAACAAAGGAGTATGTTTTAACCAAAGCTTAGATTTTGGACATTGTGTGTTGTTCACCTCCTTAAGCGTGGTTACTTATGTGAGGATACAATTTGAGAGTTGGTAAGATTCTTTCATCCAAAGCCGGACCAAGCAAAAGTATTTTGAAGCTTGGGTTTTGAGCTCCCAACTCAATAGGCCCCCAATCATTTAAAAATATATATACAGGAGATATAACCATAGGGGTTGAGTGAGGATGGGCTTGAGATGAGAAAGAGAATCAAAATTATTGGAAGATAGCTTAATAAAAAAAGAATTGGTAGAGTTTTATAAAATAGTTTTTTCTCCCTTTTGGAAAAGGCCTCGAATTTGTATTTCAATTTCTAACATCGAATTGGTTGACTCAATCCCTGCTTTCATATTCTACGACATGTCCAGAGCCAGTTTTGAGGATTTAAGTATCTCGACCGAGCAAAAAAAGCCCTTTGGCCCTAACTAATATATAAATAAACTCGTTTCTGAAATACGTTAATGTTATAGCACTAAACTTAACAAATATATAGTATAAGAATTATATACTATAAAAGACAAATAATTAACCCAATATTATTGATGCTCTTCTAGCATTTTTTATGTTTAGTGACTTAACGGATTACTAGTAGGTAATCCGCGCATTGGAGCAAGATTTTATGTGTTAAAGATTTCTTATATGTGCATGACATTATCGTTGATGCTACCAGCATAGATAGGTGATACTGATGTGCCATCATTTACAAATAAAACATGAAATTGAATACTTATGCGGAGGGTCCCGAGATGTGCATGTTTGCTATCCCTACTATTTTTATCCATTTTATTTTAAAACCAAACCCTTTTCAAAAACACATTTTTCTTTAAGAACCCCTCCGTTTTATTTTCTTTCAAAACCCAATTAGTTAATGTGATGAAATGTTGAGTAGGGGAAAGTGTGTATTTTGAAATACGATACTCGGTATTTACCCTAGAAATCTATATTATACACGTCAGGTTCTCTGCCTATGTGTTGGTTTTAGTTTCTAAGTAATTATCGTTTACTAATAAATTTAAATCTTGTTTTAAGGTTTTGTAAAATTCAGCTTTTTTCCCAAAACCAATGTTTTGGAATTAACCCATCATGTTTTTGGCACCGAGAAAAATGACAATTTTTCTAATTACTAAAACCAGACGCATCATGTTTTTGGCGCCGTTGCGGGGGAACACAAATAATTTCCAAAGAAAGACTCAAGTCACTTAGTTGATCGGTTTATTTTTGTTTTTCATTTTACTTCGACTTTATCTTTCATTTTATTTTTATTCTTCTTTATTTTCCTTTTCATTTTATTTCTTCTTTATTTTCGATAAATGCGGTTATTTTAGTCTTCTTTGCAGGTTTCCTTCAAGATTCACCGCCTTGGAGAATTCCGGTGAAGGACGTCAAGATGGTCATGTTTATCAACTTTCATTCTGGAGGATTTTTATTTCTGCTTTATTTCATTTAGAAAGGGTTTGTCGTACCGTGAAGATTGGCAGGTAAGTGTAGTTTAATGCGGAAAATGGGCTGGGTGAGATTTTTCAAAATTTTTAAACTTAAAACGTTTTCGGAGCTTAAAATTGGGGTTTAAAATTTATCTTAAAAAGATGCATCCCCAATTTTAAAACCATATTATGGAAAACCGTTTAAAATTTTAAAAACGCAACCTCCACCCTTAAAATCGCCATTTTCACTCTAAGGTATGTATAAACTTTCTTAAACAACTTTCTTCTTCTTTTCATATTGTTAAAGTTAGCTTGACATGCACGCGAGTTGCATGTTTGGAACATGTTTGATTTATGATTAGACATGTTCTACTCGGCTAGTGTCTCGGCACCAGTGTTCTATCCCTTGTTGTAGTCTTTTAGTTGTCTATTTTACTTTTTTTATTTTTTAGTTTTTAGGACAGGTTGAGGATAGCTTACTAGGATGATGCAAAATTTTGGGCAAACTTGCAAGGCGGCTGTCGGTATCGACCACACGTTGGTAGAATCACCACGATCAAGGGAGTATTAGTTTTCTTTTGACTCCTTTTGTCCATTTCCACAAGTGACCTAAAAAATGAAAAAAAAAATAATAAATACATAAATAAATAAAAATAAAAATACAAAAGCTAATCAAATACTTAGATTCTGATGATGATTAAGAACACGTGCAATCTGGAAGGGTGAACGCCTGTATCCTGAGTCTTCTGTCTAGGATTGGCATTTCGCATAAATCCCAATCAACCGATGGACCCGTATGCATATCTGAGATTTCTTGGGATGAGTGTTCACTTATAGGCTAAAGCACGTCTTCCCAAACATTGTTAGAGTTTAATGAGTTTGATAAGTTAATGCGTTCGTTTAAATCATTTTAAATGATTAAATGACTACAATCCTTGTATTTTAATTCATTTTGGGTGGGCCATCATTTTTGCTGCTTGTCTATATATATCTAGCTGGTCATTATCGTTATGCACTATACGATACTCTCTTAGCCGTTTGATACCCGTAGCGCCACTGAAAGTCATTTAGGGCAAAATAGTAAAGTCTATTAGACTTGTCCAGTGGACTATTAGGCATCCCATCGAACTTTTCACACAAAAAGGATAGTCGAAATATGATAATTTTTATAAAAATCCAAAAAGCCCGCTTAATATATATAAATAAAATAGAAAAATAGGTTGCATGGCAAGTCGAAAATGACCCAAGAATTATGCTTAAAATCTATACTTTATCCTACTCACTTGTCCGTGAGAATTTCTTGAGCCTTATCAAGCACCACACTTACATAGATATATCATTATTGCTCATTTCATTTGCATAAGGGATATCCGACCTTAGTCCTACATGGTTAGAACTTGTGTGTTTATACATATCTTTGTTTAAAGTTAGTAACTAGGTAAAGATGATAGAGGCATTTAGGAACCACTCCAAAATAAAAAATACCCCTAGAAACCCATTTTGAGCCATAGCCTTTCGTTTCTTCACTCAATAAAATGAGTACTGACCATTCGTCATGGAGGCAACTTCAAGTATTTTGTTCATCACTGAGGGCTCGAGACAACAAGCTTGAAGAAGGTGGTGCCATACAGTCGTAAAGGAGGGAGTAACACAAGACGGGGCCAAGAAGGAGATCTTCTAAAGAACAGCCCAAATAATAGGGAGCCCAAAATAAAGAGAGTCCAAAACAGAGCAACAACATTTTGCTCTCTCACCCTCTCTCTGTCTACATTCTTTCTCAAATATCTCCTCTATAATGCTTCCCCCATCGCTTTCTCAAGATGCATTAACTTGATCGTCGTTTGCCTGCGTAGTTCAACTTTGCTCAACCATGTTTGACTCCAGAATGGATAAAGGTCATCTTTGCCAAAACTGCCGATGAAAGAAAACTGTGGCATAGGATGAAGCAGAATCCAACCTTTTGTGGACAATCGAAGAGTTCTGCCAAGAGACGGGTCAAATAGTATGCAAAATGTGTCAAATGTGGAAATTGGGCACATGAAAGATGGTGCAGTAAGATCCCCTAGGAGATCGCCACTAAATAGGTTGCACTCAGCTACGGTCCTATTCCTCGACTAGCTGCCGCCCACCTATGACTTTTCACCACGGTTTTGTCACTCATCTCAAAAAAAAAATCTTCTTTAGCATTTTTAGAACCCCTACATTACAACCCTTTTAAAGTCCTCTTGATTTACCTTAGTCATTTAATTTAGAAATAAGGACTTGATTTGCAAACAAGCCTATGAATTGTGTCAGCTTCGATTCGAACTTGAGTGTTCACCCACAAAACTGACCAAAAAGATAAACCTGAGTGTTACATGAACCTTGTGAGAAAGTATTGGTTTGAGCATAATTTAAGGGTTAAGTAGGCATGTCATGCAGTTTTTATTTTTCTATCATAAAATAAAACAAATGTGGGGTATTGTGATATGCCATCATTTACATATATAAAACATGCATAATTAGTCTCAAAATAGGGCAAAATTCAGCTTGAATTGATAATTAGAGCAGCTTAATCATTCCTATTTGTATTTTTCAGGAAATTGGAGCTCCTACCTGAAAGTAGGTGTTTTTCTGGTAAAAACAACTAAAATAGGAGATTCCTGAAAATACGAGACCCAAAGCATGATTGAAGAATGTGTAAAGACCTTCTCGGGGCCAAAATGATGAAAAAAACAGTCCGGGTTGACTAAGCACACCCATGGACATCAGTATGAAGGCCATGCACACTAGAAGACATATCAGCCAACTTAGGGAGCAAGAAAACAACATCTGACAGTTGGCATGCCCGTTCTCGACAACAAGGACTGACGGGACTGACTCTGCAGTAACATAACATATCTGGACAGAAGCATGGGCATGCCACACTTTTTGCATGGGCGTGCATAACCTGATTTGCCTATAAATAGCAAGCTCAACTTAATCATTTGGTGTTCATTCTTGTCCCTTAAAGAGCTTTCTTGGGACGACTTCCAAGCTTATTCCAAATATCTTGGGGTCTTGTGGGAGGCCTTAGGACCATCCTAACATCCCACCAAGGTTAGGATTCATCCTACCTTGATTATTATGGCCGAGAATGGAATCGTAGGAGTAGCTACATGCAATAAACATCGAGGATCGTGAGGATCAAATTAGATACATAGGATCAAGGAGGTGGAAGGCTTGTCTATGAGTTGGAAGCATCCATGTTCTTGTGTTGATCATCATTTATGGTTTTATCCATCTAGAATCCTCCGTACCTATTTCAAGTTGTAGACTTTTATTATTGTTAGTAGTTTCTTTTTAGTTATTTGGTGTGTTTATCTTCTTAACTAATTCTTGTTTGTTTATCTTTGTGACAGGTTCAATTAGTGATTAACTTGATAAACCTTCAAATCAACCCTAACTTAAATAATAAAACAAACTATTATAGGGTTCGACTGGCTTCTGGTAGTCCCGAGCCAGATCAACGGTAAGGAAACCGGTAGTGAGACAGATGCTTCGGGCTTCTGATATCCAAACTGGGTTCTAGGCAATGGCTTCTGAAGTGGACCAGATCTGAGTGACACGTTTCTAGTTCTTACCAGATGCATGAGTGACTTTCTTATCAAAAGGGAGGATTCCTTACGGGTGCACCAGTGATTTTCGGATTGCACACCCTTAGGATTACCTTTGTTAAGAACTTCATTCATCTCAGGAGGTTATGGGTTGGGTTTGTTAAGTCACATGATCACTAAACCAAACTTATATTTACCAGATCCATAAATATTTAAGTTGTCACTTACAAGGATAAATAAAACAAGAATGTTTTATCTAGTTCTCATTAGTACAATGCCGTTAACTCTTTAGAGGATACGTTGTCACTCATATTCACTATAAGAGAGATCCTTCGGTACGGGAAGCGAGAGCTAAGTGAGGTGGAAGGGATTCCTGGTCGGAATTAAGCCTCTACATTAATTAAAGAAGATAAATTAGACAACCCAGTGCTTAAACGAGAGGCTTGGCGGTGGTTTGGGAAGTTCCTAAAAAGCAGTACCTAAGCTTTCCAAAAAGCTGCACGGCAGTGTGAGTTGGGTAACACCACACTATCAATCAGGAGAAGACCTGCTTACGGGCTAGCAGTCCGAAGACACTTTTATGGGACTCATACACTTCTCCTGGGTGTGACCCATAGAGTTTCTAGAACGTCATCCCTTGTTCATTTCTTTTCTCATCCTCAACTCTCAAGGGACCGTTCACCCCTTTTCTCCTTACCGATAATTAACCTTAATATTGCTTTTATTAATGAAATTGACTACTTATACAAAGGGTCCCCAAGATGTGCATGTTTGCTATCCCTACTATTTTTATCCTTTTTATTTTAAAACCAAACCTTTTTCAAAAACCCAATTTCTTTTAGAACCCCTTCGTTTTATATTCTTTCAAAATCTGATTAGTTAATGTGATAAACCTTTGTGCTCTAGATTGTATCTACTTAAAGATACCAAAACCCTCATCTTGTTAGTTTTTATTATTAAGATTTTTATAAACTTTTGTGTTTATAAAAAATTTGGGTGTTTTTCTTATGTATTTGCTTCAAAATTTCGTGGAAATTGTGTTTCTGAGAGTTAAAAGTGGTTCGTTTTATGTAGAAATTTCATCCAAGCATTTCAGAATGGAATGAAAACGTTTTGGATATAATTCAGCTGAGTTTTTGTGTTTTTCAACAGCCTGTTTTGCGCACTTGTTTCTTGAGTTGCGAACTTATTTCATACATTGAGTACTTATTTCTTATTTTGAGCACTTAGCTCATAAACTGCATACTTGTGCTTCTCTAAGTACTTAAATCTTTTTGTGTTAGTACGCAACTAAGTTTCTGCGTACTTATTGTTTTTCACTGTCTACGCACAATTAACTAGGGTTTCTGCGCACTTAAACAGAGATCTCCGGTGTTGTGCGCACTTACTGAAGAGGTGTAGTTTTGAGTACTTGGCTAGGGTTTCTGCGCACTAAGTTTAGTACGCAGACTGATCAGTCAAGACTGAGCACCTACCATGCCCAAGTGCTGACTGATCTGCGCACTTATCAAGAAACAACAACTACTCGTGTATCTTGCAAAACTGCGCACTTCTCAGAAGACAAACATCTTGACAAGGTTGTTTATATTGTTACAGGCTGCTGCGCACTTGATCTGGCTTACTGCGTACTTCGTTGCGCACTTAAGGACATTGGAGAATTTTCTGGACTGTTAACTATAAAATCTGAAAAACCAAACTCTTAAAATTAACTTAAATCATGGCCGGTAACGATAACCACTTAACTGTAAATCCTATTACCCACAAGAACTTGAAACTGGAACAACAACTAGAGTTCCCAAGTTAAAAGGTGTAGAAGATTATGGAACTTGGAAAAATCGAATGAGGTCGTTCTTCTATGTCACAGACTTCACCCAATGGACTTCTATCCAGCTAGGTCCACACATTCCAATGAGAACCACTGCCACAGGAAAAGAGTATCTAGATGCTCAATCTACTTTAGCTGATCTCATCAACACTCTAAAGTCTTTCGAAATGGATATCACCAAAAGAGAAATGAACCAGACTGCTCCGAAAGTCGTTCCTAGCACTGCTATGAAGAATCTGGCATTAATGACTCCAGTTGGTAACATGGGTTCAAGCTCGTCACATGTATATGTGGATGGAATGGGTGGTGGTAGTTCTAGTTCGGTAAAGACAGTCTCATACTCTGACACAGCTGCAAAGACTCTCAACCCACAGCTCACAAAGCTTGCTAACGAACTTGTTGAACTCTTCAACACTTTCATGACTAGCTTTGAAGCTTTGAAGACAGGTGACCTTAAGAGTGAGATGATGAATCCTGAAGACATGTATCAAGTTGACCCAGATGATATGGAGGAAATGGATCTAAAATGGCAGATGGCTATGATCACTCTGAGGGTAAAAAGATTACAAGATAGAACCGGTCAAAGAGTTGGAATGGGAAAAGCTAGCTTTGATAAGTCAAAGATTAGATGCTACAACTGCAAGACTCTTGGGCACTTCAAGTATGAGTGCCTCACTCTAAATCAAGCAGAGATCAAGCCAACAAAAAGAATGGTGGCGATAACTGATGTAAGGGAAGCAAATCAACAGAAGGCGTTGGTGGTTGAGGACTTTGATTGGGGAGAGGAGGCTGCTGCGGTTGAAGCTGATGTGAACAAGGCATTAATGGCCATAATCTGTACCAAATCCACACACGGTGTGAATTCTCTGGAAGGGTCATCGGCTGAAATGCCAAAGGGTGGAATGCTGGAGATTGCGGGTCTGAAAGGAGTGCTGGTGGCCGATAAAGGAAAAGAAGCCGCTACTGAGGAAGCACTCGTAGCCGAGAAGACTTCCACCAGCAAAGCAGATGAGCAGCCGCAGAACGTGCCCAAGACAGTTGAGGAAAGTGATCTGGTAAATATTCCTCTTGAAACAAAATCAAAGTTGTGCTCACCAAGGTGTGTTACAGCTGTTGCTTACTGTTTGTCCCACAATAGGAAAATTTTAAGAGAGATGGATGACATCCGAAAAATCAACACTGAAATGAAAGAAAATGAGTTGGCATATCAGCGAAAGTTAAATGCAACTATAGCTGAAATGCAAACTCTAAAAGAATTTGTCCTGAGAAAAGATTTTTTAAAAAATGACTTAACAGCTAAATTAGAAAAATCTAGAAATGAAACAAATCATCTCCAAATTGTTGTGGACAAATGGAATGTAAGCAAACATGCTCATACATATATCGTAGATTGCTCAAGGCAATCATTCGTCAAAGATGGAATTGGGTATAAGGATAAAAAGGGAATTGTAAAATCTCTGTTTTTACCTTTGAGCAAAAGTGAATATATACCCATTCCAAAACCTCATCCAAAAAATGATCTTTTTGAAAAAAGAATGTGTCAAATCTGAGTCAAACTCTAATATAAGTAAAAGCAGTGCAGATGTGACCCAACAGGATCAGGTGGACGATGATGAGAGTTGTGGTGGACAAACGATGGGGTTAGGTCACCCAGGTGCCAATTACTCTATAGTGAATTGGTTCATCTGGAGTAATGATAAGTCTAAAACTATTTTGAATTCGGATGAATGTAATAAGTTAACTAAGCTGGATGATTGTAATAGTTTGTCTAGGATGGATAACTATAATAGTTTATCTAGGCCGGATGACTGTACTACATTAACTTCTAAACATGACTTAAAGGGCGTTGTGGCCCCTGATGATAGGAAGAATCCTATCAAACGCTCAAATGTTTGTGTTGACAATGTTATGCCAGTTTGTGTTGATCTTAATGATGCATTCTCTGATAATGAAAATGTATATAGACCATCTCCGTTCGTACCAGAACTAAAAAGAAACAGGTTTGGGAAATTTCTCACAGAAGAAATTCCAGAGTTTACTCCATCATCCACAGATATGTCATGTTCTGAAGAATCACAAAGTGAAACAGATAACTCAATTGCTGAAGAATCACAGAGTGATACAGAAAGTGACATCAGCGAGCCAGACTGCAACACAAGTGAAGAATCAAGCAACAACAACATTGATGAATCATGTTCTAGTGAAAGCTCATGCTCAAGCAAGATCAAGAAAGGAGCATCACAACTATCATCATCCAGACCCTCTCCAAAGATCAAGCCAAAGCACTCAAAATGCTTTAGATGTGGAAATGAGGGTCATGTGGTTAAAAAATGTCATTTGAAATCTAATGACGTCAAAACACTAAACTGTTTTTCTGATCAGATTAAAAACCTTCAAGAAACAGTAAAGAATTTTGATAAAACCACAAAAATTTTGAAAAGACAAGAGTCGATTTTGGGTGAAAATCACGACAGATCAAAACTAAACCAGACCTGGATTTCCAAAGTTAATTAAGTAAAGGTTTGAGTCGTGATTGTACATAGAGTCTCATGTATTTATATGTGTATTTCTTGTGTTTTCTTTTGCAATTCAGAATAAGTTACAAAAATGGTTGATCGCACTCATGAGATATCTATTTCATGTTGATGCGGGGCTTCAAGACACATGACTGGTCTAAAGGAACTCCTCAAGAACTATAGGTTTATTGATGGAAAGTTCGTTGCCTTTGCCGGGAATGAAAAGGGCGGGAAGATAGTTGGAATAGGAGATGTGGTCTCCGACGCACTGACTTTAGAAGATGAAAATTATGTTCCAGAATTGTGCTACAACCTTTTGAGCGTATCACAAGTCTGTGACAAAGGAATCTCAGTGTTATTCAATGACATGGAGTGCATCTTTCTGAAGCCTGGATTCATACCGCCCACCAATATGATTATACTAAAAGCTCCTAGACAGAATAACACATATGTGATAAATATGAGAGATGCCAAGTTTGAATGTCAAATGACATGCTTACTTTCAAAGGCATCCGAGTCAGAGTGACTGTTATGGCACAGGCGTTTGGGACATGTAAACTTTAAAAACATAAACAAACTTTCCAAACTAAATCTTGTCAGAGGTCTTCCTTCCAAGGAATTCCCTTTTTCTGAAAAATGTTTAGCGTGTGCCAAAGGAAAACAACACAAGAAATCGCACAAGTCCAAAACAGTGAACTCTATAGACTCACCTCTTCAACTATTGCATATGGATCTTTTCGGTCCTATTAGTGTTAAAAGCTTAGCTAAAAAATCTTATTGTTTGGTGATAACAGATGACTTTTCTCGTTTTACATGGGTGTACTTCGTAGAATACAAAAGTGAAGCTGCCGAGATATTGATGCTGTTTGTTCCTCTCATTGAAAATATAGTGAAGACAAAAGTTAGATCAATCAGAAGCGATCACGGAACTGAATTCAAAAATCAAAGCTTCGTGACTTTCTGCAACAACAAAGGAATTCATCTTCAGTACAGTGCTACGAGAACTCCTCAACATAATGGAGTTGCTGAAAGGAAGAATCGTACACTTATTGAAGCTGCCAGAACTATGCTAATCGACTCCAAGTTGCCGATCATCTTCTGGGCTGAAGCTGTGAATACCGCCTGTTATGTTCTTAACAGAGTCTTAATTGTGAAGGCGCGCGGGAAAACAGGTTATGAATTGCTTTTCAAAAGAAAACCTCTGATTGATTACTTCAGGGCGCTTGGATGCTCATGTACTCTTCTAAACAACTATGAGAACATAATGAAGTTTGATGCAGTTGGAGATGAGTGCTTCTTTGTTGGATACTCTTCAAGTCAAAAGGCCTATAGAGTATACAATAAACGCACCAAGATGGTTCTAGAATCTTTCTATGTTGATTGGCAGGAATCCAACTCCACTAACACAGGAGCCGGTCCTGACTGGTTCTTTGACGTGGATGTTGTTTTCAACAATTTTAGTATCATTGAAGAACAAGCATCTGACAATCAAGCAACCGCTCCTTCTCCTCTCGATGATACTCTTTACTCTTCTAAAGACGATGTCGCACCCTTCACCACCTGATTCTCTCCATTAGTAGTTGATCCAATTGTTCCTCTTCAATCCACAAATGGTGATGCAACTATTGAGACTACACAATCTCCTGAAAGTACTCTAATTTCAGAAGAAACATCTTCAGCACAACAGTCTGTAAATGATCCATCCAGCTCATCAATCCCTATAGATCACCTCTCAAATCTGCCTTCCCAAGTTCAAGAAGAGCCGAACATGGGATTTAAATCATCTAAGAATCATCCTGTTGAGAACATCATCGGACCAATCTCTGAGGGTGTTCTCACTAGAAATCAGGCAGATAAGCTCAATATTGCACTCTCAGCATTCTTATCTCAGACGGTACCCTTCAGCATTGAAGATGCTGTCAGAGATGCAAGCTGGGTTGAAGCCATGCAGGATGAGTTGTCTCAGTTTAGAAAGCTCAAGGTTTGGGAGCTAGTGGATCTACCTAAAGGGAAGTATCCTATCGGAACGAGATGGGTTTTTCGCAACAAAATGGATGAACGTGGTGTGGTGATCAAGAACAAGGCTCGTCTGGTTGTTCAGGGTTTTCGTCAGCAGGAAGGTATTGATTATGAGGAAGTATTCGCTCCAGTTGCTCGACTTGAAGCCATCCGTATCTTCTTGGCATACGCCTCATACAAGAACTTCAAAGTCTTTCAAATGGATGCGAAAACTGCATTCTTGTACGGGAAAATCAAGAAAAAAGTCTACGTCTGTCAACCGCCGGGCTTTGAAGACCCTCATCCCAACAAATACTACAAATTGGATAAGGCTCTCTATGGACTTCATCATGCTCCTCGAGCTTGGTATGAGACCTTATCTTCGTATTTGCTGCAAAATGGATACACCAGAGGGAAGATCGACATGACTCTGTTCACCAAAGAAGTCAACAAACATTCTATTCTTGTTCAAATATATGCTGACGATATTATCTTTGGCTCCACTGATGAAAATTTGTGTAGGGAATTCGAAAGCATTATGAAGTCTCAGTTTGAAATGAGCATGATGGGAGAATTGTCATTTTTCTTAGGCCTGGAATCAGCAGAAAGAAGATGGAATTCTCATCCATCAAGCCAAGTACACAAGAGACATCCTGGCAAAATACAACATGACCGATTGCAAGCCGTCCAACACTCCTTTTGCGGCCCAAACAACACTTGTACCAGATCTTCAAGGCCTTTTAGTGAATCCTCACACTTATTGATCACTGATTGGCTCACTGATGTATCTAACAGCCAGCAGACCAGATATTATGTGGGCAGTTGGATGCTGGCACGCTTTCAGTCAAATCCCAAGCAATCGCATGAAACTGCAGTAAAAAGAGTTTTCCGCTACCTCAAAGGGACACCGAAACTTGGTTTATGGTATCCTAAGAGTGATAATTTTGATTTAATCTCTTACTCCGATAGTGATCATGCAGGTTGCAGGATTAACAGAAAATCTGTCTCTGGTGGTTGTCAATTTCTGGGTAACAGGCTGGTGTCTTGGCAGAGCAAGAAGCAAACTACAGTGTCCATCTCCACTGCTCAAGCTGAATACACAGCTGCATCCAGTTGTTGTTGTCAAGTGTTATGGATCCAAAATCAGCTTTTAGACTACGTTTTGAATGTCATGCATACACCTATTTTCATTGATAATGATGCTTGTCGTGACATCGTGAAGAATCCAATTGATCATTCTAAAACCAAACATATTGAAATTCGGATTCATTCTATTCGCGATGCCCACGACAAAGGATATATACAGGTGTTGCCAATAGATACTGCTGATCAAAAGGCAGATATCTTCACAACAGCTTTTGACAAAACCCTTTTTCATCAGTTGGTAACATGGCTAGAGATGATAAATTTTGAATGACTTAAAAAAAACTATCTTTACTTGTGCATAATATATAAAAGAAAAATCTTCTTTTTCATTCAAACAAGATTTTTGGGGGAGAAAGTAAAACCAGTCTATCCCTAATGCAAAATTAATAGGAAATGATAGAAACTAATCATATTTCGTCAGCATGTAAATAGGACCCAGAGGATGTTGTGGCCTCAAGCAAAGATGTGTCGATAGATTCAGCATGGAATCATGTAAACTGCTAATAGGTGATTAACAGTAAAGATCTACACGGAAAGCTGGATGTCCACTGTGCTATAGGTCTGCACAAGCTGAGTCCGGTCATACACAGGTTGAGAAATCAAAAGACACAGAAAATTTTGTGCATAGGTAAATCAAAAGACACCTAAGAGTGCAAGCTACCAATGCGAGGCTAAGAAAATTAATCAACTGAGCAGCAAAAGACACGCAATGTTAGTGACGTGCAAACATATTTAGATAGCTCACCAAACGATCAGATGATCATCTTCTCTACTTATGGTAACATAGACCTGAAGCTCTCATCATCTGATCAAGATAATGATCATCTTCTTTGCTTATGGTAACATAGACCTGAAGCTCTTATCATTATATTTCAATAAACCTTGAGGATCGGTAGGCTCATACCTAGCACTAGTGGGGTCCACAAAATTTTCGTCAATATTACCGAAAAACATGATAAACATCATCACCAAACACATGTTGAAAGAGAAAAGGCATGGATTTAAGTAGACAAGTATACCGACAGTTTTTCTTAGGCTGCAGCTATCCAACGGGAAGTTGAAACGTGTTCTGACAGGTATGGTTAGTATGATCTTGAATGCAGAAGCTGAGATTTGGTGAATTCCCACTTATTAAAATGAAATGGGGCTTTTGAACTCTTATTGGGCTGAAAATTAACCATTGCGTACTTAATGGGCCGTGCGCACTTAACTCAAGTGCGCAGGCCCATATGTCTTGTATATATATACAGTGAAATTTTTTTAACAAGTCATTAACTGTTGCAAACCCTAATTTCTTTTACCCAAATCATATCATCATCATCATCCTCACCGTTCATCTTCATCATTATCACACATTAACCACAATTAATCGTCATCAATACATCTATTTCCTCCCCTTTGTTGTGAATCTACACTACTGATTAAGGTAGATTATGTGCACTGATTGATTTATTGTGTTGACTACAGGGATTATAGGCTTGTTTAAAACAAGATCTATCGTGGGTTTGAGGTTTTTGAACCTTGGAATGTATTAAGAAGATTGAGCACTTATTGTTGAACATTGCGTACTTGTCTCTTGAAGACTGCGCACTTGCTTCATACATTTCCATACATCAGAAACCCTAGAACATTGCGCACTTGTGCTGCGCATTTAAATCATAAACGAAGGTTTAAGTATCTGCGTACCTAGTTAGTACGCAGATTGGTCTGCAAGGCTAGGGGTTACCATGCCCGAGTCTTGATTGACCTGCGCACTTGTGATCTCGTGCATTATTGATCTGATTCCTGCGTACTAACCTAAGTGCTCAGTCAAGTGTGTGAGTACTTGGCTGAGTACTTGACTGAGTACTTAGCTCATAAGTCTTTGACTTGGCATGCGCACTTAAAGGACCTGCGTACTTGAACATTAAACCAAATGTGAGCATTAACTTGACTATTCAAGACACTTGACCGGATTTCGTATTTAGACTTGTTTACCTATGCACTTAATCTGGACGTTAATGATCATAAACTGGAAAATCAAATGTATCTTGGACATTGATAAAACAAATCCATCAAACACAATCTTATGACTGTCCAAAACACAACACATGAAAAACTTAAAAAAAATATAATAATAAAATACAGTTTAAGTACGTTATCCGTCGAAGTCTAAGATCAGTCATTTGGTTGTCCACTCACAATCTAGGGCTCTAACTTGTTTTTCGTTCACATGATCTAAACAGATGGCACTTGACTGGGATTCAAGAGGAATGCATAATCAGCCAATGAATCTTGAGACCGATGACATAAAGTTCAAAGA
Source organism: Ambrosia trifida (assembly GCA_028751855.1). NCBI lineage: Eukaryota > Viridiplantae > Streptophyta > Magnoliopsida > Asterales > Asteraceae > Ambrosia > Ambrosia trifida. The sequence continues at coordinate 82,842,093 of CM054129.1, read as the reverse complement.
CGTGGTTACTTGGATCAGACAAAGCAGAGTCGGATACGCTGTAGAGCATAGTTTACAAGTTTATTGCTCTCATATTGAAGATTTTTGGAGATCTGCTCGAGTAGAAGTCGTTGATCGCGTCAAACGAATCAATGCACAAGTCAGGAACAAGGCTGTAATCATCACTGAAGATACTGTTAGAAGCGTGCTGAGACTTCAAGACCAGCCAGGAACAGTCAGATTTCTATCTAAAGCCGATGTTCACCGAGAGTTCAAGAATTTCGGATACAAAGGAGATTTTGACAAGAGAGGGGATATCAAAAAGAGCCAGCTGACCAGAGACTGGAGACTCATCAGTCACGTGTTTATCATGTCTTTGTGTCATAGGAAAGGAGGTTGCAACGCTCTTAGCACCGAATGGTCAACTGCTATGATAAAGATCTGCAAGAATGAACCTTTCAACCTGTCGGGTATGATCTTTGATTATCTGGTGAAGAATGCTGAGACTGACTCCAGCAAATGGGCTATGTACCCCAGATTTGTGCAAATGATGATTAATGCACAACACGAGAATCTGCCTCTTGGTGACCAGTACAAGTTCACTAAAGGTGCACGATTCTTCACTGAGTGCAATACTCCTGATTGGGAGCCGATGCTGGAGAACTTGTATGCAGCGCAGTGATATCCTATGGTCATGGAACTCTACAACAAGATTAAGAAAAGGAAGCAGGATGTAATAGAAGCTCGTTAGCAATCCACCGCTGCATCTGCACCATCTGACCCTGCTCCCTCTTCAGCCCAACCAACTGCTGAAGAGATTGCTCAAGAAAAGGCAAGGGGCAAAAGGTTGGCAACTGAAGCAGGTCCATCAAAGCCCACCAAGAGGAAAAGGTCAACTGGTCTGTTACAAGAGGGCAGAGAATCACTGACACCAGAACAACTTGAGACTGCAGAGGCCCTACGACAAGTTGCTGAGTTGAAGAGGGCCGAAAGAAAGAAACGAAGGGAACAGTTACCAGAATCTAAGATTCCTCGTGTTGTGACTTAGGATGATCTTGAGCAAGAAGTGATTTTGGAGTCTATGTTCGGGGGAGAAGATCAACAAGGACCATCCACAACTACTGCTCCAGCCCCTAAAGCACCAGCACAAAGGCCAACTGAACCTTCCTCCTCAGCTTCTGCTGCACCACGCCGCAAACCGGTGCACCAGGAACTGTATGAGAAGTTTGTCATGGAGGTTGGAAAGATTGCTGCTAGGTTAGAAAGGTTATTATTCAAGAAAACTCATTTAGATCAGATCTGGACAGTTAGGGTTTATCAAAAATGTATGAAATGGCATTAAAAAGAGTTTAGATGATTAGCACACCTTGAATCTTTACTTGATATGGTTATAAAACTTGTTTTAGCTTTAGAATCCAAGAAATAAGGACGAAAACTCGTTTCTACAGGTTAAGGTTTGAGGGAGAGCACTTGGGGGTGAGTTAGGGTTGTGAAATGATGAAAATGAGGCAGAATGTTATATATATATATACCCTGTTCTCATTCATACCATGTTGGGTACGAATGAAAACCATGTTCTTTCATTCGTGCCTTTCATGGCACGAATGGGAGTTCTTGTTTTTCATTCGTGCCTTCAATGGCACGAATGAAAACACAGAATTCTTATTCGATCCTTCGATTCACAAATGGGACATTTTGTGAGTGTAAACTGACTCCCGATGATTCCGCGAATCATCGAATCGACTCAACTAACCTAGTTAAGTACATTAAATAAATGTTTTGCTAAGGTAGACTTATATGTTTGTAGAAAGTATTAACATGAGTTTTCCGGGTGTCACATCATCCCCCTGTTGAAAGAATTTTCGTCCTGAAAATTGCTCGAAGCCGAAAGGAAGGAACGAAGAGAAAGAAAATTTTTCTGGTTGCTACATCATCCCCCTGTTGAAAGGAATTTAGCCCCGAAATTCACTTAGCTTCAACAGTAACAGGTGCTGGTTTCGGTGCTCGCTTTGGGAACAAAAGTTGATACTTAAGTTTAATCTGATCCTCCCGTTCCCATTTGAACTTCGGTCCATGGTTGGAGTTCCAATGAACTTTACCGATGCGGATCTTACTCCGACGAAGGCTACAAATCTTATAATCCAATATCTCGACCGATTCCTCCACGATACGCAGACGATCATCAACCTTGATCTCTTCGAGAGGAACAATGAGTGTCTTATCATTCAAACACTTTTTCAAGTTAGAAACATGGAACATGTTATGCACGCTACTGAGCTCAGCTGTTAAGTCAAGTCTGTATGCCACCGGCCCAATTCTTTCCAGAATTGCAAACGGTCTGACATAATGAGGGTTTAATTTGCCACGTTTCCCAAAGGTTATAACGCCCTTCCATGGTGAGACCTTCAAAAGTACCATGTCACCAACCTGGAATTCCAACGGTTTGCGACGACGATCAGCATAGCTCTTCTAACGAACCTGAGCTGCTACCATACGATTACGAATTTGCACGATCTTCTCGGAAGTTTCATACACAAGTTCTGGACCAGTGAGCTGGCTCTCAACCACGTCAGGCCAACAAAGAGGAAACCGACATTTCTGTCCGTAAAGAGACTCGAACAAAGTTGCCTTAATACTAGAATGGTAGCTGTTGTTGTAAGAGAATTCCACCAATGGTAGATGACTCTCCTAACTCTTGCCAAAGTCAATGACACATGCTCGAAGTATGTCCTCTAATCTTTGAATCGTCTACTCACTCTGACCATTAGTTTGTGGATGGTATGTCGTACTCGTGTCCAACTAAGTACCCAATGCCTTCTGCAAGGCCTTCCAGAAATACAAAGTGAAACGAGAATCACGATCAGGAATGATAGAAACATGCACCCCATGCTGAGAAACCACTTCCTTAAGATAGATGCGGGCTAACCGCTCCAAACTGTAGCTTTCTTTAATAGCTAGGAAGTGTGCAGATTTTGTCAACCGATCGAAAATAACCCAAATAGTATCACAACCACTTAGTGATCTCGAGAGTCTGGTTACAAAATCCATACTGATTCGTTCTCACTTCCATTCGGGAAATTCAGGCTACCGCAGAAGACCAGACGACTTCTGATATTTCACCTTAACCTTAGCACAGGTCAAGCATTTACTTACATACGAAGCTTTGACAACCTTCATGTTCAGCCACCAATAAAGTATCTTCAGATCCTGATACATCTTATCGGAGCCGGGATGAATGGAATACCGAGACTTGTGAGCTTTGTCCAAGACAAGCTCCCGTAAATTACCGAATAATGGTACCCAAACACGCTCTGCGAAATAACGTAGGCCATCAGGCCTGAGTTCCAGGTGCTTGTCGGCACCATGAATGGTTTTACCTTTAAGGTTTTCCTCCTTCAAAGCTTCTCTTTGTGCAGAACGGATTTGGTCAGCCAACCTGAAATGGATGGTGAGCTGTAAGACTTGAACACGCCAGGGTTTAAGGAACTCCTTCCTACTTAAGGCGACTTCCACAACATTCACCTTACTAGGATGGTACTTGATGGCACAATCATAATCGTTTAGAAGCTCGACCCATCACCGCTGGCTCATGTTCAAGTCCTTTTGATCAAAGATTTGCTAGAGACTCTTGTGATCGGTATAAATGGTGCACTTGGTACCGAACAAGTAGTGTCTCCATATTTTCAAAGCAAAGACAACCGCATCGAGTTCCAGATCATGGGTAGTATTGTTCTTCTCGTGAACCTTAAGCTGACGAGAATCATAAGCGATAACCTTCTCGCGTTGCATCAACACGCAACCGAGACCCTGGATAGAAGCATCACAATAAACAACAAAGTCATCCGAACCCTCAGGCAAGGATAAGATAGGCGCAGAACATAGTTTAAGCTTCAGCGTTTGAAACACTGATTCATGCGAATCACCTCAGTCGAATTTCCGGTCCTTCTGGGTAAAATATGTGAGGGGTTAAGAAATCTTCGAAAATCACTCAATAAAACGACGATAGTAACCTGCGAGGCCTAGGAATTGCCGCACCTCAGATGGTGTCTTTGGTGCTTCCCAGTCTATGATGGCTTCTATCTTGGCTGGATCGACATGAATATCCAGTTCATTAACCACATGACCATGGAATTGGACTTCACATAACCAGAAGTCACAATTAGAGAACTTAGCATAGAGTCGTTTCCTTTGTAAGAGTTCCAAGACAAGTCGCATGTGTTCCTCATGGTCCACCCTACTCTTGGAATAGATAAGGATGTCATCAATAAAAACAATGACGAACTTATCAGATAAGGCTTGTAAACACGATTCATTAAATCCATAAACACAGCTAGGGCATTGGTGAGACCGAAAGGCATGACCAAGAACTCAAAACGGCCATAACGGGTTTGAAATGCAGTCTTCGGAATATTGGCTTCATGCGCTCTAAGCTGATGGTACACGGACCTCAAATCAATCTTCAAATAATAGCTAGAACCCTGAAGCTGGTCAAATAGATCATCAATACGGGGAAGAGGATAGTGATTCTTGATCGTCACCTTGTTCAGTTCACGGTAGTCAATGCACATACGGAGGCTTCCATCTTTCTTCTTGACAAACAGGATAGGGGTTCCCCACGGTGATAAACTAGGCCGAATGAAACCTTTCTCTAATACCTCCTGTAACTGGTTGAATAATTTCTGCATTTCAGGATGTGCAAGATGATATGGGGCTCGAGTGATAGGTGCTGCACCAGGTGCAAGATCAATATGAAATACAACCTGACCTTGAGGTGGAAGACCAGGCAAATCATCAGGAAAGCATCAGAAAAGTCACGCACAATAGGAATGTCTTCAATCTTCTTCTCTTCCATAGATGATACAGAGACAAGTGCCAAAATGGCGGTATACCCCTTCTGAAGATACTTGTAGGCCTTCATACAAGAAATGATACTCAAAGGAACACCACTCTTCTCCCCATAAGCCGATAAAATCTCGCCATCAGGAAGTGGAAGTCGAACAATCTTATCAAAACAAACTATCTCGGCCCGATACAAGGACAACCAGTCCATACCCACAACAACGTCGAAACTACCCAAGTCAACTGGCATAAGGTCAATAGGGAAGGACAAACCCGAAAGTTCTAAGTGACGCCCCTTAAAAATGTGGGTAGCCTCGATTTGTTTACCGTTAGCTAATTCTATCAAGTACTTAGCCTCTAAAGGTGTAGGTTCTATGTCTAGCAACTGACTAAATGTAGCAGATATGAAACTCTTATCGGCGCCAGAATCAAATAAAACCGAAGCATAGAGATCATTAAGAAGAAATGTACTGGTAACTGTGTCTAGATCTTGTCGGGCTTCCCCTGAACCAATGACGAAGGCACGAGCATTCCTGCCACCGCCCCCGTTGTTCCCGTTACTATTCCCATTCTTCCCATTCTTACCCTGCTTCATCTTAGGACAGTCATGCTTAAAATTTCCAGCCTGACCACAGTTAAAACACCCCTGGTTAGGCTGAGAAGCTGATGGAGGGGTAGTCTTGTTCTTCAACTTGACGCTGCAATTCTGAATCTCTTGACCCGACATCACACGCCGCTGAGCAATGACCATTATGATGATAGTTGCACTTGTTACACTTCGGGTAGTTACCAGCATAAGAACTTGACTTATGCCCCGACTGGGCCCCAGATGACGAGTTAGAAGACTCAAACCGCTTTTGCTGTTGCTGTGGCTGAGATGGAGTGGAGTCTTTCCCAGAGCTATCCAACTTTCTCTTGTTACTGTCAGGGGCCTTCTGAGTTGCACCCCTAGGAGGTAAGACACATTCTTCCACCTTCTGATTAGTTAGCTTTTGAGCCAACCTGATAGTCCCCTGCAATGTAGTAGAATCGTTAGCTGTCACCAACCCACGAACTTCCCGCACCAACCCAGAAATGTAGTGCTCGATCCTCCTGAACATACGCGTAGTCAAATATGGACACATGACTGCTAACTCATGATGCCTGGTAGTATACTCCTCAGTCTCGGACCCCACTATCTTAAGATTCCATAGTGTTAGGATCTGAGTTTGTTTGTTTTGATTGTTTAACTAAAAGATGGTAATAATGAATTGAAAATAGAATGAAAGTGCAGCGGAATAATAAACTGTAAATCAAAACAAGAGAGTAAATGTTTTTAGATCGAATACTTTCATTAATTCAAAGATTACAATCGTACAAGTTACTCCCCCTCAGCCTGATCACACAGTGTTTGTCAGAGAGAATGTTTTGTGTGTGATGCAATAGAACAGTACATGCACTGTTCTATTTATAGACTGACTCAAACCACTGATGACCTAGGCTGACGTCACCTAAGATAGTGACCTCTAACAGAATAACAAACTTAAACATCTGCTATACAAACTACTGTTACATTGAAAGCACTGATATTAAACAGCTGTTGAAGATAAACTCTGATGGGTCTTGTATCCACTGCTGGAGCCTAAGTGCTGTTGGTTCCAGCAGTGCTTTGGTCTTCAGTACTTGTATCAGCAGTTGCTCTTCATCAGACCTTTGGTCAGCAGTTGTTCTTCATCAGTTGTTACCTCAGCAGTTCTTTATATCAGCAGTTGTTGAGCAGTTGTTTGGATAGAACAGTAGTTAGGGTCAGCAGTCTTTTGGGAGAAGCAAGTTGTAAAGACTGTTTATTTAAGGATCAAATAGATAGCATATTTTGGCTTTCTAATCATCTGTTCTTCTCCAGGTCAGCAGACCCAACAATCTCCCCCTAGAACAGATGATGCCAAAACTCAGCTTTATTTATTGATCTTTATTCCTCATCAGACTTTCTCTGATTTGACCTTTGAATTGTAGTTCAAAGTTCAGAGCAAATAAGTCTTCTTCATCTCTTTCTAGATCCAGATTTAGCAATGCTTGGTGATCTTCTGCACATAGGCTGTAAGCATCATCCATGCTGATCTTCTGAACCCTTCCATCTGACCTAAGCAATGTCAATTCGTGGTTGTCTTTATTGACCTTCCACTTTAGAATTTTTGAGTCAGTGGATTTGCTGAGATGAACCTTTATTCTTGATGAGTTGGGTGAAGGTGGTCTTCCAATGAGTTCTCTGAGTTTCTCTGTTGTAGGATCAGAGAAATAATGTATTTGATTGAAGAGCCCTTCCTTGATAAATGTATCAGCAAACTTTCTTTGATCTTCCTCTGACATCTCCTTCTGCTTTTTGAACTGTCTACTTGCAGCAGCTGTGAGATCAGAGGTTTCAAGTAAGCTGTCCAGATTAAAAGTCTGTTGGGGTCTCTTCATCATTGGCTCATCAGTGTAAATTGGTTTTCTTGGAAGGCTGGGATCCTTCTTTCTATTTTCTTCCAGACTTTTGTAGGTTTCAACCAATCTTAGCTCTGACCATCTGGAAACAGACCTCATCTCCCCATAATTGGCAGCTACAATCTCCTGCCTCATCCTTTTGAATTTCAAGGCTCTGACTGGGTGTCTGCCTTTGCCAAAATTGGGAGTGGAGACTTTAGCTTTGGGGTCTTTGGCCATTTCTTCAATTCTGATCAGTTCTTCTCTCAAAGCATGAGTAGTCCAGCCATTGAACTGCTTTTTGTTTGCTTTGTAAGGCTTGGTTGCCATTATCTGTTCAAGAAGGGATTCCCTTACCTCCTTTTCCAAATCTACACTGAGAGGCATGGTGGACATGGAATTGCTCAGGGTCTTAGCAAAGTCTTCAATCCTTTTGAGTTTGCTAAGCTCTGCTGAATGGATGCCCTGAGCAGTCCTGTCATCCTTCCCTTTGCATTTCTCCCTGATGATGGCATCCACCTGCTCACCCTTGTATTTCAGATAAGTATCAATATTGAGGGGAACAGGGAAGTTTGGGAGAGATGGGAAGGATCTTTTAGATGGTTGTTCAGTATTGTAGAAGGATTGTAATTCCCCCTTGAGTAGATCAAGTTCAAGGGGATACTGAACAACCAATGGTGTAATGGTTGGTGGTGGTCTATGGGTTTTGAATTTGGATGTATGTGGTGAGAATGATGTGAGTGGAATGGCTGTGATGGGAGGAGTGGATTGGGCAGTTGAAATGGTGGTTGGTGATGTGTGTATATTTTCATCATGCACAACAAAGGTTGATTTTCTCTTCCTTGTGTACATGATTTTTGGTGAAGGTGATTTGGTAGCAGTGGTTGGATTAACATCTGTTGGCCTTTTAGAAGAACCAGCAGATGTTGGGGTTTTGGCTGGTGATGTTGGTTTAGTGGTTGTTTGTTCAGGTGTGTGTGTTGGTTTGGTGGTTTCAGTGTTTTAGGTAGTTTCAGTGTTTTGGGTGGCAGTGGTTTCAGTAGCAGTGGTTTTATCAACAGAGGTTTTCAACTTAGATGGTGGTTTTCTAACATGCTTGGCAGGTCTTTTCATCCTTTTAGAGGATCCCACATCTTCAGTTTCCCTTTGTTGTTTCTTTTTGAGTTCAATTAATGACTCTGCTTTTACTTCCAAAGTGTCAGCTCTTTTCTGTTTCTCTTGAGCAGCCTTTTCAGCTTCTAAGTTTGCAGAGTCATCTACTGCTTTATTCTTCTCAGTGGTTTGTTGTGGTGGTGCTGTTGGTGTTGCTTGTTGTTGTTGTGGAGCTGATTTGGTAGACTCTGGTTTCTTGGCAGACTTGGCTTGACCTTTTTGAGAAGGAGGACAACCAAAAGGATCTAATTTTGGTAGCCTATCTCTGCCACTCTCCCCCTTTTTGGCATCATCAGCCGTGAAAGCATCATCATTTTCATCCCTGAGGATGGTGGTAGGGGCAGAGCCAGTAGTCTTCAGCAGGTGGTCCTTGATGGCTTTGATGTCAGCATGGGTATCTTTGTACCTTGCATCTACCATATTCCTGATCTCAGCCATGTAGGTTTCATGTGTCTGATCAGCCAACTTTCTGTGAGCTATGATGATGGGGGAAACGGATTTCCATAACTCATTGGCTATATCAGCAGCGGATGGTTGACTCTTGGAGAGATCTGCAATTGAGCTCAGTAGAAGCTTGACATCAGATTTGATGTCAGCAACAGAGGTTTCAATAACAGAAACTCTGTCCGTCAATTCTTGGTATTTTGACTCATCTCCTAAATGAATAGGATCATCTGAGTCCCTACCAGTGGTAGTTTTACCTGATTCAGGCCTAATAGGTGAATCAGATGCCCCTTTGTCTTGGTACTGGGGACGTCCAACTGTTTTTGGAGACACTATAGTGGCTTCAACAGTTGTTGCCTTCAAGGGAGTCTTAGCTATGAAATCACTGTCCTGATGTGAGACAGTGGTCTCTACATCAGTAGTGGCTGCTCCACTTGAAAACTCACCTAGAGTTTCATTGAACCCAGGTGGTGTAACCTCCTCTTCTGTTTGTGGGATAGCAGATTGAATATTCTCAGGGCCAGTCACTTGTTGGAGTATACTCTCAGTGACAGGTGGAAGAGAGGAACTGGGATCTTCCTGAGATTTTTCAATTGCTTCAAACAGAGGTTGCATTGTTTGTGGGACATGTGATGGTGAGAGTGGTGGAGTAAGAAGAGAATTAGCCCTGGGAGAGGGGCTTGTGAACATATGGTCAAGTGACTCATATGCATCATGATGTGTGTCCCCTTGGCTTACAACATGATCCTTTTGAGAGGATTCATGAGGAGTTTGGTCAGGTGGAGGTATGTCCAACTGTTGTGAGGAAGTAACAACAGTGGTTTCAGGTTGCTTTTGTTGTGCAACAGAGGTTTCTTCTGGTACCTCAACATCCAGAAGCCTCATTTGTGGTTGAGTGGTGGTTTTTGTGGATGGATGTTTCTTTTTGGAAGTGGCTGGTGTGGGTTTCACAGCACTGGATGTAGTGCCATGATCACCAGGAGCAGTGGGCTCAACAACAGAGGTTTTGACAACAGTTGTTGCCTTTGTCCTCTTTGTTTGTGTTTTAGAAACTTTTGACACTTTAGACACTTTTTCTTGGGTGCTTCCACCCAGCATTCTTGTGAAAGTTTCATCAGTTAAGCTTTTCATTTGCATAGCAGCACCCTTTTTGAAAACTTTTTCTGGTAATAATTTTTGTAAGATTACACTAAGAATTCTTGGGTAAATAAGAAAAGCATTGTTTGACCCAGACTTGACTGCTTTCACATTTGAGACCAAGTCCATGAACAATCCCTGGGAAAGATTGAAGTCAGAGTTTGACAACATAGCATATCCCAGATATTGCATCCTCAATGGAATTTCATTAAAGGATGTGGACTTAGCAGAGACACAAAGAAGAAGAGTATGGAAGAAAAATTTCATGACTGGAGGGAAAAACTTTTTGAAAAGAGTTGATCCAGTCATCTGACCATCATACCCTCTTTCTTGGAACTCAGTGTGAAGCTCTGTTTTAGTAAAGGAATCCTTACCTGCCAGGTCATTCAGTGTGAAGGTTGTGGATATAATATCAGGGGTAATGACGATACTGGTTTCTCCAATTTTGGAAATAATGGATGTAGGCTTTTTGTCTTGTAGTAAAAACTCAGCATTCAACCAAAATTCTTGGAGTGTATCCAGATAAATGGGGGCGTTGGCGGTTAGGATGGGTAAGTATTTGGAGTTAAGGAAAATGTCGATGGTGGAATGAAATGGAGTGTTGTCATCTGTTTTAATCAGATAGGGGAGACAATTGTGTGTAGCTTTGGCTTGAAGATCCATTGTAATGGATTTCGAAGATGAAAATGATTGAAGATTGATGAAGGGTTTGAGAGTGAAGAAGGCGGTTTACAGTATTTTGAATACAATGAGACAGTGTAACATCTGTTGTGGTAAAACAGGGTTTTTATAGGCTCAATGAAACCGCTGATGTGGCCAAACCTCTGCTTATATGAGCAGACGTGGCAATCATCTGATGGATGTAACATCTGGTGGAGAACAGCTGTTTTGGTAAACAACTGATACAAACAGCTGATGGATCCAACCGTTGGGTTTTTTTTTTTTTTTTTTTTTAATATAGTATATATATATATAGGCGGACAGTTGTTTTATCTGAACAGATGTTCTGAAACAGATTTTTCAACTAACAGTTGTTTTATCTGATCAGATGTTTTGAAACAGACTTTTCAACCAACAGTGGATATGAATGAAACAGTGGTTGTTTTATCTGATCAGATGTTATAAACAGATTTTTCAACCAAACAGCTATAAAACAAATTGAATTTCTGAACATTTTATTATGGTTTATATAAAAAAATTTATTTGTTTAATCCATGTTTAACATACCAATTCTGGAAATCAGATTTGTAAAGGTAGATGTGTCTAAAGCTTTTGTTAACACATCTGCCAACTGATCCTCTGTTGGAACATGGTGTAAAGAAATCAGACCTTTTTCATAGCTGTCTCTGACAAAATGATGTCTTATGTCAATGTGCTTGGTAGTGGAATGAGAGACTGGATTCTTGATGATATTTTCAGCAGCTTGGCTGTCCAACATGAGTGGAGTCCTAAGTGCAGTTATCCCAAAATCCAGTAGTTGATTTTGAAGCCACATGAGTTGGGCTGTACAACTTGCAGCAGCAATGTATTCAGCTTCAGCTGTTGAAGTTGAAACAGCTGCCTGCTTTTTGCTTTGCCATGAAACTAAGGCATTCCCTAGAAATTGGCACCCTCCTGAAGTGGATTTTCTTGTGGTGTGACAGCCAGCAAAGTCACTATCTGAATAACCTGAAAGCTCAATGTTTCCATTAGCAGGATACCAGATACCAAGTGTGGGAGCACCTTTGAGGTATCTGAATATCCTTTTCACAGCAATAAGGTTTGACTTTCTGGGTGAAGCCTGGGATCTGGCACAGACACAGGTAGCAAACATAATGTCTGGCCTAGATGCAGTTAGGTACAATAAAGACCCAATCATACATCTATAATGTGTTTGATCAACCAGTTCATCCTTGTCATCAATAGTGAGCAGCTTGACTGTACTCATGGGTGTGCTACATGGCTTACAATCATTCATCTCAAATCTGGTTAATAAGTTCTTTACATATTTGTTTTGGTGAATGAATGTGCCATTTTGCAGTTGTTTCACTTGAAGACCAAGGAAACACTGAAGCTCACCCATGGCACTCATCTCAAACTCTGCTGTCATGAGTTTTCTGAACTCTTCACACATTTGGTTACATGTGGATCCAAAAATGATGTCATCCACATATATTTGAACAATCATTAAGTGTTTCCCTTTCCATTTAAGAAATAAAGTTTTGTCAATTTTACCTCTTGTGAAGCCAATGGATAAGAGAAATGTGGAAAGAGTTTCATACCAGGCCCTTGGTGCTTGTTTGAGTCCATACAAAGCTTTGTTGAGCTTGTAGACATAGTCAGGATGGAATGTGTCTTCAAAACCAGGTGGCTGACATACATAGACCTCCTCCTGAATTTTGCCATAAAGGAAAGCACATTTGATGTCCATCTGATACACCTTTATATTGTGGTTGACAGCAAAGGCTAAAAAGAGTCTGATGGCCTCTAGTCTAGCTACAGGAGCAAAGGTCTCATCATAATCTATTCCTTCTTCTTGTCTGAAGCCTTGAACCATAAGCCTAGCTTTATTCTTGACAACAATACCCCTTTCATCAGTCTTGTTTTTGAAGACCCACTTTGTTCCTATAGGACAAACATCCTTAGGAAGTGGTACAAGCTCCCATACTTGTTGTCTTTTGAATTGAAGGAGTTCTTCTTGCATGGCTTCTACCCAACTGTTGTCTTTCAGTGCCTCTTGGTACTTGACAGGTTGTGTGAGGGATAAGAAACCTGCAAAAAGACAGATATTTGAGGATTGGCTTCTTGTGAGCACACCCTCTCTGATGTTGCCAATGATCTGGTTTGGTGGATGAGCTCTTAAGTAAATAAGATCTCCTTGATATGGAACAATGGCATTTTGGGGTGATGGACAGAGGTTTGGTGACTCTGTTGGTGTAACATCTGTTGGTACTTCTGTAGTGCCATCAGATGTTTGAAATGGTAATGGAGGAATGGGTCCAAGTGGTGTGAAACTTGACTGACTTTTGTCAACAGATGATTGACTTTTGTCAACAGATGATAGGTCAGTGGTTGTGAGGGGTGAGGCAGAGGTTTGAGGATAGGACTGGCCAACAGTGGTTGACACAGCTGTGACAGAGTTTTGACAATTGTTTTGAACAGCTGCTTCCTCTGATGCAGAATAGACTTTGTAGTGACTGGGGATCACAACATCTGTTCTGTAATCTTGCTGTGGAGACTGTGGAATACCTGCATTGTTAGTTTTAACAGTGATATCTTCAAATTTGAATTTATCTAAATCAAATAATTCAGCAGGGTTTGCAGGGATTTTCAGAGATGAAAGTTCATTGAACTTAACATTCAAAGTTTCTTCTATTGTCTTAGTCCTTGTGTTAAACACTTTGTAGGCCTTAGCAGTAGAAGAATATCCCAGAAAATAACCACAGTCTACTTTGGCTGCAAATTTTGAAATGGAATCTTTAAGATTTAAAATGAAACATGGGCAGCCAAAGATTTTGAAAAATGAGATTAATGGTTTGATTTTGAACAAAATTTCATAAGCAGTTTTTTGATGTCTGGGGTTGATCAAAACTCTGTTTTGAACATAGCAAGCAGTGTTTACAGCTTCTGCCCAAAAGGACAGTGGCAAACCAGAATCTGCTAGCATGGTTCTTGCAGCTTCTATAAGAGTTCTATTTTTCCTCTCAACTACCCCATTTTGTTCTGGTGTTCTTGGGATGCTGAACTGCCTCGCAATCCCTTTTGACACACAGAAGTCATCCAACTCCTTATTTTTAAACTCTGTTCCATTGTCACTCCTGAAGACTTTTACTGGCAAGTCATATTGCTTTTCAACCTTGGTGACAAAGTCCTTCAATATACCTGCAGTCTCATCCTTAGAGTGTAAAAAGTAAGTCCATGTAAACCTAGAAAAATCATCAACTATGACAAGACAAAATCTCTTTCTTCTTAGACTCATGATTTTAACAGGGCCAAACAAGTCCATGTGCAACAGTTGTAAGCACTGACTAGTTTTGGACTCATCAATGGATTTGTAAGAGCTTTTATGTTGTTTCCCTTTTAAGCAAGAAACACAATGTTCATCACATTTAAATTCTTTTGATGGTAAACCTCTGACAAGGCTTTGTTTTGAGAGTGTGTTGATAGTATTAAGGTTGGTATGACCCAATCTCCTATGCCACAATTCTGTCTCCTTAGTGGAGGCAGCAGAAAACAGACAGACATTTGCCATAGGATTGTCCTTTAACATATCAACAACATACACATTGCCACTTCTATGAGCAACAAGCTGTGCTTTGCTCTCAGCAATAATGGTATCAATCTTTTTCACCACTTCTGGCCCAATAATCTTACAAGTTTTCTTTGTGAAAAATGAGCCATAACCTTTGTCACTCATTTGTGAAACACTCAGAAGATTAAACTTGAGATTATCAATAAGATTGACATTTTCAAACTTGAGTTTTCCTGCCTGTACAGTCCCTGAACCCAACACCTTACCTTTAGAATCATTACCAAAGGATATATCACCCCCTCCATGAGCCAAGAAGTCCAGAAGTAGGGCTCTACATCCTGTCATGTGCCTGGAACCTCCACTATCTACATACCAAAGACTATCTAAACAAGCAGAAGCTCCCTGCACATCAGTAAATGATTAGTTTTGGTGAGTGTCCAAAGCCAAATTGGCTTTGGATGGGTCCTCAGACCTTTCAGACTCAAGCTTTGGAAGGTGATCAGTGGTTTGGACCAATTTTTGAATTAAGGTCAACAACTGCTGCTGACCATTTGCCAGTGCTTGTATGTCAACACTTGGGGCAGCAGTTGTTTGATCACTTCCTGACAGATGATAATACCCATATGGATTTCTGTTCACTCTTGGTTTAGAGGGTCTTTTTGGCTCCTCATAAACATGTGGCAGACTGTGACATGGAGGTTGACCATAACCTCTTGGGTATTTGCTGGTGGGTGGAGCATCTGTTACTTGGACATCTCTAGAAGCAGATGTTTCAAGCCTTTTAGTAACAGATGTTTGGGCAGGTGTGAAGGTCTGTTTGGGCTTTCCTTTTGGAGTACTAACCACAGGGTTTGCAAGAGTTTTTGCTTTGTATTCTGGTATTTTTACATCAAAATTTTTGAGATACAAGCACTCTTTGGTCTTGTGATTCTTTTTCCCACATATTGAGCATGTGGCTTTGGAATCACATTCACTTGTTCCTTTGTTGATGTCATATGCTTTTAGAAGAAAACAGTTTTTGGTGACATGATTCTTCTTTTCACAGAAATCACAAAACAAGTTAACAGTCTTTTCTTTCTTCTTCCCCTTTTCAGTTTTCTTTTCAGCAGATGTTTGAGCATCTGCTGGAGAATCTTTCAGGGGAATGACTTTTGCCAAGGGAATGACCCTTGCCTGAGGAGCTGTCTTTCCCTCAGGAGTTTTAAAATCAACAGGTTTATAATTCTCAAGAGTATCACACTCATCAGACCAAGTAGGTTTAAATTCATACTTTTCAAGTTCAGCAAAAGATGAGGAACCTTCTGGTTTTTCAAGAACAATTTTCTTACCATTTGGTTCAGTGATTTTAATCTCTTGACCCTGCAGGTTTGTTGGTACTATCTCAACAGACTTTTGACTCTTTGTGTCAGTGTTTTCAAAAGCTGGAGCAGTGGTTGCAAAACCAAATCCAAACTTCACATGACTTTTGGTTTGTTTGTTGAGTAGCATCTCAAAACCTCTACATGATTCCACCCATTTTTTACATTCAACTTGGGTGGACTCAAGCTCACTTTTACAACTTTGATATTTTGTTATCATAGTTTGGAGCTGGTCTTTGGTTATAGTTGCTTCATGTTTTAAACTGCTAATTTCAGACTCTTTTGCAGTTAAACTTGTTTTCAAATCTTTTGTGAGTTTTTCAAATTTAACTTCATCATCCAAAATTTTCTTTCTAAGGTTTTCATTCACCCCTTTGATGTTAGCAAATGCTATTACACATTTGTCAGAACACAATTCTTTAAGAATTTGAGGAGATACCTTAGCAGCAGCCATCAAAGCACAATCACACTTGCACTCACAGTCATCAGATGCACCCCAGGGATCTGAGAGATTCACAACCTCTTCTTCAGGTTTTTCACCTGCAACAGCTTCACTAACAATATCATCAGTCACAACATCAGATTCAGTTACCACTTCCTCAGATTCAATCTCATCTACCATAGCCATGAAACAAAAATTTTCTGGTTCATTTTCAGCTTTGGCAACTAGTGCAAAATTCTCATCTGTTAGCTCATCAGGTAGACTGCTCCAATCAACAAAGCCTTGTGTAAAGAAGCTCTGTTGACTGGTCTCTGCAGGAGCAGAGGATGGAGCAGCAGTCGTTTGTACAGGTGGTTGAGCAACAGGTGTTTGCACATAATGAATCTGAGGAACAGTGGTTTGGACATACTGGACAGGAACAGTGTTTGAGGACTGTGCAAAATGAGCAGTGTTTTGCACATTTGGTCCAGGGGTATTATAGGAATTCTGATAAGTGTTGGTCTGTGGTCTTTGATTTGGATAGGTTATCATAGGTGTACCATGTTGACCCCTACATTCCCTAGCAAAATGACCAAACCTATGACATTTATAACACTTGATCTTTGATTTATCCAACCCAACCTTAGATCTGCCAGTTAACCCTGGAAACCTTCTCCCAGTTTTCTTGTAAAAATTATTAGTTCTTACACTGAGAAGGGCCAATTGGTGCATAATGTCCATTTCTTCCAAATCATCAGGGTCAAAGTATTTCAGGTCATCATACTCAAAGGATATATTGTCAGATGCCTGTATATCACCACCACTTGCTGTGAAAGCATAGTTTGGTGAATAAGAATCAGAGTTAAAACCTGAAGTTATGTCAATAAAATGATCATAACTCTAATCCTTTGTGTTTCCAGGCACCTCATCATGACCCAAAAGTGCTGTATTCCCAAACACATAGTCATCAGACACTTTTCCAGAGTCCTGGAGCTTCTTTTTCTGGTTAAGCTCCCTTTCATAGGTCAAGAGCTTACCATGAAGCTGGGTCAGTGATAGGTCTTTAAATCCTATTGAGTTTCTCATTACAATAGCAATAGTGTCCCATTTGTCTGGTAATGATCTTAAAAACCGATGGTTCAAAGTTGAATGAGGGTAAGTAAGACCAACCAATTTTAGTTCACTAATTAAGCAATTAAATCTCTCAAACTGTTGAGTTAATGACTCTCCTTTGACATGACTGAATGTTTCATATTGTTGGTTAATTATTTCACGGTTGTTTTCAATAACCTCCTCAGTCCCACCAAACTGCTCTTTCAGTGCATCCCACAACTCCTTTGCACTGTTACAGTGTAACAACCCAGCATATATATCATTGGGTAGAGCCATGGCCACAATACTGAAGGCCTTAGCATCTAGCTCAATTTTCTGAAAATCCTGGTCGGAGTAGTTTTCAAGTTTCTTTGGCTCAAACACTTTGGGATCTTCAGTACTCGGCACAGTCGGAACATGTGGTCCGAAGATAACCGACTTCCAACACCCAGTGTTTTGTTGAGCTAGAACATGGCTCATCCGACGTTGCCAGATATTGTATTCAGATCTGACAAGCATCGGTGGCTTGTTGTTCGTGCCAGTGTTATGTGGATCGTGATTGATAGAAGCCATTCTCTGATTTATCAAAAAACAAAGTCTGTTTAACAACGGTTGAAACAAAATTAAACTATTACTCTGTTTTCAATCAAACTGACAAACGATATCAATAATTGTGAGCTGATTATTAAATTGATTTGTTAGATCGAATTTAATTGACCAAGCTCTGATACCAATTGTTAGGATCTGAGTTTGTTTGTTTTGATTGTTTAACTAAAAGATGGTAATAATGAATTGAAAATAGAATGAAAGTGCAGCGGAATAATAAACTGTAAATCAAAACAAGAGAGTAAATGTTTTTAGATCGAATGCTTTCATTAATTCAAAGATTACAATCGTACAAGTTACTCCCCCTCAGCCTGATCACACAGTGTTTGTCAGAGAGAATGTTTTGTGTGTGATGCAATAGAACAGTACATGCACTGTTCTATTTATAGACTGACTCAAACCACTGATGACCTAGGCTGACGTCACCTAAGACAGTGACCTCTAACATAATAACAAACTTAAACATCTGCTATACAAACTACTGTTACATTGAAAGCACTGATATTAAACAGCTGTTGAAGATAAACTCTGATGGGTCTTGTATCCACTGCTGGAGCCTAAGTGCTGTTGGTTCCAGCAGTGCTTTGGTCTTCAGTACTTGTATCAGCAGTTGCTCTTCATCAGACCTTTGGTCAGCAGTTGTTCTTCATCAGTTGTTACCTCAGCAGTTCTTTATATCAGCAGTTGTTGAGCAGTTGTTTGGATAGAACAGTAGTTAGGGTCAGCAGTCTTTTGGGAGAAGCAAGTTGTAAAGACTGTTTATTTAAGGATCAAATAGATAGCATATTTTGGCTTTCTAATCATCTGTTCTTCTCCAGGTCAGCAGACCCAACACATAGCTCACGTTCCAACTTTTGCACCTCATCCCGAGGGCAGTACTCAAATTTCAGATGATGAAAAAACTCTCCCCATGGCATAGCATTGGCTTCACCCAAGCCAAGAGTTAGGGTTGTAGAATTCCACCAAGTTAGAGCAGAACCCTCCAAGGTACCTGAAGCATACTTCACATGATCCACGGGTGGACAATTACACATAGCAAAGCAGACTCAATCTTCTCCAACCGCCTAAGCGGTCCCACTGCTCCCCCAGTCCTACTGAAACTGTGAGGCTTACAATCCATGGAAGCCTTGAAAGTACACATTGGTTACATTTGAGAAGGTGGTGGTAGAGGTGGTTGTTGGTTGATAGGCTCACCTGCACCAACAAGCATACCGATTCACCAAAGCAAATACATCACAGAAGATACAGATGAGAATGACAGTAATCAAATTACCACAAAGGCCTTTCTGAGCGGCTTGGAAAGCAGCAAGAGAAATATTCACTTGCTCTTAAATCAGATTGTTCAGCTCATCCTGGGTCATGTTGATGTTACTACAACCCCTAGGGCGACCACCGTCATTGCCACGACCACCATTACGTTCACCATTGCAACCACCACGATGACCACCACGAACTCCTGACATCTTCTGGCATTCACAAAGAATAAATGTTCAGAACCATCACTAGTATGATAGTACTAGCAATCATGATATAGAATCGTCTCTACCTGCCAATTTGTATCAACTACAAATGATCAAACCAGGATATCTAACTTATAAGAATCTCCAAGTGTATAGTCACTTAGAGATGTACCACAACGAGTACAAGTGCGAGATAGTGTTTGTAGGCAGGAAAGTGTGTCCATTGGAGTATGGAAGGGAGATGTTCGAAGCCTGAACGAATCTCGAGAATCTACCGAAGCCACTCCAACGTACGCCACCGTCGTGCAACGATCTACAAGCTAGTCTCTTCGTCTTCAAAACCCAAAGAAGAAGAATAGATAGAACTAGAATTCAGAAGGAGATAAAGATAGAATTAATGATGTAACATGTATGTTATGATGATGCCGACAACCTTGTGATGTTAGTATGTTCCTGTAACACCCTAACCGATGGCGGAAACATCGAGGTGTCACGTAATAATGAGTATACAGTAGCACATGGTATTCAAGTTTTAATTGAAATTTATTTAAAGTGCAAATATCCAAAATTGAAAATACATAATAAGTCTTGAATGAAGTTCTAATACATCAAATAACCAAATAAAGCATAAACTTCGATTGTCTCCTCATGCTAACTCTTCAAGCATCATTATTTCCTGTTGAGTTGTAAAAATAGGGGGGGTCAACTAGAAGTTGGTGAGAATACATAAGCCATGTCAAGCAACTAGGTGGGATTGTCAATCCAATAGATCTATTATTGAGTATCGCCAGCTTGGCCATAGCTAATGATTATGTATGTTGAAGTTTAAGTCTAACTGTTGTTGTCTAAATCATGAGGCATTAAAGTTTACAACTAGACATGTATGTAGAATTGCTTAAGTATAATGTTGCAAGTATAAAGAATTGCATAAACATGGTTACGTAAACTCACCTTAGCAAAGTATTAAGTCTCGAGAAATAGAATATGTGTAGCCCCAAAGTTGCCAAGTATTACCCTATGTATAAGGTAACAAATAAGTCTAAGTCTATCTAGTCTACAAGTATTTTCTAGGGTTTCGAATTTGGGGATAAGTATTCGTTTGATTAATAAATAAAATGTTTAATAAATAAGAGAAATTCGATAAATAAATAAACAAAAGTCTTTGTGTAAACTTTAGATTAAAAATGGTCACATTATAAGGTTTTAAGTATGAAAATAATTTTTATAAAATTATTTTCTTAAAATAGAATATTTAAACTATTTATTTCTATTTTGTTAAAATACAACTTTAATATCTAAAAATATTAAAATCAAAGAATTTTTAAATTAAAATTTGTATTTCTATTCTAAATGAACAGAAATAATTTATATAAAATTTTGGTGCAAAAATATTGGAAAATGAATTTATTATGATTTATTTATGATTAAAAAAACAATTATTGATTAAAAATATTAAATAAATGATTTTTCAGAAATAAAAATCATTTCAGAAATGTTTAATGTCATATAAAGTAAGAATAATTTTTGTGCGAATTTATATAATCGTTTTGATATTTTTATAGAATTTTATAATTAAAATAGAATAAACTTGAAATATTTATTATATATATTAAATAAAAAATTTTTGGAAAACTAAAAATTGTATAATAAACTTTTCTATTAAAACATCATAAAATAATTTTTGTAGGATTTATAAAGGAGTTTTAGTATTTTATAATCAATTTTAAAAATATTAGTGAAAATATATAAAGCTAAAAGTTAAAAAAAATATGTTTTGTTCAAGCCGGGAATCGAACCCGGGTCTGGGACCGGTTCGTGTTTTTATCACAAGCCCAGCCACCAACTGGGCTGGACCCTGAGAACGAATAAACTAGGTTTGAATTTAATTATATAGCCATGTTGAAACTGATTTATAAACCTTATAAAAGAAAAGAATAAAAGCCGTGAAAGGTGGGACTCGAACCCGTGTTCTTTGGTTGACAAACAGACAGACACAACCACTTGATCTAGATCAGTGGTTGTGTTTGGTTTGTTTCTGTTTTAATTATATAATCATGACTGCAGCAAGTTTATCCCCAATTCAATTCGATCGAGCCCTAGTTTTAGCAATAATATAATCTAACAAACAATAACCCGATTAAACATAGGGTTATTGTTTGTAGATGGCCGATGAACAAAACCTACAAAAGAATTGAAACTTACAAAGCTTTAATCGTGTTTATTAATCGGTAAAACCGAAAAGTCAAACGCACGAACAAAGAGCCTTGAAAGGATGATTTTAACAGAAATTGAAGGTGAAGAAGAATAGATCGGCGAGTAAAGCTTGTTGTGAAGTGTTCAATTTATAGTGTGGGGTGCTAGTGTTACGAATTGGTATGTTTGACCCTATTAAAAATGGTGACGCGATAATTTGTGTATAATTGGAATGTTTTGATGATAATTGGTCGTTGTAATAGGCGCGTATCAGTCAAATAATCTTCAATCATACCATAACAGGGATCAAACGCGTTTAAGATGGATTGATTATGGTAAATTGTCTTCACAGTTGACTTTCCAAGTCAACTATTAAGACTCCAAATACGTTATATAATTAAAATGTGTTGAAGACTAACCAAGTATGTGGTGTAGATCAGCTGGTTTGTTGGTTGGTGTTTGTTGAACCGGCCATGGGCTTGGGTTCGAATCCCGGCCCATGCCTTTATTTTTTTTATAATTATTTCAACAATATAAAGATGTTATATGTATATAGTATAGTATAAGGGGTCCAAATGCGTCACGAAATATTTTTAAAAGGACGATAAAGTAACGTACAAGGAATTTAATACGAAATGTTATAGTTCCCTACTTATTTAACCCATAAGTGTGTGATCGTCTAATGTGTCAGACTCGTCTATAGACCAGACTCTACATGCAGTCCTAGTTCACTATAACCATTGGCTTTGATACCAATCTTTCATACCCTCAAATTCCACTTGCGGCGTTTTACCGCGAGGCACATGACATTCCAGGATCCAAGTCAACGGTCACAATAAACGACAGCTATATGATATGGAAAGAACGTAATAAAAAAACCAAACCAACTAGTTTTAAAGTGTAGACAACCATAACAAACCATAGGGGAAATAAGTTAAAGTTTACAACCTATAATCATTAGTAAGTAGTTCAAAATATGAAAATAATGTTTGACCATGCAAGACAAATGAGACTCAGTGTGACTCTAGTGCGCCTAGTCTCGTTTCTACCTTAGCGACCTAAGAAAACATGCAATGTTAGTTAACATGTACAGTGTCGGTGAGTCACAGAGATAAAGTTTGAAAAGTATGTAAACGTTTGTAAACCAGACCCAACAATCCTTACATCTATACATGATGCTAGCTAAACATCGTTACATGATACAAAAGTGTCGTGAACCACTACTGAACATTAGAAATGCCTCAATACCCGCCAACGGACATCACCCAGTGCCATATGTTAGATAGGACAAATATGCAACCGTTCGACTCCCATTCGACCTGAGTGGGGCTCGTCGGGCCCAATAGATCTATTCACACTTTCCCCGCTTTGTATCCACATATTCATTGTTAACAAGTTAGAAGGACTATAAATGATGTAATGTCACCTAGTACCCATGTGATATAATGTAATATGTTGGTGTAAAAGTTTGTAAAATTTGTTCCGCATGTTTATCCCCCAAATATGAAAATAGTAAAATGTGGGGCTGCGACACTCACCTTAGGTTGCGTCTTCTAGATAATAATAAACCAGGCTTGTTTGGTGATTCCAACTTCCGGAAACCTACCATAGATAGCCTATTAATGTTTGACCGATGATATGTTTGTCTAACAACCCTTAATGTCCAAGACTTGACTTTATATGTTTGAAAACGTGTTTGGATGTTTGACACGACCACACATTACTCGACATCCCGTTGGTGACCCGTTACATCAGTTGATCAAGCATATATAGTTTACATACAAGCAATGCACATAAAACACTTAGTTTATATCAAAGTTTCACAATTTTTTTCGTTGATACGAATGGAAAATAATTCCTTTCATTCGTACCCTTATTGCCACGAATGAAAAATATTTTTTCTCATTCGTACCCTCGAGGGTACGAATGAAAACTCATTCGACCTGCACAGCTGTAGAACTATTTTGACAAACAAAAACCCTTCAAATCTAATTGAAAACTTCACACCTATTTCACACATTAATCCATCCATTTTATGTACCAAATCACAACTTTACCCAAAATAGCAAATTATGGAGATGTCAAATCAATTGCATGAGAAATTTACCCAATATGGAAATCATTGAAACAACATCATATTTAGATCAATAGGCACGGATTTACATATGCTAACGAATCCCTAATCATATTATCATCATCATGTTCATATACAAACCCTAGAGCTAGCATAAAAACGCCCAAAATGGGTAAAAGTCCATCAAATATCAATTAACCAACTACATATTCATATATCATGCTTCAAATCTGTCCTAAATCCTTTATACAACATCTACGCATCATTCATATATCAATTCAACAACACAAAACATGTAGGATAGTCACCAACATCATTAATATTTGGGTTTTTGTAAGAAAACTCATTATCTATGTCTAAATTTAGTTTAGAAAGATGTTTTAGAAAGGTGTTTATTCAAGAAAACTCATTTAGATCAATTCTGAACACTTAGGGTTTATCAGAAATGTATGAAATAGCATTAAAAAGGGTTTAGATGATTGGCACACCTTGAATTTTCACTTGATATGGTTATAAAACTTCTTTTAGCTTTAGGATCCAAGAAATAAGGGAAAAACTCATTTCTACAGGTTTGGGTTTCAGAGGGAGCACTTAGGGGCGAGTTAGGGTTGTGAAATGATGAAAATGTGGCAAAGTGTTATATATATACCCTGTTCTCATTCGTACCCTCTTGGGTACGAATGAAAACCATCTTCTTTCATTTGTGCCTTTCATAGCATGAATCGGAGTTCTTGTTTTTCATTTGTGCCTTCGATGGCACGAATGAAAACCTAGATTTCTTATTCGATCCTTCGACTCACAATCTTGTCATTTTAACATATGTTATCGCACTAAGTCACATAAACATGCATTCACAAGTTGTTAATAATTCATACAACATATAATAATTTATAAATTATCCCAACTATGTAATTTCACCAACAACGGAACTCAAGACTCATGTGTGTGTTTGTGGTTTTTCCTAATGATTCCCCGAATCATTAAACCATGGACATTTCGTGTGTGTAAACCGACTCCTGATGATTCCCCGAATCATCGAACCGACTCAACTAACCCAGTTAAGTACGCTAAATAAATGTTTTGCTAAGGTAGACTTATATGTTTGTTAAAAGTATTAACCTGATTTCCCGAGTGTCACAAAACCCAGTCGCGCGGTGTCGTCTTGGTTCACAATTATAGACACTTGGATTGCCGTTTCGAAGAGAAGAAACTGAATATGGGCCTAAATGTTATTTTACACGGTTAAAGAAAGTTGAACAACCGATTTGAAGAGAATGTGAAGCCTTGAAAGATAAATCAAAGAAAGCTTTAACAAAAAGTGGACCAGAGGCAATAAGAGAAGTAATGGGGGAAAAGAACAATAATTTGAATAAAAGATATTTCATATGACATCATAATATGTGTGTAAAATTACCTTTGTGGCCATCTTATTTTCTTAATAATGTATTATAGACTATAAATTATAGATTATAGATTATAAATATATATACTAGGTTATTTTTTTTAGGCCTAAGATGATGTGCCTCGGCCGGGGTGCAGCTCACCCCAGGCTAGCACTAAATATGTCTAACAATCTTTAATGCCAGGTTTTTTGAGGCATCCGATTGTTGCCTTTTTGTGTTTTTTTTTATTATATACAATTGAAATGTGGCTGGACATCTTTATAGGATTTATCACATATTGTATTTTTTATCTTTCGCTGCAAAATTAATTATAAAAAGGACATTCAAATTCCCTCATGTTACATGTGTGCATCAATGTTTACAACCCATCCATTTGTCAATCTTCATTCTTCGCACTTTCTTTTAATTTGATGCAAATTGAGTTAGGATTTTTCCTACAAAATGGAGATGGATTAGCCATATGTTGACAACTTTGACTCAGTTTGTAAGCAATGCGAAGCTTGAATAAATGTAAAGGGGGCAGTGAAAGTCACATAACCCTTGAATTAGGGGGGGGGGGTTGAATATGTATATAGTTTTTTGTCACACCCTCAAATTTCCACTGAGGGGTTTTACCGCGAGGCATATGACAAACCAGGATCCAAGTCAACGGTCACAATAAACAACACTATATAAAATACGTAAACTCAAAAATATAGTTTCAAAACGTAACAACCGTAGCGGAAGCACTTAATCTATTACAAAACCATGTTCCAAGGTACGTAGGACATTTATCTCAAAACGTGCAACTAAGCCTAGACGCTAATGCAGAGCCGTGCGCCTAGTCCAATCAACGCTACCTTAACCACCTGAGAAAACATGGCAAAAAGACGTCAACATATATAATGCTGGTGAGTTCACAGGTTTGTTCTGTAACATTACGCATTTAAACTTGTACGTTACACGATCGTTATAAATAAAACGTCAAGTTTCATCTTATATGTTCGCATTTATTATTTTTGTCGCATTATTGAAACCCTAGTACTATATATATATATAGATATATATGTGGTTGTGTGTGTTAAACATGTAAAAAAATAAATGTCTTGGCCGGGATTCGAACCCGCGCCAAGACCGGCCCAAACAACACAACACACTTAACCAGCTGGGCTGGCTTTCAACTTGTAATAAACCCGGACCCTTATTAATTATATACGCGTTTTAAAACCTTCACAGTTGACAAAGAAAGTCAACTGTGGGTTAGCGTGTGATTCAATCCAAGGTATTAACTCGTAATTGATCTATGTATGGCAAATTTAGGTGATAACCGGCCCAGTGTGACTCGATTACACGTCAATTAACACTAAATCGTTTACTAATTTTGAAATCCTACGCGTATGACATTAAAACGAGGGTCAACTTTCCAATTAACCAAACCCACTGATCCTCAGTATAAATAGACCATCTACGAACCTTCACAACTCGCTCACATCTCTCTCTCAACCTCCAATTGTTTCTGAAACACTCTGATTATTATATCCTCGTTCGCTGTTTGACTTTGGCTTTGACCGGGCAAACGTGCACAATTCATCACTGTGAGTTCTACTTTTTTTGTGGGTTTTATTAGTCGGCAATCAAACAACAAAAGCCCTAACTTTAATCGGGTTTATATTGTCTGATTTGTTTGATTGTAGAAGCTAGGGTTCGTTCATATAATTTGGGGATAAACTCTGATTCGCAAAGTGTATTTATTTAAATTAAACCGGAGATCATCACAACCACTGGCCTAGGCCAAGTGGTTGTGACCAAGGGTTATAACCCAAGGCTCCCCGGTTCGAGTCCCGGCTACGGCCACATCTTTTTTGTTTCTTTTCTTTTTTTTTTTTAAAAACAAACTAATATATATATATATATATATATATTAAACCTTTTAATCTTATAAATTCATTTTTAAATATTAAAACTATTTTATAAATTTTAAAAAAATTATATTTGTTTAATCTGAGATAAAAGTTTACGTGGGTGTTTGTTATCGCATAACATATTCAATTGGACCATAAGCGCATGGTATGTATCATATTATAACAGTCATCAGGGTTGATTATGCACTCGATTTATTTCTAGTATGTTCTCACATATGGGCTAGATTGACATGACACATGAATTGCACAACATTTTTATTCATTTTATTATCAAAAACCTATGTAATTCTCACCAACTTTTGTTGACCCAAAATACTTTCAAAATTAACATGTTTCAGGTAACAATGAAGCTGAGGCTTGAGTTAGCATGAGGAATTTACATGAAGTTTTATTTGAAGTTATTGAAGTTTGTTATTTGATATCATGTATTTGAATTCTTAGACATCATTTCATATTTTGGATATTATGTTTGAATAAATTATTTAAAATTTATATTATACCATGTGCTACTGAAACAATCATCAATACGTGGCACCCCGATGTTTCCGCCATCGGTTGGGGTGTTACAGATTGGTATCCGAGCCTTGGTTATAGGGAATTAGGTTATTAGAAATAATCTAGACTATAACCTTAGGGACTTAAACAGTACTTGCTTCTCCTACTTGTAACCCTAATTGCTTCCCTAATCCTATCCTTATCCTATGCCTCATAACCCTAAACCTACATGTGACAAATCTTATTCGTCTGCTGCAATCTTGATCCACCATTAAATTAATAGGACAAAATCCTCAGGTTTAACCTGAACCCCCTTGAGATCTCGTCGAAGTTCTAGATTTTAATAACGAACACGTGCAATCTGGAAGGGTGAACGCCTGTATTCTGAGTCTTCTGTCTAGGCTGGCATTGCGCATATATCCCAATCAGACGAGGGACCCGGATGCCTACCTGGGAATTCTCGGGATGAGTGTTCACTTATAGGCTAAAGCATGTCTTCATATGTTATTAGAATTTAGAATCTTTGATAAGTCAACGTTTTCGTTTATTCGTTTTAATTAATGAATAAATGATTACATTCCTTATATAAACTCTCATTCATTTCATTGTGTCTATTACAGATCATGCCTCCTCGTCGCAGCACTCGCAACAACAATGGTGAGAACCACGAAGAAGGTGGTGATAACCATAACCACAACCATGACCAAGTTCCTAACCACAACAACAATGGGGTCGATGCTCAACTGGCTTCGATCATTTCTCAACAAATGGCGCAACAAATCGCAACTCTGGTTCCCAATTTACTCGCTCAGGTCATCCAATTGAACGGCAACGGGAATGGTCACAACAACGGGAACGGGAACGGCAATGGCAATGGAAATGGACCCCAAGCCTGCACCCTTAAGCATTTCAACTCTTGTAACCCTCCAAAGTTTAGTGGTGAAGAAGGAGCTACTGGACTCCTCCAATGGTTTGAGGGTATTGAGAATACCTTCATCAACAGTGAATGCCCCAACAACTTCAAGGTTCGTTACGCCATGAGTGTTCTCCATAAACGAGCACTCACTTGGTGGAATGAAGAAAAGCGTACTCGTGGGGCCGAGGTTGCTCTCGCTATGACATGGGACCAAGTCAAAGAGATCATGAAGGAAGAGTTTTGTCCTCGCAATGAAGTTAAGAAGCTTGAGGATGAGTTCCACACCTTAGCTCAAGATAGTGGGGAAAACCTTGCCTACAACACCCGCTTTCATGAGCTTAGCTTATTGTTGCCTCACAAAGTTACTCCTCTGCCGGTAGCCATCGAGAAGTACATCGGTGGTCTGCCCATGCAAATCCAGGACACCGTTTGGGGTAGAAATCCTGCAACTCTGGAAGAGGCCAAACGTCTAGCGGCCACTCTTACTGATAATCACGTGAAGAACGGTACTCTCTTCCGCAAGGGCACTAAGAAGACGGTTGCCAAAGACACTCCACAGCCTGCAATTGAAGTCAAGCCTGAGACCTCAAGCAACAAAAAGCGCAAGGCTAGAAACTATATGGTTGCTGCTACTCCACCTGCTGCCCAAAACCTAGCCAAGAAACCATACACCGGACCTCACCCTTTGTGCAACACTTGCAAGTACCACCATCCAACACAGGTACCATGTCGATTTTGTACTAAGTGTCAACGATATGGTCACCTGGTGAACGTCTGTCGATCTCCTACTACCCAAGACAACAACAACCCAGCTCCCAACCAACAAAACAACAGGCCTACTCGTGGTCAATGCTACGAGTGTGGCAACCCTAATCACTACATCAACAACTGCCCTAATCGTAACCGTAACCAGAACCAAAACCAAAACCAAAACCAGAACCAAAACCAAAACCAGAACCGTAACCAGAACCAAGGTGCTCGAGGTCGCGCCTACAATCTCAACGCTAACCAGGCTCGTGACAACAACGAAGTGGTGAATGGTACGTTTCTCATTAATAACCACTATGCATCCATATTATTTGATTCGGGAGCTGATAAGTCATTTGTGTCACTGAAGTTTGAACCATTACTTAACTTACCCCACACTACTCTAGAAGAACCTTTCGTGGTAGAGGTAGCTAACGGGAAGTCTATTTCGATTGACTCTATTATTCGTAACTGCTTGTTGAACCTCGACGATCATACCTTCCCTATCGATCTCATCCCCATGCATCTTGGTAGTTTTGATGTTATAGTAGGCATGGACTGGTTGTCAACTCATCGTGCCGAAATTCTGTGCTTCGAGAAAGTCATACGCATTCCTCTCGAATCTGGTGAGATTTTGAAGATCTATGGTGAGAAACCCTGTGGTGAGCTTAAGCTTATGTCTTGTACTACTGCCCAAAAGTATTTACGAAAGGGGTATACAGCCTTCTTAGCTAACGTGATAGAGAAGAAGGACAAAGGCAAAAGTATCCAAGACATTCCTATTATTCGAGACTATCCTGAAGTCTTTCCCGAGGATTTACCTGGTTTGCCTCCTGCTCGACAAGTGGAGTTTCGTATTGATCTTGTTCCTGGTGCTAATCCTGTCGCTAAAGCTCCTTATCGTCTTGCACCCTCTGAGATGCAAGAACTTGCCAGTCAATTACAGGAACTTTCTGATAAAGGGTTCATTCGCCCTAGTTCTTCTCCATGGGGAGCCCCTGTCTTATTCGTTAAAAAGAAGGATGGTTCTCTTAGGATGTGTATCGACTACCGTGAACTCAACAAACTCACCATCAAGAATCGTTACCCACTTCCTAGGATTGACGATCTCTTCGATCAACTTCAAGGAGCAACCCACTTCTCGAAGATTGATCTCCGTTCTGGTTATCATCAGCTTAGAGTCCACGAAGAAGATATTCCCAAGACAGCTTTTCGCACACGCTATGGTCACTATGAATTCATGGTTATGCCTTTTGGGTTGACCAATGCTCCCGCAATATTTATGGATTTGATGAATCGGGTTTGTAGACCCTATCTCGACAAATTTGTGATCATTTTCATCGATGATATTTTGATTTACTCTAAATCAAAATCCGATCACGAACAACATCTTCACTCTATCTTGAATCTCCTAAAGAAAGAACAACTGTATGCCAAGTTCTCAAAATGTGAATTTTGGCTTAAGGAAGTTCAATTTTTGGGACATGTCATTGATATGAACGGAATTCATGTTGATCCTGCAAAGATCGAAGCTGTGAAGAATTGGAGTGTTCCTACCACTCCAACGGAAGTCCGTTCTTTTCTTGGGTTGGCTGGTTATTATCGTCGATTCATCGCCAATTTCTCCAAGATCGCTGTTCCTCTCACTACCTTAACTCACAAGGGTAAACCCTATGAGTGGGGACCTAAGCAAGAGGAAGCATTTGAAACTCTTAAGCTGAAACTCTGTGAAGCTCCTATCTTGTCTCTACCTGATGGTAATGATGATTTCGTGGTCTACTGTGATGCATCGAACCAGGGTCTTGGTTGTGTTCTCATGCAACGAGGAAAGGTTATTGCTTATGCGTCTCGACAACTCAAGACTCACGAGAAGAATTATACCACCCATGATCTTGAATTGGGCGCTGTTGTCTTTGCACTCAAGATTTGGAGACATTATCTTTATGGGACCAAATGTGTGGTATTCACGGACCACAAAAGTCTCCAACATGTCTTCGATCAAAAGAATCTTAACATGAGGCAACGAAGTTGGGTTGACTTACTTAACGACTATGATTGCGAAATTCGCTACCATCCTGGCAAGGCGAATGTTGTGGCTGACGCACTTAGTCGTAAAGAGCGTGTCAAACTCCAATGTGCGAGAGTTCGTACTGATCTTCAAGATCGCATTCTCCAGGCTCAACACACATCAGTCACCCAAGGTAACATGTACGATGAAATGTCTTGTGGTGCTGAAACTCAACTTGAAACCAAACCCGATGATCTTCTTTATTTCCTTAACCGACTGTGGATTCCCGACCGTGATGATCTTCGTACTTTTCTCATGAACGAGGCTCATAAGTCTCGTTATTCTATTCATCCTGGAGCTGACAAGATGTACCAAGATCTTCGTTATTCTTATTGGTGGCCTGGTATGAAGAAAGACATTGCTCTTTTCGTTGCAAAATGCCTCACTTGTTCCAAGGTCAAGGCTGAACATCAACGACCATCTGGTATGCTTGAACAACCAGAGATTCCTATCTGGAAATGGGAGAGCATAGCTATGGATTTCATCACCAAACTCCCTCGTACACCCAAAGGTTTTGACAGTATTTGGGTAATCGTCGATCGTTTGACCAAGTCAGCTCACTTCCTACCTATTCGTGAGAAGTATTCTGTGGAAAGGTTGGCAAGGATGTACGTAAGTGAAATCGTATGTCGTCACGGTATACCTTTGGACATTATTTCTGATCGCGATGGTCGTTTCACCTCTCACTTTTGGGAATCTCTACAAGATGCTTTGGGTACCAAGTTGAACCTGAGCACTGCTTATCACCCTCAAACGGATGGTCAGACTGAACGAACCATCCAAACACTTGAGGACATGCTCAGGGCATGTGTCATCGATTTTGGTGGCGCATGGGATTCTCATCTTCCTTTGGTTGAGTTTTCATACAACAACAGTTATCACGCCAGCATTAACATGGCTCCTTTTGAGGCACTCTATGGTCGGAAATGTCGTTCACCTGTCTGTTGGACTGAGGTTGGTGAAGCTCGTATTACTGGACCCGAACTAATCCAGGAAACCACAGACAAAATTCAGCTCATTCAGGATAATCTTCTCAAGGCTAGAAGTCGCCAAAAGAGTTATGCTGACAAACGTCGTAAACCCTTGGAATTTCAAGTTGGGGACCTTGTACTACTTAAGGTATCCCCTTGGAAAGGAGTAATTCGTTTCGGTAGAAAGGGAAAGCTAGCTCCTCGATACGTAGGCCCCTTCAAAATTCTTGACAGAGTTGGAAAAGTGGCTTACAAACTTGATCTTCCACCTGAGCTAAGCAATGTTCATCCGACCTTCCATGTTTCGAATCTCAAGAAATGCTTAGCAGATGAGAACCTTCATGTTCCTCTTGAGGATGTGCAAATCGATGAAAGCATGCACATTATCAAGAAACCCGTTGAGATTGTTGACACTGGAGTCAAGAAACTCAAGCGCAGTCGTATTCCAATCGTTAAGGTGCGTTGGGAATCTAAACGAGGCCCAGAGTTCACTTGGGAACGTAAGGACCAGATGAAGTCGAAGTATCCACATCTTTTCCCACCAGACTCTCCAACTCTAACTTCGGGACGAAGTTCCTAAAAGTAGGGGAGACTGTAACATTACGCATTTAAACTTGTACGTTACACGATCGTTATAAATAAAACGTCAAGTTTCATCTTATATGTTCGCATTTATTATTTTTGTCGCATTATTGAAACCCTAGTACTATATATATATATAGATATATATGTGGTTGTGTGTGTTAAACATGTAAAAAAATAAATGTCTTGGCCGGGATTCGAACCCGCGCCAAGACCGGCCCAAACAACACAACACACTTAACCAGCTGGGCTGGCTTTCAACTTGTAATAAACCCGGACCCTTATTAATTATATACGCGTTTTAAAAACTTCACAGTTGACAAAGAAAGTCAACTGTGGGTTAGCGTGTGATTCAATCCAAGGTATTAACTCGTAATTGATCTATGTATGGCAAATTTAGGTGATAACCGGCCCTGTGTGACTCGATTACACGTCAATTAACACTAAATCGTTGACTAATTTTGAAATCCTACGCGTATGACATTAAAACGAGGGTGAACTTTCCAATTAACCAAACCCATTGATCCTCAGTATAAATAGACCATCTACGAACCTTCACAACTCGCTCACATCTCTCTCTCAACCCCCAATTGTTTCTGAAACACTCTGATTATTATATCCTCGTTCGCTGTTTGACTTTGGCTTTGACCGGGCAAACGTGCACAATTCATCACTGTGAGTTCTACTTTTTTTGTGGGTTTTATTAGTCGGCAATCAAACAACAAAAGCCCTAACTTTAATCGGGTTTATATTGTCTGATTTGTTTGATTGTAGAAGCTAGGGTTCGTTCATATAATTTGGGGATAAACTCTGATTCGCAAAGTGTATTTATTTTAATTAAACCGGAGATCATTACAACCACTGGCCTAGGCCAAGTGGTTGTGACCAAGGGTTATAACCCAAGGCTCCCCGGTTCGAGTCCCGGCTACGGCCACATCTTTTTTGTTTCTTTTCTTTTTTTTTTAAAAACAAACTAATATATATATATATATATATATATATATATATATATATATTAAACCTTTTAATCTTATAAATTCATTTTTAAATATTAAAACTATTTTATAAATTCTAAAAAAATTATATTTGTTTAATCTGAGATAAAAGTTTTATTTACAATTTTTATTTTTCAGAAATTCATTTATTTAATATTTATAATAATTAAATCAATTTTATTCTATTATATTTATAAAAATCCATTAAAATATCAAAACAATTTTATTAAATTCCTCAAAAATTATCCTGACTTTGTATAAAGTTAAACTTTACTGAAATAATTTTTAATTCAGAAAAATCAATTATTTTATATTTTTAATCAATTTTTGTTAGATTTAATCATAATTAAATCATAATAAATTCAATTTTCATTATTTTTGCACCAAAATTTTACACAATTTATTTTTATACATTTAGAACAGAAATATGATTTTTAAAATTGAAATTCTTTAATTTTAGTATTTTTGAATATTAAAAGTTAATTGTTGGCAATTTGTAATAAATAGATTTAAAAATCTATTTTAAATAAAATAATTTTATAAAAATTATTTTTATACTCCAAACACTTTAATGTGTCCATTCAAAATTCAAATTTTATAAAAGACTTTCTTTTATTAATTATCAAATTTTCCTTTATTATTTAACATTTTAATTTAAATTCAACAATTGGATATCCCCAAATCGAAACCCTAGGATACACTTATAAGTTAATTAGACTTAGACTTATTATATATTACCTTATTATAGGGTGATATTTGGAATCATTTTGGGCAACACTATTATTTCATCTTTTCAAGAAGTTTAACATTTGCTAAGGTGAGTTTTACATAGCCCCTTTTATTTATCACCATTTTGGGGTGAAACATGTTATAACATTATCATTGCAATTCAATCATCAATGTGTCTATGTGTTTTCTATGTTGCATTATGTCTTGAGCATGATTAGAGTAAGCACCATTCTAGCATAATCATTAACTCCGTACAAGCCGACGGTATACATTGATAGATCTATTGGACTGACAATCCCACCCGGATACGTGCCTCCTACAAAGGTTACGTGGGTGTTTGTTATCGCATAACATATTCAATTGGACCATAAGCGTATGGTATGTATCATATTATAACAGTCATCAGGGTTGATTATGCACTCGATTTATTTCTAGTATGTTCTCACATATGGGCTAGATTGACATGACACATGAATTGCACAACATTTTTATTCATTTTATTATCAAAAACCTATGTAATTCTCACCAACTTTTGTTGACCCAAAATACTTTCAAAATTAACATGTTTCAGGTAACAATGAAGCTGAGGCTTGAGTTAGCATGAGGAATTTACATGAAGTTTTATTTGAAGTTATTGAAGTTTGTTATTTGATATCATGTATTTGAATTCTTAGACATCATTTCATATTTTGGATATTATGTTTGAATAAATTATTTAAAATTTATATTATACCATGTGCTACTGAAACAATCATCAATACGTGGCACCCCGATGTTTCCGCCATCGGTTGGGGTGTTACATGTTCAATATGTTACCAAATGATACCATAGTGTTACCAAAGTGTTACCACGTGTTACCGAAACGTTACCATGTGTTACCAAAACGTTACCATGTGTTACCAATACGTTACCATGTCCATACTATATCAATGTTACCAAGTACGCTAGCTAGGCGTATGTTTTTGCTACTACTACGATTGGAAAACCATTACTAGACTGTTACCAATGTTCAGCCCGAGTGTGTTTAGCAATGTTACCAATGTTACCAGTTCGAGACAATATGCACCCGCCCGGCCCTCCAAGCCGTCGAGTGAGGTCTGTCAAACCCAATAGATCTATCCACATTTCCCCCGTTGTGCATCCCCGCACATTCATGGTTTCCCCCGGGACTTTCAAAGATCGTATAGAAACGCAAAGTTAAATCATAGTATGACATATGTTACCAAAATAAGTTTAGAGCATGTTTTCTCCCCCAAAAGTAAATGTAGTAAAAGTGGGGCCGTGAACTCACCTTAGGTTGTGTTCCTCAGTAATATAGGAAAGCCAAGCCCTTGATAATCCCAACTACCGGAGAACTATCAAAATGTTGACATAAGTGTTCCGACTAATAACCATAAGGTTATCTAGTCCCTGATTGTCCAGGTCGTAACCAAGTATTTTTTAAAACATGTTTTAAATGTTCAACCGACACACTAGACCGACCCGACATCCCGTTGGTGACTCATTACCCTAACTAATCAAGTATACATAGATTACACACAAGGTACAAGCATAAAACACTTTTCTTCCACGTTCGCCCCTTTTCTTCCACATTCGACCCTTTTAGAGTCACCTTCGATCTATTTAAGACAGATTCGACCACAGTTATCCAGGTTCGACCCTGGGATTCCACCTTCGACCCCACGACTGGTTGAAGGTGCCCAGGTTCGACCCTAGCAGAGTGTTTTTCCACAAAACGCTTCAAAAACATCCGAAAACATCCCGAAACATCATCAATCACAGCAGTCAAGTATGAATAACATATCCCCACAAAACCCCACCAACTCTGCCCCAAAACCTGTTCGTTTTAACCCTTTCCTAAAATGGCAAAAATTATGGAAATGTCACATCATGCATGAAATCTTAACCCAATTTGGAAACTTTTCAAAATCCTTTCTTAATCCTCTTATTATGCTAAGTTTAATGTGTATATGAAAACCCCCAATAGTTTTATTGATGATACTATCATGCAACAAGCCCTAGATTTATCAAAATCCCCAAAATTTGACATAACATCATCATTCATCTAATTGTAACCTTAAACAATCATATACTCACAATAATAGCAGCCCTAGATCATGTTTCTATCATTAATACAGCATCAAATCATTAAACAACACATAATATCACATAACACATAATTAACATATGTTTATTGATATGAAACCTATGTTTAATGATAGGGTTTAGGTTTAGGAAAATGTTTAAAAGGTTTTTATTGGTAGAAAGATCCTTAGAACAGATCTGGACATTTAGGGTTAGATGAAAACTAATTAAAATGCTTTAAAAAAGGTTTAGGATTAAGAACACACCTTGGATTCTTGATTAGATGCTGTTTGTAGGTTAGATTATGAAAAACGAGAGCAAAAACTCCTTCCTCGGTGATTAAAATCGTTTGAGAGTGTTTGGAGGCGTTTAGGGTTTGTGAAATGGTGAAAAATGACAAAGTGTGGTATTTATACCTATTCCACGTTCGCCCCTTGTATAGGGTCGAAGGTGCCACCTTCGCCCCTTATAAGGTCGAATGAGATTGTTCATGTGGTTTGTTCCAGGTTCGCCCCTTAACCATGGGTCGAACTAAGTCCTATTTCCAGGTTTGCCCCCACGCTATGGGTCGAACCTGGGCTTATGTTTTCCAGGTTTTCCAGTTTTGTCGTTTTAACGCATTTAAACACATTCTAACGTATGATCATGCAATTCTAACACATGTTAAGCACATATAGGCACATATAATCATGTTCACACCTTTTAGCACATATTATCATGTTATGTTACACGTCTGTTAATAATCTACATGTCCTACTTGATTCAGTTCATGTAATTTCACCAACAACGGGACCCGGTACTAGTGTATTCCCAAAACGACTCCCAATGATCTTTCAGATCATTGAACTCTGGACAATCCTATCATAACCCGACTCAACTTACCTAGTTAAGCCCGTTTATAAATGTTTCTCGCTAAGGTAGACTTATGTTTTACCAAAATGTTTAAACCGAACATGTCAGGTGTCACATTTTTAGACAAAATCACGTAAATTTACACTACTTAACAAAAAAAGTGTGTGAGTGGTGTTGGGGGGGAGGGCACCCCTTGACTATACATAAGCTTCACCGTAAGAGAGAGATGATACATTATAATTTTATTTACATATATTATTATTTTTCATATACTGTTTGGTATGTTCCATCCCATTATAAATTAAAAAATAAACTATGTTTACAATGACAAGATGCCACTGTCAATAATTTATTTGGAATTATGATTATCTACTCCTTTTGCCTTTCTTACCTTTTTTATATCAACTTTTCACTTTTTGCCGATAAGTAGCACATTCTTCTTTCAGACGTGATCAATAATCTTTCAAGTAAAGTATGCGTAATGTTTTTTGTTCGGTTCGCAACACGTTGCAACTAATCTAGTAAGCGAATTAATACATATTCGTTAACAGTCACTTTAATTAACATCATTGATTGCATATATGCATATATAACAAAATTTACAATCAATTATTTTAAACATAAAAACATACCCTAATCTAACCTAGTCTTTAGCATCTTCCCTGAATCATAACGTGCATTAAGCTCATCGATTGTTACTTGTAACTCCGCTTCCGTTTGCGTAAGGTATGCATATGTTCAGTTAAGTCGTTAATCATTTGAGTAATTCGACTATCGTTGGCAACAACATCCTTTAACGGTTGTAGAAGACGCACAAAAACATTCGGTTCTTCACCTGTAAAAGACATATCAATAGAAACACATGCCAACAAACAAAATTAACCTATAACACATGAAAATAAAGTGCTGCTATGTAACACCACAAAATTTTCCCCAAAATTTTAATACATAAAAAGCCCTTATATATACATATATATATTGTTTTTTACACCTTTATCATTAATATTATACAAATGTGCCTAAGTCTTTATTTATCCTAACTCACAACATATATACATACATAAATGTATATAAATAATAATAATAATAATAATAATAATAATAATAATAATAATAATAATAATATGATTCTAAATTCTTTTTTTTTTTCACATACAAGATTTTATTTTTTTTTAAATAAAGCCTTGAGTCAAATAGTCAAAGTCCTAGTCAAAGTCCTAGTCAAAGTCAATTCATCAAAGTCCTAGTCAAAGTCAATTCATCATAAAACCTTACTTTATGGTGTTGACCAATTTTAATGGCTAATTGAATCCAAAACTAGTATAAAAACCCACCTATGACCCATTATACTTTGCACCTCTAATTGTTTCAATCCGATTAAACTTTCCCTCATACCTTTCTTCTATAGTCTATTACTTCTACACTTGAAGCTTTGAT
This sequence comes from Ambrosia trifida, assembly GCA_028751855.1. NCBI lineage: Eukaryota > Viridiplantae > Streptophyta > Magnoliopsida > Asterales > Asteraceae > Ambrosia > Ambrosia trifida. The sequence goes on along the minus strand of CM054129.1, from coordinate 82,803,484 downwards.
TATAAGCTCTTGTAATTGGCAACTTTGGGGCTACACATATTCTATTTCTCGAGACTTAATACTTTGCTAAGGTGAGTTTTACATAGCCCCTTTTATATTTATCACCATTTTTGGGGTGAAACATGTTACAACATTATTTATGCAATTCAATCATCAATGTGTCTATGTGTATTTCTATGTTGCATTATGTCTTGAACATGACTAGGGTAAGCACAATTCCAGCATAAACATTCATCAGCCAAACGGTATACATTGATAGATCTATTGTGTGAGCGTTGGATTTTAGCTAAAACAGGATTCTATGATCATACAAGTCACAAATCTAGGTGCGGAAACCCTAGATCTGAACAAATTGATAAGATACAAATCACGACACAATCAAGATCATTTTCAATATCATTTTCATAGATTAACTTCAATCAATAAGCATTTACAACTTTTTATGTTAATCTAGAAACACAAAGATAATCTCTCAAAAACACTCCTGAACCTGAACAGAACCTGGACACAAATGATAACTCCCTTACATAATCAAAAACTCAAAAAGTATATATAGCCTCTGCACATTCGCCTCTTACAGATGGTCGAATGTGGGCATTTTCCACATTCGCCCACTGCAAGTGGTCGAATGTGTTCTTCAGTTCAAGTCCTGTCTTCCTTCGTCCATTTGTGTTTCACCTTCGCCCAGATTAATCTACATTCGCCCAGTTATCTTCACCTTCGGCTATCTACTAACATGTGTTAATCAAGTATATCCAATCCTTAGTCGCAAAATGCATCAACAAACTCCCCCTCGACTATTGATTGGATAGTCTTCTCTGATAGTCCATTGTCTTGTTCATCAGCTTTATTCTAAGCTGCTTCTTCTGCTCAGAAGTCATTGGCGGCTCGAATGTTTTCTTCACAGGCTTTGATACATTGGCGATCTTCACAGTCTTGCCAAGTTTACCCTCCAAGTTGCTTCCTGCATTTATATCGTATGCAAAACAAACTCCCACAACTTGAGTGTACTTCCTCGCCTGAGCAAAATCATTGGGTTCATAGTAAATCGGATTAAAGAACAACATGATGATGTCTTCGAAAGTGCAGTTTATCAGCCACATAGGATCAAATACATGAACATGCTTGTATTTGTCCTTTCCATCCCTCAACACAATCACTGCTTCTGCCTTCCTCCAATCGTAATACCAGAATATGAAATCAGCACTGAAATGCTGTGGCATTGGCATCAACGGTATCTTTCTCATCACATTTGGTGCTTTGTAGATTAAAGTCACACGCTTCATATTGGTTTGAGGATCAATATCCCTATGAACTTTTCTGCGGGGATATTGAGGCTTAAACCTGTTCCATCTTGTGCGACTCTCCCAAACCAATTTGTCTGCGCACCAACCGACATGCGATCCATTTACCTCGGCACCTGACATCGGGAATCTGCATAAGTCTCTCACCGCCCAGTACGGTAGAGTAAGCAAATCACAGAATCTGTTGAAATACAGAATTCCGGTTTCCCATTTCGCAGCAATCCACTTCAGTCTGCCCAGATAAGTCCACCCGAGAGCTCTGCCTTTGAATTTGGCATTATGAAATCGATAAAAGTTACCTTGAGCTTCAGGTTTGGGTCGGTTCTCATCCATCTCCTTCAACTTCTTCAGATAATTCTTCAACTCATCAGACTGGTTGGAAGAATCTTTCTTTTCATCTCCAAACACCTTCTCAACAAACTCTTCGCTTCTTTTCTTCGCTTTCTGTTTCGCTGACTTATTTGGTATCTCTGTGAAGTCAGGAAATACTTCATTCTCATCTTCTTTTCTGAAATACTGGGGAAATTCTTCATGAGTAATATCTTCTATTTCAACCTCATTGTTTTCTGGAGTCTGCACATCATCAGAATGATTTCCCATATCCTTTTCAGGAATATCAGGAATCGATTCATCCACCATAAACTCCTCAAACGTCTTACCTACCCTCTGTGCGAGACCATCTAAAATTTCTTTCGCCACAGATGCAGGTAGTTCCCCTTCTTCAAGATCTGGATCTTCATATTCCAGCTCGTATCTCAAATCATCAGTCTGGAATATTTCAGCAAAGCATCCAGTGAACTCAATGGTCCACTCCCTCTTCTCCAACATATTCTTGTAAATCTGTTTAGCATCATCAGACAAAGATCTCACCTTTTCGTTCCAAAAGATACTTTCATCCGAATCTACATTCCCTCCTTTCTTCTTGGAACTCGATTCTCCAGTATCTTTCTTCTTCTGCGGTGTTCTCTTCTCATAACTATACTTAGAAGTATCATCTCCTCCATCATGATCACTTCCACTGCTAAACTCATCACCCTTCTTCTTCCCTGTACCCTCAGCATCATCATCATCATCATCATTGTCATCATCATCATCATTGTTGTCATCATCACTTTTATCCGATCCATCATCATCCTCTTCATCATCATCATCTTTCTCAGAATCAGAATACTCATAATCAACCTTCTGTTCATCTTCTTCTTCATCTTCTTCACCCTCTTTCAACTGGGGTGCTCTGCTATACAACTCTTCAATCAAACCACAAAGACGTTTGTTTTCTTTCTTTAACTCTTTGTTATCAGCCTTGATCAGTTTGATCTTGTTCTTGTTTCTATCACATCTCCTCTCAAGCTTCTCATTCTTAGCTTCTAACATCTGAATCTTTTCATTAATCTCATCCTGATTCGATTTCGAAGCAACTACAATTTGGAGCATCTTCTCCTCATTCTGCTTGAATTTTGTAATCTCAGCTTGTTGAGCAATCAGCATTTTCATCATGTCCTCCATCTTCTTATTGACTTGTTTCATAACATCATCATCAACAGTCACTTTCTTTGACTTTGATCTGGAGGGCTCAACTTCAACAGCTTTTTCCTTTTGAGGCTTCCTAAACATATCGAGCACTTTATCCATATCGATATTAAACTGATCGATTGGTAAAGTCTCTGCCTCCTTTCCTTTCTTCTGCTTCTTAGTAACTGGTGAAGATAACTTGGATGGTGTTCCAGCATCAGGCAATCTCTTACCCTTCAACAACTGAGCCAACTCCTTCTCTCTCAGTTCTTTCACACTAGACTTCTTTGCCATAGTCTTTTGTTTCTTTGTCTTCTTTGGCAAATTAACAACTACAGTTTCACCAACACTCAATTCAGCTAGATCAACTCCCAAACCTTCATCTTCAACAGATTTCCTTCTTCTCTCAGACTCTTCAATCGACTGATTCAATAATTCAGACTCACCAACCATAGTGGCCTTACGTTTGGTGGTCCTCACGTTCTCGTCATCAGAATCCCACTGTTCATCAACCTCAGTCTCTTCCGAATCCACAGACTCTTCATCCACCAAACCCGATCCTTTCTTCGCCGTCGATTTCTTTCTAGCAGCCTGTTGCTTTGTGCTTCCCTGATCAATAGCCTTTCCTTTGCCCTTCCCTTTGGCTCCAGGATTGACTACTTGACGCTTCCGCTTAGTGCTTGAATCAGCATACACTAAGGGATCGTCGTTGTCTGAGTCACTATCATCATGTCTAGCTTTGTTCTTGCCTGGATCAATGTAATCCGGACGAGCCAAAGCTCCAAACAATCTCCTGTTAGGTGGTTTCTCATTATAAGCTACACCCTTATAACCTTTCATCCTCATCAAGGTTCTAATATTCATGTGATCTTGCCCTAGAATCATTGTCGGATCCTTCTTCAGCATTGGATACTTGTAATCAAAGATCATCATTAAAAACCTTGGATACAACATGAACTTCTTAAACTTTATACCCTTCAGCATCTCCAACATGTGGTCAAGAATCATCCCAGACACATTAAATGGTTTGTTGAGTGTCAACGCAACCATTAATGAGCTCAAACTCTTTCTCATCACGTCATAACCACCACTAACACATCCAAAGACATGGATCAGAACATGTGCAAAGTACTTGTACTGCACTCCCAGCTTCCCCTTATACATCGATCCGTCAGTGATAGGACCTTTGTATTTCATCCTTAAGAAGCACGCCTTCTGTTCTGTCCAAGATAACTCCCTGGGATCCTCACTGTCTTCGAACTTAATCTGTAACGCCTCTCGAATGTCAGCTTCAGTCAAGAACATCTCCATCTCCTGAATCTTGCTCTTGATGATAGTCTGATTCTCCCAGTAGTCATACTTAGCGTTCTGGTAGAAATCTTCTATTATGTCTTTGTAAATGATGGTTGGTGTGGCTAGAGCATGTACAATCCTGCTCCTCTTCAGAAATTCAATAATGCCAGTAAACTCCGTGTTCTTCTCCACGTCTCCTAGATACGCGCAACAGTTGTGCGATCGTTCGAAAGGCCAATTGCTCGGAGTAGTTGTTTCAGCTACGGGGACTGGATCTTGAACTGTTATTTCTGCTGGAGTCTCAACATTCACGGCTGGAGCTTCAATATTCTCTGGTTGTTCAGCCATCTGCACATGAAAATCAATAAAACGCGTCAAAACACAAAAACGACAAAAATATAAAATTCTGGTCAAAAATTATTCTGCACGTTCGCCCGTTTAAAAATGGCCGAATGTGGAAATTATTGGTCGAATGTGAAATTGTATGGACGAAAGTGAATATGATCTTGATAAAAAGTCACATTCGTCCGTTTTTGTGTTCATTCGCTCAAACATTCTCACCTTCGCCCGGTTTTTGAACCGAAGGTGGAACCTGTTTTCCCCCAAAAATTTAAAAAATTGCCATTGTTGATTTTAACATGTATTTTTGATTCTAATGTATACTAACATGTCCGACTAAAACTCGTTTATAACCAATTTTATCAAAACATCAGTTTACATCGGTTTTCAAATGGAATTAGGGTTCTTTGTGTTCAATCTATCAAAATTATCATCTAAACACGTTTTTATCCTAATTCCTTCCATCATCTCCCCCTAAAACCTATGTAAATTGATCGGCAATCAAAATCAAACATCAGACAACATCAAAAATTCCTAGAACAAAAACCCTAGGTCCCGGTCCTTTAACATTCAAATCTGATCTGGTTTGTTGTCCATTACCTGCAATAGTGGTGTTAAAATGATTAGCAAAGTTCAGGGAACAAATCAAAGTGACATAAAATGCACGAGCAACAAGGTCTGGTACTTATGAATTTTTTTTTAAAAATTTTCGAATGAGAGGTTCGAAGGTGACAGGTCTATTTATAGAGGTTCACGTTCGCCCGAATGAAATGGTCGAAAGTGGGTGAAATCCACATTCGCCCCTAGTTAAAGACACGAATGTAGAAATAGGCCACCTTCGCCCCTTTTGAAGACCCGAAGGTGAAACCTTACACCCGGAAGTGGAATTTTCACTCGGAAGTGGAAATATCCATCTTCGCCCAAAACAAAAACGGTCGAACTTGAAGATTTTTCCACATTCGACCCAATTAAGGGGCGAATGTGAAATGGAAAAATCTGAAAATTTCGCCAAATCACGAATTCGAATCCCGTTCAACATTTTTCAATCCGTTAAGCTTCCAAAACTCAAATTTTCACATTTTGAATGTTACAAAGACCAGATGGTGTTATCAAATCTCAGAAATTGACCATCAAGCATCCCCGGATATCAAAAATAAAGCAGAAATGCAAATCTTTTGGATTTTCTGAAATTTATATCAAAACACACCTAAAATCTTTTTGGATTTTGTAACTTTTTGACAATAAAAGTAAAATGCAACAAAGTAAAATGCATCAAAGTAAATGAAAGCAGTAAACTTTTTGTGATTTCCGGTAAGAGGATCATATCAGTTTTCTGAGAAATCTGAACACAGCGTTGATCTGGTTCAATATTATCATTAGAAACAATATATGACACGGCAATTGCTGATATTGTTGTCCACATAAGCTCACATGCAGACAATTACGCAATGCTTTAAAATGATACGAATTAGATGTATTAGACTAACACATTGTGGTTCCCACACACACGACATACTCCCGTATCAAGAAGTAATCTGCACAAAGACTCATTGTAAAGCGTGATTATGCTTTCGTCGTCTGTAATTGTACAAGATATAATGCATAGAGGTATACAGGTCAGCAAATTAATGCAGCAGAGTAACATATGCACCATACCAGGTTGAGGACTGATATTAATCATGATTTGCATCAATGATTAATACGATATTATAGATAATCTTTGATCATCATATAACATGGAAAGTTCCTCAATTCGGTAACTTTAGGTTTTGGCATAAAGCTCTTTTATAAAGACATCCTGTCTGATCTAGGTCCGTAATGACTTACAGCAGAAGATCAGATAGGCTATCCCCAGACAACTAATAACATAACGACCCTAAACCTCCGAGTTTTGTACAAACACCCTATCAAACGAAATTACGGTACTAAGACCATATGCCTATGAGGTGTTCATCCACAAACGCGTAGTTTGTTATGTTTGTATCACTAATGCACGCAATATAAAGTCTACGAAGCCTATCAGCATATCACACGTAATCAACATACATCTCATTAAAACTATACAATTCTTTAGCCTGTGTCAGATCCCCACTGATGTACTATCATTTCCTCTTTTTATCCAGGAAATCATTTTGGGTTTTTCTAATTTTTAGGTATTTTGAAAATTTTTCAATGTTTTTGGTTTTTCTGATAAAATGACTCCCCCTAAAATAAAGAACATATTTTTGGGTTTTTTAATTTTTTTTTTTCTGAAAAACAAAAACAAAAATAAAATTTGAAAGAAACAATCCACTTGAAAGCATCAACTTCTTTGAGGATTAAACAACCCCCTCGAAAGCATCAACTTCTTTGAGGATTATGATAGTAAAGAGAAATTCCCAATTAGCAAAAATTTAAAACTAAAACTAAAAACGAAAAATGATAAACCGAGGAGCCGATTAGTCCTGTTTTTCCTTTATATTGTTTACTTTCAAAAGATATTCAAAGCGGGATCTGTCAAAAGCTTTTGTAAACAAATCTGCACGTTGGTAGTCAGTATGGATTTTGACCATGTCAATCAATTCCTTAGCATAACAGTCACGGATAAAATGATATTTAATCCGGATATGTTTAGCTTTAGAATGATTTTCAGTATTTTTAGTTAATGCAATTGCGGCTTCGTTGTCACAGTGTATAGGGGTTTTAAGAAACTGCAAACCGTAATCAACCATCTGTTGTTGGATCCAGAGCACTTGTGAACAGCAACTCGAGGCTGAAATGTACTCGGCTTCACATGTAGACAGTGCGACGGAAGTCTGTTTCTTGCATTGCCAGGTAATTAACCTGCTCCCTAAAAACTGGCAACCGGCTGTTGTTGATTTGCTGTCTTTGTCACAGCCGCCCCAATCTGCATCACTAAAAGCAATAAAATCAAAATCATCATCATTAGGGTACCAAAGTCCTTTTGATGGACACCCCTTCAGATATCGAAGGATACGCTTGACCGCCGTCAGATGACTTTGTTTCGGCTTCGATTGGTAACGCGCACAGAGACACGTTGCATACATAATATCTGGTCGAGACGCTGTCAAATACATCAGAGATCCGATGATTGCTCTGTATGTAAATGGGTCTGTCAGCTCCCCCTTAGCGTCCACTCCAATCCCGTGATTGGGTTGTATCGGGGTATCCATCGGCTTAGAGTCCTTCATCTGGAATCGGCTCAAGATGTCGGCAACATATTTCGTTTGGTGAATGAAGATCCCGTCGGGTCTTTGATCCATCTGTAAGCCGAGGAAAAACTGCATTTCTCCCATAGCGCTCATTTCGAACTTCTCCTGCATAACAGTTTCAAATTCCCTGCACAAGAGTTCGTTAGTTGAACCAAATATAATATCATCAACGTAAATCTGTACTAGAAGCAAGTAATCTCCCGTCTTTTTCGTAAAGAGGGTGCAATCTACGAGGCCGCGCTTGAATCCTTTGGAGATGAGGTATGTACTTAGCTCCTCGTACCACTGTCTTGGAGCCTGGTGCAAACCATATAAAGCTTTGTTCAGCACGTAGACCTTGTCCCGGTGGATTGGGTCCTCAAAGCCCGGTGGTTGCCCGACATAAACCTCCTCCTTGACTTTTCCGTACAAAAATGCGCTCTTGACGTCCATTTGATAGACTTTGAATTTTTTATACGAAGCAAACGCAAGAAACATCCGAATAGCTTCCATTCGTGCTACTGGTGCATAGATTTCGTTGTAATCAATTCCTTCAATCTGATGGAAACCCTGCACAACCAATCTGGCTTTGTTCCTTACAATAACCCCACGGTCATCCTTCTTGCACTTAAACACCCACTTAGTGCCTATTTTCTTTCGACCCGGCGGCAAATCTGTGAGCGTCCAGACTCCCAATTTCTGGAATTGCAATAACTCCTCCTGCATTGCCTCAACCCAGGCATCTTCTTGCAAAGCGTCTTTGTATGTCCTTGGCTCTACCTGTGACACATAACATGCAAACGACCAATCATTTTGGTCACCAGATTTCTGAATTTTGGCATACAATGCTAAAGCACCAAAACTCTCTGGCGAATTCACACTTTTAAGCTGCCCTCTGGTCATCACTCCACTACCAGGATCACCGATTACTTGCTCCAGCGGGTGAATACGATGAATCCGAGATTCCGGATTAACAGGTACAATCACTCCCGTCTGAGCAGTCAAGTTCTCTGTAGCATCCTGATCATTACCCGTGTTAGATGATGAAGCAACATCTGGATTTGGAGTTGGGTTCACAGTTTGCTCTTCTAAATCTTCTGCATTTTCAAGAACAGCTTCTTCAAATTGTTCATCTTCAGATTCTGAAGTGTCTAATGAAGTTGAAGCTTCTTGAAACAACTCTTCTTCTTGAGTAGGAGCACTGGTATCACTAGAAGCTGGTGGGGGGTTTACGGTAATTGGACGCATCAACGGTGAAGTTGCCGCGTTTTCACATTCGTAAAGTAATCTGATCACAGCTTCTTCAACCAGGCTATCTAGGTTGAATGATTCAAAGAAATCTTTGTAATCAAACATCCAATCAGGGCCCGTGCCTTGCAAATTTTGTGTGTATCGTTGAACTTCCACGTTAGCCCAATCCTCCACTTGACGAGTTCGCTTGTTGAATACCCGTTTGAGCGGGGTTGCATATCCAACAAAATATCCCTCTTCAGCTTTAGGACTAAACTTCTCGCTTGGATTCAACATCGTACATGGCGCCCCAAATGGTTCTAGATACTCTAAATTGGGCTTTCGTCGGTGTAACAGCTCATAAGATGTTTTTCCAAACTTCTTCACTGTCAAAACCCGATTTAATGTGTAGTTAGCTGCATAAATCGCCTCGTTCCAGAACATTACTGGAAGATTTGAGTCAGCAAGCATTGTTCTAGCAGCCTCAATCAGAGTCCTATTCTTTCTTTCAGCAACACCGTTCTGTTGCGGGGTATACGGAGCTGAATATTCATGATGTATTCCTTTGCTTTCACAAAGTTCATCCATCTTTGCATTTTTAAACTCCGTCCCGTTGTCACTCCTGATCCTTTTGATCTTCAAGTTGTAGATATTCTCCAGCCGAGTGAACAGAACTTGTAAGTTGGTAAAGGTGTCGCTTTTATTCTTCAAACACATCACCCATGAGAATCGTGAATAGTCATCAGTGACGACTAAACAATAAAGCTCTCCAAGATGACTTTTGCGCTTGACCGGTCCAAAAAGGTCCATGTGCAATCGCTCAAGCGGCATCTCAACAGAGTTAACCTTCTTCACTTTATGGGATTGTCTGTGTTGTTTGCCTTTCATGCAGCTCACACACTTGTCGTTCAGATGGAAATGTTTCACGTTAACTCCATCGACAAGTCCATTTCTCACTAACTGATTCATTTTCCTTAGATGAATGTGCCCCATTCTTCGGTGCCACATTATCGATTCTTTTTCGGTCGCCTTGGATAGAAAGCATGTTATCTGTCCCTGTGGTGTCATCGCCTTGGACATATCAAGAATATAAAGATTGTTGACTCGAGGTGCCATCAACATAACCCACTCTTTTGGAATCTTGAAGCCCGGTTTGAGGATGTAGCAGGATTTGTCATCAAAATGCACAGAAAATTGTTTATCGCATATTTGACTGACGCTCAACAGATTATAGTCTATTTGTTTGACATAAGATATCCGCTCGAAAGTCACAATCCCGTTACTCACGCTTCCTTCCATCGTTATATATCCTCCTTTATTTCCCGCGAACGCCACATATCCTCCATTAATATTCTTCACATCGAACAGCAACGCCAAATCCCCCGTCATGTGGCCTGAAGCTCCACTATCAACAATCCAGAGACTGCTAATAGGGCCAACTGAAGCTCCCTGCACACAAAAAGTAAACAATTAGTTCTTTCGGGGGACCCAAGCCTGAGTCTTGGGCCTTTGAACTTTGGCTTTCAAAGAATCATTCTCAATGACTTTCTCAACAACTTTCTGTTTTGTATCAATCGTTTTCTGATTTTTCAAAACAGTTTCACTTTTATCACTCACCTTTGACGTAGAGGCTCCTGGAGAACCATTAGGTGTCCAAGATTGTTCAGACCTTTTGAGAATACGGATTTGAGATTTTGGTTTCTCAATAGGTTTCTGAACATTGTTACTGAAAGTAACTTTCTTAGCAACCTTATCTGAATGAACAGACTTAGGTCCAACATTTGACTTGACAATTGGTTTTTGTGGAACCTTTTGTCTATCAGCTGTTGTGTTCACCACTAGTTTTCTCCAAGATTGTTCCATTGCAATCCGATTCCTTCGATCATAATGAAATGGACGGTTGTTCCTCATTTGAAAATTGTTTTGATTATGAAAATGTTGTTGCTGAGGAACAGTCCGTCTATGCGGTGGGATATAATGATCGATCGGCTTTTTCACTGAATTCTTAACCTCAACTTCATGTCTCTTGTGCCTTACATATGGACACTGAGCAAGTAAATGCCCGCGTTCTCCACATTTAAAGCACTTTCTATATTCCTCAAACACATAATGAGCATTTGGTGAAGCAAATGATTTTACAGGAAATTGATCATTATATTGTTGATTTCTTAAACTCTTAGGAAGTGGTCCTTTCGAGTAAGATGGTTCATGAAAACCATTTGCTTTATCATCAGGTCGAATGAACTCAGTGACATGGATTTTTGGCTCTTGAGGAACTTCTGAAAACAGTTTCTTTAAGATTTCTGGTGGAATTTCATTGGTTCTTTCATGTTTTGGAAACCAAATTGTGCTTTCTTGCCAGATTTTATCAAGTTTAGAATAGTTAACATTTTTAATCGGAAATTCCTCATCAGCAATGATTTTATCGGATCCTTCCATCCGATAAAACACCTTTACAGGTTTGTCACTGTTTTCATTCAGCTCATTCTTTTCAATCACATTCTTAACATCATTCTTTTTCTTAACATCAAACTTTTCAGACTTCTTATCACGAATAGCTTTTGCCATCGGATGAATATGATCAGATGGTGATACTGGTTCGGTAGTAATGATGTGATTTTCTTTTGGAATCTCACATTCATTATCAGATTTATCACTACCAGTATCATCATTATCTGAGTCTGAACTATCACTCTCAGCATAAACACCCTCATTGTTCAAGCCCAAAATCGGTCTCACATCTTCAGGATATGGATCACCAATACTCGAGGTATTAGATTCCATTTCTGATGATGAGTCTGATTTCACCGAACTCTCCGGTATAACTTGATGATAGTTATGGTTCTCAAAAAGAACCGGAGATGGTACAGACTTGTAGTTGGTGGTGTTATCATCAATGATATGATCCACGACATAAGCAACATTCTTATAGCTTTCTAACTTCTTGTTAACCTTTTCAGCAAAGCATTTAATGGCAGCCATTTCTAACTTGGTGTTTTCAATTTCATTGATGTAGTTATTTATGGCCAATTGTTTCAATGACAAAGTGTTTTTCAAGTCAGAAATGTCCTTTTTATAACCATCTAATACTTTGTTAAAAGCATTTAACTCTTTGCGAGTAGATTGACAGTTTTGAATAGCACTATCACGTGAAATTCGGAGTTGTTTATTCTCCTCTGTCAACCTATCACAAGTCCCACAGTATTTATCACTCATGACATCAGTGCTAGATTCAGAACTTACAGGTTTTGGCGGTTCAGTCATGGCCATCAAAGCAAAATGAGCTTCCTTTCCAGTGAAAAACTTTGAGTAGTCGATCTTGGTGAAAGCATCATCAGCTATGCACGACTTCCTCGTCATCAAAAAGTCAGCTTCTGCCAGCAACTGGTCAATATCATCATCCAAAGAATCAACACTTCCCTCTGTGTCTGATTCGCTCTCACTATCTGAATAGACTGATTTACACTCCTCGGGAACATCAGAAACTGAATCAATCACCATCCCAGATCTCTTCTCCTCAGCCTTAACCTCAACAGGTTCACTCTCCACTTCCATCTCAATCTCAGAATCATCACTCTCACTCTCCTCAGTTTCTTTCTTCTCATCAACTGCCACCGACTCTTCCAAATCAACCTGATAAGCAACACAAGCCACATTCCCACCAGTAGTCACTTCTTCAACTCCTATTTGCATACCCGACCAGTCAAACCTCTCATCCTGCTGAGTCACCAAGGCTTGGTTCTGGCTCGCATTCTGTTGAGTCTCAGTAGGTGTAGTGATAGGTACAACTGTTCGGTTTGGGTGATTAGGAGATTGGTTTTGAATCTGGTTTTGAGTGTTTGGTTGTCTGTTTTGGTTGTTAAAGTTTCGGTTTTGGTAGTTGTTGTTGGTTTGGTAAGAAACTTGGTTCTGTTGACGGTTCTGATAATTTGCATTGAAAGGGTTTCGATTACCTTGTTTAGGTGGCTGGGTGCATTCCCGTTTGAAGTGTCCTTTCTCTCCACAATTAAAACATGTAACCTTCTCCTTATTGAAACCATAGGTTGTATTGGGAGAAGTTGCCAAGTCAGTCCTTCCAGTTTTCTCTATGAACTCTGTTGCTCTCCTCATTATACTCGCAAAAGCCCATTGAATGTCAATGAGTTCCATCTCTTCTTTATCGATCTGTGCGTAGTCTTCGTTGGTCAAGTTGTTGTTCCCAATCTGACTAGCAACCAATCCATTGTAGGATGAAACCATTGCAGAGACTAATGCAATGTGTTGCTGAGCAACCTCCACAGTCACGTTTCCTAAGTTGGATGTATCCAAAACCACCGGTTGTTTATGTTGAGTAATTTGGTTTGATGGTTGTTGTGATTGGTTAGCAGTGTAAAAGCTAGCTTGTTGCATTGGAGAGACTGGTGAAATGTAGGAAGTATATTGTGGTGGTGTGTATGATGGTTGTGAGTAGGAATTGTATTGTGGTGGTGTGTAGTTGGTGGTTGGTTTTGATGAATCCATGACATTAGAAATACATGCAACATGTGGTGCTACACTTCCAGAGCTCGAGTTTCCAACTGAAACTGAAGTACCTCCAAAATACAGACTTGGATTCTGAGGAATCTGTGACCTCCTAGCTTTCCTCCTATCCTCCAGCTCTTTGTTCTCCAGCTTCTCAATAAACTCTGAAATGGTCCAGAATTGATAAGCATCCTTCTCTCTGAGTACCTCCACATGCTGATCCCATTGTGGTGGCAAAGCATCTGCAAACTTATCCACCTGCTTAGTCATGGGAATCTGTACACCATAGCTAGACAATTCAGACAATAAATGCATATATCTCGGAGTTAGTTCTTTCAAAGTTTCATTATTAATAAAAGAAAAATTATCAAACTCCTTGACTAATTCCTCCATTCTAAGACTCCTGGTCTTTTCATTTCCATCATGCTTCCTCTTCAGCTTATCCCACAGCTGCTTTGACGTAGTACATGTCCCAAACTGATGCAACAGGTCACTTGTGATTGCCTGTGTCAGTTGAGAAAACGCCTTCTTCTCCACCACGTATTTCTTCTTTTCATCCTCAGTCAAGCTCTCCAGAGGAATCAACTCACCGGTATTCTCCAGAATCGGTGCTGTGTATCCTTTGACGATCATGCTCCATGCCTCAGCTCCTTCAACTCCCATGCCTTCCAGATGGATCTTGAACATGGTGTGCCACTGGTTGTACTCTTGCATATCCATGAGCTTCGGTGGCCGAGTCCCACTACCTGTAGACAAATCCTTAATCAAGGTAGAGATAGCATTAGTGGTTTGAGTATTTACCGCCGCTGCAGCTACTCCCCAGTAATCTGATTGTAATGCCGGATGTGCTACATTCTGAGGCATCGTGCTCGTTGTCGTCATGTAGTTATGTGGTTGTGAGGATTGCGTGTTCGTCTTTTGAGCTGCCACAGTCCATGGGTCCATTGTCTGCTGTTGTGGTTGTGTTGGTGCTGATCCCGAAGTAGTTTGAAAACGCCACATGATCAAAATCTGAAAATCACAACACTTAGAAAAATTTTTCAGCAAAAAATCTTAGGTTCGCCCAAAAATAATACGTTCGTCCAAACAATCTCAGATTCGTCCAAAATGTCACACTCTCGTCCCTTTTATCTCACTTTCGTCCAAACAGTGATAACCGAAGGTGAGAATGACCAGAATGTAAAACAAATCAACACACTTTCCACTTTCGTCCTAAGCAAAACGGTCGAATGTGGATATGTATACCCGAATGTGAAAAGTTTCTAGACAAATTTTCAGGTTCGACCACTTTTTCTTCAGGTTCGCCCACTTTTAGTCAGGTTCGCCCACAACTCTCAGTCCAAGTTCCAGGTTCGCCCCATATCAGCAGATCTCATTTTTGAAAAACGGTTATTGTTCGAAAAACGGTTATTTTGATCTGAGATTTTCAAAAGTTCATGGATTTGAATGATCTCAATCAGGTTATGTTTCGGATTTGATTTGGAACAACTTTAAGTCTTGGAAAACTTGAATTCGACCACAAATTCACCTTTAAATCGATCAAAAACAATGTTTTTAAGAGTTTTTGTAAAAACAGATGATAATTTGTCTAAAACATGTCCAAATCAACTCTGATCTTATCAAACTTGTTGTTGTATGATCCTCTATGGCTCTGATACCACTTTGTGAGCGTTGGATTTTAGCTAAAACAGGATTCTATGATCATACAAGTCACAAATCTAGGTGCGGAAACCCTAGATCTGAACAAATTGATAAGATACAAATCACGACACAATCAAGATCATTTTCATTATCATTTTCATAGATTAACTTCAATCAATAAGCATTTACAACTTTTTATGTTAATCTAGAAACACAAAGATAATCTCTCAAAAACACTCCTGAACCTGAACAGAACCTGGACACAAATGATAACTCCCTTACATAATCAAAAACTCAAAAAGTATATATAGCCTCTGCACATTCGCCCCTTACAGATGGTCGAATGTGGGCATTTTCCACATTCGCCCACTGCAAGTGGTCGAATGTGTTCTTCAGTTCAAGTCCTGTCTTCCTTCGTCCATTTGTGTTTCACCTTCGCCCAGATTAATCTACATTCGCCCAGTTATCTTCACCTTCGGCTATCTACTAACATGTGTTAATCAAGTATATCCAATCCTTAGTCGCAAAATGCATCAACATATTGGACTGACAATCCCACCCGGATACGTGCCTCCTACAAAGGTTGCGTGGGTGTTTGTTACTGTAATATAAACGAGTGAACCATGAGCGTATGGGATGTACCACAATACAACAGTCTCAATGGTTGATTATGCACTCGATTTACTTCTAGTATGTTTTCACATATGGACTAGATTGCCATGACACATGAATTGCACAACAATTTTATTCGATTATCAAAACCTATGTAATTCTCACCAACTTTTGTTGACCCAAAATATTTTCAACTTAACATGTTTCAGGTTCTACTTGCTTGAAGATTTGAATTAATGCTTGAAGATGTGTGCATAGTTTTATTCAATTTGATGTACGAATTCTTGTAGAACAATTGTATGTAATTTATTTAAATCATATAATGAAATTTATTATTTACCATGAGCTACTGAACAATCATCAATACGTGACATCCCGATGTTTCCGCCATCGGTTGGGGTGTTACAGATTGGTATCAGAGCCATGGTTATAGGGAATTAGGTTATTAGAAAAATAATCTAGTCTATAACCATAGGATTATAACCGGTATTTGCTTCTTTTACTTGCCATTCTCTATCTCCCTCCTACTTCTTATCCCTACTTTCATCCTTACAAGAAGGTTGCTCTCCACCATTGGATCTACTCTTAGACTAACAGGACAAAATCCTCAGGTTTAGCCTGAACCACCTTGAGATCTCGTCGAAGTTCTAGATTTTAATAATGAACACGTGCAATCTGGAAGGGTGAACGCCTGTATTCTGAGTCTTCTGTCTAGGCTGGCATTGCGCATATATCCCAATCAGACGAGGGACCCGGATGCCTACCTGGGAATTCTCGGGATGAGTGTTCACTTATAGGCTAAAGCATGTCTTCATATGTTATTAGAATTTAGAATCTTTGATAAGTCAACGTTTTCGTTTTTTCGTTTTAATTAAATGAATAAATGATTACATTCCTTATATTACCTCATTGTCCTTCATTCAATCCATATCTTATTGAACATTCATTACCCAAATCACTTCCGTAACCGATGCCCTAAACTAAACAGAGATCAAGATCCTCCAGCTACCTAACCGCAAGTCTCACCATTTGACTATTGGTTGCTTTTATTCTATGTATTGACGCTATTTGATTCAAGTAATAAAATATTTGTCTGAGAGTTGTTACATGGTGCATGATTGTTTGAATGTGAACTAATTATATTAATCTATACAACTACAACTCATATACTGTGCTTGTTATACTTGCTTGCATAAACATGTTATCAATTTGCAACCTATGTGTATAATAAATGCTGCACTTAATAGAGGTCATCATGCCTTTTCAACAGTCGGGAGAGGCCCTACAACCTGCTCCACGACTGGTGGAGGCTATCGAACCTACTCAACGATTGGTAGAGGTCATTATGCCTTTTCAACAGTCAGGAGAGGCCCTACAACCTACTCCACGACTGGTGGAGGCTATCGGACCTGCTCAACAATCGGTGGAGATATAGAAGGACGCAAAACTTTAATGTAAGGTAAATTGGTGATTGCGGTCCGGAACGTAATCATGAATTTACAGGTACGTTAAGGTAGTGTGAAATTCTATCAAGGTTTTCAGTAAATAACCAATTATAAACTCTAGTTACCTGGTAGTTCATTTAGTCTTTCTATAGTCAATCAACTCATGCATTTCTTTTAGGAGTCCTAAAACTTAAGATTCTTATTCTCCTTGCTATTTCAGATGAACCTAATCCAACCCTTAAAACTCACACATATCAAAACTCTTACCCAAATTATTCGAAACAGTTTATTCTGTTACCTATAAATTTATGTCATGCCTTAACTCGAAACTTCCCAAACCACCCTTGTCCTAATTTCTACCCAATCACCTTCAACCCTGTGTTTTCAATAAACTTCGGGACGAAGTTTCCAAAAGTAGGTGAGACTGTAACACCGCAAAATTTTCCCCAAAATTTTAATACATAAAAAGCCCTTATATATTGTTGGGTCTGCTGACCTGGAGAAGAACAGATGATTGGAAAGCCAAAATATGCTATCTATTTGATCCTCGTATAAACAGTCTTTACAACTTGCTTCTCCCAAAAGACTGTTGACCCTAACTACTGTTCTATCCAAACAACTGCTCAACAACTGCTGATATAAAGAACTGCTGAGGAAACAACTGATGAAGAACAACTGCTGACCAAAGGTCTGATGAAGAGCAACAGGTGATACAAGTACTGAAGACCAAAGCACTGCTGGAACCAACAGCACTTAGGCTCCAGCAGTGGATACAAGACCATCAGAGTTTATCTTTAACAGCTGTTTATTATCAGTGCTTTCAATGTAACAGTAGTTTGTATAGCAGATGTTTAAGTTTGTTATTCTGTTAGAGGTCACTGTCTTAGGTGACGTCAGCCTAGGTCATCAGTGGTTTGAGTCAGTCTATAAATAGAACAATGCATGTACTGTTCTATTGTATCACACACAAAACATTCTCTCTGACAAACAACTGTGTGATCAGGCTGAGGGGGAGTAACTTGTACGATTGTAATCTTTGAATTAATGAAAGCATTCGATCTAAAAACAATTACTCTCTTGTTTTGATTTACAGTTTATTATTCCGCTGCACTTTCATTCTATTTTCATTTCATTATTATCATCATTTAGTTAAACAATCAAAACAAACAAACTCAGATCCTAACAATTGGTATCAGAGCTTGGTCAATTAAATTCGATCTAACAAATCAATTTAATAATCAGCTCACAATTATTGATATCGTTTGTCAGTTTGATTGAAAACAGAGTAATAGTTTAATTTCGTTTCAACCGTTGTTAAACAGACTTTGTTTTTTGAAAAATCAGAGAATGGCTTCTATCAATCACGATCCACATAACACTGGCACGAACAACAAGCCACCGATGCTTGTCAGATCTGAATACAATATCTGGCAACGTTGGATGAGCCATGTTCTAGCTCAACAAAACACTGGGTGTTGGAAGTCGGTTATCTTCGGACCACATGTTCCGACTGTGCCGAGTACTGAAGATCCCAAAGTGTTTGAGCCAAAGAAACTCGAAAACTACTCCGACCAGGATTTTCAGAAAATTGAGCTAGATGCTAAGGCCTTCAGTATTGTGGCCATGGCTCTACCCAATGATATATATGCTGGGTTGTTACACTGTAACAGTGCAAAGGAGTTGTGGGATGCACTGAAAGAGCAGTTTGGTGGGACTGAGGAGGTTATTGAAAACAACCGTGAAATACTTAACCAACAATATGAAACATTCAGTCATGTCAAAGGAGAGTCATTAACTCAACAGTTTGAGAGATTTAACTGCTTAATTAGTGAACTAAAATTGGTTGGTCTTACTTACCCTCATTCAACTTTGAACCATAGGTTTTTAAGATCATTACCAGACAAATGGGACACTATTGCTATTGTTATGAGAAACTCAATAGGATTTAAAGACCTATCACTGACCCAGCTTCATGGTAAGCTCTTGACCTATGAGAGAGAGCTTAACCAGAAAAAGAAGCTCCAGGACTCTGGAAAAGTGTCTGATGACTATGTGTTTGGGAATACAGCACTTTTGGGTCATGATGAGGTGCCTGGAAACACAAAGGATCAGAGTTATGATCATTTTATTGACATAACTTCAGGTTTTAACTCAGGTTTTAACTCTGATTCTTATTCACCAAACTATGCTTTCACAGCAAGTGGTGGTGATATACAGGCATCTGACAACATTTCCTTTGAGTATGATGACCTGAAATACTTTGACCCTGATGATTTGGAAGAAATGGACATTATGCACCAATTGGCCCTTCTCAGTGTAAGAACTAATAATTTTTACAAGAAAACTGGGAGAAGGTTTCCAGGGTTGACTGGCAGATCTAAGGTTGGGTTGGATAAATCAAAGATCAAGTGTTATAAATGTCATAGGTTTGGTCATTTTGCTAGGGAATGTAGGGGTCAACATGGTACACCTATGATAACCTATCCAAATCAAAGACCACAGACCAACACTTATCAGAATTCCTATAATACCCCTGGACCAAATGTGCAAAACACTGCTCATTTTGCACAGTCCTCAAACACTGTTCCTGTCCAGTATGTCCAAACCACTGTTCCTCAGATTCATTATGTGCAAACACCTGTTGCTCAACCACCTGTACAAACGACTGCTGCTTCATCTTCTGCTCCTGCAGAGACTAGTCAACAGAGCTTCTTTACACAAGGCTTTGTTGATTGGAGCAGTCTACCTGATGAGCTAACAGATGAGAATTTTGCACTGGTTGCCAAAGCTGAAAATGAACCAGAAAATTTTTGTTTCATGGCTATGGTTGATGAGATTGAATCTGAGGAGGTGGTAACTGAATCTGATGTTGTGACTGATGATATTGTTAGTGAAGTTGTTGCAGGTGAAAAACCTGAAGAAGAGGTTGTGAATCTCTCAGATCCCTGGGGTGCATCTGATGAATGTGAGTGCAAGTGTGATTGTGCTTTGATGGCTGCTGCTAAGGTATCTCCTCAAATTCTTAAAGAATTGTGTTCTGACAAATGTGTAATAGCATTTGCTAACATCAAAGAGGTGAATGAAAACCTTAGAAAGAAAATTTTGGATGATGAAGTTAAATTTGAAAAACTCACAAAAGATTTGAAAACAAGTTTAACTGCAAAAGAATCTGAAATTAGCAGTCTAAAACATGAGGCAACTATAACCAAAGACCAGCTCCAAACTATGATAACTAAATATCAAAGTTGTAAAAGTGAGCTTGAGTCCACCCAAGTTGAATGTAAAAAATGGGTGGAATCATGTAGAGGTTTTGAGATGCTACTCAACAAACAAACCAAAAGTCATGTGAAGTTTGGCTTTGGTTTTGCAACCACTGCTCCAGCTTTTGAAAACACTGACACAAAGAGTCAAAAGTCTGTTGAGATAGTACCAACAAACCTGCAGGGTCAAGAGATTAAAATCACTGAACCAAATGGTAAGAAAATTGTTCTTGAAAAACCAGAAGGTTCCTCATCTTTTGCTGAACTTGAAAAGTATGAATTTAAACCTACTTGGTCTGATGAGTGTGATACTCTTGAGAATTATAAACCTGTTGATTTCAAAACTCCTGAGGGAAAGACAGCTCCTCAGGCAAGGGTCATTCCCTTGGCAAAAGTCATTCCCCTGAAAGATTCTCCAGCAGATGCTCAAACATCTGCTGAAAAGAAGACTGAGAAGGGGAAGAAGAAAGAAAAGACTGTTAACTTGTTTTGTGATTTCTGTGAAAAGAAGAATCATGTCACCAAAAACTGTTTTCTTCTAAAAGCATATGACATCAACAAAGGAACAAGTGAATGTGATTCAAAAGCCACATGCTCAATATGTGGGAAAAAGAATCATAAGACTAAAGAGTGCTTGTATCTCAAAAATTTTGATGTAAAAATACAAGAATACAAAGCAAAAACTCTTGCAAACCCTGTGGTTAGTACTCCAAAAGGAAAGCCCAAACAGACCTTCACACCTGCCCAAACATCTGTTACAAAAGGGCTTGAAACATCTGCTTCTAGAGATGTCCAAGTAACAGATGCTCCACCCACAAGCAAATACCCAAGAGGTTATGGTCAACCTCCATGTCACAGTCTGCCACATGTTTATGAGGAGCCAAAAAGACCCTCTAAACCAAGAGTGAACAGGAATCCATATGGGTATTATCATCTGTCAGGAAGTGATCAAACAACTGCTGCCCCAAGTGTTGACATACAAGCACTGGCAAATGGTCAGCAGTAGTTGTTGACCTTAATTCAAAAATTGGTCCAAACCACTGATCACCTTCCAAAACTTGAGTCTGAAAGGTCTGAGGACCCATCCAAAGCCAATTTGGCTTTGGACACTCACCAAAACTAATCATTTACTGATGTGCAGGGAGCTTCTGCTTGTTTAGATAGTCTTTGGTATGTAGATAGTGGAGGTTCCAGGCACATGACAGGATGTAGAGCCCTACTTCTGGACTTCTTGGCTCATGGAGGGGGTGATATATCCTTTGGTAATGATTCTAAAGGTAAGGTGTTGGGTTCAGGGACTGTACAGGCAGGAAAACTCAAGTTTGAAAATGTCAATCTTATTGATAATCTCAAGTTTAATCGTCTGAGTGTTTCACAAATGAGTGACAAAGGTTATGGCTCATTTTTCACAAAGAAAACTTGTAAGATTATTGGGCCAGAAGTGGTGAAAAAGATTGATACCATTATTGCTGAGAGCAAAGCACAGCTTGTTGCTCATAGAAGTGGCAATGTGTATGTTGTTGATATGTTAAAGGACAATCCTATGGCAAATGTCTGTCTGTTTTCTGCTGCCTCCACTAAGGAGACAGAATTGTGGCATAGGAGACTGGGTCATACCAACCTTAATACTATTAACACACTCTCAAAACAAAGCCTTGTCAGAGGTTTACCATCAAAAGAATTTAAATGTGATGAGCATTGTGTTTCTTGCTTAAAAGGGAAACAACATAAAAGCTCTTACAAATCCATTGATGAGTCCAAAACTAGTCAGTGCTTACAACTGTTGCATATGGACTTGTTTGGCCCTGTTAAAATCATGAGTCTAAGAAGAAAAAGATTTTGTCTTGTCATAGTTGATGATTTTTCTAGGTTTACATGGACTTACTTTTTACACTCTAAAGATGAGACTGCAGGTATATTGAAGGACTTTGTCACCAAGGTTGAAAAGCAGTATGACTTACCAGTAAAAGTCTTCAGGAGTGACAATGGAACAGAGTTTAAAAATAAGGAGTTGGATGACTTCTGTGTGTCAAAAGGGATTGTGAGGCAGTTCAGCATCCCAAGAACACCAGAACAAAATGGGGTAGTTGAGAGGAAAAATAGAACTCTTATAGAAGTTGCAAGAACCATGCTAGCAGATTCTGGTTTGCCACTGTCCTTTTGGGCAGAAGCTGTAAATACTGCTTGCTATGTTCAAAACAGAGTTTTGATCAACCCCAGACATCAAAAAACTGCTTATGAAATTTTGTTCAAAATCAAACCATTAATCTCATTCTTCAAAATCTTTGGCTGCCCATGTTTCATTTTAAATCTTAAAGATTCCATTTCAAAATTTGCAGCCAAAGTAGACTGTGGTTATTTTCTGGGATATTCTTCTACTGCTAAGGCCTACAAAGTGTTTAACACAAGGACTAAGACAATAGAAGAAACCTTGAATGTTAAGTTCAATGAACTTTCATCTCTGAAAATCCCTGCAAACCCTGCTGAATTATTTGATTTAGATAAATTCAAATTTGAAGATATCACTGTTAAAACTAACAATGCAGGTATTCCACAGTCTCCACAGCAAGATTACAGAACAGATGTTGTGATTCCCAGTCACTACAAAGTCTATTCTGCATCAGAGGAAGCAGCTGTTCAAAACAATTGTCAAAACTCTGCCACAGCTGTGTCAACCACTGTTGGCCAGTCCTATCCTCAAACCTCTGCTTCACCCCTCACAACCACTGACCTATCATCTGTTGACAAAAGTCAATCATCTGTTGACAAAAGTCAGTCAAGTTTCACACCACTTGGCCCCATTCCTCCATTACCATTTCAAACATCTGATGGCACTACAGAAGTACCAACAGATGTTACACCAACAGAGTCACCAAACCTCTGTCCATAACCTCAAAATGCCATTGTTCCATATCAAGGAGATCTTATTTACTTAAGAGCTCATCCACCAGACCAGATCATTGGCAACATCAGAGAGGGTGTGCTCACAAGAAGCCAATCCTCAAATATCTGTCTTTTTGCAGGTTTCTTATCCCTCACACAACCTGTCAAGTACCAAGAGGCACTGAAAGACAACAGTTGGGTAGAAGCCATGCAAGAAGAACTCCTTCAGTTCAAAAGACAACAAGTATGGGAGCTTGTACCACTTCCTAAGGATGTTTGTCCTATAGGAACAAAATGGGTTTTCAAAAACAAGACTGATGAAAGGGGTATTGTTGTCAAGAATAAAGCCAGGCTTGTGGTTCAAGGCTTCAGACAAGAAGAAGGAATAGATTATGATGAGACCTTTGCTCCTGTAGCTAGACTAGAGGCCATCAGACTCTTTTTAGCCTTTGCTGTCAACCACAATATAAAGGTGTATCAGATGGACATCAAATGTGCTTTCCTTTATGGCAAAATTCAGGAGGAGGTCTATGTATGTCAGCCACCTGGTTTTGAAGACACATTCCATCCTGACTATGTCTACAAGCTCAACAAAGCTTTGTATGGACTCAAACAAGCACCAAGGGCCTGGTATGAAACTCTTTCCACATTTCTCTTATCCATTGGCTTCACAAAGGGTAAAATTGACAAAACCTTATTTCTTAAATGGAAAGGGAAACACTTAATGATTGTTCAAATATATGTGGATGACATCATTTTTGGATCCACATGTAACCAAATGTGTGAAGAGTTCAGAAAACTCATGACAGCAGAGTTTGAGATGAGTGCCATGGGTGAGCTTCAGTGTTTCCTTGGTCTTCAAGTGAAACAACTGCAAAATGGCACATTCATTCACCAAAACAAATATGTAAAGAACTTATTAACCAGATTTGAGATGAATGATTGTAAGCCATGTAGCACACCCATGAGTACAGTCAAGCTGCTCACTATTGATGACAAGGATGAACTGGTTGATCAAACACATTATAGATGTATGATTGGGTCTTTATTGTACCTAACTGCATCTAGGCCAGACATTATGTTTGCTACCTGTGTCTGTGCCAGATCCCAGGCTTCACCCAGAAAGTCAAACCTTATTGCTGTGAAAAGGATATTCAGATACCTCAAAGGTGCTCCCACACTTGGTATCTGGTATCCTGCTAATGGAAACATTGAGCTTTCAGGTTATTCAGATAGTGACTTTGCTGGCTGTCACACCACAAGAAAATCTACTTCAGGAGGGTGCCAATTTCTAGGGAATGCCTTAGTTTCATGGCAAAGCAAAAAGCAGGCAGCTGTTTCAACTTCAACAGCTGAAGCTGAATACATTGCTGCTGCAAGCTGTACAGCCCAACTCATGTGGCTTCAAAATCAACTACTGGATTTTGGGATAACTGCACTTAGGACTCCACTCATGTTGGACAGCCAAGCTGCTGAAAATATCATCAAGAATCCAGTCTCTCATTCCACTACCAAGCACATTGACATAAGACATCATTTTGTCAGAGACAGCTATGAAAAAGGTTTGATTTCTTTACACCATGTTCCAACAGAGGATCAGTTGGCAGATGTGTTAACAAAAGCTTTAGACACATCTACCTTTACAAATCTGATTTCCAGAATTGGCATGTTAAACATGGATTAAACAAATAAATTTTTTCAAATAAAATTGTTCAGAAATTAAATATTTTCTTAAAATTGCTGTTTGGTTGAAAAATCTGTTTATAACATCTGATCAGATAAAACAACCACTGTTTCATTCATTTCCACTGTTGGTTGAAAAGTCTGTTTCCAAACATCTGATCAGATAAAACAATTGTTAGTTGAAAAATCTGTTCCAGAACATCTGTTCAGATAAAACAACTGTCCACCTATATATATATATATATACTATATCCAAAAAAAAAAAAAAAAAAAAAAAAAAAAAACGGTTGGATCCATCAGCTGTTTGTATCAGTTGTTTACCAAAACAGCTGTTCTCCACCAGATGTTACGTCCATCAGATGATTGCCACGTCTGCTCATATAAGCAGATGTTTGGCCACATCAGCGGTTTCATTGAGCCTATAAAAACCCTGTTTTACCACAACAGATGTTACACTGTCTCATTGTATTCAAAATACTGTAAACCGCCTTCTTCACTCTCAAACCCTTCATCAATCTTCACTCATTTTCACCTTCGAAATCCATTACAATGGATCTTCAAGCCAAAGCTACACACAATTGTCTCCCCTATCTGATTAAAACAGATGACAACACTCCATTTCATTCCACCATCGACATTTTCCTTAATTCCAAATACTTACCCATCCTAACCGCCAACGCCCCCATTTATCTGGATACACTCCAAGAATTTTGGTTGAATGCTGAGTTTCTACTACAAGACAAAAAGCCTACATCCATCATTTCCAAAATTGGAGAAACCAGTATCGTCATTACCCCTGATATCATATCCACAACCTTCACACTGAATGACCTGGCAGGTAAGGATTCCTTCACTAAAACAGAGCTTCACACTGAGTTCCAAGAAAGAGGGTACGATGGTCAGATGACTGGATCAACTCTTTTCAAAAAGTTTTTCCCTCCAGTCATGAAATTTTTCTTCCATACTCTTCTTCTTTGTGTCTCTGCTAAGTCCACATCCTTTAATGAAATTCCATTGAGGATGCAATATCTGGGATATGCTATGTTGTCAAACTCTGACTTCAATCTTTCCCAGGGATTGTTCATGGACTTGGTATCAAATGTGAAAGCAGTCAAATCTGGGTCAAACAATGCTTTTCTTATTTACCCACGAATTCTTAGTGTAATTTTACAAAAATTATTACCAGAAAAAGTTTTCAAAAAGGGTGCTGCTATGCAAATGAAAAGCTTAACTGATGAAACTTTCACAAGAATGCTGGGTGGAAGCACCCAAGAAAAAGTGTCTAAAGTGTCAAAAGTTTCTAAAACACAAACAAAGAGGACAAAGGCAACAACTGTTGTCAAAACCTCTGTTGTTGACCAAACTCCTCATGAATCCTCTCAAAAGGATCATGTTGTAAGCCAAGGGGACACACATCATGATGCATATGAGTCACTTGACCATATGTTCACAAGCCCCTCTCCCAGGGCTAATTCTCTTCTTACTCCACCACTCTCACCATCACATGTCCCACAAACAATGCAACCTCTGTTTGAAGCAATTGAAAAATCTCAGGAAGATCCCAGTTCCTCTCTTCCACCTGTCACTGAGAGTCTACTCCAACAAGTGACTGGCCCTGAGAATATTCAATCTGCTATCCCACAAACAGAAGAGGAGGTTACACCACCTGGGTTCAATGAAACTCTAGGTGAGTTTTCAAGTGGAGCAGCCACTACTGATGTAGAGACCACTGTCTCACATCAGGACAGTGATTTCATAGCTAAGACTCCCTTGAAGGCAACAACTGTTGAAGCCACTATAGTGTCTCCAAACACAGTTGGAAGTCCCCAGTACCAAGACAAAGGGGCATCTGATTCACCTATTAGGCCTGAATCAGGTAAAACTACCACTGGTAGGGACTCAGATGATCCTATTCATTTAGGAGATGAGTCAAAATACCAAGAATTGACGGCCAGAGTTTCTGTTATTGAAACCTCTGTTGCTGACATCAAATCTGATGTCAAGCTTCTCCTGAGCTCAATTGCAGATCTCTCCAAGAGTCAACCATCCACTGCTGATATAGCCAATGAGTTATGGAAATCAGTTTCCCCCATCATCATAGCTCACAGAAAATTGGCTGATCAGACACATGAAACCTACATGGCTGAGATCAGGAATATGGTAGATGCAAGGTACAAAGATACCCATGCTGACATCAAAGCCATCAAGGACCACCTGCTGAAGACTACTGGCTCTGCCCCTACCACCATCCTCAGGGATGAAACTGATGATGTTTTCACGGCTGATGATGCCAAAAAGGGGGAGAGTGGCAGAGATAGGCTACCAAAATTAGATCCTTTTGGTTGTCCTCCTTCTCAAAAAGGTCAAGCCAAGTCTGCCAAGAAACCAGAGTCTACCAAATCAGCTCCACAACAACAACAACAAGCAACACCAACAGCACCACCACCACAAACCACTGAAAAGAATAAGGCAGTAGATGAATCTGCAAACATAGAAGCTGAAAAGGCTGCTCAGGCCAAACAACAGAGGGCTGACACCTTGGAAGTAAAAGCAGAGTCATTAATTGAACTCAAGAAGAAACAACAAAGGGAAACTGAAGATGTGGGATCCTCTAAAAGGATGAAAAGACCTGCCAAGCATGTTAGAAAACCACCATCTAAGTTAAAAACCTCTGTTGATAAAACCACTGCTACTGAAACCACTGCCACCCAAAACACTGAAACCACTGCTACCCAAACCACTGAAACCACTATACCCAAACCAACACACACTCCTGAACAAACAACCACCAAACCTACATCACCAGCCAAAACCCCAACATCTGCTGGTTCTTCCAAAAGGCCAACAGATGTT
Organism: Ambrosia trifida; assembly: GCA_028751855.1. Lineage (NCBI taxonomy): Eukaryota > Viridiplantae > Streptophyta > Magnoliopsida > Asterales > Asteraceae > Ambrosia > Ambrosia trifida. The sequence continues at coordinate 82,775,738 of CM054129.1, read as the reverse complement.
AATCCAACCACTGCTACCAAATCACCTTCCCCAAAAATCATGTACACAAGGAAGAGAAAATCAACCTTTGTTGTGCATGATGAAAACATACACACATCACCAACCACCATTTCAACTGCCCAATCCACTCCTCCCATCACAGCCATTCCACTCACATCATTCTCACCACATACATCCAAATTCAAATCCCATAGACCACCACCAACCATTACACCATTGGTTGTTCAGTATCCCCTTGAACTTGATCTACTCAAGGGGGAATTACAATCCTTCTACAATACTGAACAGCCATCTGAAAGATCCTTCCCATCTCTCCCAAACTTCCCTGTTCCCCTCAACATTGATACCTATCTAAAATACAAGGGTGAACAGGTGGATGCCATCATCAGGGAGAAATGCAAAGGGAAGGATGACAGGACTGCTCAGGGCATCCATTCAGCAGAGCTTAGCAAACTCAGAAGGATTGAAGACTTTGCTAAGACCCTGAGCAATTCCATGTCCACCATGCCTCTCAGTGTAGATTTGGAGAAGGAGGTAAGGGAATCCCTTCTTGAACAGATAATGGCAACCAAGCCTTACAAAGCAAACAAAAAGCAGTTCAATGGCTGGACTACTCATGCTTTGAGGGAAGAACTGATCAGAATTGAAGAAATGGCCAAAGATCCCAAAGCTAAAGTCTCCACTCCCAATTTTGGCAAAGGCAGAGACCCAGTCAGAGCCTTGAAGTTCAAAAGGATGAGGCAGGAGATTGTAGCTGCCAATTATGGGGAGATGAGGTCTGTTTCCAGATGGTCAGAGCTAAGATTGGTTGAAACCTATAAAAGTCTGGAAGAGAATAGAAAGAAGGATCCCAGCCTTCCAAGAAAACCAATCTACAATGATGAGCCAATGATGAAGAGACCCCAACAGACTTTTAATCTAGACAGCTTACTTGAAACCTCTGATCTCACAGCTGCTGCAAGTAGACAATTCAAAAGGCAGAAGGAGATGTCAGAGGAAGATCAAAGAAAGTTTGCTGACACATTTATCAAGGAAGGGCTCTTCAATCAAATCCATTATTTCTCTGATCCTACAACAGAGAAACTCAGAGAACTTATTGGAAGACCACCTTCACCCAACTCATCAAGAATAAAGGTTCATCTCAGCAAATCCACTGACTCAAAAATTCTAAAGTGGAAGGTCAACAAAGACAACCACGAATTGACATTGCTCAGGTCAGATGGAAAGGTTCAGAAGATCAGCATGGATGATGCTTACAGCCTTTGTGCAGAAGATCACCAAGCACTGCTAAATCTGGATCTGGAAAGAGATGAAGAAGACCTATTTGCTTTGAACTTTGAACTACAATTCAAAGGTCAAATCAGAGAAAGTCTGATGAGAAATAAAGATCAATGAATAAAGCTGAGTTTTGGCATCATCTGTTCTAGGGGGAGATTGTTGGGTCTGCTGACCTGGAGAAGAACAGATGATTGGAAAGCCAAAATATGCTATCTATTTGATCCTCGTATAAACAGTCTTTACAACTTGCTTCTCCCAAAAGACTGCTGACCCTAACTACTGTTCTATCCAAACAACTGCTCAACAACTGCTGATATAAAGAACTGCTGAGGAAACAACTGATGAAGAACAACTGCTGACCAAAGGTCTGATGAAGAGCAACAGGTGATACAAGTACTGAAGACCAAAGCACTGCTGGAACCAACAGCACTTAGGCTCCAGCAGTGGATACAAGACCATCAGAGTTTATCTTTAACAGCTGTTTATTATCAGTGCTTTCAATGTAACAGTAGTTTGTATAGCAGATGTTTAAGTTTGTTATTCTGTTAGAGGTCACTGTCTTAGGTGACGTCAGCCTAGGTCATCAGTGGTTTGAGTCAGTCTATAAATAGAACAGTGCATGTACTGTTCTATTGTATCACACACAAAACATTCTCTCTGACAAACAACTGTGTGATCAGGCTGAGGGGGAGTAACTTGTACGATTGTAATCTTTGAATTAATGAAAGCATTCGATCTAAAAACAATTACTCTCTTGTTTTGATTTACAGTTTATTATTCCGCTGCACTTTCATTCTATTTTCATTTCATTATTATCATCATTTAGTTAAACAATCAAAACAAACAAACTCAGATCCTAACATATATATATATATATATATATATATTTTATTACACCTTTATCATTAATATTATACAAATGTGCCTAAGTCTTTATTAATCCTAACTCACAACATATATACATACATAAATGTATATAAATAATAATAATAATAATAATAATATGATTCTAAATTCTTTTTTTTTTCACATACAAGAATTTTTTTTTTTTAAATAAAGCCTTGAGTCAAATAGTCAAAGTCCTAGTCAAAGTCTTAGTCAAAGTCCTAGTCAAAGTCAATTCATCAAAGTCCTAGTCAAAGTCAATTCATCATAAAACCTTACTTTATGGTGTTGACCAATTTTAATGGATAATTGAATCCAAAACTAGTATAAAAACCCACCTATGACCCATTATTCTTTGCACCTCTAATTGTTTCAATCCGATTAAACTTTCCCTCATACCTTTCTTCTATAGTCTATTACTTCTACACTTGAAGCTTTGATTATAAGCTCTTGAATTGGCAACTTTGGGGCTACACATATTCTATTTCTCGAGACTTAATACTTTGCTAAGGTGAGTTTTACATAGCCCCTTTTCTATTTATCACCATTTTTGGGGTGAAACATGTTACAACATTATTTATGCAATTCAATCATCAATGTGTCTATGTGTATTTCTATGTTGCATTATGTCTTGAACATGACTAGGGTAAGCACAATTCCAGCATAAACATTCATCAGCCAAACGGTATACATTGATAGATCTATTGGACTGACAATCCCACCCGGATACGTGCCTCCTACAAAGGTTGCGTGGGTGTTTGTTACTGCAATATAAACGAGTGAACCATGAGCGTATGGGATGTACCACAATACAACAGTCACAATGGTTGATTATGCACTCGATTTACTTCTAGTATGTTTTCACATATGGACTAGATTGCCATGACACATGAATTGCACAACAATTTTATTCGATTATCAAAACCTATGTAATTCTCACCAACTTTTGTTGACCCAAAATATTTTCAACTTAACATGTTTCAAGTTCTACTTGCTTGAAGATTTGAATTAATGCTTGAAGATGTGTGCATAGTTTTATTCAATTTGATGTACGAATTCTTGTAGAACAATTGTATGTAATTTATTTAAATCATATAATGAAATTTATTATTTACCATGAGCTACTGAACAATCATCAATACGTGACATCCCGATGTTTCCGCCATCGGTTGGGGTGTTACAGATTGGTATCAGAGCCATGGTTATAGGGAATTAGGTTATTAGAAAAATAATCTAGTCTATAACCATAGGATTATAACCAGTATTTGCTTCTTTTACTTGCCATTCTCTATCTCCCTCCTACTTCTTATCCCTTCTTTCATCCTTACAAGAAGGTTGCTCTCCACCATTGGATCTACTCTTAGACTAACAGGACAAAATCCTCAGGTTTAGCCTGAACCACCTTGAGATCTCGTCGAAGTTCTAGATTTTAATAACGAACATGTGCAATCTGGAAGGGTGAACGCCTGTATTCTGAGTCTTCTGTCTAGGCTGGCATTGCGCATATATCCCAATCAGACGAGGGACCCGGATGCCTACCTGGGAATTCTCGGGATGAGTGTTCACTTATAGGCTAAAGCATGTCTTCATATGTTATTAGAATTTAGAATCTTTGATAAGTCAACGTTTTCGTTTTTTCGTTTTAATTAAATGAATAAATGATTACATTCCTTATATTACCTCATTGTCCTTCATTCAATCCATATCTTATTGAACATTCATTACCCAAATCTCTTCCGTAACCGATGCCCTAAACTAAACAGAGATCAAGATCCTCCAGCTACCTAACCGCAAGTCTCACCATTTGACTATTGGTTGCTTTTATTCTATGTATTGACGCTATTTGATTCAAGTAATAAAATATTTGTCTGAGAGTTGTTACATGGTGCATGATTGTTTGAATGTGAACTAATTATATAAATCTATACAACTACAACTCATATACTGTGCTTGTTATACTTGCTTGCATAAACATGTTATCAATTTGCAACCTATGTGTATAATAAATGCTGCACTTAATAGAGGTCATCATGCCTTTTCAACAGTCGGGAGAGGCCCTACAACCTACTCCACGACTGGTGGAGGCTATCGAACCTACTCAACGATTGGTAGAGGTCATTATGCCTTTTCAACAGTCAGGAGAGGCCCTACAACCTACTCCACGACTGGTGGAGGCTATCGGACCTGCTCAACAATCGGTGGAGATATAGAAGGACGCAAAACTTTAATGTACGGTAAATTGGTGATTGCGGTCCGGAACGTAATCATGAATTTACAGGTACGTTAAGGTAGTGTGAAATTCTATCAAGGTTTTCAGTAAATTACCAATTATAAACTCTAGTTACCTGGTAGTTCATTTAGTCTTTCTATAGTCAATCAACTCATGCATTTCTATTAGGAGTCCTAAAACTTAAGATTCTTATTCTCCTTGCTATTTCAGATGAACCTAATCCAACCCTTAAAACTCACACATATCAAAACTCTTACCCAAATTATTCGAAACAGTTTATTCTGTTACCTATAAATTTATGTCATGCCTTAACTCGAAACTTCCCAAACCACCCTTGTCCTAATTTCTACCCAATCACCTTCAACCCTGTGTTTTCAATAAACTTCGGGACGAAGTTTCCAAAAGTAGGGTAGACTGTAACACCGCAAAATTTTCCCCAAAATTTTAATACATAAAAAGCCCTTATATATATATATATATATATATATATATTTTATTACACCTTTATCATTAATATTATACAAATGTGCCTAAGTCGTTATTTATCCTAACTCACAACTTATATACATACATAAATGTATATAAATAATAATAATAATAATAATATGATTCTAAATTCTTTTTTTTTTCACATACAAGATTTTTTTTTTTTTTTAAATAAAGCCTTGAGTCAAATAGTCAAAGTCCTAGTCAAAGTCTTAGTCAAAGTCCTAGTCAAAGTCAATTCATCAAAGTCCTAGTCAAAGTCAATTCATCATAAAACCTTACTTTATGGTGTTGACCAATTTTAATGGATAATTGAATCCAAAACTAGTATAAAAACCCACCTATGACCCATTATACTTTGCACCTCTAATTGTTTCAATCCGATTAAACTTTCCCTCATACCTTTCTTCTATAGTCTATTACTTCTACACTTGAAGCTTTGATTATAAGCTCTTGTAATTGGCAACTTTGGGGCTACACATATTCTATTTCTCGAGACTTAATACTTTGCTAAGGTGAGTTTTACATAGCCCCTTTTCTATTTATCACCATTTTTGGGGTGAAACATGTTACAACATTATTTATGCAATTCAATCATCAATGTGTCTATGTGTATTTCTATGTTGCATTATGTCTTGAACATGACTAGGGTAAGCACAATTCCAGCATAAACATTCATCAGCCAAACGGTATACATTGATAGATCTATTGGACTGACAATCCCACCCGGATACGTGCCTCCTACAAAGGTTGCGTGGGTGTTTGTTACTGCAATATAAACGAGTGAACCATGAGCGTATGGGATGTACCACAATACAACAGTCACAATGGTTGATTATGCACTCGATTTACTTCTAGTATGTTTTCACATATGGACTAGATTGCCATGACACATGAATTGCACAACAATTTTATTCGATTATCAAAACCTATGTAATTCTCACCAACTTTTGTTGACCCAAAATATTTTCAACATAACATGTTTCAGGTTCTACTTGCTTGAAGATTTGAATTAATGCTTGAAGATGTGTGCATAGTTTTATTCAATTTGATGTACGAATTCTTGTAGAACAATTGTATGTAATTTATTTAAATCATATAATGAAATTTATTATTTACCATGAGCTACTGAACAATCATCAATACGTGACATCCCGATGTTTCCGCCATCGGTTGGGGTGTTACATGCTAAAGTAGAAAAAGGTTATTTAACGAAATATAATGTTTAAATAAAGTAAACGTTTTCCTGTAAAGGCTCAGAATTATGGTATTCCTTTATCACCACTCTAGAAGTAAGCCTAAGGACAACATATGTTATGTAAAAAAAACCCACCAAAATGAAAGCCATAGACAAAGTTAACAACAATTAGCAAACATTAACACCTATCACGCACAACAACTATCAAACAATTAACCTTAACATAAATATAAGCCAATTAATCGAGTTACATCATTAAATTAGAGGCTCATAGTAATAGTTGCAGCTTATTTAAAGCTACTTGAGTTGCCATGCCAATTAAGACAAATCATCATCGCCTTCACGCAACACATTATCAAAACTAGTGAAGGCTTACAGTAGCTCATGGCTACATCTCGTAAACAGTGCTGCCACACAAATAATTAGCAACCTCTCCTGCCTATGTTGCACTAACAACAAACGAAATCTAACAACGATTATGGTGTAAACAAACCAACATAGCCAACCAACCCCCATTTAGAACCTTCATCATCCACAATCAAACAAAAGCAAAAATAAGACAATAAGGTTCAAATATATATAAAAAAAACCCAAAAACAAATCCCAAGTCATTTTGGTCCTAATTCTAGTCATCTTCTCCATGTGAAGGTTTCAACAACCCTAACTAGTGTGGTCGTTTGCCTTCTATTCGCATATGCTCAAACCATTTCAATCTCCCCTTCTTTACCATATCAAACATACTAGCAACTCTTATCCTCTCTTTAAAATCCTCACTTTTTATCGGTCTAACCCTGTGTGCCCACACATCCCCACCTTAGCATCATCATCATCTTACGATCATACATTTTCTTCATGGCACAACAATCTGTTCCATATAATATAGCATGTACAATTGCAACCCTATAAAATCTTCACTTTAATTTAGTTGGGAACATTTTGTCACACATTGCTCCAATGGTTGCTCAACACCTACACAAACCAACATGGATGTGATGGGTTACATTACCATCTATATCCCTGTCCCTTTAAACAAACCATGATAAATACTTAAACTTAATTACATGAGAAAGCACTTGATATTCTATGTGAAAGGATTGAAATTCTTCACATTCCATACATGAGTTTGAGTACATATATATAGGCAAACAAGTTACACTTTGAAACCTTAAATACAAACTAAATTACAACATATACACAGAAGATTTATTGTTTAACATCCCCCCTCAAGCTGAACGGTGGTGGACCAAGATTGAGAATTTTGCAAAACTCGGAGAATTGAGGACCAGGAAGACTTTTGGTAAAGATGTCTGCCACCTGAAGCTTGGTTGGAACAAATTTTGTAATAAGTTGTCCTGATGTTACAAGCTCCCATAAGAAGTGATAGTCTAAATCAATGTGCTTGGAACGCTTGTGAGAGATAGGATTCTGGGTGAGAAAGATAGCACTTTGATTGTCGCAGAGAATTGTAGGTCGGTCCGGAGGTAACGCATGAAGTTCCTGTAAAAGATGTGTTATCCATATGATTTCGGCAGCGGTGTTGGCCATTGCACGATATTCAGATTCACAACTAGAACGAGCAACAGTAGGTTGTTTCTTCGCACTGCATGAAATGAGATTGCCACCTAAGAATATAGAGTAACCATACGTCGAGCGACGAGTTTCCAAACAACGAGCCCAATCAGCATCGGAATAACTAAACAAAGCAACATGCTCCCCTCGATTATAATGAAGACCATAAGCAATAGTTCCCTTAAGATACCGTAGAATACGTTTAACCTCTTGATAATGATCCACAGTTGGCGAGTGCAGAAATTGACTAACTTAGTTAACAGCATAAGAAATGTCAGGCCTGGTAATTGTCAAGTACTGAAGAACCTCAACAATAGACCGATAATGAGTAGCATCCTAAAATAAATCACCTGTAGAAACAAAAGAAACATTCGTACTTAAGGGTGTTGGAGCAGGTTTAGCATCCAACATCTTAGCACGAGCAAGAATATCTAAAGTATATTTTGACTGATTTAAAAATAAACCATTGTTAGTGTAGGTAACCTAAAATCCTAGAAAATAATTAAGTTTCCCCAGATCTTTAATGGCAAATTCTTTGTTTAACTTGCAAACATAAAATGGATAACAGCATTATTAACATCCAGTTGATGAAGAGGCCAGTTATTGATAACAGCAAGGGCAAGAACAGTGCAAACCGTAGTTGCCTTAACAACTGGACTAAAGGTATGAAAATAATCAAGACCGGAACCTGTGTAAATCCTTGCGCCACCAATCTCGCCTTGTGGCGGTTAATGGATCCATCTGAATGAAATTTTGTGTGAAATAACCATTTTGAACCCACAACATTGGCATTGTTTGGTCTAGGAACAAGGGTCCATGTGTCGTTTCGAAGAAGAGCATCATACTCACATTGCATTGCATGAATCCATTTTTCATCCTTGCAAGCGGAAGTAAAGGTCTAAGGATCAGAGGAGGCAAAAAGAGCACAATGAAGAGGAAGTTGTTTGGTGTAAGCCAAGTCTAATTGATTCCGAGGCTTAAATATCCCAGCTTTGGCACGAGTTACCATCGGATGTGACGGTAAAGGCATGGGAGGAGGGGCGGCCACTGGCGAAGCAGGACCACTGGATGAGGAGCTTTGATGAGATGGTGAGTTTGGTGGGCTGATAGAGGGAGTAGAGTGGGCAGTATTGGGAGGAGTTGAAGGTGGTGTTGAAAGTGGAGTGTGAGGAGTCGTAGGTGTTGATGGTGTAGAGGTAGGAAAATATGGGACATTTATAATCTTTTGTTGAGAGGTGTTATTGGATGTGGAGGATTGGTTGGTTTGCATAGGAGGGCCGATAGGTATATCATTTGTAGGATCTAAAAAAGCCACAATGTCAAGGTTTTCAATGGGTGTGGATTTGGTGAGAGGATCAAGGGGGAAAAAAGTTTCATCAAAACGGGCATGTCTAGAGATATAAACACGCCGAGTGGATGGATCGAGGCACTTGAAGCCCTTATACTTGAAGGAAGGACCAAGAAAAATGCAAGGAATACTCCTTGGGGCAAGCTTGTTATCGGCATAATCCTGTAAGAAAGGAAAGACCCGACAACCAAAGGATCGAAAAATGGAGTAATCCGGAAGGCGGTTGTATAAAAGTTCAAACGGAGATTTACCCTCAAGTAACAAAGATGGTAGGTGGTTAATTATGAAAACCGCCGTAAAGAAGGCATCCACCCAATAACTCGGAGATAGCTTAGCATGAAATAACATAGCCAAACCAGTTTCAACGATGTGTCTATGTTTGCATTCAACTCTCCCATTTTGTTGGGGGGTGTGAGGGCATGACATGCGATGAAATGTACCATTTTGTTCAAATAGACAACGAACCTTTTTATTAGTAAATTCGGTACCTCCATCACTTTGAAAATTTTTAATTTTGGTGGAAAATTATGTTTGAACTAAAGGTATAAAGATGGATAACACATCAACAAATTCAGATTTTGACTTCAATGGAAACAACCATGTAAAACGAGAGAAGTCATCAACAAAAGCCACATAGTATATGTAACAACCAACGGATTTAATTGGAGATGGACCCCATAAGTCACAATGAACTAACTCAAGAGGTGAAGTTGCACGTTTAGTATTAAGATCAAAAGGAAGTCATTTAGACTTGGCAAGTTCACATGGAGTACAAACACCCGGTTTTGGTAAAACAGAAGTGAAAGAAATAAGACCATTAGTTTTTAATAAAGACATAACATCAAAATTGACATGTCCCAAACGGGAATGCCACAATTCAAAGGAAGCTTTAGGACATTTTGTAGACGAAAGCAAAGCTTGATGAGTGTTGTGCAGAATATAGAGACCATCTTCACGACACCCGCGAGCTAGGATTTTCTTGTTGTGGCGATCCTGAATAAGGAAATTAGGATAAGAAAAAACAACATCAACAGGATTATCTTCAGTTAATTTGCTTATCGATAAAAGATTTTTGGTAAGATTAGGAACCACCAAAACGTTTTTAAGATTAAGGGAACCAAAGAGTTTAGTATTACCAACATGAGTAACAGGTAAGGATTGGCCATTTCCAAAGAAAACACGAGGGTTACCTTTAGTGGGAATGGCCAATGGAAGAGAATTATTATTAGGAACCATATGATCTGACGCACCTGTATCGCCAGTCCAATCAGGAACAGAAGGGTTCAATGCACATTGCGCATGGAAGGCTTGCGCAAGTTGGGCTTTAGAGGAACCGACAGACGAAGCAAATTGCGCCAACTGGTAACATTGGTTTGCAAAGTGACCCGTTTTCCTGCAAATTTGACATGTGGGGGGGGGAGCTTATTGGGCCGATAGTTATTGTAGTTTGATGTACCATTCTTAGAATTAGAATTATAAATGGGCCGATTCACTTTATTGGGCCGATAATATTTATGTTGTTGTGACCCAACATTTCCACGAGACATAGAATAATTTTGTTGCTGTGACCGATAAGAACCTTTATTATGTTGATTGTGATTATGAGCCATATATGCAACAGGAGCAGGAGTATTATTATGAAGCGCCTTCACAAATAATTCATGACTCTCAGCGCTAGCCAACAAATCTGCAAGATTAGGGATCGGGCGAACGGACCGGATATGCATGGAAAAGCCTTCAAAAGCGGTTCCTAAACCACACAAAAACCAGTGTAATTGATCCATTGGGTCGACCGGATGGCCGATAGCATGGAGTTGATCGCAAATACTTTTAAAAACACGACCAAAATACACAACCGACTTGTCCCCTTTCTGAAGTTTGCGAAGATTTTCACGTCGATTTTGAACACGTTCAATAGAAGTATTACAGAACACATTTTCAAGTGCTACCCATATTTCTCGAGCACTAGATAAACCAAAAGTGACCGATAATGCTTCTTCGGTAAGAGACGCATTTAACAAAATAATAGCCTGTTGCTCTTCGGTTAACCACTTCAAATATTCGGGATTCACGGTTTCTTTGCCATCAACGGTGACTGTAGGGGAAGGAGCGGTAGCGGTGCCATCAATATGATGAGCAACCTTTTGATACGCAAGCAAGGGACGCATTTGAGTTCGCCAATATATGAAGTTGGTGGAATTAAGTTTGATGGCGATCATTGGAGCAAGGCCATTCATAGGGGGTGGAGTGATAGCGGATGAGGATGAAGATGATGCAGCCATGAACAATTGGCTTGAAAGAACAATAAACAAGTGATAAGCAAAAGAGAAAGAAAGGAAGAGCAAGAGGGAGGGCAGGGAAGGGAACCGAAAAGTAGAAGGAAGAGGAAGGGAGAAGGATGGGGAAACTTAATTGATCAAGTGATGGCTTGATACCATGAAAGGATTGAAATTCTTCACATTCCATACATGAGTTTGAGTACATATATATAGGCAAACAAGTTACACTTTGACACCTTAAATACAAACTAAATTACAACATATACACATAAGATTTATTGTTTAACACTATGGTTATTCGAGTGTCGTCATCGTCAACCGAACAATTGAAATAACATTAACTGTAATTAGACTTTGAGCTACTAATCCTTAAACATTTGCTCTCTAAAGTTACCCGGTTATGTTTAGTCTCCGTAATTAACACCTATCATCTGCGTAAAACAACACCATGAAATTGTCTGTTGAATCGATTTAGAGAACTCATCCAAGACTAGCTTACGTAACAATTTCTATAATTACATACTTTGTAAAAAAAAACTTAAATTATAATTTATAAAGGTTGTGTTTATTAAACCATAACTTACGGTAGGTAATTTTTTTACAACAAATGAAAATGATTTAGTGTTAGCTTATTAAACTTTTTATAAGTTCAACCTATCAACCTCCGTACGTATACAATATTTCTAATATTTGTGCGCAACTAGGTCAGTATGGTCCAGTATAAAACTGATCAAATTACCTATCATCAAAGACGATGTTTATCATAAAATCAGGTGGAGTCCGAGTGGGTAAAGTGAAAAAAAAGTGCCAAATTATGTGTAAATATCTTCAAACGCATTAATAATTCCACTTTTTACCAACTACATTACATATGGTGGACTCAATAAAGTGGAGTTAATATGGTGATATTGTCACACCCTTAAATTTCTATTTGCGGGGTTTTACTGCGAGGCGTATGACAAACCAGGATCCAAGTCAACGATCACAATAAACAACTCTATATGAGAAACGTAAAAACCATAAACAACGATTTGATAAGCGGAAGCATTAAAGAGGAATCTAATCAGCTACAATAGTATTCCAAAGTATTCAAAACACTTTTATTTCAAAACGTGCAACTAAGCCTAGACGCCAATGCAGACCCGTGCGCCTAGTTCCATTTGTTGCTACCTTAGCGACCTGAGAAAAACATGCCAAAAAGATGTCAACATATAATGCTGGTGAGTTCACAGGTTTGTTCAATATGTTATCAAGATGTTACCAGAATGTTACCATGTCCATACTATATCCATGTTACCAGGTATGCTAGCTAGGCGTATGTTTTGTTACTACTACGATTGGAAAACCATTACTAGACTGTTACCATGTGTTCAGCCCGATGTGTTGTAGCCATGCTACGAGTGTTACCAGTTCGAGACAATATGCACCCGCCCGGCCCTCCAAGCCGTCGAGTGGGGCTTGTCAAACCCAATAGATCTATCCACATTTCCCCCGTTGTGCATCCCCGCACATTCATGGTTTCCCCCGGGACTTTAAAAGATCGTATAGTACACAAGTTTAAAACCATAGTATGACATATGTTACCAAAATAGTTTAGTGCATGTTTTCTCCCCCAAAAGTTAAAGCAGTAAAAGTGGGGCCGTGAACTCACCTTAGATAGCGTTCTTCGGTTATAAGTAAAGATGTTAAGCCCTTGATAATCCCTCTATCAGAGATCTATCAAAATGTTCACATAAGTGTTCCGACTAATAACCATAAGGTTATCTAGTCCCCGATTGTCCAGATCGTAACTAAGTATGTTTTAAAACGCGTTTAAATGTTTAACCGACACACTAGACCGACCCGACATCCCGTTGGTGACCCATTACCCTAACTAATCAAGTAAACATAGAATACACACAAGGTTCAATCGTAAAACACTTAGTTTGTATCAAAAATCTCATTTCTGCATCAAAACGGTCGAACCAGTCAGTTTAAGTCTCCTTCGCCCGTTTTCAGTCTCCTTCGCCCGTTTTACATTTCGTTCGACCATTTGATGCCTCCTTCGCCCGTTTTACCACATTCGCCCCAAACAAGACCCAGGTTTGACCCTGGATTCTCTCCTTCGCACCTTCGATCGGTCGAAGGAGTCCAGGTTCGCCCCTGTTGTGCAAATTTTCCTAAAAACGCTTCAAACACATTCAAAACGACTCGAAACATCATCAAACACAGCAGTCAAGCATGAATAACTTATCCCTACAAAACCCCACCGATTTTCCCCAATAATACGTCCGTTTCAGCTCTTTCCTAGAATGGTAAAGATTATGGAAACATCGCTTTCATGCATGAATAATTTACCCAATTTGGAAACTTTTGAAATCGATCCATATTCGACATAAAATGCTCAGTTTGTCGAGTGTTCGATCTTTCCTTATTAGTTCTATTGATCATAAATATCATGCATCAAGTCTAGATTCGTTAAAACCCCCAAATACCCATAATATCATCATTTATCCAATCCTAACCCTAAACAACAATAATCTAGCATCAATAACAATCCTATATCATGTTTCTATCATAGATACAGCAGCAAATCATTGAACAACACATAACACCACATAATACACAATTTACATATGTTTATCATCATGGAAACCTATGTCAAATGATAATGTTTTGGTTTAGAAAGATGTTTAACGGGTTTTTAATCATAGAAACACCCTTAGAACAGATCCGGACAATTAGGGTTAAATGAAAACGAATTAAAATGCTTTTAAAAAGGTTTAGGATTAAGAACACACCTTGGATTCTTGTTTAGATGTTGTAGATAGGTTAGATTATGAAAAAGAAGAGCAAAAACTCCTTCCTTAGTGATTAAGATCGTTTGAGAGTATTTTGGGACGGTTAGGGTTTGTGAAATGATGAAAAATGACAAAGTTTGGTATTTATACTAATTCTCCTTCGCCCCATATCAATGGTCGAATGTGGCCTTCTTCGACCCTTTCACAGGGTCGAATGAGCCCTGTCCTGGTCGAAAGGAATTCATTCAATTCCACACCCCAGGTTCGCCCATTTACAAAGGGTCGAACCAAAAAAAATGTTCTCCTTCGACCACTCGAAGTGGTCGAACCAGAACTCACTTTTAACTAGTTTTCCAGTTTGTCGTGTTTAACGCATTCTAACACATCTTAACACATAAGCATGCATCCTTAATCTATATTTAACATATTTAAGCATAGATAATCATTTACACATCATTTAAACACATCTATGTATATAATCCACCACACGACCCATAATCTACACATATACTTAATTAGTTCATTTAATGTCACCAACAACGGAACCCGGTACTAGTGTATTACCAAAACGACTCCCAATGATCCTCCAGATCATTGCACCCTGGACAATCCTAACTTGACCCGACTCAACTAACCCAGTTAAGTTCGTTTATAAACGTTTCTCGCTAAGGTAGACTTAGATGTTACTAAAATGTTTAAGCCAAACATGCCGGGTGTCACATCATCCCCACGTTGAAAGAATTTTTGTCCCGAAAATTGCGCGAAGCCCCAAAAGAAAGAAACGAAAAGAACAGAACGAAAAGAAAGTTACCGGATGTCACATCTCATCCCCACGTTGAAAGGAATCTCAACCCGAGATTCATTCCGCTTCGGCCGTAACATGCCTCGATTCAAACGCGCGTTTCGGAAAAAGATGAGGATATTTAGCTTTCATTTGATCCTCCCGTTCCCATGTGAACTCCGGTCCACGATTCGAGTTCCAACGGACTTTATCGATGCGGATTTTACTCCGAGGAAGGCTGCGAATCTTGTAGTCGAGAATTTCGACAGGTTCCTCCACAATGCGAAGACGATCATCAACCTTGATCTCCTCCAGTGGTACAATGAGAGATTCATCAGCCAAACACTTCTTCAAGTTAGACACATGGTAGATGTTGTGCACACTACCGAGCTCCGCCGGTAAGTCAAGTCTGTATGCCACCGGTCCAATCCGATCCAGGATTGCGAATGGTCCGACATATCGAGGGTTAAGCTTGCCACGCTTTCCGAAGCATATGACGCCCTTCCATGGTGAAACTTTCAGAAGTACCCTGTCCCCAACCTGGAACTCCAAAGGTTTTCGACGGCGATCGGCATAACTCTTCTGACGAACCCGAGCAGCAGCTAAACGCTGAAGAATCTGCACGATTTTCACCGAAGTTTCGTACACAAGTTCCGGACCAGTGAGCTGGCTCTCGCCCACCTCGGCCCAACAAAGTGGTGATCGACATTTCCGTCCGTAAAGAGCCTCGAACGGAGCTGCCTTGATACTAGAGTGATAGCTGTTGTTATAGGAGAACTCCACTAATGGCAGGTGGATCTCCCAACTTTTGCCAAAATCGATAACACACGCCCGGAGCATGTCTTCCAAGGTTTGAATCGTCCGCTCACTTTGTCCATCAGTTTGCGGATGATAAGCTGTACTCATATCCAACTGAGTACCCAAAGCCTTGTGCAGAGCCTTCCAGAAACGCGAAGCGAAACGAGAATCACGATTAGAGATAATAGAGACAGGCACTCCGTGCCGAGCAACCACCTCCTTAAGGTAAAGTCGAGCCAACCGCTCGAGTCCATCGGTTTCCTTAATAGGTATGAAACGTGCCGATTTTGTCAGCCGGTCAACAATCACCCAGATCATATCATAACCACTAGGTGACCTTGGCAGTTTGGTGACAAAATCCATCGTGATTTGCTCCCACTTCCATTCCGGAACCTCTGGTTGTTGCAGGAGACCAGACGGCCTCTGATATTCCACCTTGACTTTAGCACAACTCAAACATTTGCTGACATAAGAAGCTATATCAGCTTTCATGTTTGGCCACCAATAAAGTATCTTCAAATCCTGATACATCTTATCGGAGCCAGGGTGAATAGAATACCGGGATTTGTGAGCTTCATCCAGAACAAGCTCGCGCAATCCCCCGAACAATGGGACCCAAACACGTCCTGCAAAATAGTGTAAGCCATCGGTCCTGAGTTCAAGATGCTTATCAGCACTGTGCATAGTTTCAGCCTTAAGGTTTTCCTCCTTCAAGGCTTCCAACTGTGCAGAACGGATTCGGTCAGGCAACGACGAATGAATGGTGAGCTGTAAGGCTCGAACACGGCGAGGATTCGCAGACTCCTTCCTGCTCAAGGCGTCCGCCACAACGTTCGCCTTGCCAGGATGGTATTTGATAGCACAGTCATAATCGTTCAGGAGTTCAACCCAGCGACGCTGCCGCATGTTTAACACCTTCTGGTCGAAAATATGCTGGAGACTCTTGTGATCGGTATATACTTCACACTTGGTACCGTACAAGTAATGTCTCCAGATTTTCAACGCAAAGACTACCGCACCCAGTTCCAAGTCATGAGTAGTGTAGTTCTTCTCATGAACTTTGAGTTGACGAGAAGCATGAGCAATAACCTTCCCGCGTTGCATCAACACACAACCGAGACCCCGAATAGAAGCGTCACTGTACACAACGAAGTCATCTGTACCCTCTGGTAAGGATAAGATAGGTGCAGAACAAAGTTTAAGTTTCAGCATCCGAAATGCTGATTCTTGTGGTTCATCCCAGTCGAACTTTCGGTTCTTCTGGGCAAGAGAAGTGAGGGGTTGAGCGATCTTCGAAAATCCCTCAATGAAGCGACGATAGTAACACGCAAGACCTAGGAATTGCCGCACCTCAGATGGCGTCTTTGGTGCTTCCCAGTCTTTAATAGCTTCGATCTTAGCCAGATCGACATGAATTCCCAGTTCATTCACCACATGCCCTAGGAATTGAACTTCACGTAACCAAAAATCACACTTTGAGAACTTAGCATACAACTGCTCCTGTCTCAAAAGTTCCAAAACCAACCGTAGATGTTCCTCATGATCCGCCTTGTTCTTGGAATAAATCAGAATATCGTCAATGAACACGATGACGAACTTGTCAAGGTAAGGTTTGCAAATGCGGTTCATCAAATCCATGAACATCGCCGGTGCTTTATTGAGACCAAAAGGCATGACCAAGAACTCAAAATGGCCATAGCGAGTGCGAAAAGCAGTCTTCTGAATGTCAGCTTCCCTGACGCGCAACTGGTGATAACCGGACCGCAAATCAATCTTCGAATAGTAGCTGGAGCCCTGAAGTTGGTCAAAGAGATCATCAATACGAGGAAGAGGATAACGATTCTTGATGGTCACTTTGTCCAGCTCACGATAATCAATACACATGCGAAGACTTCCTTCCTTCTTCTTCACAAACAAAATAGGAGCTCCCCACGGGGAAGAACTCGGTCGGATGAAACCCTTTTCCAAGAGTTCCTGCAACTGGCTGGACAACTCTTGCATCTCGGGAGGTGCAAGACGATACGGAGCTCGGGCAATAGGAGCTGCGCCCGGAGTAAGATCGATACCAAACTCAACCTGACGATGGGGAGGAAGACCAGGTAAATCATCAGGAAACACATCAGGAAAGTCATGAACCACCGGAATATCCTCGATCTTCTTCTCATCGTCAGTAGAAACGTTAACAAGTGCCAGAATGGCCGAACAACCCTTCCGAAGATACTTAAGGGCTTTCATGCTAGAAATGATACTCAGCGGAGCACCGCTTTTCTCGCCACTAACCGAAAGAATCTCTCCATCAGAGAGAGGGATCCGAATAACCTTGTCGAAACAAACGATCTCCGCGCGATACAACGATAACCAATCCATGCCGACCACGACATCAAAACTACCCAGGGGTACCGGCATAAGGTCAATGGGGAAGGTCAAACCCGACAGTTCCAAGCGACATTCCTTAAGGGTGTGTGTCGCTTCAATTTTCTTACCATCAGCCAATTCTATTAAGTACTTAGCCTCTAAAGGTGTGGGTACTATATCTAGCAATCGACTAATGTCCAAAGACACGAAACTCTTATCGGCACCAGAATCAAATAAGACAGAAACATAGCGATCATTAAGAAGGAACGTACCGGTAACTATGTCTGGATCCTGCCTAGCCTCTGCAGATCCAATGACGAAAGCACGTGCAGTCCTGCCTCCGCCGCCATTGTTCCCGTTACCGTTCCCGTTCTTCCCATTGTCGCCCTGTTTCAGCTTGGGACAGTCACGCTTGAAATGTCCCGTGTCACCACAGTTATAACACCCCTGCCTCCCCTGAGTCCCCTGAACAGCAGGAGCAGGAGCAGGAGTAGGGGTACGAGCTTGGGCCGACGGAAGTGTTGCCCTGCAATCCTTGGCCAGGTGTCCATGCTGGTTGCACCGATGACAGCGTGCCTTATCACAGTTCCCCGAGTGATGGTAACCACACCGGTTACACTTGGGATGCTTCTCGATATACCCACCTGTCTTCTGCCCCGAAGACGATCCAGACGACTCAAACTTCTTTGCCGGCTGAGACGGCGCCGGTACAACACTCCTTCCTATACCATCCCACTTTCTCTTGTTCCCCTCAGTAACCTTCACAGCAGCACCCTTGGGTAGCAAAACACCTTCTGCCACCTTCAGGTTAGTCATCCGATGGGCTGATCGGACAACTTCAGCAATAGTGGGAAGATTCCCAGCAGCCACCAACCCAGCAATTTCCGGCACCAATCCAGACACATAGTGCTCGATCCTCCTGTACTCGGGTGTGTGCAAATCAGGGCATAACACCGCCAGCTCATTCCTCCTCACAGTATATTCTTCAATCTCAGACCCAACCATCTTATAGCTCCAGACCTCATGTTCCAACTTCTGTATCTCCTCTCTCGGACAATACTCCCCTCTCAATAGCTGCACAAACTCAGCCCAAGGCATAGCGATAGCCTCTACCAATCTCATGTTCTGAGTGGTAGCATTCCACCACGACAATGCAGGCCCCTCAAATGTCGCGGTAGCATACTTCACCCGATCCCCAGCAGGACAGTTACACATGATGAACACAGACTCAACCTTCTCCAGCCATCGGAGCAGTCCCACCGCTCCCTCAGTTCCAGCGAAGTTATGGGGCTGACAGTCCCTAAACTTCTTATAAGAGCACTGAGGTGGGGGTGGATTGGCACCAACACCTGAAACACGGTACACGAGTAAAACACAAATGAAAGGACACGAAACCCAAAAATGAGGCAAGGTCGACAGAAATCAACTCACCACCCATGGCATTAATCCCAGCCTAGAAATTAGCCATAGCCACGTTCACTTACTGCTGTAGCAAGTTGTTCAGTTCAGCTTGGGTCATGTTGATGTTTCCACGACCACCGCCTCCAGCACGACCACCGTCGCCAGCACGGCCACCGCCGCCACCACGACGTCCACCACCGTGAGCACCAGACATGATCTAACAAATCAAGAAATCGAGGGATTCAGATTCACTTCCAGTGTCAACCACTAGAAATTTACAAGAGTTGACCTAGGGACAAATCCAGGACTATACATCCAAACTCGAAGTCCATCGGGATTTTCATGCATTCCAGTTTATTATTTCGTGTGCACCCGAAATGATAAACTGCTCTACATGGTCCTCCAGATGTACCCCTAATCCAGACCCCAGTCACCGAATATCGTCGTCTAGTAACGTGTGACGATAGGTGCAAGTGTAGGAAGGCATGTGTGTGCTAGAACCAACAAATCAACCCATCCTTCTTCAATCCAGAAGAAGAAGACAAAAGTATGTAAGAACCCAAATAAAAGCGGATGATGTATCGGAGAAACATGATGATGATGTAAGGACACCCCGACAACGTTAGTACGTATCCCACTAATAGACTCAAGTATGTGACTGTCTAGTGTGTGCGACTCGGCTATAGACCAGACTCTACATGCAGTCCTAGTTCACTATAACCATTGTCTCTGATACCAATCTGTCACACCCTCAAATTTCCACTTGCGGGGTTTTACCGCGAGGCGCATGACAAACCAGGATCCAAGTCAACGATCACAATAAACAACTCTATATGAGAAACGTAAAAACCATAAACAACGATTTTATAAGCGGAAGCATTAAAGAAGAATTTAATCAGCTACAATAGAATTCCAAAGTATTCAAAACACTTTTATTTCAAAACGTGCAACTAAGCCTAGACGCCAATGCAGACCCGTGCGCCTAGTTCCATTTGTTGCTACCTTAGCGACCTGAGAAAAACATGCCAAAAAGATGTCAACATATAATGCTGGTGAGTTCACAGGTTTGTTCAATATGTTATCAAGATGTTACCAGAATGTTACCATGTCCATACTATATCCATATTACCAAGTACGCTAGCTAGGCGTATGTTTTGTTACTACTACGATTGGAAAACCATTACTAGACGGTTACCATGTGTTCAGCCCGATGTGTTGTAGCCATGCTACGAGTGTTACCAGTTCGAGACAATATGCACCCGCCCGGCCCTCCAAGCCGTCGAGTGGGGCTTGTCAAACCCAATAGATCTATCCACATTTCCCTCGTTGTGCATCCCCGCACATTCATGGTTTCCCCCGGGACTTTAAAAGATCGTATAGTACACAAGTTTAAAACCATAGTATGACATATGTTACCAAAATAGTTTAGTGCATGTTTTCTCCCCCAAAGTTAAAGCAGTAAAAGTGGGGCCGTGAACTCACCTTAGATAGCGTTCTTCGGTTATAAGTAAAGATGTTAAGCCCTTGATAATCCCTCTATCAGAGATCTATCAAAATGTTCACATAAGTGTTCCGACTAATAACCATAAGGTTTTAAAACGCGTTTAAATGTTTAACCGACACACTAGACCGACCCGACATCCCGTTGGTGACCCATTACCCTAACTAATCAAGTAAACATAGAATATACACAAGGTTCAATCGTAAAACACTTAGTTTGTATCAAAAATCTCATTTCTGCATCAGAACGGTCGAACCAGTCAGTTTAAGTCTCCTTCGCCCGTTTTCAGTCTCCTTCGCCCGTTTTACATTTCGTTCGACCGTTTGATGCCTCCTTCGCCCGTTTGACCACATTCGCCCCAAACAAGACCCAGGTTTGACCCTGGATTCTCTCCTTCGCACCTTCGATCGGTCGAAGGAGTCCAGGTTCGCCCCTGTTGTGCAAATTTTCCTAAAAACGCTTCAAACACATTCAAAACGACTCGAAACATCATCAAACACAGCAGTCAAGCATGAATAACTTATCCCTACAAAACCCCACCGATTTCTCCCAATAATACGTCCGTTTCAGCCCTTTCCTAGAATGGTAAAGATTATGGAAACATCGCTTTCATGCATGAATAATTTACCCAATTTGGAAACTTTTGAAATCGATCCATATTCGACATAAAATGCTCAGTTTGTCGAGTGTTCGATCTTTCCTTATTAGTTCTATTGATCATAAATATCATGCATCAAGTCTAGATTCGTTAAAACCCCCAAATACCCATAATATCATCATTTATGCAATCCTAACCCTAAACAACAATAATCTAGCATAAATAACAATCATATATCATGTTTCTATCATAGATACAGCAGCAAATCATTGAACAACACATAACACCACATAATACACAATTTACATATGTTTATCATCATGGAAACCTATGTCAAATGATAATGTTTTGGTTTAGAAAGATGTTTAAAAGGTTTTTAATCATAGAAACACCCTTAGAACAGATCCGGACAATTAGGGTTAGATGAAAACGAATTAAAATGCTTTTAAAAAGGTTTAGGATTAAGAACACACCTTGGATTCTTGTTTAGATGTTGTAGATAGGTTAGATTATGAAAAAGAAGAGCAAAAACTCCTTCCTTAGTGATTCAGATCGTTTGAGAGTGTTTTGGGACGGTTAGGGTTTGTGAAATGATGAAAAATGACAAAGTTTGGTATTTATACTAATTCTCCTTCGCCCCATATCAATGGTCGAAGGTGGCCTCCTTCGACCCTTTCACAGGGTCGAATGAGCCCTGTCATGGTCGAAAGGAATTCTTTCACTTCCACACCCTAGGTTCGCCCATTTACAAAGGGTCCAACCAAACAAAATGTTCTCCTTCGACCACTCGAAGTAGTCGAACCAGAACTCACTTTTAACTAGTTTTCCACTTTGTCATGTTTAACGCATTCTGTCACATCTTAACACATAAGCATGCATCCTTAATCTATATTTAACATATTTAAGCATAGATAATCATTTACACATCATTTAAACACATCTATGTATATAATCCACCACATGACCCATAATCTACACATATACTTAATTAGTTCATGTAATGTCACCAACAACGGAACGCGGTACTAGTGTATTACCAAAACGACTCCCAATGATCCTCCAGATCATTGCACCCTGGACAATCCTAACTTGACCCGACTCAACTAACCCAGTTAAGTTCGTTTTTAAATGTTTCTCGCTAAGGTAGACTTAGATGTTACTAAAATGTTTAAGCCAAACATGCCGGGTGTCACAGATATATCTTATAAAATTGTTATAAGTTTACCTTTTTAACATGCTCGTACTGTTGGGAATCATGGTATCGAATACACAGCGGAAGCGGTTTATATTTTTAACAAAAACGGATTATATATACTATATATATATAATGGCCGATTAATATGTATAAATATATATTTAATTTTTATTAATCCGATTAATAAAATATTCCCAATCAGGATCTCAGTTAAACGCGTATAAACAAATAAATAATAAACAACCATAGGGGGTTTAGTAATCAACCTTTGACGACTACACCGGAATTGTAACACGCGGGTTACAACGAATCCTCGCTAGTAAGGAGCTCACAACCGAGCACGAACCAACCGGTAGCAACACTTTGCAAGAAGGAAAGGCGGCGGCTTGTGGTGGTGATCGACCGAAACAAGGCAGCAGGGCGGTGGCCCTTTTCCTTGGGTGGCGGCCGCAAAATAAGAGGAAGGAGGCATGGGGCTTGTTGTTTTGATAAAAGGTGTATTAGGGTTTACTCCTTAACCCTCCTTTTATAAGACAACAACTTGCAATAAACCCCCTTGCTAAATATCTTAATACTCCTTAATATTAATCTTATTAACATTAAGTCCCTCAAGATACTCCTTAATATTAATCTTATTAATATTAAATCCCTCAAGACTAAAACAATTATTATTTCATAAATAATAATCCACCAACGCGTGAACTTATCTGATTCGTGTACCAACGTGTAACTCTTCGGATCGTACCGGTTCGGGTTACGTTGATCTCGACTTTTAATTACATCGGACATCCTATATATCCAACAATCTCCCACTTGGACGATTTTAATTAAATGAGTCAACGTGCGCAGAGTTGGACGCCTAGCTGCATCGCATTGCACCCAAACCAGTATGACATTTTACAGTCGTCAACTAGTTCTTTGAGTTCAAGTAACGCTTTACTTAACCAAATACTATAGCCCTGATAATTATATCAATAAGTCCCTTCTGTATAGACATCCTTTGATCATAAGACATGGATCATTCATTCTTTTATAGTGATCAACTATTCTCTATTCTCGTCTCTAATTCAAAGTGGTCTAACGAACTACCTTAGTCCGAGCGTGGCCACGCGTTTATACCAGTTTGAGTTTTACGAGGGCGCGAGAATGTCTAGGCTTCTAATCCCATAGAAGTACAGATTTCCATCAGCGTTATACAACTCCCACTTAATCTCGAATTTCTCCCAATGCTACCCTTATAGCTACCCATGTTTCAGGAGAGTGTAAGATAACATCAAAGATAGTCCTTGATCAATGTAGTTTAATATGTGCCTTAGGAAAAAGGACAGATTGAACATATCAATATCAAAACATCTCATGACATAGATCCATGGAGATCGTTTTGAAGCGAGTTACATCCAATATCATTCCCTAATGATATCTGTGAATTATGATTCTCAAACCATTGAGTTATTCATCTCATGAATACAATCATCTCAATTCACAATAGTCATACATTCAAATTCATTCCCATGTAATTTGATCGACTACGGATATTTAGAATACTCTTATTCAAGGATTTAAACATACAAATAATGAACACGGTCACAAAATATTTAAATTTACATTTAATCCATTAAATCAAATAAATATTCAATGTAACTGTTATAGTTCAAAATAAAACATCAATACTAATTACAGATCATGCCCATTGTCTAACAACTCTAAGCCCTATATTTCCAGCATGCTCCTCATGTCTAGCTTGAGGTAAAGGCTTAGTAAAGGGGTCAGCCAGATTTAGATCTGTATGAACTTTGTTCATCATGACGTCTCCACGCTCCACTATTTCTCTAATGTAGTGGAACTTTCTGAGTGTATGCCTTGCGGTCTGATGTGACCTTGGTTCCTTTGCAAGAGCAATGGCACCAGTGTTGTCACACAGTATGTCGATTGGTTTCTTTATGCTAGGCACAACATCGAGATCAGTAATGAACTTCTTCATCCAGGCAGCCTCCTTTGCAGCATCTGATGCAGCAATGTATTCTGATTCACAGGTGGATTGAGCAACCACACTTTGCTTAGAGCTCTTCCAAGTAACAGCCCCACCATTCAGAATGAAAACATATCCTGTTTGTGATCTTGAGTCATCACGATCAGTCTGGAAGCTTGCATCAGTATAACAATTAACTGAAAGCTCCTCATCTAGTCCTCCATATATTAAGAACATGTCCTTAGTCCTTCTCAAGTACTTAAGAATGTTCTTCACTGCAGCCCAGTGACTCTCTCCTGGATTCTGTTGATATCTACTCGTCATGCTAAGAGCATACGAGACATCAGGTCTAGTACATAACATGGCATACATGATGGAACCAATCGCATAAGCATATGGAACACCTTCCATTTTCTTCTTTTCCTCTATAGTATTTGCATACTGCTTGTTATCAAGAATGGTTCCATGAGCCATGGGCAAGAGCCCCCTTTTTGAGTCTTGCATTGAGAAGCGTCGTAAGACCTTATCAATATATGTACTTTGACTCAAACCCAATAACCGCTTTGATCTATCTCTATAAATCTTTATTCCTAGAATATCAGCGGCTTCACCAAGATCTTTCATTGTGAAACATTTACCCAACCAGGTCTTAACATCTTTAAGCATAGGGATATTGTTTCCAATGATTAGTATGTCATCTACATACAGTATAAGAAAAGTAATATAGCTCCCACTAGACTTCTTGTAAACACATGGTTCATCTTCGTTCTTGATAAAACCAAACTCTTTGATTTCTTGATCAAAACAGAGATTCCAGCTGCGAGATGCTTGCTTTAATCCATAGATGGATTTATTCAGCTTGCACACCTTATTAGGATTTTTTGGATCGACAAAACCTTCAGGTTGAACCATATAGACATCTTCCAGTAAGTGTCCATTAAGGAACGCGGTTTTGACATCCATCTGCCATATCTCATCGTCATAATATGCAGCAATGGCAAGTAGAATTCTAATAGACTTAAGCATGGCTACTAGCGAGAAAGTTTCCTCATAGTCAATTCCTTGAGTCTGAGTAAAACCTTTGGCTACAAGCCTTGCTTTGTAGGTTTGCACATTCTCATCCATGTCAGTCTTCTTCTTGAAGATCCATTTGTTTCCCACAGTCCGACACTCGGTAGGAAGATCAACCAAATCCTAGACTTGGTTATCATACATGGATTGCATCTCTGCATTCATGGCTTCTTGCCATTTCTTGGATTCTGAATCCAAGATTGCAGCTTTGTAAGTAGTAGGCTCAGCTTCATCAATCATGAAGACATCGTCATACCTTACCGGTGCACGACGATCCCTAATACTTTTCTGAACACTTGGTGTTTCTGCTGTTTCTTGAGTCCTCTCAGGCTCAACTTCAACAACTGGATCAGTTACATCTGGTTCTGTCTGAACAACTGGTTCAGTCACTTGTGATTCTCGAATTTCTTCAAGATCCACATGGTTATCTCTAATCCCTCGCGCTAGAAGCTCTTCCTCTAAGAAAGTGCCTCTGCGTTTGGTGAAAATCTTATTTTCAGTGGGGTGGTAGAACAGGTAACCGATCTTCTTACCGTATCCAACGAAAACCACCTTTTCGCCTCTGGGATCTAGTTTATCCGAAGATTCTAGAGTGACATAAGCATTACATCCCCAGACTTTAAGGTAGGATACATGAGGTTTCTTTCCATGCCATATCTCATAAGGCGTTTTAGTAACCTTTTTCGTTGGAGCTATATTCACAAGTCTTGCGGTGGTCTCCAAGGCATAACTCCAAAAGGATTTTGGAAGGTTTGTTCGACACATCATTGATCGAATCATATCTAATAGAGTTCGATTTCTCCGCTCAGACACACCATTATGTTGCGGTGTTCCAGGTGGAGTGAGTTGTGAAACTATTCCACAATCCTTTAGATGGTCGATGAATTCCTGACTAAGATATTCACCGCCTCGATCTGATCAAAGCATTTTAATAGTTCTATTTAGCTGATTTTCTACTTCGTTTTGGTATTCCTTGAACTTTTCAAGAGTTTCATGTTTATGCTTCATAAGATAAACATAACCATATCTACTGAAACATCACTGAATGTAACAAAGTATCTTTCTCCATGTCTTGATATTGTTCTGAATGGACCACATACATCTGTATGTACAAGTCCTAACAGGTAATTAGCTCTTTCTCCAACACTTGAAAAAGGTGCTTTTGTTAACTTTCCACTTAAGCATGATTCGCATTTTCCAAACGACTCCGAACCTTTGGAATCCAGGATTCCTGCGGTCTTGAGTTGTTTAACACGATTCTCACTTATGTGACCAAGTCTACAATGCCACATATACGTATCATTAAAGTCCAACTTATTACGTTTATGAGAGATATTGCATAATATGTTATCGTTTTGGATTTCTATCTCATAGATCCCATTGTTAGGTTTTGCATCAAAGTAAAATACATCGTTAAAATAAGCAGAAATAAATTCACCATTAAAACGATAATCAAAACCTTGTCTACGCAAAGCATGAAATGAAACAATATTTCTAGTCACACTAGGAATGTAATAAACATTGTTCAAAACAAGTTCTAAACCAGAAGGTAGTAAAAGAACATATTTTCCTATTGCCTTCACTGCAACTCTTTGTCCATTGCCAACATGGACCTCCAAGTCACCTTGTTTCAGTTTTCTAATCTTTCTTAGTCCCTGCAAAACATTACAAATGTGGAAACCACATCCTGTGTCAAACACCCATGTTTTGCCAAAAAAAACAAAGATTTCAATAACATATATACCTGAGGACTCTCCTCCAGAAGCCTTGGCTTGCTTCAGTTCAGCTAAATACTTAGCACAATTCCTTTTCCAGTGCCCAGTTTCATTACAATGAAAACATTTGGCATCTTTCAAAGGTTTCTTGTTGGCAACGGCTTTTCCCTTTCCCTTCCCTTTGCCTTGATAGCCCCTCTTCTTGGTTTTAGGTTTCTTAATCTGACCCTCCCTGATCATTAGCACTGGTGCAGTTTTGCCAGGTATGTTTACCTCAGCAGTTTTGAGCATCTGATGCAGTTCTGCAAGTGTCTTCTCCATCCCATTCATATTATAGTTCATAATGAACTGGTCATATGACTTGGGCAATGAGTTCAGGATGATATCCCCAGCTAACTCATCGCTCAAGGGTGATTCCAGACGAGCCAAGTGATCAACAAACGCCTTCATTTTCAGCACATGAGTGCCAACTGGTGAACCCTCTTGCATACGAGTGGTTATAAGTGATTGCATCACATCGAACCTCTCATGGCGAGCATTTTGTTGGAACATTTCCATCAGATGCTGATTCATGTCGTATGCATCCATGTCCTCCATGGTCCTTTGAAGTTCAGGGATCATGGAAGCCGACATCAGACATGAGACTTTCAAAGAGTCATCAAAATGCTTAGCCCAAGCTTAATAAAGCTCACTCTTGGGATTTATGGGTTCATCACGGACTGGTTCTTCAAGAACATACAATTTGTTCTCCGCTTTGAGAACAATTTTCAAGTTGCGGTGCCAGTCCATGAAGTTGGAGTGGTTCAGTTTGTCCTTCTCTAAGATGGACTTGAGAGAGAAATGGGAGGTGGAATTGTTTTCAGTTGACATCTACAAAGTTCAAAATTAATGTATTAGTATTTCATGTTTAAGTGTCCTAATTATTTTATGACCCAAAAAAAAAAAACAAAATTAATTAGGATGAGATCCCGATTCATCAATACACAATGAACTGGCTTAGCACTGTCCACTGGCACGATTAGGTAGGTAAACAACGATTGTTAATTGTGTCCACTACACAACTCTCCTTTTGGGGTTATCGCTAAAAGCGATGTATGTTTAACCCCAACTATGCCCACTTGTCAAACAAGCGATGTTTGGTCCTTTACTGTTAACTGTAACACCAGCCTAGGTTACACAGGAACCGCGATGATTACCTTCACTCATGATCAACGCCCAGATGCAGGGTCAGCACTAACCTTTGGGTTCGATATAGAATGGAGTGTTAACTCGTTAAGGGTGGCATGAAACATCAATTTAAAATTGGGATTTAATTTTAATATTTACCATAAATATATTGAATGACTCGTTAGCATGATGTGAGTCACACAACAGTTTATAAAATCCAATTTTATATTATTCGTGATAATTGAAACTCCTTTCAACACTCGACACGGTATAGATTTAAATACCCTATTTAAACTACGTTGGTCGTATTATCGCGAATAGACTTGTTTTAATATTAATAAAACTCATTTTATTAAATATGCTTTTCGGTTTTTATAAAACTTGTTTTAATAAAACCGTTGCCATGATTGTGAAAATTTTATTTATTTTGGGTTATCTAAATTATTTACAATAAATAAACCACAACCACAAAACATAACAATAAAATTAATCGAATCGAGCCCCTAATAGGTCGCCCGTTTCGTTTTAGCCAGAAACGAAACGAACTAGTCAAAAGGGTTTCAAAACTATTTTGATATAGCTCCCACTTACCCGAGATCTCTATCTTCATGGAACATGTTCGTCCTTTATATCTTCGTCTTGATCTTGTACTTGTAGGATTACAACAATAAATTTGAAAGTACAATAAAATCAAATCTATTCTAATCCTATCTATTACACCGGATCCAATATCCGTAATAAAAAAAATACAAATCAATAAAGAAATAAAACCATCACAAACACAACCATGACATGGGTCAAATACCTAGGGCTCGATTCACATCACAATCCATGAACAACTAAAAGCTTTTGATCTTTTGTCAAAATAAGCAATTTTTTGACAAATAAAACATAGATCAAAATTATAACTTTACCATCTATACGCGCGTAACCGTGGCTCTGATACCACTGTTGGGAATCATGGTATCGAATACACAGCGGAAGCGGTTTATATTTTTAACAAAAACGGATTATATATACTATATATACAATGGCCGATTAATATGTATAAATATATATTTAATTTTTATTAATCCGATTAATAAAATATTCCCAATCAGGATCTCAGTTAAACGCGTATAAACAAATAAATAATAAACAACCATAGGGGGTTTAGTAATCAACCTTTGACGACTACACCGGAATTGTAACACGCGGGTTACAACGAATCCTCGCTAGTAGGAAGCTCACAACCGAGCACGAACCAACCGGTAGCAACCCTTTGCAAGAAGGAAGGGCGGCTGCTTGTGGTGGTGATCGGCCGAAACAAGGCAGCAGGGCGGCGGCCCTTTTCCTTGGGTGGCGGCCGTAAAATAAGAGGAAGGAGGCAAGGGGCTTGTTGTTTTGATAAAAGGTGTATTAGGGTTTACTCCTTAACCCTCCTTTTATAAGACAACAACTTGCAATAAACCCCCTTGCTAAATATCTTAATACTCCTTAATATTAATCTTATTAACATTAAGTCCCTCAAGATACTCCTTAATATTAATCTTATTTATATTAAATCCCTCAAGACTAAAACAATTATTATTTCATAAATAATAATCCACCAACGCGTGAACTTATCTGATTCCTGTACCAACATGTAACTCTTCGGATCGTATCGGTTCGGGTTACGTTGATCTCGACTTTTAATTACATCGGACATTCTATATATCCAACACATACAACATTATCAAACAGATAAGCCATAACATTTAACCTTAATCCAATAAGAAGCCAAAGCAAATCCATCATCAGTTCACATCAAATGGTAAGACTATTTACTATTTGAAACCGAAGTTAATACGATGATATCTTATAAAAGCATTATAAGTTAACCTTTTTAAGATGCTTATACAATATTATTAAACAGAAAAGCCACAACATTCAACCTTAATCCAATAAGACAATAAAGCAGAATCCACCATAAGTTCATATCAAATGGTAAGAAAATATATACATTCGTGAGAAAATCCCATAGTATACATTTAATCCCATAAATGTATCAGGGGCGGACATATCAAATAATGAGGGGTGGCGTTTGTTACCCCTCAATTTTTACTGCGTAGTGTAAATTTTTCCGTATCTTTATGTTTTTTGTATTACGTTACCCCTGAAGATTATGTAACATTACCTCTCGATTTTTTTTTTTTTTTTAAACCCAACACACCCTCAAAGTTTTAATATAAGCCTAACATAAAAAGAGTTAGAAACTTATAAGCCATAACCCAACAAATTTATAATTTATTAATTAAAATATAATGTTCATTGACAATGGATAAAGTATTGAATAGGAATGCAAACGAGCCGAAAAACTCGTTAGCTAGTCGAGATCGGCTTAATAAAAAGTTTGAAACGAGCTGAGCCTTATTGAGCCCGAGATGAGCTTGAGCTTAAAACAAAGCTCGATTATTTTTCGAGCCTAAGCACGAGCCTGGCATGTGAAACTCGTCAGGCTCATAATATTAGTTTTATCAATATTCTATATTATATACCCTTAATTTAAAGTTATTTAGTAAACGAGTCGAGCCGAGCTTTTCACTTATCGAGCTTGCTAACCTAAACGAGTCTATTAGTTATATTATTTTTATGTAATATATTAATTAATAAATATTTAAACAAGTCGAACTTGAGCTTTAGAAACTACCAACGGGCCGAGCCGAGCTTTTCACCTATCGAGCCTGCAAGCGTAAACGAGTCTATTATTTATATTATTTTTATTTAACATATTAAGTAATAAATAATAAACGAGCCGAGCTCGAACATGAGACATTACCAACGAGCCAAGATCGAGGTCAAACTTGGTGATGTAAAATGTTTTGAAAAATCATTGGTTAAAATATAGCCCTAATCAAGAAAAAAAATATTTGTTATGAAAGTATGGTAAAAAAATTGAACATTATTTATTATCGTGTTTATATTTTTTTTTTCGTTTACGTTTACATTGTATGAAAGTACTTAATAGGGTTAAAAAAAACGTTACTTCTGAAGTTTTAGACTGGATCCACCAATAAATGTATGGCTCGATATTAATCGTCTACCACAAAAAATTTAATTAATATATTCATATAAATTATATGTTTACGTAACTTTAGTAATTAATAACATACGTTCACAAGTATTACCAACTCTCCGTAATCTATAATTTAACATCCAATTTCACAAAGGAAAAATCATTAAAATAGCCTCTTGATTGTCTGATTTACGAGACTAGCCCCATCCCATCTTTTTGGAGAGACGGTTCACGGTTTCTAACGTGTCTGAAGCGTTTCCGGCGATTCTTTGGTTTAAAACCAATACAAAACCAACATGTGGCGTTTATGATCCCGAGGACTGTCAGGCGTCAGCGGAGACGTGTCAGAGCCACCAAGTGGTCTCCGGTGGGCTCTTGAGACGTCTCACTGATGGTTGAGGTCAAGCCGTCTTCGGCTCGGCTTTAGCTGTCTCCAAGCCTTCCTGAACCATCTCTAGCCGTTTTTGAAGGAAAAAATTAAATTTTTTATTTATTTTTTCATAATTTTTGGGGTATAAATTGGTTGGTTTGAGTTGAAAAAAATAAACACACATATCTTTCTTTCCACTTTTATCTCCTTTGATTAATCATATCAAATGTTTTACCAAACAAACCATATCTTCATAGATATTCAAAAGAAATATATCTTCTCAAATATTCAACACAGTTCAAAACATATACTTTTAAATTATTCGACATGCTTTTGAGCTTTAAGAAATTGAAATATTTTTTTGATTAACATTATGCCGATTTTTGAACCTAAACCTTTGGGATTCATTTAATCCCCTTCACATTTTCTGTTTCCTTCCCGCTCTCATCACCTCCACCTGACCTATTGAAAGCTCCTGTCCTCTCATCCATTACCAAAATCATTAGGATTTTTGTATATCCCCTTTAAGTCCCCCTCCTTTTCCCCGGTCATTTTCTATTTTCTTCCCTCACTATCACCTCTACCAAACCTATTGAGAGCTTCCCTCCTCTCCTCCCTTATCAAGATCATTATCTCCGTCCTTTTCCCCGATCATTTTATTTTTCCTTATGTTGTACCATCACCTCTAGCACATTAATTTCACCGAAAGGTCCTCTCTTCCCTCGCCATTACCAATCCTTCTTGGCAACTTCCAGATTTTTAGAGGTGCATGTTTAAAGTTGAGCAAATTGAATTATATTTTTAGAGCTGAATATTTAAAGATGTTGGTTTATATTTTTATTTTTTAACAATTACCTTATAATGTTTGTGTGTATGTTGTTTTGTTGTAAGTTTTAGTATTTTTATAAATTATAATTTGTATACTTTCACATTTTAATTTGTTATGAATTTTAATTATAATGTACCTTTATCACCACCATCATTAAGTGTAAAAATTGAATAGTAGTTATAAAAAATAATAAAAATAGTAACTATAAAATAATTTTTATAAAAAAAAGCAAGACTTCTCGGGAATCGTGAGACGGCATCAAGTCGTCTCGGGAAGTGTGACGTCACCAAGTCGTCTCCGAAAATGTGTGACGGCTCCAAGGGTTGTATATAAATGTCCCACTTCACTTCCGAAATTTGTACCCCATGTCCCTCATGTGCTCTAAATTAATATTTAAAAACCGATCACCTTTCCATCCTATGACGTTTATAAATCCTTTACTTTTCCAACCCAAGCCTACCTCCTCATCTAAATATTTTCTGATTATATTTGGATTGTTGTTACATCTACATAAAACTACTTGGATCGTTGTTACATCTACACATGGATTAACCCGTGTAGAATGCATCGACGATGTGGTAGACTATAATATTGGCAAGTTCATCGGCCTCCCAAATCTACGTCATGCCCTGCTGGAACATCCGTCTTGCACGTGTGAAAGGATGTCAGTGGGGGTATTTGGGAGAACTTGCTATTTTCCTAGTATGGGCCTTTGGTAAACATCTGTCCGTACATATTTTTGATAATTAACGGATGATGAAGATGAGAATGGACAATGAGTATAAAGCACACTAGGAACTATTGTTACGTAAAACGAGGATTGAAAGACTTTTATAGTTAAATTATTTGATTGAACGGATATGTCTCGGTAGTCGAAGCAACGGATATGTCTCGGTGGTCGACGTGTGCAACGACTTCGTTTTGTAAATCAAGATTATTTGTGTAATAGTTTAGTAGTTGTAATTTTTATCGTTTTAAAATATGATGTTACAAAACTAAGTTATTATTTCTTTTATATATTATGTAGTCATTATATTAATTCCATACATTCTGTATTTTTTTAGATTTTAAGAAGTTAAACAATATATAATTAAAATAGACATTTTATTAAAAAAAACAAATTACATTAAATGTAAAAAAAACATTACGTAACTAAAAAAATTACAATAGAACATAAAATAGATTATTAAACCTAATCTAACGCCACGCCGACAAATGGGTGAAGGGTGGGCGGCCCAAAAACTCGTGCTCTAACTTTGCGTGTTCAACTTTTTAATGGTCAGAAGTGTTTGGTGGGAGTTGACGGACAGGCGTCTGATAGAACCCCTCGAAGTGACGACACTTGCGTTACAAGTCTGTCCACTTTCGGTTGAGAGACTCGGTTGACGGGTTTGAACCCCAACCAAAACTTTGAACTCGTTGAGCACAAGGGGCCAAACGAACCCTTGACGTGGTGGGTTTTGCCTAACTTCTATCCACAAGGTACACAAAGCTATTTCTTCTTCTTCTGTCCACTGTGCCATTTTGGTGTTTTGAGTTTAACGGTTTGTACGAAGGAAGTTTTTTTCCACGGTGGGATGACGGTCTGTCATTGTCAACCGTATTAGTTACTTTATATAGGAATAAATTGTGCAGTAAAGAATGTGGGGTCAAAAGGTATAAATTCCGTTCAATGGTTTATTTAAACGTATTTCATAATTTAATAAAAGTTAAACATATCTATTAATTAGTTATAAAATTTAAAGGAACTAAAGGATTACATAATTAAAACATTAACTTATATTATAAAATTCGAAATTACAACAGAAAAAAAAAACCATTACATAAACTTAATTTTAATGAAACTAAAATTTAAATATAATTCGGACGTAACAACTGTCATGCAGAAACATACTCGAAGTCCCCATCATAGTCCAACAAGTAGTTGATCTTTGCCAATTCAATGAGCCCTTCTTCGGACTCGTTTCGCTTTTCCTCTTTGTTGGACTTGAACAACCCGTTGACCAAGATGGATCTGAATCAGTTTGTCGACCCGATGAACGCAAATTACTGAATTATTATGGTTTATAATTTAATTCTTTTTTAAGGCTGAGTGCCAAATTAAAGTCCGAACTGCTTGGACCTGTTTAGAGACAATGCATGAAAAAATGACAGATGCAGTACAAAGACGTTTTAGCCAGACCGTTTTTGGTAATTTTCTGGATGTTATGAACAAAATGTGCGAAAGTAATATGTTACTCGCTGTTGCACAACATTAGATTGATATTGAAAATTCTAAAGACGGGATTTATTATTAGATTGGTCCTAATGGTAAGCTATTCACACCTAATGGCCGTTAGGATTCTTGGGACCTCATACAATCCCCAACATCGTTTAAAAGACGATTCTTTGGTGACGTGGATAGGGTCGGGCTTCAAACACTTTATGACATTTTCAAGGGTGACTGTAGCGAGTATGCAATAGATGATATTGTCCGTATTTGTATTTCGATTATGATAGAATTGGCATTTAAGGGTACCCAAATAAGAACCGGGGTTGTGGATAATCTACTGCTGGATCTAGTTGATGACTTTGATGTGCTGAATAGGTATCCATGGGGAAGTTAATTTTGGGAAGATTTGTATCCGCGCGTGGATAAAATGCACCTGAAGAAAAAGAAAAATACAAAAGGTTTCAGCTTAGGAGGATGTATCTGGGCTTTCAAGGTAATAGTTCTTATGAATTATTTACTTTTATTTATTAATATTAACTAATAATTGATCAAATAAGTCTAAATTGTATATAATATTTTGCAGATTTGGTGAGGCAATACCCATATTTCTTGCCTGGGGTCTCGGAAGAGAAATTCAGAGGCATACGATTGATCGTATGATCACTGTTGGTAATAGCCGAAATTAATTTCCAACAATCTTTTTCTATCACCAAATAGCCGAAAACGACACCAAAGATGGTTTACAACATGCAAAAGACACCACCGGAGATGTCTTTTTGCAGGCGGGAGATGTCACCGGAGACGTTTCATATCCTGCAAAAGACGCTACCGGAGACGTCTTTTCCAGGTCTGAGACGTCTCCGGAGACGTCTCCGGTGGGTCGCCTGTCTTGATTAACTGTAAGTCGAGCCGAAGACGAGCCGTCAGTGAGACGTCTCAAGGGCCCACCGGAGATGAACCGGTGGCTGCCGTGACACCTGACACTCCTCGGGATCAAAAAAGCCAGGTGTAGGTTTTGTTTTGGTTGTAAACCAAAAGCTCTCCGGAGACGCTTCAAACTCGTTGCTGCAGATTGTATTTCTTTTCATCTAAATATGGTGTTTTTGGTATCATGCATTGTGTTTTTTTATGTCCACTGTGTTTTTCTGAACAGCTACAAATGTGTGTGTGTGTGAGTTTTTTATTTTTTTTGTTAAAGTCGTATTTTGAACTCAATAACCAATTTGGTTTTGGTTGCTGACATGTTTTATATTATTTATATATTTAAAGAACCGGAACAAATATACCAAAGTGTAATTTCTTTTATACCCCAATATTATCCTTTAACTTAATTTATCAAAATTCAGAACTATTTAAATTTGTTTTTGGATTACTTCAATTTTTGTCACTTTCTCATACAACTTTACTTTGGTTAATGTTTTATTTTTGTTTAAAGTTGTGATTGTGGCTATAAAGGCTTTGTACAGGGATTCACTATGTTTGTATTTAGATAATTCATTAATCATATCTATGCAAGTCACTAATCATGTTAAGTTAATATATATGTTTTTGAACGTACTATTATATATAAGAACCAGCTAACTATATGTTCACAAATATAGTTAGTTTGGTATGAATATTGCTTTATTTAGTGTCACCTAATAAGGTGATAGATAGTATATTCATAATAAAGAATGAATAGGTATGTATTCTTTCACACATGCTCACTTTACACTTCGGAATCGCTTATCATCATCATCATCATGAAGACATATGATTTTATATCAATTTGGTTGTTGTTTTCCAGGTTCACATCACAAGTTTAGAGTGTCTTGAGGAAGTGACAAAGTTGTACAAAGACTTCACTTGAGCAAAAGGTGCAAACGTAGAATTAGAAGTATGTTTTATGAGTTATTGAGTGTTGATCCTTTACAAAATTTATTTTTTTCTGAAAAAATGGCATGTTCCTTTTATGATACACACATTTATTATTTCATATTAGATTTGTCATCCCCTTAAAGCTTTCTAAGGGATAAACTAGTGTTTATATATTTATAGAGATACAAGTTCAAAAATCACCAATTTTGAAATATATGTTTTTTATCACTAAAATGTTTTTTAAGTGTAAAAATAGAGGTGGCGTTTGGTATGATGGAATGGAAGGAGGAATGGAATGGATCATTACGAGGTAATGAAAAATAGTGTGTTTGGTTGGTTAAAGGAATGGAATCACTCATTCCATGAGGAGTTCCATTCCCTCAAAACCATTCCATCCACCCCCATGTTTTTTTCCATTTCATACCTCATTCACCCTTTAATAACAACACCCACCACCACCCACCACCGCTGCCGTCACCACCCACCACCGTCGCCCTCCACCGCTGCCACGACCACCCACCACCGCCGCCACCACCCACCACCATCGCCCTCCACCGTTGCCGTCGCCACCACCCAACGCCGGCACCGCCGCCTCCACCACCTGCCACCGTCGCTCACCATAATATCCTTTCCCACCAGTACTGTCGCCACCTACCACCACCCATCACCGCCACTACTCACTATCATCACCCACCCACCATCACCTCCATCCACCTCCACCCATCACCATCGTTGCCACTAACTACCACCGTCATTGCCATTCCCCACCATCGTCGTCGCACCCACTACCATGCTTCCGCCAAACACCACCACCAACCACCACCCACCGTCGTCGCCTACCCACCATCACGGCCATCAACCTCCACCTTTCACCGTTCCCAACACCACCGCTACCACCACATATCACCACCCACTATCACCGCCATCGACCACCACCCACCACAACCACTCACCACCGATTTCATTCCTTCATCTTTTTATGCCTATCCAACAACACAAAGTAATATTTTGTATCATTCCCACATGGCAACCAAACAAGACATGGAATGGTAATGATCCATTCCATTACCTTATCCATTCCATTACCCCATCCATTCCATTCCCTCTCCATTTCATTACCCCATACCAAACAGAACCAGATATTTTCAACCAAAACATATCGAAGACATGATTATTATAAAAAAAATAATACTATCTTTATATATCAAATCACAAGATTTTTAAATAAAACCATACTTTAGTTTTAAAACTATATTTCGTAGAATAACATATTAATACCTCAAAATTTTCCAACACTTTTATATAGAGTAAACTGCACGGATGGTCCCTGTGGTTTTCCTAAATTTAAAGTATGTTCCACAGCTTTTCAATATTACCTCAATGGGATCTGTGGTTTGGATTTTATTGCATCTGTGGTCCCTGCCTTGAATGGAGGCTAAGTTTATCAGCTAAGTCCATGTGAAATTACTAAATTGCCCCTCTTTAAAAAATAAAAAAAAATTGTTATAAACTCTCTTTATCCCTGTCTCTCTGAAACACCACCACACCATTTACCACAACCAAAGCTCCACCTCTACCACCATCAAATCATCAACCATTTACAACCACCATAAAACCAACCACCTTCTTCGTCACCTATAGCAACACAACCACCTTCTTCGTCACCGGAGCACCACCACCTACACAGCCACCATAATCCGACAAAACCCATCATACAATACAACTTCCTCCACCAATCAATGGAAGAGGAAGAAGAACCCCTAAAAGCCGACATATTATTATACCCACACACCTTAATTTCCTGGGAACGAATCCACCTACCTTCTTTCCCCACCACCCAATCACCAGTCATCTGATTACTAGAACCACACGGTGCCAAAACTGAAACACAGTCACCACCCAACAATTATAATTCAATCAAACCCAAACTACATGGTTTTACTTTCCTCTGTGTGCTGGTACCACTAAACGCAGAGGAGGTGGGGGGTTTACCTAAGAAGGTCATTGGTTCTTTGTGATGGTTATGGTGGCAAGG
This sequence comes from Ambrosia trifida, assembly GCA_028751855.1. Taxonomy (NCBI): domain Eukaryota; kingdom Viridiplantae; phylum Streptophyta; class Magnoliopsida; order Asterales; family Asteraceae; genus Ambrosia; species Ambrosia trifida. Next base: position 82,736,797 of record CM054129.1, on the reverse strand, counting down.
GACGAAATCTGAACGATATTCGAAGGAAAGTGAAACCCTAAACGCAAAGGTTGACATAGCCATATTTGAGCAATTATTATTATTATTATTATAAATCGAATTGCAGTTTATGTTTGACGAAATGAGAGATTTGATCATAAAATCAAATCTCAGAGGATGATGATGATGATCAGAAAATGTATAAGAAGGGGGTTTTGGTTGTGATTGGTTTTTATAGGACAAATTGGACAGAACTTCTACAAGGTGATGGTGATGGTTGTTTCCCATTATAATTATTATTCTTTGACTTTATTTAATAAAGTCATAAATGGTTCGCTACATCATCTAATACATAACTCCTATGCAGTGGCGATGGTTGTTTGAGAGAAGTGGTGGTGGTGGTGGTGTTTGGAGGAGGAGGGGGTGATGCTGGTTGTTTGAGGAGGTGGTGGTGGTCCAAGAAAATATATATAAAAGGTTAAACTGCTCAGATTGTCCCTATGGATAGTTTGGTCATTTTACATGACTTAACTAACAAAACTTACCAACGTTAGCTGGTACGGACCAAAATGTTATAAAATGTCAACATTGGGGACTATTGAAAATAGATGGGGGCATATGTGCAATTCATGTTGTAGATGCATATTCATATATGTGTGTGTAGCTTTCGATTAGTTTAGATTGTTATTTATCGATTGTAATTTGTGTTTTGATGTTTATCAATTTGGTTCGGGTGAATGTAGGTACGAATGAATTTTTTTTTCATTCGGCATAAAACAAGTCCGAATGGACTGGTTCGGACCTTCACAAGGTCGAACCAACAGGGTCTAAATATAGGGTAGTTGGGTGACGCTTATTATCAGTTATTGTTAGTTTGTCTCTGTTCTATTGCGCCCATACTCTATCTAGATAACCCTAGAAGTGTGTGTTTATCTTTAATCAAGTCTGTAACCGATTATTTGAAGTTAATGATTAAAGAAAACGTTGAAAATGATTTCTTACGTGTTTTGACATCGATCTTTATCATTTTGCTATATCGTGAGGGTTTCTGCACCTGATGGTTCATACATCGTGTTGATTAAACGTTGATTGATTGATTTGCGGTCCTACACGTGCAAACCACAGAGACCATCCGTGCAGTTTACTCCTTTTATATAATTTCTTAAATAACCATGTTCACTAAAATTAAAATTTTATGAGTTTTCACCCACCAAACAATGATATCAGCATATACATGCATTTTTTATACAAGACACTAAACTTAATATCTGAAATTTCACAAAATTAACATGTGTGTTTTTGTTTTAACATATGTATTTAGACATATAATGGAAGAATCTTTCGAGAACAAGTTTAATGTGAGAAGAGAAAGGACAAATACATAATAGTAAAACAGTTACAGTTGTCAATATTCTCTTTAATTATGTTGTTTGATTAATTAATTAGTCACACACTTAATCATACATGTATCAAAATTTATTTTCTACTTATTCATATTTGTCCTACACATATTGAAATTTATCTCATATACACCCTACCCATATCAAAATTTAGCTTACACATAACAAGGTTATCCTTTTTTTTTTTGAAAGGCCAACAAAGTCGTCACGTGCTCCCGTAGACATCCCTTTATGATGAATTCAGGATACCCATAATACACCCGGTCCTCCAGGTCCACCAATCCAGGGAAACCCTACCACCCACCTGCCCGAAGGCACGGAAGTGAATAATCTGTAAAACCTGGTATACTTCACAGCTCGAACTTGTGACAATTAGGCTGAAAGTCACCTATCATTAGGCCTCTTTAACACTCTACCAGAAAGTGGGTGATGTATCAAGTTTATCCTACATTGTAAATTAGATTTGCCTTGAAAAGGTATAGTTAAACTTTAAATAGCTGGTTTATGGGAATATAATATATACTAATATTAAAAGAAATAATTTTATTGATTTAACTTATTATTTTCCTTCTCATATAACCTTCCACTAAACATATATAAGTGTATTCTAACTAATCACCTTATTACATTAACATGCAAAAATCTAGTGAACATGTAACTTAACTTAATGTTAGAACAACAATAACAAATGAAATAATGATAAACATTAAATATTTTAACTCCTATTAAATTAATTCTTATCTCTTAATTAATTAGTCATTAACATTTTATCCTACAACATATCAAAATTTGTCTTACACATATCAAAATTCATTCTACATATATCGAAAATTATCATATGTTTATCCTACACATATCGAGATTTTCATACGTTTATCCTACAAACACAAAAATTCATCCTACGCATATCTTACTCATATCGATATTCTCCGTCACTTTAATTAGGTTTGGTTTAAAAGTATATAACTTAAAAATTAATTATGATTTTTATTTACTGAACTACTAGGGGGGGTTATAAAAAATAAATAACTTATTTAATATTAAATACAATTAATATATGAAAGATTTCTATTGGTTTATATTTGTTCTTTTTCTTCATACAACTTATTTTCTTCTCATTTGAACTCTCCATTATATATATACATATATATATGGTCAAGTTATTCTACACAGAGTTTCAAAAATGAGAAGGGTGAGAAGGATACAAAAAACCCAATAGATCATGTAATATGACACAATGAGCCACAAAATATAACATAGTGCCAAAAAATATAACACAGTACTGAAAAAAAAGACACAATCAATTGAAAAAATGACACAGTGATGAAAATAAGAAAAAGACACAATGGTACATAAAAGACACAATGATATAACGTATGTTCTAAAAAATACAAGCTAAACCCCAAAAAAATGAAGATCTAAAAACTAACATCGTAGGGTTCGATGAGACGGTTCCAATGCCGCTTGAATGAATTCAATCGGAGTCCGTTTGATACCCTTCCTACGACTTCCTATTTTTCTTTAACTTTGTATTCGATCCTAACCCTATATATATATATATATATATATATATATATATATATACAGGGTATGGTTCCTGTAGGAAAATGGTTTGTGTAGGAAGTGTTTTCAACCATTGGATTTAATGATAGATGGTGGAGATTAAAAGTTTGGATATTTTTAAAATTTAATTAATATATTATAGAAATTCATGGTAAGATCGTGAATATGTGATTTAAATGAGGTTATCCATGTCATTTTATGTTAAACTTCTAGAAACCTTTTTAATTCTTTTCTTATATTACAGTCCCATCTCTCTCTCTCTCTCTCTCTCTCTCTCTCTCTCTCTCTCTCTCTCTCTCTCTCTCTCTTAATTATTATTTGCCATCATTATTCTTAAGCAACATTCATTCTCACAAAACAAACCCACCGAAGATCCTCCTATTCCCTGCTGCTTTCGAACACCCAGACCCGACCCCAAGTAAGAATAATTTTTGTGCGAATTTATATAATCGTTTTGATATTTTTATAGAATTTTATAATTAAAATAGAATAAACTTGAAATATTTATTATATATATTAAATAAATAATTTTTCGAAAACTAAAAATTGTATAATAAACTTTTCTATTAAAACATCATAAAATAATTTTTGTAGGATTTATAAAGGAGTTTTAGTATTTTATAATCAATTTTAAAAATATTAGTGAAAATATATAAAGCTAAAAGTTAAAAAAAATATGTTTTGTTCAAGCCGGGAATCGAACCCGGGTCTGGGACCGGTTCGTGTTTTTATCACAAGCCTAGCCACCAACTGGGCTGGACCCTGAGAACGAATAAACTAGGTTTGAATTTAATTATATAGCCATGTTGAAACTGATTTATAAACCTTATAAAAGAAAAGAATAAAAGCCGTGAAAGGTGGGACTCGAACCCGTGTTCCTTGGTTGACAAACAGACAGACACAACCACTTGATCTAGATCAGTGGTTGTGTTTGGTTTGTTTCTGTTTTAATTATATAATCATGACTGCAGCAAGTTTATCCCCAATTCAATTCGATCGAGCCCTAGTTTTAACAATAATATAATCTAACAAACAATAACCCGATTAAACATAGGGTTATTGTTTGTAGATGGCCGATGAACAAAACCTACAAAAGAATTGAAACTTACAAAGCTTTAATCGTGTTTATTAATCGATAAAACCGAAAAGTCAAACGCACGAACAAAGAGCCTTGAAAGGATGATTTTAACAGAAATTGAAGGTGAAGAAGAATAGATCGGCGAGTAAAGCTTGTTGTGAAGTGTTCAATTTATAGTGTGGGGTGCTAGTGTTACAAATTGGTATGTTTGACCCTATTAAAAATGGTGACGCGATAATTTGTGTATAATTGGAATGTTTTGATGATAATTGGTCGTTGTAATAGGCGCGTATCAGTCAAATAATCTTCAATCATACCATAACAGGGATCAAACGCGTTTAAGATGGATTGATTATGGTAAATTGTCTTCACAGTTGACTTTCCAAGTCAACTGTTAAGACTCCAAATACGTTATATAATTAAAATGTGTTGAAGACTAACCAAGTATGTGGTGTAGATCAGCTGGTTTGTTGGTTGGTGTTTGTTGAACCGGCCATGGGCTTGGGTTCGAATCCCGACCCATGCCTTTATTTTTTTTTATAATTATTTCAACAATATAAAGATGTTATATGTATATAGTATAGTATAAGGGGTCCAAATGCGTCACGAAATATTTTTAAAAGGACGATAAAGTAACGTACAGGGAATTTAATACGAAATGTTACAGTTCCCTACTTATTTAACCCATAAGTGTGTGATCGTCTAATGTGTCAGACTCGTCTATAGACCAGACTCTACATGCAGTCCTAGTTCACTATAACCATTGGCTTTGATACCAATCTTTCATACCCTCAAATTCCACTTGCGGCGTTTTACCGCGAGGCACATGACATTCCAGGATCCAAGTCAACGGTCACAATAAACGACAACTATATGATATGGAAAGAACGTAATAAAAAAACCAAACCAACTAGTTTTAAAGTGTAGACAACCATAACAAACCATAGGGGAAATAAGTTAAAGTTTACAACCTATAATCATTAGTAAGTAGTTCAAAATATGAAAATAATGTTTGACCATGCAAGACAAATGAGACTCGGTGTGACTCTAGTGCGCCTAGTCTCGTTTCTACCTTAGCGACCTAAGAAAACATGCAATGTTAGTTAACATGTACAGTGTCGGTGAGTCACAGAGATAAAGTTTGAAAAGTATGTAAACATTTGTAAACCAGACCCAACAATCCTTACATCTATACATGATGCTAGCTAAACATCGTTAGATGATACAAAAGTGTCGTGAACCACTACTGAACATTAGAAATGCCTCAATACCCGCCAACGGACATCACCCAGTGCCATATGTTAGATAGGACAAATATGCAACCGTTCGACTCCCAATCGACCTGAGTGGGGCTCGTCGGGCCCAATAGATCTATTCACACTTTCCCCGCTTTGTATCCACATATTCATTGTTAACAAGTTAGAAGGACTATAAATGATGTAATGTCACCTAGTACCCATGTGATATAATGTAATATGTTGGTGTAAAAGTTTGTAAAATTTGTTCCGCATGTTTATCCCCCAAATATGAAAATAGTAAAATGTGGGGTTGCGACACTCACCTTAGGTTGCGTCTTCTAGATAATAATAAACCAGGCTTGTTTGGTGATTCCAACTTCCGGAAACCTACCATAGATAGCCTATTAATGTTTGACCGATGATATGTTTGTCTAACAACCCTTAATGTCCAAGACTTGACTTTATATGTTTGAAAACGTGTTTGGATGTTTGACACGACCACACAATACTCGACATCCCGTTGGTGACCCGTTACATCAGTTGATCAAGCATATATAGTTTACATACAAGCAATGCACATAATACACTTAGTTTATATCAAAGTTTCACAATTTTTTTCGTTGATACGAATGGAAAATAATTCCTTTCATTCGTACCCTTATTACCACGAATGAAAAATATTTAACTCATTCGACCTGCACAGCTGTAGAACTATTTTGACAAACAAAAACCCTTCAAATCTGATTGAAAACTTCACGAAATGCTACCAAATGCTGCAGTCAACCTTATCTATCATATCCACATGTTACTACACCTATTTCACACATCAATCCATCCATTTTATGTACGAAATCACAACTTTACCCAAAATAGCAAATTATGGAGATGTCAAATCAATTGCATGAGAAATTTACCCAATATGGAAATCATTGAAACAACATCATATTTAGATCAATAGGCACGGATTTACATATGCTAACGAATCCCTAATCATATTATCATCATCATGTTCATATACAAACCCTAGAGCTAGCATAAAAACCCCCAAAATGGGTAAAAGTCCATCAAATATCAATTAACCAACTACATATTCATATATCATGCTTCAAATCTGTCCTAAATCCTTTATACAACATCTACGCATCATTCATATATCAATTCAACAACACAAAACATGTAGGATAGTCACCAACATCATTAATATTTGGGTTTTTGTAAGAAAACTCATTATCTATGTCTAAATTTAGTTTAGAAAGATGTTTTAGAAAGGTGTTTATTCAAGAAAACTCATTTAGATCAATTCTGAACACTTAGGGTTTATCAGAAATGTATGAAATAGCATTAAAAAGGGTTTAGATGATTGGCACACCTTGAATCTTCACTTGATATGGTTATAAAACTTGTTTTAGCTTTAGGATCCAAGAAATAAGGGAAAAACTCATTTCTACAGGTTTGGGTTTCAGAGGGAGCACTTAGGGGCGAGTTAGGGTTGTGAAATGATGAAAATGTGGCAAAGTGTTATATATATACCATGTTCTCATTCGTACCCTCTTGGGTACGAATGAAAACCATCTTCTTTCATTTGTGCCTTTCATAGCATGAATCGGAGTTCTTGTTTTTCATTTGTGCCTTCGATGGCACGAATGAAAACCTAGATTTCTTATTCGATCCTTCGACTCACAATCTTGTCATTTTAACATATGTTATCGCACTAAATCACATAAACATGCATTCACAAGTTGTTAATAATTCATACAACATATAATAATTTATAAATTATCCCAACTATGTAATTTCACCAACAACGGAACTCAAGACTCATGTGTGTGTATGTGGTTTTTCCCAATGATTCCCCGAATCATTAAACCATGGACATTTCGTGTGTGTAAACCGACTCCCGATGATTCCCCGAATCATCGAACCAACTCAACTAACCCAGTTAAGAACGCTAAATAAATGTTTTGCTAAGGTAGACTTATATGTTTGTAAAAAGTATTAACCTGATTTCCCGAGTGTCACAAAACCCAGTCGCGCGGTGTCGTCTTGGTTCACAATTATAGACACTTGGATTGCCGTTTCGAAGAGAAGAAACTGAATATGGGCCTAAATGTTATTTTACACGGTTAAAGAAAGTTGAACAACCGATTGGAAGAGAATGTGAAGCCTTGAAAGATAAATCAAAGAAAGCTTTAACAAAAAGTGGACCAGAGGCAATAAGAGAAGTAATGGGGGAAAAGAACAATAATTTGAATAAAAGATATTTCATATGACATCATAATATGTGTGTAAAATTACCTTTGTGGCCATCTTATTTTCTTAATAATGTATTATAGACTATAAATTATAGATTATAGATTATAAATATATATACTAGGTTATTTTTTTAGGCCTAAGTTGATGTGCCTCAGCCGGGGTGCAGCTCACCCCAGGCCAGCACTAAATATGTCTAACAATCTTTAATGCCAGGTTTTTTGAGGCATCCGATTGTTGCCTTTTTGTGTTTTTTTTATTATATACAATTGAAATGTGGCTGGACATCTTTATAGGATTTATCACATATTGTATTTTTTATCTTTCGCTGCAAAATTAATTATAAAAAGGACATTCAAATTCCCTCATGTTACATGTGTGCATCAATGTTTACAACCCATCCATTTGTCAATCTTCATTCTTCGCACTTTCTTTTAATTTGATGCAAATTGAGATAGGATTTTTCCTACAAAATGGAGATGGATTAGCCATATGTTGACAACTTTGACTCAGTTTGTAAGCAATGCGAAGCTTGAATAAATGTAAAGGGGGCAGTGAAAGTCACATAACCCTTGAATTAGGGGGGAGGGGTTGAATATGTATATAGTTTTTTGTCACACCCTCAAATTTCCACTGAGGGGTTTTACCGCGAGGCATATGACAAACCAGGATCCAAGTCAACGGTCACAATAAACAACACTATATAAAATACGTACACTCAAAAATATAGTTTCAAAACGTAACAACCGTAGCGGAAGCACTTAATCTATTACAAAACCATGTTCCAATGTACGTAGGACATTTATCTCAAAACGTGCATCTAAGCCTAGACGCTAATGCAGAGCCGTGCGCCTAGTCCAATCAACGCTACCTTAGCCACCTGAGAAAACATGCCAAAAAGACGTCAACATATATAATGCTGGTGAGTTCACAGGTTTGTTCAATATGTTACCAAATGATACCATAGTGTTACCAATGTGTTACCACGTGTTACCGAAACGTTACCATGTGTTACCAAAACGTTACCATGTGTTACCAATACGTTACCATGTCCATACTATATCAATGTTACCAAGTACGCTAGCTAGGCGTATGTTTTTGCTACTACTACGATTGGAAAACCATTACTAGACTGTTACCAATGTTCAGCCCAAGTGTGTTTAGCAATGTTACCAATGTTACCAGTTCGAGACAATATGCACCCGCCCGGCCCTCCAAGCCGTCGAGTGAGGTCTGTCAAACCCAATAGATCTATCCACATTTCCCCCGTTGTGCATCCCCGCACATTCATGGTTTCCCCCGGGACTTTCAAAGATCGTATAGAAACGCAAAGTTAAATCATAGTATGACATATGTTACCAAAATAAGTTTAGAGCATGTTTTCTACCCCAAAAGTAAAAGCAGTAAAAGTGGGGCCGTGAACTCACCTTAGGTTGTGTTCCTCAGTAATATAGGAAAGCCAAGCCCTTGATAATCCCAACTACCGGAGAACTATCAAAATGTTGACATAAGTGTTCCGACTAATAACCATAAGGTTATCTAGTCCCTGATTGTCCAGGTCGTAACCAAGTATTTTTTAAAACATGTTTTAAATGTTCAACCGACACACTAGACCGACCCGACATCCCGTTGGTGACTCATTACCCTAACTAATCAAGTATACATAGATTACACACAAGGTACAAGCATAAAACACTTTTCTTCCACGTTCGCCCCTTTTCTTCCACATTCGACCCTTTTAGAGTCACCTTCGATCTATTTAAGACAGATTCGACCACAGTTATCCAGGTTCGACCCTGGGATTCCACCTTTGACCCCACGACTGGTTGAAGGTGCCCAGGTTCGACCCTAGCATAGTGTTTTTCCACAAAACGCTTCAAAAACATCCGAAAACATCCCGAAACATCATCAATCACAGCAGTCAAGTATGAATAACATATCCCCACAAAACCCCACCAACTCTGCCCCAAAACCTGTTCGTTTTAACCCTTTCCCAAAATGGCAAAAATTATGGAAATGTCACATCATGCATGAAATCTTTACCCAATTTGGAAACTTTTCAAAATCCTTTTTTAATCCTCTTATTATGCTAAGTTTAATGTGTATATGAAAACCCCCGATAGTTTTATTGATGATACTATCATGCAACAAGCCCTAGATTTATCAAAATCCCTAAAATTTGACATAACATCATCATTCATCTAATTGTAACCTTAAACAATCATATACTCACAATAATAGCAGCCCTAGATCATGTTTCTATCATTAATACAGCATCATATCATTAAACAACACATAATATCACATAACACATAATTAACATATGTTTATTGATATGAAACCTATGTTTAATGATAGGGTTTAGGTTTAGGAAAATGTTTAAAAGGTTTTTATTGGTAGAAAGATCCTTAGAACAGATCTGGACATTTAGGGTTAGATGAAAACGAATTAAAATGCTTTAAAAAAAGGTTTAGGATTAAGAACACACCTTGGATTCTTGATTAGATGTTGTTTGTAGGTTAGATTATGAAAAACGAGAGCAAAATCTCCTTCCTCGGTGATTAAAATCGTTTGAGAGTGTTTGGAGGCGTTTAGGGTTTGTGAAATGGTGAAAAATGACAAAGTGTGGTATTTATACCTATTCCACGTTCGCCCCTTGTATAGGGTCGAAGGTGCCACCTTCGCCCCTTATAAGGTCGAATGAGATTGTTCATGTGGTTTGTTCCAGGTTCGCCCCTTAACCATGGGTCGAACTAAGTCCTATTTCCAGGTTTGCCCCCACGCTATGGGTCGAACCTGGGCTTATGTTTTCCAGGTTTTCCAGTTTTGTCGTTTTAACGCATTTAAACACATTCTAACGTATGATCATGCAATTCTAACACATGTTAAGCACATATAGGCACATATAATCATGTTCACACCTTTTAGCACATATTATCATGTTATGTTACACGTCTGTTAATAATCTACATGTCCTACTTGATTCAGTTCATGTAATTTCACCAACAACGGGACCCGGTACTAGTGTATTCCCAAAACGACTCCCAATGATCTTTCAGATCATTGAACTCTGGACAATCCTATCATAACCCGACTCAACTTACCTAGTTAAGCCCGTTTATAAATGTTTCTCGCTAAGGTAGACTTATGTTTTACCAAAATGTTTAAACCGAACATGTCGGGTGTCACATTTTTAGACAAAATCACGTAAATTTACACTACTTAACAAAAAAAGTGTGTGAGAGGTGTTGGGGGGGGGGGGGAGGGCACCCCTTGACTATACATAAGCTTCACCGTAAGAGAGAGATGATACATTATAATTTTATTTACATATATTATTATTTTTCATATACTGTTTGGTATGTTCCATCCCATTATAAATTAAAAAATAAACTATGTTTACAATGACAAGATGCCACTGTCAATAATTTATTTGGAATTATGATTATCTACTCCTTTTGCCTTTCTTACCTTTTTTATATCAACTTTTCACTTTTTGCCGATAAGTAGCACATTCTTCTTTCAGATGAGATCAATAATCTTTCAAGTAAAGTATGCGTAATGTTTTTTGTTCGGTTCGCAACACGTTGCAACTAATCTAGTAAGCGAATTAATACATATTCGTTAACAGTCACTTTAATTAACATCATTGATTGCATATATGCATATATAACAAAATTTACAATCAATTATTTTAAACATAAAAACATACCCTAATCTAACCTAGTCTTTAGCATCTTCCCTGAATCATAACGTGCATTAAGCTCATCGATTGTTACTTGTAACTCCGCTTCCGTTTGCGTAAGGTATGCAAATGTTCAGTTAAGTCGTTAATCATTTGAGTAATTCGACTATCGTTGGCAACAACATCCTTCAACGGTTGTAGAAGATGCACAGAAACATTCGGTTCTTCACCTGTAAAAGACATATCAATAGAAACACATGCCAACAAACAAAATTAACCTAAAACACATGAAAATAAAGTGCTGCTATGTAACACCACAAAATTTTCCCCAAAATTTTAATACATAAAAAGCCCTTATATATATATATATATTGTTTTTTTACACCTTTATCATTAATATTATACAAATATGCCTAAGTCTTTATTTATCCTAACTCACAACTTATATACATACATAAATGTATATAAATAATAATAATAATAATAATAATAATATGATTCTAAATTCTTTTTTTTTTTCACATACAAGATTTTTTTTTTTTTAATAAAGCCTTGAGTCAAATAGTCAAAGTCCTAGTCAAAGTCTTAGTCAAAGTCCTAGTCAAAGTCAATTCATCAAAGTCCTAGTCAAAGTCAATTCATCATAAAACCTTACTTTATGGTGTTGACCAATTTTAATGGCTAATTGAATCCAAAACTAGTATAAAAACCCACCTATGACCCATTATACTTTGCACCTCTAATTGTTTCAATCCGATTAAACTTTCCCTCATACCTTTCTTCTATAGTCTATTACTTCTACACTTGAAGCTTTGATTATAAGCTCTTGTAATTGGCAACTTTGGGGCTACACATATTCTATTTCTCGAGACTTAATACTTTGCTAAGGTGAGTTTTACATAGCCCCTTTTATATTTATCACCATTTTTGGGGTGAAACATGTTACAACATTATTTATGCAATTCAATCATCAATGTGTCTATGTGTATTTCTATGTTGCATTATGTCTTGAACATGACTAGGGTAAGCACAATTCCAGCATAAACATTCATCAGCCAAACGGTATACATTGATAGATCTATTGGACTGACAATCCCACCCGGATACGTGCCTCCTACAAAGGTTGCGTGGGTGTTTTTTACTGCAATATAAACGAGTGAACCATGAGCGTATGGGATGTACCACAATACAACAGTCACAATGGTTGATTATGCACTCGATTTACTTCTAGTATGTTTTCACATATGGACTAGATTGCCATGACACATGAATTGCACAACAATTTTATTCGATTATCAAAACCTATGTAATTCTCACCAACTTTTGTTGACCCAAAATATTTTCAACTTAACATGTTTCAGGTTCTACTTGCTTGAAGATTTGAATTAATGCTTGAAGATGTGTGCATAGTTTTATTCAATTTGATGTACGAATTCTTGTAGAATAATTGTATGTAATTTATTTAAATCATATAATGAAATTTATTATTTACCATGAGCTACTGAACAATCATCAATACGTGACATCCCGATGTTTCCGCCATCGGTTGGAGTGTTACAGATTGGTATCAGAGCCATGGTTATAGGGAATTAGGTTATTAGAAAAATAATCTAGTCTATAACCATAGGATTATAACCAGTATTTGCTTCTTTTACTTGCCATTCTCTATCTCCCTCCTACTTCTTATCCCTACTTTCATACTTACAAGAAGGTTGCTCTCCACCATTGGATCTACTCTTAGACTAGTAGGACAAAATCTTCAGGTTTAGCCTGAACCACCTTGAGATCTCATCGAAGTTCTAGATTTTAATAACGAACACGTGCAATCTGGAAGGGTGAACGCCTGTATTCTGAGTCTTCTGTCTAGGCTGGCATTGCGCATATATCCCAATCAGACGAGGGACCCGGATGCCTACCTGGGAATTCTCGGGATGAGTGTTCACTTATAGGCTAAAGCATGTCTTCATATGTTATTAGAATTTAGAATCTTTGATAAGTCAATGTTTTCGTTTTTTCGTTTTAATTAAATGAATAAATGATTACATTCCTTATATTACCTCATTGTCCTTCATTCAATCCATATCTTATTGAACATTCATTACCCAAATCACTTCCGTAACCGATGCCCTAAACTAAACAGAGATCAAGATCCTCCAGCTACCTAACCGCAAGTCTCACCATTTGACTATTGGTTGCTTTTATTCTATGTATTGACGCTATTTGATTCAAGTAATAAAATATTTGTCTGAGAGTTGTTACATGGTGCATGATTGTTTGAATGTGAACTAATTATATAAATCTATACAACTACAACTCATATACTGTGCTTGTTATACTTGCTTGCATAAACATGTTATCAATTTGCAACCTATGTATATAATAAATGCTGCACTTAATAGAGGTCATCATGCCTTTTCAACAGTCGGGAGAGGCCCTACAACCTGCTCCACGACTGGTGGAGGCTATCGAACCTACTCAACGATTGGTAGAGGTCATTATGCCTTTTCAACAGTCAGTAGAGGCCCTACAACCTACTCCAAGACTGGTGGAGGCTATCGGACCTGCTCAACAATCGGTGGAGATATAGAAGGACGCAAAACTTTAATGTAAGGTAAATTGGTGATTGCGGTCCGGAACGTAACCATGAATATACAGGTACGTTAAGGTAGTGTGAAATTCTATCAAGGTTTTCAGTAAATAACCAATTATAAACTCTAGTTACCTGGTAGTTCATTTAGTCTTTCTATAGTCAATCAACTCATGCATTTCTTTTAGGAGTCCTAAAACTTAAGATTCTTATTCTCCTTGCTATTTCAGATGAACCTAATCCAACCCTTAAAACTCACACATATCAAAACTCTTACCCAAATTATTCGAAACAGTTTATTCTGTTACCTATAAATTTATGTCATGCCTTAACTCGAAACTTCCCAAACCACCCTTGTCCTAATTTCTACCCAATCACCTTCAACCCTGTGTTTTCAATAAACTTCGGGACGAAGTTTCCAAAAGTAGGGGAGACTGTAACACCGCAAAATTTTCCCCAAAATTTTAATACATAAAAAGCCCTTATATATATATATATATATATATATATATATATATATATATATATATATATATATATTTATTACACCTTTATCATTAATATTATACAAATGTGCCTAAGTCTTTATTTATCCTAACTCACAACTTATATACATACATAAATGTATATAAATAATAATAATAATAATAATAAGATTCTAAATTCTTTTTTTTTTTTCACATACAAGATTTTTTTTTTTTTAAATAAAGCCTTGAGTCAAATAGTCAAAGTCCTAGTCAAAGTCTTAGTCAAAGTCCTAGTCAAAGTCAATTCATCAAAGTCCTAGTCAAAGTCAATTCATCATAAAACCTTACTTTATGGTGTTGACCAATTTTAATGGATAATTGAATCCAAAACTAGTATAAAAACCCACCTATGACCCATTATACTTTGCACCTCTAATTGTTTCAATCCGATTAAACTTTCCCTCATACCTTTCTTCTATAGTCTATTACTTCTACACTTGAAGCTTTGATTATAAGCTCTTGTAATTGGCAACTTTGGGGCTACACATATTCTATTTCTCGAGACTTAATACTATGCTAAGGTGAGTTTTACATAGCCCCTTTTCTATTTATCACCATTTTTGGGGTGAAACATGTTACAACATTATTTATGCAATTCAATCATCAATGTGTCTATGTGTATTTCTATGTTGCATTATGTCTTGAACATGACTAGGGTAAGCACAATTCCAGCATAAACATTCATCAGCCAAACGGTATACATTGATAGATCTATTGGACTGACAATCCCACCCGGATACGTGCCTCCTACAAAGGTTGCGTGGGTGTTTGTTACTGCAATATAAACGAGTGAACCATGAGCGTATGGGATGTACCACAATACAACAGTCACAATGGTTGATTATGTACTCGATTTACTTCTAGTATGTTTTCACATATGGACTAGATTGCCATGACACATGAATTGCACAACAATTTTATTCGATTATCAAAACCTATGTAATTCTCACCAACTTTTGTTGACCCAAAATATTTTCAACTTAACATGTTTCAGGTTCTACTTGCTTGAAGTTTGAATTAATGCTTGAAGATGTGTGCATAGTTTTATTCAATTTGATGTACGAATTCTTGTAGAACAATTGTATGTAATTTATTTAAATCATATAATGAAATTTATTATTTACCATGAGCTACTGAACAATCATCAATACGTGACATCCCGATGTTTCCGCCATCGGTTGGGGTGTTACATGCTAAAGTAGAAAAAGGTTATTTAACGAAATATAATGTTTAAATAAAGTAAACGTTTTCCTGTAAAGGCTCAGAATTATGGTATTCCCTTATCACCACTCTAGAAGTAAGCCTAAGGACAACATATGTTATGTAAAAAAAACCCACCAAAATGAAAGCCATAGACAAAGTTAACAACAATTAGCAAACATTAACACCTATCACGCACAACAACTATCAAACAATTAACCTTAACATAAATATAAGCCAATTAGTCGAGTTACATCATTAAATTAGAGGCTCATAGTAATAGTTGCAGCTTATTTAAAGCTACTTGAGTTGCCATGCCAATTAAGACAAATCATCATCGCCTTCACGCAACACATTATCAAAACTAGTGAAGGCTTACAGTAGCTCATGGCTACATCTCGTAAACAGTGCTGCCACACAAATAATTAGCAACCTCTCCTGCCTATGTTGCACCAACAACAAACGAAATCTAACAACGATTATGGTGTAAACAAACCAACATAGCCAACCAACCCCCATTTAGAACCTTCATCATCCACAATCAAACAAAAGCAAAAATAAGACAATAAGGTTCAAATATATATAAAAAAAACCCAAAAACAAATCCCAAGTCATTTTGGTCCTAATTCTAGTCATCTTCTCCATGTGAAGGTTTCAACAACCCTAACTAGTGTGGTCGTTTGCCTTCTATTCGCATATGCTCAAACCATTTCAATCTCCCCTTCTTTACCATATCAAACATACTAGCAACTCTTATCCTCTCTTTAAAATCCTCACTTTTTATCGGTCTAACCCTGTGTGCCCACACATCCCCACCTTAGCATCATCATCATCTTACGATCATACATTTTCTTCATGGCACAACAATCTGTCCCATATAATATAGCATGTACAATTGCAACCCTATAAAATCTTCACTTTAATTTAGTTGGGAACATTTTGTCACACATTGCTCCAATGGTTGCTCAACACCTACACAAACCAACATAGATGTGATGGGTTACATTACCATCTATATCCCTGTCCCTTTAAACAAACCATGATAAATACTTAAACTTAATTACATGAGAAAGCACTTGATATTCTATGTGAAAGGATTGAAATTCTTCACATTCCATACATGAGTTTGAGTACATATATATAGGCAAACAAGTTACACTTTGAAACCTTAAATACAAACTAAATTACAACATATACACATAAGATTTATTGTTTAACATCCCCCCTCAAGCTGAACGGTGGTGGACCAAGATTGAGAATTTTGCAAAACTCAGAGAATTGAGGACCAGGAAGACTTTTGGTAAAGATGTCTGCCACCTGAAGCTTGGTTGGAACAAATTTTGTAATGAGTTGTCCTGATGTTACAAGCTCCCATAAGAAGTGATAGTCTAAATCAATGTGCTTGGAACGCTTGTGAGAGATAGGATTCTGGGTGAGAAAGATAGCACTTTGATTGTCGCAGAGAATTGTAGGTCGGTCCGGAGGTAATGCATGAAGTTCCTGTAAAAGATGTGTTATCCATATGATTTCGGCAGCGGTGTTGGCCATTGCACGATATTCAGATTCACAACTAGAACGAGCAACAGTAGGTTGTTTCTTCGCACTCCATGAAATGAGATTGCCACCTAAGAATATAGAGTAACCATACGTCGAGCGACGAGTTTCCAAACAACGAGCCCAATCAGCATCGGAATAACTAAACAAAGCAACATGCTCCCCTCGATTATAATGAAGACCATAAGCAATAGTTCCCTTAAGATACCGTAGAATACGTTTAACCTCTTGATAATGATCCACAGTTGGCGAGTGCAGAAATTGACTAACTTAGTTAACAGCATAAGAAATGTCAGGCCTGGTAATTGTCAAGTACTGAAGAACCTCAACAATAGACCGATAATGAGTAGCATCCTAAAATAAATCACCTGTAGAAACAAAAGAAACATTCGTGCTTAAGGGTGTTGGAGCAGGTTTAGCATCCAACATCTTAGCACGAGCAAGAATATCTAAAGTATATTTTGACTGATTTAAAAATAAACCATTGTTAGTGTAGGTAACCTCAAATCCTAGAAAATAATTAAGTTTCCCCAGATCTTTAATGGCAAATTCTTTGTTTAGGGAGTGGATAAAGGACCGAAGAATGTCATGTTTATTCCCAGTGAGAATGAGATCATCAACATAGACCAAAAGATACGTGATGCAGGAGTCGCGTTTAAAAATGAAAAGAGATGGATCAGCACGAATGCACATGAACCCATTTTGAGTGAGAAATGCACTCAATCAATGAAACCAAGCCCGAGGTGCCTGTTTAAGACCATAAATAGCTTTGTTTAACTTGCAAACATAAAATGGATATCGTGGGTCAGTGAACCCCTTTGGTTGCTCCATAAAAACGGTCTCATTTAGTCGACCATGTAAAAAAGCATTATTAACATCCAGTTGATGAAGAGGCCAGTTATTGATAACAGCAAGGGCAAGAACAGTGCGAACCGTAGTTGCCTTAACAACTGGACTAAAGGGAATAAAAATAATCAAGACCCGGAACCTGTGTAAATCCTTGCGCCACCAATCTCGCCTTGTGGCGGTCAATGGATCCATCTGAATGAAATTTTGTGTGAAATAACCATTTTAAACCCACAACATTGGCATTGTTTGGTCTAGGAACAAGGGTCCATGTGTCGTTTCGAAGAAGAGCATCATACTCACATTGCATCGCATGAATCCATTTTTCATCCTTGCAAGCGGAAGTAAAGGTCTAAGGATCAAAGGAGGCAAAAAGAGCACAATGAAGAGGAAGTTGTTTGGTGTAAGCCAAGTCTAATTGATGCCGAGGCTTAAATATCCCAGCTTTGGCACGAGTTACCATCGGATATGACGGTAAAGGCATGGGAGGAGGGGCGGCCACTGGCGAAGCAGGACCACTGGATGAGGAGCTTTGATGAGCTGGTGAGTTTGGTGGGCTGATAGAGGGAGTAGAGTGGGTAGTATTGGGAGGAGTTGAAGGTGGTGTTGAAAGTGGAGTGAGAGGAGTCGTAGGTGTTGATGGTGTAGAGGTAGGAAAATATGGGACAGTTATAATCTTTTGTTGAGAGGTGTTATTGGATGTGGAGGATTGGTTGGTTTGCATAGGAGGGCCGATAGGTATATCATTTGTAGGATCTAAAAAAGCCACAATGTCAAGGTTTTCAATGGGTGTGGATTTGGTGAGAGGATCAAGGGGGAAAAAAGTTTCATCAAAACGGGAATGTCTAGAGATATAAACACGCCGAGTGGATGGATCGAGGAACTTGAAGCCCTTATACTTGAAGGAAGGACCAAGAAAAATGCAAGGAATACTCCTTGGGGCAAGCTTGTTATCGGCATAATCCCGTAAGAAAGGAAAGACCCGACAACCAAAGGATCGAAAAATGGAGTAATCCGGAAGGCGGTTGTATAAAAGTTCAAACGGAGATTTACCCTCAAGTAACAAAGATGGTAGGTGGTTAATTATGAAAACCACCGTAAAGAAGGCATCCACCCAATAACTCGGAGATAGCTTAGCATGAAATAACATAGCCAAACCAGTTTCAACGATGTGTCTATGTTTGCGTTCAACTCTCCCATTTTGTTGGGGGGTGTGAGGGCATGACATGCGATGAAATGTACCATTTTGTTCAAATAGACAACGAACCTTTTTATTAGTAAATTCGGTACCTCCATCACTTTGAAAATTTTTAATTTTGGTGGAAAATTAAGTTTGAACTAAAGGTATAAAGATGGATAACACATCAACAAATTCAGATTTTGACTTCAATGGAAACAACCATGTAAAACGAGAGAAGTCATCAACAAAAGCCACATAGTATATGTAACAACCAACGGATTTAATTGGAGATGGACCCCATAAGTCACAATGAACTAACTCAAGAGGTGAAGTTGCACGTTTATTATTAAGATCAAAAGGAAGTCATTTAGACTTGGCAAGTTCACATGGAGTACAAACACCCGGTTTTGGTAAAACAGAAGTGAAAGAAATAAGACCATTAGTTTTTAATAAAGACATAACATCAAAATTGACATGTCCCAAACGGGAATGCCACAATTCAAAGGAAGCTTTAGGACATTTTGTAGACGAAAGCAAAGCTTGATGAGTGTTGTGGAGAATATAGAGACCATCTTCGCGGCACCTGCGAGCTAGGATTTTCTTGTTGTGGCGATCCTGAATAAAGAAATTAGGATAAGAAAAAACAACATCAACAGGATTATCTTCAGTTAATTTGCTTATCGATAAAAGATTTTTGGTGAGATTAGGAACCACCAAAACGTTTTTAAGATTAAGGGAACCAAAGAGTTTAATATTACCAACATGAGTAACAGGTAAGGATTGGCCATTTCCAAAGAAAACACGAGGGTTACCTTTAGTGGGAATGGCCAATGGAAGAGAATTATTATTAGGAACCATATGATCCGACGCACCTGTATCGCCAGTCCAATCAGGAACAGAAGGGTTCAATGCACATTGCGCATGGAAGGCTTGCGCAAGTTGGGCTTTAGAGGAACCGACAGACGAAGCAAATTGGGCCAACTGGTAACATTGGTTTGCAAAGTGACCCGTTTTCCTGCAAATTTGACATGTGGGGGGGGGGAGCTTATTGGGCCGATAGTTGTTGTAGTTTGATGTACCATTCTTAGAATTAGAATTATAAATGGGCCGATTCACTTTATTGGGCCGATAATAATTATGTTGTTGTGACCCAACATTTCCACGAGACATAGAATAATTTTATTGCTGTGACCGATAAGAACCTTTATTATGTTGATTGTGATTATGAGCCATATATGCAACAGGAGCAGGAGTATTATTATGGAGCGCCTTCACAAATAATTCATGACTCTCAGCGCTAGCCAACAAATCTGCAAGATTAGGGATCGGGCCAACGGACCGGATATGCATGGAAAAGCCTTCAAAAGCGGTTCCTAAACCACACAAAAACCAGTGTAATTGATCCATTGGGTCGACCGGATGGCCGATAGCATGGAGTTGATCGCAAATACTTTTAAAAACACGACCAAAATACACAACCGACTTGTCCCCTTTCTGAAGTTTGCGAAGATTATCACGGAGATTTTGAACACGTTCAATAGAAGTATTACAGAACACATTTTCAAGTGCTACCCATATTTCTCGAGCACTAGATAAACCAACAGTGACCGATAATGCTTCTTCGGTAAGAAACGCATTTAACAAAATAATAGCCTGTTGCTCTTCGGTTAACCACTTCAAATATTAGGGATTCACGGTTTCTTTGCCATCAACGGTGACTGTAGGGGAAGGAGTGGTAGCGGTGCCATCAATATGATGAGCAACCTTTTGATACGCAAGCAAGGGACGCATTTGAGTTCGCCAATATATGAAGTTGGTGGAATTAAGTTTGATGGCGATCATTGGAGCAAGGCCATTCATAGGGGGTGGAGTGATAGCGGATGAGGATGAAGATGATGCAGCCATGAACAATTGGCTTGAAAGAACAATAAACAAGTGATAAACAAAAGAGAAAGAAAGGAAGAGCAAGAGGGAGGGCAGGGAAGGGAACCGAAAAGTAGAAGGAAGAGGAAGGGAGAAGGATGGGGAAACTTAATTGATCAAGTGATGGCTTGATACCATGAAAGGATTGAAATTCTTCACATTCCATACATGAGTTTGAGTACATATATATAGGCAAACATGTTACACTTTGACACCTTAAATACAAACTAAATTACAACATATACACATAAGATTTATTGTTTAACACTATGGTTATTCGAGTGTCGTCATCGTCAACCGAACAATTGAAATAACATTAACTGTAATTAGACTTTGAGCTACTAATCCTTAAACATTTGCTCTCTAAAGTTACCCGGTTATGTTTAGTCTCCGTAATTAACACCTATCATCTGCATAAAACAACACCATGAAATTGTCTGTTGAATCGATTTAGAGAACTCATCCAAGACTAGCTTACGTAACAATTTCTATAATTACATACTTTGTAAAAAAAAAACTTAAATTATAATTTATAAAGGATGTGTTTATTAAACCATAACTTACGGTAGGTAATTTTTTACAACAAATGAAAATGATTTAGTGTTAGCTTATTAAACTTTTTATAAGTTCAACCTATCAACCTCCGTACGTATACAATATTTCTAATATTTGTGCGCAACTAGGTCAGTATGGTCCAGTATAAAACTGATCATATTACCTATCATCAAAGACGATGTTTATCATAAAATCAGGTGGAGTCCGAGTGGGTAAAGTGAAAAAAAAGTGCCAAATTATGTGTAAATATCTTCAAACGCATTAATAATTCCACTTTTTACCAACTACATTACATATGGTGGACTCAATAAAGTGGAGTTAATATGGTGATATTGTCACACCCTTAAATTTCTATTTGCGGGGTTTTACTGCGAGGTGCATGACAAACCAGGATCCAAGTCAACGATCACAATAAACAACTCTATATGAGAAACGTAAAAACCATAAACAACGATTTGATAAGCGGAAGCATTAAAGAGGAATCTAATCAGCTACAATAGTATTCCAAAGTATTCACAACACTTTTATTTCAAACGTGCAACTAAGCCTAGACGCCAATGCAGACCCGTGCGCCTAGTTCCATTTGTTGCTACCTTAGGGACCTAAGAAAAACATGCCAAAAAGATGTCAACATATAATGCTGGTGAGTTCACAGGTTTGTTCAATATGTTATCAAGATGTTACCAGAATGTTACCATGTCCATACTATATCCATGTTACCAAGTACGCTAGCTAGGCGTATGTTTTGTTACTACTACGATTGGAAAACCATTACTAGACTGTTACCATGTGTTCAGCCCGATGTGTTGTAGCCATGCTACGAGTGTTACCAGTTCGAGACAATATGCACCCGCCCGGCCCTCCAAGCCATCGAGTGGGGCTTGTCAAACCCAATAGATCTATCCACATTTCCCCCGTTGTGCATCCCCGCACATTCATGGTTTCCCCCGGGACTTTAAAAGATCGTATAGTACACAAGTTTAAAACCATAGTATGACATATGTTACCAAAATAGTTTAGTGCATGTTTTCTCCCCCAAAAGTTAAAGCAGTAAAAGTGGGGCCGTGAACTCACCTTAGATAGCGTTCTTCGGTTATAAGTAAAGATGTTAAGCCCTTGATAATCCCTCTACCGGAGATCTATCAAAATGTTCACATAAGTGTTCCGACTAATAACCATAAGGTTATATAGTCACCGATTGTCCAGATCGTAACTAAGTATGTTTTAAAACGCGTTTAAATGTTTAACCGACACACTAGACCGGCCCGACATCCCGTTGGTGACCCATTACCCTAACTAATCAAGTAAACATAGAATACACACAAGGTTCAATCGTAAAACACTTAGTTTGTATCAAAAATCTCATTTCTGCATCAGAACGGTCGAACCAGTCAGTTTAAGTCTCCTTCGCCCGTTTTCAGTCTCCTTCGCCCGTTTTACATTTCGTTCGACCGTTTGATGCCTCCTTCGCCCGTTTTACCACATTCGCCCCAAACAAGACCTAGGTTTGACCCTGGATTCTCTCCTTCGCACCTTCGATCGGTCGAAGGAGTCCATGTTCGCCCCTGTTGTGCAAATTTTCCTAAAAACGCTTCAAACACATTCAAAACGACTCGAAACATCATCAAACACAGCAGTCAAGCATGACTAACTTATCCCTACAAAACCCCACCGATTTCTCCCAATAATACGTCCGTTTCAGCCCTTTCCTAGAATGGTAAAGATATAGGAAACATCGCTTTCATGCATGAATAATTTACCCAATTTGGAAACTTTTGAAATCGATCCATATTCGACATAAAATGCTCAGTTTGTCGAGTGTTCGATCTTTCCTTATTAGTTCTATTGATCATAAATATCATGCATCAAGTCTAGATTCGTTAAAACCCCCAAATACCCATAATATCATCATTTATGCAATCCTAACCCTAAACAACAATAATCTAGCATCAATAACAATCTTATATCATGTTTCTATCATAGATACAGCAGCAAATCATTGAAAAACACATAACACCACATAATACACAATTTACATATGTTTATCATCATGGAAACCTATGTCAAATGATAATGTTTTGGTTTAGAAAGATGTTTAAAATGTTTTTAATCATAGAAACACCCTTAGAACAGATCCGGACAATTAGGGTTAGATGAAAACGAATTAAAATGCTTTTAAAAAGGTTTAGGATTAAGAACACACCTTGGATTCTTGTTTAGATGTTGTAGATAGGTTAGATTATGAAAAAGAAGAGCAAAAACTCCTTCCTTAGTGATTAAGATCGTTTGAGAGTGTTTTGGGACGGTTAGGGTTTGTGAAATGATGAAAAATGACAAAGTTTGGTATTTATACTAATTCTCCTTCGCCCCATATCAATGGTCGAAGGTGGCCTCCTTCGACCCTTTCACAGGGTCGAATGAGCCCTGTCCTGGTCGAAAGGAATTCTTTCACTTCCACACCCTAGGTTCGCCCATTTACAAAGGGTCCAACCAAACAAAATGTTCTCCTTCGACCACTCGAAGTGGTCGAACCAGAACTCACTTTTAACTAGTTTTCCACTTTGTCGTGTTTAACGCATTCTAACACATCTTAACACATAAGCATGCATCCTTAATCTATATTTAACATATTTAAGCATAGATAATCATTTACACATCATTTAAACACATCTATGTATATAATCCACCACACGACCCATAATCTACACATATACTTAATTAGTTCATGTAATGTCACCAACAACGGAACGCGGTACTAGTGTATTACCAAAACGACTCCCAATGATCCTCCAGATCATTGCACCCTGGACAATCCTAACTTGACCCGACTCAACTAACCCAGTTAAGTTCGTTTTTAAATGTTTCTCGCTAAGGTAGACTTAGATGTTACTAAAATGTTTAAGCCAAACATGCCGGGTGTCACAGATATATCTTATAAAATTGTTATAAGTTTACCTTTTTAACATGCTCGTACTGTTGGGAATCATGGTATCGAATACACAGTGGAAGCGGTTTATATTTTTAACAAAAACGGATTATATATACTATATATATATATAATGGCCGATTAATATGTATAAATATATATTTAATTTTTATTAATCCGATTAATAAAATATTCCCAATCAGGATCTCAGTTAAACGCGTATAAACAAATAAATAATAAACAACCATAGGGGGTTTAGTAATCAACCTTTGACGACTACACCGGAATTGTAACACGCGGGTTACAACGAATCCTCGCTAGTAAGGAGCTCACAACCGAGCACGAACCAACCGGTAGCAACACTTTGCAAGAATGAAAGGCGGCGGCTTGTGGTGGTGATCGAACGAAACAAGGCAGCAGGGCGGTGGCCCTTTTCCTTGGGTGGCGGCCGCAAAATAAGAGGAAGGAGGCAAGGGGCTTGTTGTTTTGATAAAAGGTGTATTAGGGTTTACTCCTTAACCCTCCTTTTATAAGACAACAACTTGCAATAAACCCCCTTGCTAAATATCTTAATACTCCTTAATATTAATCTTATTAACATTAAGTCCCTCAAGATACTCCTTAATATTAATCTTATTAATATTAAATCCCTCAAGACTAAAACAATTATTATTTCATAAATAATAATCCACCAACGCGTGAACTTATCTGATTCGTGTACCAACGTGTAACTCTTCGGATCGTACCGGTTCGGGTTACGTTGATCTCGACTTTTAATTACATCGGACATCCTATATATCCAACAATCTCCCACTTGGACGATTTTAATTAAATGAGTCAACGTGCGCAGAGTTGGACGCCTAGCTGCATCGCATTGCATCCAAACCAGTATGACATTTTACAGTCGTCAACTAGTTCTTTGAGTTCAAGTAACGCTTTACTTAACCAAATACTATAGCCCTGATAATTATATCAATAAGTCCCTTCTGTATAGACATCCTTTGATCATAAGACATGGATCATTCATTCTTATATAGTGATCAACTATTCTCTATTCTCGTCTCTAATTCAAAGTGGTCTAACGAACTACCTTAGTCCGAGCGTGGCCACGCGTTTATACAAGTTTGAGTTTTACGAGGCCGCGAGAATGTCTAGGCTTCTAATCCCATAGAAGTACAGAATTCCATCAGCGTTATACAACTCCCACTTAATCTCGAATTTCTCCCAACGCTACCCTTATAGCTACCCATGTTTCAGGATAGTGTAAGATAACATCAAAGATAGTCCTTGATCAATGTAGTTTAATATGTGCCTTAGGAAAAAGGACAAATTGAACATATCAATATCAAAACATCTCATGACATAGATCCATGGAGATCGTTTTGAAGCGAGCTACATCCAATATCATTCCCTAATGATATCTGTGAATTATGATTCTCAAACCATTGAGTTATTCATCTCATGAATACAATCATCTCAATTCACAATAGTCTTACATTCAAATTCATTCCCATGTAATTTGATCGACTACGGATATTTAGAATACTCTTATTCAAGGATTTAAACATACAAATAATGAACACGGTCACAAAATATTTAAATTTACATTTAATCCATTAAATCAAATAAATATTCAATGTAACTGTTATAGTTCAAAATAAAACATCAATACTAATTACAAATCATGCCCATTGTCTAACAACTCTAAGCCCTATATTTCCAGCATGCTCCTCATGTCTAGCTTGAGGTAAAGGCTTAGTAAAGGGGTCAGCCAGATTTAGATCTGTATGAACTTTGTTCATCATGACGTCTCCACGCTCCACTATTTCTCTAATGTAGTGGAACTTTCTGAGTATATGCCTTGCGGTCTGATGTGACCTTGGTTCCTTTGCAAGAGCAATGGCACCAGTGTTGTCACACAGTATGTCGATTGGTTTCTTTATGCTAGGCACAACATCGAGATCAGTAATGAACTTCTTCATCCAGGCAGCCTCCTTTGCAGCATCTGATGCAGCAATGTATTCTGATTCACAGGTGGATTGAGCAACCACACTTTGCTTAGAGCTCTTCCAAGTAACAGCCCCACCATTCAGAATGAAAACATATCCCGTTTGTGATCTTGAGTCATCACGATCAGTCTGGAAGCTTGCATCAGTATAACACTTAACTGAAAGCTCCTCATCCAGTCCTCCATATATTAAGAACATGTCCTTAGTCCTTCTCAAGTACTTATGAATGTTCTTCACTGCAGCCCAGTGACTCTCTCCTGGATTCTGTTGATATCTACTCGTCATGCTAAGAGCATACGAGACATCAGGTCTAGTACATAACATGGCATACATGATGGAACCAATCGCAGAAGCATATGGAACACCTTCCATTTTCTTCTTTTCCTCTATAGTATTTGCGTACTGCTTGTTATCAAGAATGGTTCCATGAGCCATGGGCAAGAGCCCCCTTTTTGAGTCTTGCATTGAGAAGCGTCGTAAGACCTTATCAATATATGTACTTTCACTCAAACCCAATAACCGCTTTGATCTATCTCTATAAATCTTTATTCCCAGAATATCAGCGGCTTCACCAAGATCTTTCATTGTGAAACATTTTCCCAACCAGGTCTTAACATCTTTAAGCATAGGGATATTGTTTCCAATGATTAGTATGTCATCTACATACAATATAAGAAAAGTAATATAGCTCCCACTAGACTTCTTGAAAACACACGGTTCATCTTCGTTCTTGATAAAACCAAACTCTTAGATTTCTTGATCAAAACATAGATTCCAGCTGCGAGATGCTTGCTTTAATCCATAGATGGATTTATTCAGCTTGCACACCTTATTAGGATTCTTCGGATCGACAAAACCTTCAGGTTGAACCATATAGACATCTTCCAGTAAGTGTCCATTAAGGAACGCGGTTTTGACATCCATCTGCCATATCTCATAGTCATAATATGCAGCAATGGCAAGTAGAATTCTAATAGACTTAAGCATGGCCACTAGCGAGAAAGTTTCCTCATAGTCAATTCCTTGAATCTGAGTAAAACCTTTGGCTACAAGCCTTGCTTTGTAGGTTTGCACATTCTCATCCATGTCAGTCTTCTTCTTGAAGATCCATTTGTTTCCCACAGTCCGACATTCGGTAGGAAGATCAACCAAATCCTAGACTTGGTTATCATACATGGATTGCATCTCTGCATTCATGGCTTCTTGCCATTTCTTGGATTCTGAATCCAAGATTGCAGCTTTGTAAGTAGTAGGCTCAGCTTCATCAATCATGAAGACATCGTCATACCTTACCGGTGCACGACGATCCCTAATACTTTTCCGAACACTTGGTGTTTCTGCTGTTTCTTGAGTCCTCTCAGGCTCAACTTCAACAACTGGATCAGTTACATCTGGTTATGTCTGAACAACTGGTTCAGTCACTTTTGATTCTCGAATTTCTTCAAGATCCACATGGTTATCTCTAATCCCTCGCGCTAGAAGCTCTTCCTCTAAGAAAGTGCCTCTGCGTTTGGTGAAAATCTTATTTTCAGTGGGGTGGTAGAACAGGTAACCGATCTTCTTACCGTATCCAACGAAAACCACCTTTTCGCCTCTGGGATCTAGTTTATCCGAAGATTCTAGAGTGACATAAGCATTACATCCCCAGACTTTAAGGTAGGATACATGAGGTTTCTTTCCATGCCATATCTCATAAGGCGTTTTAGTAACCTTTTTCGTTGGAGCTATATTCACAAGTCTTGCGGTGGTCTCCAAGGCATAACTCCAAAAGGATTTTGGAAGGTTTGTTCGACACATCATTGATCGAATCATATCTAATAGAGTTCGATTTCTCCGCTCAGACACACCATTATGTTGCGGTGTTCCAGGTGGAGTGAGTTGTGAAACTATTCCACAATCCTTTAGATGGTCGATGAATTCCTGACTAAGATATTCACCACCTCGATCTGATCGAAGCATTTTAATAGTTCTATTTAGCTGATTTTCTACTTCGTTTTGGTATTCCTTGAACTTTTCAAGAGTTTCATGTTTATGCTTCATAAGATAAACATAACCATATCTACTGAAACATCACTGAATGTAACAAAGTATCTTTCTCCATGTCTTGACATTGTTCTGAATGGACCACATACATCTGTATGTACAAGTCCTAACAGGTAATTAGCTCTTTCTGCAACACTTGAAAAAGGTGCTTTTGTTAACTTTCCACTTAAGCATGATTCGCATTTTCCAAACGACTCCGAACCTTTGGAATCCAGGATTCCTGCGGTCTTGAGTTGTTTAACACGATTCTCACTTATGTGACCAAGTCTACAATGCCACATATACGTATCATTAAAGTCCAACTTATTACGTTTATGAGAGATATTGCATAATATGTTATCGTTTTGGATTTCTATCTCATAGATCCCATTGTTAGGTTTTGTATCAAAGTAAAATACATCGTTAAAATAAGCAGAAATAAATTCACCATTAAAACGATAATCATAACCTTGTCTACGCAAAGCATGAAATGAAACAATATTTCTAGTCACACTAGGAATGTAATAAACATTGTTCAAAACAAGTTCTAAACCAGAAGGTAGTAAAAGAACATATTTTCCTATTGCCTTCACTGCAACTCTTTGTCCATTGCCAACATGGACCTCCAAGTCACCTTGTTTCAGTTTTCTAATCTTTCTTAGTCCCTGCAAAACATTACAAATGTGGAAACCACATCCTGTGTCAAACACCCATGTTTTGCCAAAAAAAACAAAGATTTCAATAACATATATACCTGAGGACTCTCCTCCAGAAGCCTTGGCTTGCTTCAGTTCAGCTAAATTCTTAGCACAATTCCTTTTCCAGTGCCCAGTTTCATTACAATGAAAACATTTGGCATCTTTCAAAGGTTTCTTGTTGGCAACGGCTTTTCCCTTTCCCTTCCCTTTGCCTTGATAGCCCCTCTTCTTGGTTTTAGGTTTCTTAATCTGACCCTCCCTGATCATTAGCACTGGTGCAGTTTTGCCAGGTATGTTTACCTCAGCAGTTTTGAGCATCTGATGCAGTTCTGCAAGTGTCTTCTCTATCCCATTTATATTATAGTTCATAATGAACTGGTCATATGACTTGGGCAATGAGTTCAGGATGATATCCCCAGCTAACTCATCGCTCAAGGGGGATTCCAGACGAGCCAAGTGATCAACATACGCCTTCATTTTCAGCACATGAGTGCCAACTGGTGAACCCTCTTGCATACGAGTGGTTATAAGTGATCGCATCACATCGAACCTCTCATGGCGAGCATTTTGTTGGAACATTTCCATCAGATGCTGATTCATGTCATATGCATCCATGTCCTCCATGGTCCTTTGAAGTTCAGGGATCATGGAAGCCGGCATCAGACATGAGACTTTCAAAGAGTCATCAAAATGCTTAGCCCAAGCTTAATAAAGCTCACTCTTGGGATTTATGGGTTCATCACGGACTGGTTCTTCAAGAACATACAATTTGTTCTCCGCGTTGAGAACAATTTTCAAGTTGCGGTGCCAGTCCATGAAGTTGGAGTGGTTCAGTTTGTCCTTCTCTAAGATGGACTTGAGAGAGAAATGGGAGGTGGAATTGTTTTCAGTTGACATCTACAAAGTTCAAAATTAATGTATTAGTATTTCATGTTTAAGTGTCCTAATTATTTTATGACCCAAAAAAAAAACAAAATTAATTAGGATGAGATCCCGATTCATCAATACACAATGAACTGGCTTAGCACTGTCCACTGGCACGATTAGGTAGGTAAACAACGATTGTTAATTGTGTCCACTACACAACTCTCCTTTTGGGGTTATCGCTAAAAGCGATGTATGTTTAACCCCAACTATGCCCAGTTGTCAAACAAGCGATGTTTGGTCCTTTACTGTTAACTGTAACACCAGCCTATGTTACACAGGAACCGCGATGATTACCTTCACTCATGATCAACGCCCAGATGCAGGGTCAGCACTAACATTTGGGTTCGATATAGAATGGAGTGTTAACTCGTTAAGGGTGGCATGAAACATCAATTTAAAATTGGGATTGAATTTTAATATTTACCATAAATATATTGAATGACTCGTTAGCATGATGTGAGTCACACAACAGTTTATAAAATCCAATTTTATATTATTCGTGATAATTGAAACTCCTTTCAACACTCGACACGGTATAGATTTAAATACCCTATTTAAACTACGTTGGTCGTATTATCGTGAATAGACTTGTTTTAATATTACTAAAACTGATTTTATTAAATATGCTTTTCGGTTTTTATAAAACTTGTTTTAATAAAACCGTTGCCATGATTGTGAAAATTTTATTTATTTTGGGTTATCTAAATTATTTACAATAAATAAACCACAACCACAAAACATAACAATAAAATTAATCGAATCGAGCCCCTAATAGGTCGCCCGTTTCGTTTTAGCCAGAAACGAAACGAACTAGTCAAAAGGGTTTCAAAACTATTTTGATATAGCTCCCACTTGACCCGAGATCTCTATCTTCTTGGAACCTGTTCGTCCTTTATATCTTCGTCTTGATCTTCTACTTGTATGATTACAACAATAAATTTGAAAGTACAATAAAATCAAATCTATTTTAATCCTATCTATTACACCGGATCCAATATCCGTAATAAAAAAAATACAAATCAATAAAGAAATAAAACCATCACAAACACAACCATGACATGGGTCAAATACCTAGGGCTCGATTCACATCACAATCCATGAACAACTAAAAGCTTTTGATCTTTTGTCAAAATAAGCAATTTTTTGACAAATAAAACATAGATCAAAATTATAACTTTACCATCTATACGCGGGTAACCGTGGCTCTGATACCACTGTTGGGAATCATGGTATCGAATACACAGCGGAAGCGGTTTATATTTTTAACAAAAACAGATTATATATACTATATATATAATGGCCGATTAATATGTATAAATATATATTTAATTTTTATTAATCCGATTAATAAAATATTCCCAATCAGGATCTCAGTTAAACGCGTATAAACAAATAAATAATAAACAACCATAGGGGGTTTAGTAATCAACCTTTGACGACTACACCGGAATTGTAACACGCGGGTTACAACGAATCCTCGCTGGTAGGAAGCTCACAACCGAGCACGAACCAACCGGTAGCAACACTTTGCAAGAAGGTAGGGCGGCTGCTTGTGGTGGTGATCGGCCGAAACAAGGCAGCAGGGCGGCGGCCCTTTTCCTTGGGTGGTGGCCGCAAAATAAGAGGAAGGAGGCAAAGGGCTTGTTGTTTTGATAAAAGGTGTATTAGGGTTTACTCCTTAACCCTCCTTTTATAAGACAACAACTTGCAATAAACCCCCTTGCTAAATATCTTAATACTCCTTAATATTAATCTTATTAACATTAAGTCCCTCAAGATACTCCTTAATATTAATCTTATTAATATTAAATCCCTCAAGACTAAAACAATTATTATTTCATAAATAATAATCCACCAACGCGTGAACTTATCTGATTCCTGTACCAACGTGT
Organism: Ambrosia trifida; assembly: GCA_028751855.1. NCBI lineage: Eukaryota > Viridiplantae > Streptophyta > Magnoliopsida > Asterales > Asteraceae > Ambrosia > Ambrosia trifida. Next base: position 82,704,758 of record CM054129.1, on the reverse strand, counting down.
AACTCTTCGGATCGTACCGGTTCGGGTTACGTTGATCTCGACTTTTAATTACATCGGACATTCTATATATCCAACACATACAACATTATCAAACAGATAAGCCATAACATTTAACCTTAATCCAATAAGAAGCCAAAGCAAATCCATCATCAGTTCACATCAAATGGTAAGACTATTTACTATTTGAAACCGAAGTTAATACGATGATATCTTATAAAAGCATTATAAGTTAACCTTTTTAAGATGCTTATACAATATTATTAAACAGAAAAGCCACAACATTCAACCTTAATCCAATAAGACAATAAAGCAGAATCCACCATAAGTTCATATCAAATGGTAAGAAAATATATACATTCGTGAGAAAATCCCATAGTATACATTTAATCCCATAAATGTATCAGGGGCGGACATATCAAATAATGAGGGGTGGCGTTTGTTACCCCTTAATTTTTACTGCGTAGTGTAAATTTTTCCGTATCTTTATGTTTTTTGTATTACGTTACCCCTAAAGATTATGTAACATTACCTCTAGATTTTTTTTTTTTAAACCCAACACACCCTCAAAGTTTTTAATATAAGCCTAACATAAAAAGAGTTAGAAACTTATAAGCCATAACCCAACAAATTTATAATTTATTAATTAAAATATAAAGTTCATTGACAATGGATAAAGTATTGAATAGGAATGCAAACGAGCCGAAAAACTCGTTAGCTAGTCGAGATCGGCTTAATAAAAAGTTTGAAACGAGCTGAGCCTTATTGAGCCCGAGATGAGCTTGAGCTTAAAACAAAGCTCGATTATTTTTCGAGCCTAAGCACGAGCCTGGCATGTGAAACTCGTCAGGCTCATAATATTAGTTTTATCAATATTCTATATTATATACCCTTAATTTAAAGTTATTTAGTAAACGAGTCGAGCCGAGCTTTTCACCTATCGAGCTTGCTAACCTAAACGAGTCTATTAGTTATATTATTTTTATGTAATATATTAATTAATAAATATTTAAACAAGTCAAACTTGAGCTTTAGAAACTACCAACGGGCCGAGCCGAGCTTTTCACCTATCGAGCCTACAAGCGTAATCGAGTCTATTATTTATATTATTTTTATTTAACATATTAAGTAGTAAATAATAAACGAGCCGAGCTCGAACATGAGACATTACCAACGAGCCAAGATCGAGGTCAAACTTGGTGATGTAAAATGTTTTGAAAAATCATTGGTTAAAATATAGCCCTAATCAAGAAAAAAAATATTGGTTATGAAAGTATGGTAAAAAAATTGAACATTATTTATTATCGTGTTTATATTTTTTTTTTTTTCGTTTACGTTTACATTGTATGAAAGTACTTAATAGGGTTAAAAAAAACGTTACTTCTGAAGTTTTAGACTGGATCCACCAATAAATGTATGGCTCGATATTAATCGTCTACCACAAAAAATTTAATTAATATATTCATATAAATTATATGTTTACGTAACTTTAGTAATTAATAACATACGTTCACAAGTATTACCAACTCTCCGTAATCTATAATTTAACATCCAATTTCACAAAGGAAAAATCATTAAAATAGCCTCTTGATTTTCTGATTTACGAGACTAGCCCCATCCCATCTTTTTGGAGAGACGGTTCACGGTTTCTAACGTGTCTGAAGCGTCTCCGGCGATTCTTTGGTTTAAAACCAATACAAAACCAACATGTGGCGTTTATGATCCCGAGGACTGTCAGGCGTCAGCGGAGACGTGTCAGAGCCACCAAGTGGTCTCCGGTGGGCTCTTGAGACGTCTCACTGATGGTTGAGGTCAAGCCGTCTTCGGCTCGGCTTTAGCTGTCTCCAAGCCTTCCTGAACCATCTCTAGCCGTTTTTGAAGGAAAAAATTAAATTTTTTATTTATTTTTTCATAATTTTTGGGGTATAAATTGGTTGGTTTGAGTTGAAAAAAATAAACACACATATCTTTCTTTCCACTTTTATCTCCTTTGATTAATCATATCAAATGTTTTACCAAACAAACCATATCTTCATAGATATTCAAAAGAAATATATCTTCTCAAATATTCAACACAGTTCAAAACATATACTTTTAAATTATTCGACATGCTTTTGAGCTTTAGGAAATTGAAATATTTTTTTGATTAACATTATGCCGCTTTTTGAACCTAAACCTTTGGGATTCATTTAATCCCCTTCACATTTTCTGTTTCCTTCCCGCTCTCATCACCTCCACCTGACCTATTGAAAGCTCCTGTCCTCTCATCCATTACCAAAATCATTAGGATTTTTGTATATCCCCTTTAAGTCCCCCTCCTTTTCCCCGGTCATTTTCTATTTTCTTCCCTCACCATCACCTCTACCAAACCTATTGAGAGCTTCCCTCTTCTCCTCCCTTATCAAGATCATTATCTCCGTCCTTTTCCCCGATCATTTTATTTTTCCTTATGTTGTACCATCACCTCTAGCACATTAATTTCACCGAAAGGTCCTCTCTTCCCTCGCCATTACCAATCCTTCTTGGCAACTTCCAGATTTTTAGAGGTGCATGTTTAAAGTTGAGCAAATTGAATTATATTTTTAGAGCTGAATATTTAAAGATGTTGGTTTATATTTTTATTTTTTAACAATTACCTTATAATGTTTGTGTGTATGTTGTTTTGTTGTAAGTTTTAGTATTTTTATAAATTATAACTAGTGGTTTCAAAGCCGGCGCGTTGCGCCGGGATTCCCTGCGCTACATTTTCCACCTTAACGCGCCGGGATTCCCTGCACTACATTTTCCACCTGGCGCGATACGCTTGGCTTAAACAAAGACGAAGCAGCCATGAGTATCT